>LR880971.1:41832909-41856281 GCA_904067115.1 Aegilops sharonensis | reverse complement strand
CATCGAGCTGAACGTGTGCAGAACTCGGAGGTGCCGTACGTTCGGTGCTTGGATCGGTCGGATCGTGAAGACGTACGACTACATCAACCGCGTTGTTATAACGCTTCCGCTTTCGGTCTACGAGGGTACGTGGACGGACACTCTCCCCTCTCGTTGCTATGCCATCACCATGGTCTTGCGTGATCGTAGGAAAATTTTTGAAATTACTACGTTCCCCAACACGTAGCGATGTGGGATGCTACTTATGAGCTGTGTTGGGATTTTCCTGAAGAGGAGAGGATGATGCAGTACAGTATAGATAAGTATTTCCCTCAGTTAAGAACAAAGGTTATCAATTCAGTAGAAGAACCACACAACATCTCGTTAGCAGTACCTACACACAAAGTAACAAATACTTGTACCCAACGCAAGCAAGGGGTTGTCAATCCCTTGACAGTTAATTGTAATGGTCAAATCTCATAGTGATAGTTAGATAAATAAAAATACAAATAAAATAAATAAATTACAGAAAGGTATTTTTGGATTTTAATATATGATAAAGATATAGACCTGGGGCCCATATTTTTCACTAGAGGCTTCTCTCTTGAACATAAAGCATACGATGGGTAACAAAATTACTGTTGGGCAATTGATAGAAAAGAGAATAATTATGATGATATCCAAGGCAATGATCATGTATATAGGCATCACGTCCGAGACAGGTTGACCAACTCCTGTCTGCATATACTACTATTACTCGACACATCGACCGCTATCCAACATGCATCTAGAGTATTAAGTTCATAAAGAACGGAGTAACGCCTTAAACAAGATGACATGATGTAGACAAAGTAAATCCAATCAATATGAATAAACACCATTGTTTTATCCTTAATGGCAATGATACAAATACGTGTCATGTTCCTTTGTATCACTGGGATTAAGCACCGCAAGATCGAATCCATCACGAAGCACCTCTCCCATTGCAAGATAAATCAATCTAGTTGGCCAAATCAAATGGATAGATTAGAGAGAAATACAAAGCTATAATAATCATGCATAAAAGATTCTAGAGAATACTAAAAAAATATTCATAGATAAGCTGATCATAAACCTACTATTCATCGAATCCCAACAAACACACTGCAAAAAAAGATTACATCGAATAGATCTCCAAAAACATCGAGGAGCACATTGTATTAAAGATCAAAAAGAGAGAAGAAGTCATCTAGCTACTAGCTACGGACCCGTAGGTCTGTGGTAAACTACTCACACATCATCGAGGGGGCAACAAGGTTGATGTAGAAGCCCTCCGTGATCGATTCCCCCTCTGGCAGGGTGCCGAAAAAGGCCTTCAAATGAGATTTCGCGAGAACGGGAACTTGTGGCGGCGGAAAAAGTATTTTCAGTGGTTCTCTGTTGGTTTCCCGATTTTAAAGAATTTATAGAGTCGGAATTAGGTTAAAAGGAGGAACGAGGGGCCCACGAGGCACTTGGGCGGGCATTTCTAGACTTTGTTTGGTACTGAATTCCAGGAAAACAAAAAACAAGCAAAAAATAGCAACTGGTAATTGGCACTAAGTTTATAGGTTTGTCCCAAAAATGACATATAATTGCATATAAAACATCCAAGATTGATACTATAATAGCATGGAACAATAAAAATTATAGATACGTTGGAGACGTATCATGGGAGTGCTCCAAGATTTGTGGAGAATGCTCTCCCGACATGGGAGTGCTCTGAGACTTGTGGAGAATGCTCTCCCGACATGATTGATAAATATTTTGATGAAGCCGAAGAAAACTTGGAGCCTTAGTCACCTACCTGGCATGCCAAATGATGATGGGAAACCCTCCATATTAGGGATTAAGTAGACCTCCTTTTGTGATTCGGTCAGGGGCTAAACCTTTTTAAGAATCTATGAACTACTGAGCACAAAGACATAGCTCGTGTGGGCATGTTTACTAAACGGACCGTGCCGGCCCGCGTACTGCACCCTCCAGCCCAAGCACGATTCAGCTGCTATACGGGCCAGCACGACAGCATGCCAGGCATGCCATATCTGCTAGGCTAATGGCATTGTTTTTAGTCATATTTGTCCTATTGGGTTGTTCTTTAGGCCAAAATAAATAAATGGGCTGGAGGCCCGCGTCGTGCCATCCTGCGTGACCAGTCTTCAGGCCCAGGCACGGCCCTGGCATGCCGCGTGCCTCGCACAGCCATTTAGCCCGTGTCGTGCCGTGCCAGCACAGCTCTCCCGGCCCGTTTAGCCAGCTTTGCAGGCTGGCTGGGCTCGAAGCCCAGTACATTGTTCACCTAACCCTAACGCACACGCGAGAGCTTCCAGTTCCAGGGTAGGGGCTCTGCTCCGCCGCCGGCACCATCTCCGGCGCTCAACCAATGTGATCCTATCCGAATCTTACCACGAACCCACGGCGATTCCGACGATGTCGCCCTTCGGGAAGGCCGTCCTCCTCTGCTTGGCCCTGTTCACCGCATGGCACCTCTGCTCGAACCTGTTCGCCGACGCGCCTCCTGCTCCTGGTGGCGACCCTGCGGAGGAGGCACCGGTAGCGAGCGACGCGGCCGGGAAAGCGTCCGGCCTGCCTCTCGCCAGGGTGGCCGGGGTCCGGGAGGCGGCCGGAACGGGGCGCAACTTCGTCATCTCGCCGCTGTCCATCCACGCGGCGCTCGCGATGGTGACCGCCGGCGCGCGAGGCGACACGCGCAGGGAGCTCCTGGGTTTCCTCGGGTCAGCGTCGCTCGACGAGCTGCACCGCGCGCCGGCGATCAAGCTTGTGGGCAGGCTCAACGGCCTGACGCAGACGTCCTTCGCCTGTGGCGTGTGGGTCGACCGGAGGCTGGCGCTCAGGCCGGAGTTCACGGCCACCGGCGCGTCGCGGTACGCCGCCACGGCGGAATCCGTGGACTTCGTGTCAGAGGCCGAACTGGCGAGGCGGCGCGTGAACTCCTTCGTGGCGGACGCAACGAACCAGCGCATCCGTGACATCCTCCCTCCCGGCTCCGTCGACTCGTCCACGGCTGTCGTCCTCGCCAACGCGCTCTACTTCAAAGGAGCGTGGCGTCGACCGTTCGACGTCTTCACCGCGCCGTTCCACATCCCCGGTGGCACCACTGTGCGCGTGCCGTCCATGACGACAGGCCGGTCACAGTACATCGCGCTCTTCCCGGGCTTCAGGGCCCTCAAGCTGCCTTACAGGAACGACGGCGACCATGTGCAGCGGCAAGCTGCTGCATTCTACATGCTTATCCTTCTCCCGGACAGCGGCACTCTAAGCATCACGGATCTCTACGACAAGGCGGTGTGGATACCGGAGTTCATAAGGAAGCACACGCCGGAAGAGGAAGTTCCAGTGGGGCAGTTCATGGTGCCCAAGTTCAAGTTCACGTCTAAATTTGAGGCGTCCCCGGACATGCAGAAGCTTGGTGTCACCAGGGCCTTCTCAGGCGGCGACTTCTCAGGCATGGTGGGCGGTGGGGATGGACGGCTCTCCATCGGGGCGGTCTACCATAAGGCCACCATCGAGGTGGACGAGCAAGGCACCGTGGCCGCTGCTGCCACGGCCATAGTCATGATGTATGGTAGTGCACGTCCAAGCAAACCACCGCGTCTGGTCGATTTTGTGGCAGATCGTCCGTTCTTATTTGCCGTGGTCGAGGAGAAGACGAGCACAACATTGTTCCTTGGTCATGTGGTCAATCCTCTAGCTAACTGAGTAAAATGTGAAATCCTTTGGCTGTTGAATAGTAAATATTTGAACATTGGTCATCCTTGGAAGATTTGATCACTCCTGTCCTGGTAACAGAAATGTCCTAATTCGAGGAGGCAGGAGTGAGTGGGTTGGCAAATGCATAGCTTTAGGAAGAAATTTGATGTTCATCTGGTATGAGGAGGTGGGTGTGTTTTGGTTGTAAGAACAAGACTACTACTTGGTTTCGTTAATGAAATTGGGGGAAGGATCGCTTTCATTCAAAAAAAAAAAAAGGACTGAGTGCTGATCTCCACTAAAAAAAGGTAAGATTATTGCTTGCTTTGCCTAACAACTTGAAACAATATCAACTGGGACATAAGTATGACTTTGCAAACTGGCAACAGTCTGTCTCTTGGTAGTAGCCAAAAAAAAAAAATTGACAGCAAATTTTCTTGTCCCATTTAAATTCAGGAAGGTCTAGCTACATGATTCCTGTCCCATTTAAATTCAGGAGGGTCTAGTTACATGATTCTCAGACAGGATTTGACAAGGCAGCTAGGCAGAGTATCTTCTTGGCAATTGGAACAAATCTCTGAGATCTTCACTCAGCAGTATCATTGTAGATCAATGAGGATCCAACATGAACGCAGAACTGTTCGAGCAACAAAATGGATGCTAATTAAAGAAACTAAATTTTGTTCTAGCCGGTGAACTGGAGTACTTTTGAACAGGTAAGTCGGCAAAATGAATCGATATCGTAAATGCAACCAAGGTACTTCAACGACATGTTTATGTTCTGTCACATCTTTGTTCTATTTTCTTTCGAAACCTAGCAATGTGTCTGCTACCTTGGTAATGGCCGACTGAATTAATTTGGCATAAAAGCTAAAGAAAACAAAAACTAGGTGTCAAGAAAAGAAAGTTAGAGTAAGCATTGTTCAAAATTATATGTCCCTCCGATCCGAATTAATTGACGCAACCTCTATACAATGTCCATTTTACATCGTATATAAGTTGCGCCAATTAATTCCAATTGGAGGGAGTATTAAAAGTACAGGCTATGTAGCATTTGCCAGATCTTTAAACTAGTTCAAAATCTGCAGAGCTGAACCTTTCTCTGATGGGGCTGGGCCTTAGCTCATTCTCGTGCCCAGCTACATGGGCCACTAAACCTTCTTCCGAGCTACGCCTGTGGAGGCGCTGCTGCATGTGGCTGCTCTACTTAATTAGTCCCACCTCGCTAGTTTAGACGACGCTGGAGTGGTTTATAAGGGGACGCGCAGCTCAAGGTAGCACGACCTTACTTGAACAGGATCTGTTCTATAGGCTCGTACCGCTGCATCCTTTACCAATAAGGAGGCAAGCACTTCAGTCTGGTTGATGCATTCTCACCTCTGGGCCAGAGCGTGATTAACGGCCTGGATTTACCTGATGGGTGCAATCCCTCGGCTGTAGAGGATCGTTCTTGCCTGGCTTCTACCAGTGCAGGGTGGCTCAGAGGTTGTCTGACAGACTACAAACAACATTTTTGCCAATATGAACTATACATCATCTGCTATTTAGATTCAGACTGTAAACAACATTTTTTTACTTGCTCTTTTTGGCAATATGATCGGTACATCTTCTGAAAACTAGATTCAGTTAATGGAATCCACAAAATGATGATATTGGACAAATAAACTATGTACAGAGAATTCCATATAGGTTTTACATGAGGCTGGCAATTCAGAAAGAAAGCTCTATGGAAAGCTAAGTTCAGCTCATCTTTCGACAGTTTCCAACATTTTTAAAGTAATTCTTTGATGATGTGGTCGCTCATTTCCTGATAACCCAAACGATCTCCGTAAAAAGAGATTATCGATTGCTTGCTTAAGAGTTTGAAACCTTATCCAAAAGAGCATGTCCTGGATTAATGCCATGGCGCAATTACGAGGAATTTGCAAACTGCAAACTGAATCAGAGGTGAAGCCTTGTTTCGACTGTATTCAGCCAGTCACTTAGCAGTGGCCGGTAAAAAAATATGATGATTCCTTTGACAGCAAGAATTCCTTTTTCATTTAGGAGGGTTTCATGACCGCCGTGCAAGGTACACATCAACACATCAACACATGATACATGAAAAGAAGGCATGGTAATATGACAGTATCTCCATTAACAGCTATAAAACGCGGTAACATCGATAAAAGAGGAGATAACCAGGTATTAATATGCATTCATAGAGATGCCAAGTAACATCTGTATACATGATATACAAGACTGCATGTGGTAAATATTTAGCTAGCCTGCAACTTTCTGCAGACATAAAAAACTAGTAGTTCCCTTTTTTTCCTTCCCATTTTCTGTTTTAGACCAACAAAATCAGTACCATATCTTTATTGTGAATTCGGGTTCTCAGAATCACCCCCACCCCGCTCAAATTATTTACCACGGCACAGAACACTTCCTGTTGCGTCACATCTTCTTCAGTTTGGAATTAAGAAGGATGGTCGTTTGTTTGGATAACTGCACCAAAGATCGTCGAGGTCCTTACCAGCGAGGTAAGTGGCAGAAAGAAAGAGAAAATAAAAATTGAGAAAAGCAGCATATTATTTGAAGAATGATTTGTCATCTTACTTGTCCCAACATAACACCAGTGGGTCGACCTCTTTGGGAATGTCTAGCCGTTTGTTCTGGAACCCAACTACTCCGACGACTTGCATTGGATTCAGAACGCTCCAAGGCGCACGCAGCGTTTCTAATTAATTCCCATAGGATCGCTCCAAAACTCTAGGCGTCACACCTGATGCCAGCATTCAATCTTTCTATTTTTAGTTGGAGCATTCAATCTTCTATCAGCGCAAAAGATGCCATCCACTCGGACTGTAGGCCAACCGAAAATACAGTCACGATAGGTTATTTACAAAAGATGCACGCCAGATGAACAAGGAAAATGTAAGAGGCAATATCCACATTTGTCGAACGGAACCGATGAATCAAGAAAAATGATTCTAGATGAATGGAGTATCGCATCACACAAGAGCCAAACATAGCGAAACAAACGCATGAAAAGATACAAAGATATTACTGTTCCAGCTGTGGACTTGGAGGAAACGAAAGTGTTATTCTTCATCCTTGACATCCCAAAATCTTACACCTGCATGGTAAAATAGATATGTACTCCGTTGATAAAAGAAAGGATAGGATAGACATTAAATCCTGCAATAAAACTGTTATTACTCTGCAGTTGTTCAGTATACTCTTCAGTCTCAGTTAGACCAACTTCACACTCACTTTCGCTTCGGTATATCCCCCTAAAAACATTGACGGTTGAGATGTCTCTATACTCCTATATAATAAAGGGTAGTATGGTCTTTTCACCCGCGCTGATACACGGTGCCCTTTTTTTTCCTCGCGACGCCCTCAGCTGTTTTCACTTTCTTTTTAAAAGATAAAAAGCATGCAATTAATGTCAATCAAATTGAAGACCTCTTGGTCTAAGGAGGACCACACTAACCAACTAGGACATCCTAATGCTTGTGTTTTTTTTTGCTTTCGGCTGGGCCAACCCATTGTTGAATCGGTCCTTTTATCACTATTTCTTTTTTTTTTCCTTTATTTGTTTCCTTTTCTTTTGCGTTCGCTTTTTAAAATTTTGTACATAAAGTACAAATATTCACATTTTAAACAAAATTGTACAAATATGTCAAAAATTTGTTCGTGTCTCTCAAAATTGCTCAGAATGTCATACGAACATATTTCAAAAGAGCAAAAAAAATGAACACATACTTTTTTGAAAAACACTACCAAAATTGAAATATCAAGCAAATTCAGAAAATATGGGAAAAAATTGAAACCAAATTATTTTGAATTTCCGCGAAGATTTTTTTTATTTGTGTAGAAAAACATTAAATACAGGATTATTTTTTAAATTCCAAATTAATTTTGAAAGCATGAACACTATTTGAAAATGAAGAATTATCAAAATCACAAAAAGTTGGCATGGTGCCTTGGAATGGTGATACAAGTCCCTAGAAAAAATTTGGTCCATTTGAACGATGTCGAACAAAGGTACTCTGAGAAGGAACCTTCCGCCCAACCCGAACGCCCTACTCCAATTTTTTTTCCATTTAAATTCGTAAACATTTTCTTAAATTCGCAAACTTTGTTTTTAAATTCATGAAGTTTTTTCCATATCTAGGAACTCTTTTCAACTTTTACAAGTTTTATAAAGCCCGTAATTTTTTAAAATTCATAAACATTCATTTTAAAAAAAAAATTCAAATCAGCGAATGTTTGGGTGGCCCGATGGAAGCGATGCCGTCGCCAGGTTGGGCAAGGCCTCAGCGTATTTTTTTTCTATTCTATTTTTTTCTTTTTCCGTTAATTTCATTTTTTTTCCTTTTTGAACTTTATTATACATTTTAGAACCTGTTTTAAAATTTGAAATATCTTGAATTACCAAAAAATGCTATTGTTTTCAAATATTTTTGTACAAATTATAAAAATCTTTTGGAATTTCAACACATTCGCATTCAGCCCCCCCTCTCCCCCTAAACACCTAAATCGGATTCATCTCAATCTCAATGCTCTGGACCTGCACTGTCATTCATGGTAGCTGGTTCGCAATGACCTAGGTGAGACATAGCTCTAGGATGCTCTGTATATGTGCCCACGCCTGGATTCGATAAAGCTTCACCGATTCCGGCCTAGCTCTGTCATCATAGTACTCCCTCCGTTCCGAATTACTTGTCGCAGAAATGGATGTATCTAGACGTATTCTAGTTCTAGATACATTCATTTTTGCGACAAGTAATTTCGAACGGAGGGAGTATTTGATAAGGAGAACCAAGCTGCGAAAATACACTGGCCTTGATACATAACCCTGTTTCGTTTGCCAAGGAAGAACACATGGATCATGAACAAGTCGTCATCCACCTAGTGTATCTCTGGCTCACAAGCAAGCCTCCATGCGAATTTGATCGTGCCCTTGAAAGCAGGGGCGTGGCCTGGGGCGTAGAGAGTCAACACTTCGTTGACTATAGCAAACAGTACCACGCTGTAGCTATCGTGTTCACTGTACCAACAAGGCTGGCTTGGGTTGTGGGGAAATCCTAGCACGGCACTGCTTGAAAGCATCTATGCTGAACGGATGCCTTATGTTTACTCTAGCCACTAAGAGCAATCTCGCTGCCTTCACAAGCTTGTTATTAATCTCCTCATCATGGACAAAGACGTCGTTAAGTCCTCCATTCTTCAACTGCATATTCTTCATCGTTGCCTGCATGTCTTCTTTCTCCTTACCCTTACTGCTACCCTTCACACACCCCCCCTTTCCCAGTCCCTGATGAAGACCCCGCCATCGCCTAGTAGCTACTCCCTCTGTAAACTAATATAAGAGCGTTTAGCATACTACTTTAGTATTCTAAACGCTCTTATATTAGTTTACGGAGAGAGTATTTCTGACCTGGTCTCTGTTTATTCATGAGCCAATAACATCGTGCCAGAGCACACATGCAGGGTGCATGAAGGGGTGAACGAATTCACCGATGGTCATATAGATAACTCAATGATGACAAAAAGCAGGCGAAGTACTTGAACCCTAATCATCTAGAGTAGTTTTCTTAAGATTGAATAAAGCAATAAGGAATATATCAATATAAAAAGATCTAAATGGGCAAATTCAATTAATCTCGGCCACAGTGGCGTAGTCAACCCAATACATCAGGGTGGTCCATTGATAGAAATATTTACATAAGATTATTTATTTTTAAAGACATATTGTTTTACTGCACTATATACATGCTACTGGCCACCCCCTAGCTACGCCACTGCTCGGCCATGAAACTAAGTCAATGCAAGACCTAGATTGCTCCAAATATCAGCACCGCTAATCACATAATTAATACACAAATAATATCCCCTTAAGAAAATACACAAATTATATCCTACCTAATATATGTGTGCAATTAATATACTCCTGCCACTGTAGTGGTTTCTTATTTGAATTCTTTTTTTTTTGAGAAAATAAAAAATATTAGTATATCAGTACTCCAACCCAGTTCAAGAACGACCTGTCCACCAGTCCTCTCCCATCCGGGACTGGACTCGAAGCCCATCAGCCCCATTTGTGCACCTAACCTACCTAACCCACGCGTCAGCTCCCACGGAGGGACTCCACCTGCCCGCCGCCGGCTGTCTTCGTCGTCAGATCGCCGGACGCCGGTGATCCTGTCTGCGTCTTACCACAAACCCACGGCCATTCCGATGTCACGCTTCGGAAAGACTGTCCTCCTCTGCTTGGCCCTGTTCGCCGCATGGCACCTCTGCTCGACCCTCTTCGCCGACGCGCCTCCCGGTGGCCACTCTGCGGAGGAGAAAGCTGTAGTCAGCGACACGGCCGGGAACGGATCAGGCCTGACTCTCGCCAGGGAAGCCGGCGTCCGGGCGGCGGCCGGCACGGGCCGCAACTTCGTCGTCTCGCCGCTGTCCATCCACGCGGCGCTCTCCTTGGTGGCCGCCGGCGCGCGGGGCGAGACGCGCAGGGAGCTCCTGGGGCTCCTCGGGTCAGCGTCGCTCGACGAGCTGCACCGCGCGCCGGCGATCAAGCTTGTGGGCAAGCTCAACGGGCTAAAGCAGACGTCCTTCGCCTGCGGCGTGTGGGTCGACCGGAGGCGGGCGCTCAGGCCGGAGTTCACGGCCACCGGCGCGTCGCGGTACGCCGCCACGGCGGAATCCGTGGACTTCGTGTCGGGGCCCGAGCAGGCGAGGCGGCGCGTGAACTCCTTCGTGGCGGACGCGACGAAGCAGCGCATCCAGCACATCCTCCCTCCCGGCTCCGTGGACTCGTCCACGACCGTCGTCCTTGCCAACGCACTCTACTTCAAAGGCGCGTGGCCTGAGCCGTTCGCCGTCTTCACCGCGCCGTTCCACACCCCAGGCGGCGCCACCGTGCGCGTTCCGTCCATGACAACAGGCCGGTCACAGTACATCGCGCTCTACCCGGGCTTCAGGGCCCTCAAGCTTCCCTACAGGAACGATGGCGACCACCGTGCTGCATTCTACATGCTTATCCTTCTCCCGGACAGCGGCACCCTCAGCCTCACCGATCTCTACGACAAGGTGGTGTCATCGCCGGAGTTCATCAGGAAGCACACGCCGGTGGAGGAGGTGGAAGTACGGCGGTTCATGGTTCCCAAGTTCAAGTTCACGACCGAGTTTGAGGCGTCCTCGGACATGCGGAAGCTTGGTGTCACAAGGGCTTTCGCAGGCGGCGACTTCTCAGGCATGGTGAGCGGTGGGGATGGGCGGCTCTCCATCGGCGGGGTGCACCACAAGGCCACCATCGAGGTGGACGAGCAAGGCACCGTGGCCGCTGCTGCCACAGCCACAGACATGGCTGGCAGCGCGCTTCCAAGCGAGCCGCCGCACTTTGTGGATTTTGTGGCGGATCGGCCCTTCTTGTTTGCCGTGGTTGAGGAGAGGACGGGCACAACGCTGTTCTTGGGTCATGTGGTTAATCCCCTCGCTAACTGAGTAAAATGTGGAACCATTTGGTTGTTGAATACTCCAAATGCAGTAGGAGGCAGGGGTGAGTGCTGATCTCCATTAAAAAAGAAGTAATTGTACAATATTATTGCTTGCTTTGCTTAAGAGCTCGAACCATTATGCAACAAATCATGTCTCAGATCAAACTGGTTACTGGAAGAAGAGGCTCTTGTATTCAGTCTGTCTCTTGGTAGCAAGATTAGTTACAAGATTGCCACACAGAATTTGACATAGCAGCGAGACAGTGCATCCAGGTGAAGTCACCATTGATATAATATATTAACGAGGATCAGCAATCTTGGCAAATCTCTGAGGACTGAGGTCTTCACTCTTCAGCATTATCATTGTAGATCAATGAGGATCCAACACAAAGGAGAACTGTCTGGGCATCCAGAAGGATGATGCTTTAAAGAAACTAAATCTTGTTCTAGCCATAACATGCAACAATTGTGATTCTCCAATGTGTTGTTCTAAATAGTGAGCCTGACTGTCTGTGGTACCATTTTTCACTGTCATATGTATTCTGATTTTCAGGTATAACAACGCACACTCTGCAGAAGAAGAATAGACCGGTCCATCGACGCGAGTTCTGTCAGCGGTGTTAGGGAGCCACCTGCACAGATACGCCAGCCGTGTCAGTCATATCTATTCTGTTTTTCGGGTATAACAACGCACATTCTGGCTTCACAATAGTTGGGCAAGGCCTTGACAAGCGACATTCTGTTGTCGATCAGGTCCCGACGAACCAAACCACGCTAGCTTTTGTAACGACTGACAGATGCTAGCTGTCACGGTGTGAGATCAGTACCTTTTTTCAGATACATAGATGCCGAGAAATCAAGATATATCAGGTGATCCTGCTCATCTTGGCTTCAGTTTTTGTAAGAACAGGTTCAGGCCGGCAGTTCTTGCATATATCTAGATGGACCCGGAGCCCAACTATATATATGCGTTCGTCCATATATATTCACTCCATTCATATGTCCATGATCGATCATGTACTGGAAAACCAATCACGGCAAAATCTGTTCTGTTACTCAACTCAGAGAGAAGAACAATACTACTCGTAGTTACAATACTACTCGATCATGTTCTATGATTGTCTAGAAAAGTAATTCAACCACGCCCATTTTTCTCTCCCGTTTCCTTCTTATCTGTTGCAAAAAAAAAAAAAACTAAGAAAAATAAAATCTCCTCTCTAAGCAGTATGCCTGCTACATCTTTAATGGCCGACTGTAATTTAATTTAGGAAAAGATAAAGAAGAGAAAAAACAGCTGCCATAAAAGAGAACAAGTTAAGAATTCAGCATTGTTCAGAATAATAATTGCACACATTAAATCCGCACAACTGACATAATCAGAATGAGAAGGCAATGAAAGAAAAGGGCAAGAAATACATTCCTCAGATGGGCTGGGCTCTTATCATTCTCGTACCCAACTACTACGTGGGCCATGACCTGCGTGCTCCTTCCACGCTCTCACGCTCAGCCTCTCGCTGCCTGCTGTACTTAATTAGTCCCACCTCGCTAGTTTAGACGGCGCTGGAGTGGTTTATAAGGCGAGGCGCAGCTGATCGTAGCACGACCTTACTTGAACAGGATCTGTTCTATAGGCTCGTACCGCTGCATCCTTTACAAATAAGGAGGCAAGCACTTATGTCTGGTTGATGCATTCTAACCTCTGGGTCAGAGCGTGATTAACGGCCTGGATACTCCTCATGAGAGGTATCCAACGGTTGTAGAGGATCGTTCCTGCCTGGCTCACACTGGTGCAGGGTGGCTCAGAGGTTGTCTGACAGACTACACAAAATCTTGAACTACCTTTATTTTTTAGCTGCACTAGTACTAGTCAGTCAGTACTCAGTACTCGCTGCAAAAATAGGTAACAGAAGCCCACTGACCACATGCATGATTCATACGTATATCTACACCTGTTCCAGGAGATCGATAGCGGAAAGATTTTGCTTCACAGCTCAAGCTTTCATACAACACCTACCGGTCCATGGATCATATGCTTGGCTTGGTTTGTCGCCGAGGCCGATTCTGCGCCTTCATCCGACACGACGTGTCACACTGCATCCACGGGTGCAAAGTAACTCAGATTCAGCTAGCGATTCTCTTACTACAAGTCCAGTGGATGATTGTCTGAAATTTTCCACTACTGAGAGTGAGAGTAGCAATGAGATGTTTCATTACTGAACTGGGAGAGAAAATTAACCAAAATAGCAAGGAACTAGTGGCTGAACCAGTATGTTCAGGAAGGAAAATGGGTGCAGAGACTGATTTGTGCAGAACTCGTCTTCGTATATAGCCTGAATACCTATTTCTTCACACAAATATTATTTTACATACATCTGTGTTACATGAAGTTGCTACAGCAAATGCTCTATGGAAGACAAAGTTGAGCTCACCTTTCAACACTTTCCAGATTAATGCCAGAGCAGTGCTAGGAGCACTTAACAAACTGTCAGCTGAAACAGAGGTGATCCCTTGCTTCTACTGTCTTTTTTTTTTAGATCAACAGGGAGAGCTCCCCGGCTCCATTTGATAGAAGCCCGCAAACACACGGACTGGTAGTAGATAGTTCATTACATTGCTTCTACTGTCTCAAGACAACACATGACACATGAGTAAAAGTTGGGAGATAGGAGTTGTTTCCTATGCGACATGGCGCTTTTATTCAGATAAATGAATTTGACGGGAACACTGAGTCTTTGATCTCCAGTAGGTGGCTTGCCTACTGGAGTAATATGCTGAAGAAGAAAAGTGTGTATAGAGAGTCGCAGCAGAGTAATAGGTCCTTATCTTTTGGTGCCAAGAGACAAGATGGTGCTCGTCAATTTGCATCCCTTATTGTTGTGTGGAGATGGATGCCATGAATGGCACCAGTGGTCTAGTGGTAGAATAGTACCCTGCCACGGTACAGACCCGGGTTCGATTCCCGGCTGGTGCATGCTTTGTTCTCTTTTGTTTTTCCGGCAACAAAACAAGGGTACTGAGCCTGATTATCTTGTCTGTGCCATTTTTCACTGCCATTTGTATTATTCTGAAGAAGAATCGACCAACCGATCGACGCCTGTTGTGTCAGCTGTGTTTCATCTTGTACAGAATTAGCTTGGCAAGGCCTTGACGAGCAACATTATCTGTTGACTGTTGTCAATCAGTTTGTCAACCTTCGTCGTCAGCGCTTCCTTCACATGTTTTTGTAGCCATTGGCCTGTTTCAGAGATGTTGAGAAATTATTCCTTGCTGTTGTTTTTTTAAATCAACTATTCCTTACTGCTGATCTTGGTTTTGGTGCTGCCTTTGCTCATTCTAGGTCCATCCTCACCTTGGTTGAAATGAAACCATTTTCCAAAGTGGGTTTCAGTCCTTTGGTCCCTGATATATATGCATTCATCCATATATCTATCTTTGTAGTTAAATGAGGATTCTATAGAACAAAGAAGAACAACTCAGGCCACTGCTGGAAACGAATGAGGCCACAATGGAGTATGGACAGCCCAGGCAGCCAAAGTTGTTCTTCAATGCGGCAACATCGATAAAAGAGGATCCCACACAAAAGGAGAACAGTCCAGGCAGCCAAAAGAATGATGATGATTAAATAAACTAAACCTTGTTCTAGCCAAAACATGCAACAACTGTGATTCCTCAGTGTGCTGTTCTAGGGCTGAGCCTGATTGTCTGTACCATTTTCCACGGTCATATGTATTCTGTTTTTCAGGTATAACTTGAAGCACACACTCTGCAGAAGAGAACAGAGCCGAGCCCATTGTTGACCAACCGATCGGCGCCTGTTGTGTCAGCAGTGTTTGGGAGCCACCTGTACACATACTTGCTTCATATTCATTAGGTTGTCGATCAGGTTGTTGATGTTTGTCATTGCCCGGCGAACCATGCAAGCTGAAGGTGCTATAGCTTCCTTCAGGAGAGCACCTGCGCTGATGTGTTTGGAGAGACTGACTGATGCTAGCTGTCAGAGTGTGAGATCAATACGTTTTTTCAGATAGATAGATAGATAGATGACAAGAAATCAAGATATATTAACCCATTCTGGTGATCCTGCTCATCTTGGCTTCAGTTCGTATAAGAAGAGGTTCAGGCTGATGAACCCAACCCAAATATGCATTCATCCAATATATCTTCATGCATATGTCCATGATCGATCATGTACTGGAAAACAAGTCACGGCAAAATCTATTCTGCTAGCGTGTTACTCAACTCAGAGAGAAGAACAATACTACTCCGTATGTTCTGTGATGTTCTGGAAAGTACTTCAACCACACCCATTTTTCTCTAGAGTGTGTCTGCTAATTCTGTAATGGCCGACAGTAATTTAATTTAGGAAAAGATAAAAGAAAAAACCAGCTGCCACGAAAAAACAAGTTAGAATTCAGCATTGTTCAGAATAATTGTACATATTAAATCTTCTGAGGAAATTGCACAGATACACAACTTTTGGGGCTGAGGTAATAAAAAATACTAACAACTCTAGTGGATTTTAACAGAAAACCACAACTCCAGGATTAATCGGTAACAAAAATACAAATCAAGCAGATTTATCTTACAAAAACTGTCCAAATTTTAAATGGCTAGGCTAAATTGGATTAAAATACCCCCAGATTGATCATTTAAGATGTTTCGAATTACTCTAATTTTCTATATTTTTTGAAAACTTTGAAGTTTTGAAAAAAAAATTGACCGGTTCTCACAAAAAATGTCCAAATTTTAAAATGGCTAGACTAAATTGACTGAATATTTTCGAGATTGGTCATTTAAGAGTGAACCCACATGTCATAATTCTCCTTAACTGGCTAATCAGAACAAATTTGTGTTCTTTTGTAAGGGACTATTAAGCGTGCACGTGCTACGCACATATCCTAATAAACTAAAATAAAAACATGAACTTTTGTATTGTTGTACCGGAACATTTAAATGCGTGTCATACTCAATGATTTCAATGTAATAATTTATTTTAGATTAAGTCATAGGTCTTGTTTGACCGGTGAAAGACTTCCATTGTTGAAATGTTGTGATTCCAAAATTCGAAGTGCAAAAATGAAAAAACTCGTGCATGTAACACACGTCCAATACACATGTCCTCACATAAAATTAACAATCACATAAATGTATTGTAATTGTTACTTATTACAAAAATACTTAAAAATAACAACTAAGCAACATTATCTAGTAAGCATCATTTGATGATGATCCTCTCTGGAAGGTCCATCTTTTGATTCGATCTATAATGCTTCATTCTAAGACTGGGATATTGTTTAGAACTTCATTCTCTTCATACTTCAAAATATAAACCAAAAAGCTCTTCCTCAGTTCAAAATTATCCTACATATGCATTATATAACATTGTTATTAGAAAAAAAAGACATGAGTAACGTGTGTAGAAATGAGCATGGTGTGAAATACTTACCTTGGGTACTGGAAAATGTAGCGTTCCATCATGCCATGAGTGCATTAAATTGAAAAAATCAAATAACCAGACAGGGGACTGCATGTATGAAATGTTACATGTGAGTTGAATGAATCAATTAAGATTGTGATGTATTGACAAGATTCTTACCAGTATGAATTTGTGGGAACAACAGAAACTTTGCATCCCCATTTCAAAATTTCGTCCTTGAAGGCAGGGTTTGCAGTTTGAAGTGCAAGGTTTAGATCGTTGACCATAGTTTTAAGTATATGCTTTCCGAAAGTAGGTATTGAAAGCGGGTCCAAAATAGAAACAACTTTTTTTGTTGGTCCAAGATGAACAATAAAAATAGTCCAAGAATATCACAAGGCAATAAAATCTGCAATGACGCATCAATCATTATCATTTATTAAGACCAAACAAACAATGGCTTTGAATTGAAATCTTACCGTATCACATTCTAAGATATGATACTCATTGCTATTAGGCCAGCTATCAAATAGTTGTGCCAACATAGCAATGTCCATACCATCATGATGACTTGGGACTCGTGCATAGTGAGACATGGACTACAATAATGTAAGAAAACATGAGTAGAATGAGGCAAAATGTAAAATGTGATGATACTAACTTACATAGAATCGTAGATCCATATAGTGTGTTGGGACGTCTCTAGCAAGCTGGACGTCGTGGCACGCTAGTATCCTCACAGCCATGTTAAAACAATCAGCACCCATGTACTCATCATTCTTTAATATGTTCTTTAATTGTCTCAAGTTCAAACTAATAGGATAAGGTTGAGAGCTTTTCACCCATTCGCTCCTGTGAAATGGGAATTCTGTCAATTATAATTATACAAGAGTAATAATTTATTAGAAACAAAAATGAATTAGAAAAATGTGTCTTACTCTAGCAAAGGGATATCATCAACTATGCTGATGAACAAGCAAAGTTCATCCATTAAGTCGTCGTTTGTTGGAGTGACAAACGGCAAAAGGATAAATGATTGCGAGATGAGCTCAACTTGTGATGATGAGTTGGATGGTTTGGGTTTGTTAGGAGGTCTTTCGACGATCATACAATCGGCGGGATCCGTGTTGGTTTCATCATCATCCAAGTCTCGGTTTCTCATACAATCATCATTGAATTCCGAGTAGACTAAAATGCTAGCTAATTTTGTTCTAAAATTTGTCATATGAACCTAAAGTGAAGTAGTAAGAAGACTTAGTTTTCAAATAATGATACAACACAAAATAATTAGTATCATGATGTGAAGCAAAATATACCTGTTCGGGAGTGTAAGACAGACTATCTCCCGTGAAGTACTCCATGTAATTTAACATCGAGAGACCACAAGATGACTTGGATGATTACGAAATTATGATATGATTAATAACAAAAATATTATTATTAAGTATTATAAAATGATGTTGACGGAACCACAAGTCATATCGGACGCGCTCGATTAGTAAGGAATTGAACAATGTTTGCCACTAATTTAAATCAAATGACCAAAAGGGCTATCAATAAAATAACTGAATTTGTCAACACATAATTTTTTATTATAAATCAATTGAACAAAAAGGCCATCAATAAAGAAATGAATTTTTCAACGCATAATTTCTTTGAGAGGAACCCATATAATTATTACTTCACCAAATGGGTTATCGATCATAGATATTAAAAATAAAACAAAAGGGACATGGCCAATGATCCATTTGGTCGATGATATGTTTAATCTGGACGACGTAATTAGGGCACACAAAAGAAACCAGAGGTTGGATTGCAAAAGGAAAGAGAGCAACCAGAGGAACACTAATAAGGAGCTGCCGGTGAAAAAAAAAAGCAGCCGGTGCAAAGTATCTCAGTCTCTCACCGCACATTAATGAGGAGCAGTCGCTTTCTCACAACAGGATGTGTGTGGTGAGACGGTGAGAGACACTAATCACTTTGCTTTCTCCGCCGCACGCCGCCGACCGCCTTCTTTGGAGCAGGGCGCATCCTCTCCCGCCACGACGTCTTCTGGCGCCCCCTCTCCCCGCACCACCACCACCACCACCATGGCCTCGCCCCGTCTCCTATCCCTACGAAGGCCTCGCCTCGCCGGCTCTTATCCCCATCACGGCCTCACCCCGCCGCCTCCTCTCACCACCGCTGACTTGCCTCGCCGCCAACCCCGTGGATCTTCCCTAGATCGACTCTGCCGCCGCCATCATACTGCCACAGAGTAGATCAAGATGCGAGTTGTTGGACACGATGCGGGAGCAGGCATCTTGAATTGGACCGAGATCTAGTGTGTCGACCTCACACAGTCGCTCCGGGAAGGAGTTCACAGCTCGTGTAGGTGCTCGGTTGCTGAAGGTACACTACTAGGGAAAAGCCTAGTAGTAGCATGGGTCTAAGGGCTATCAGTAACGCGTGGTACCATGCTACTGATACGACGCTACAACTAACGTTTAGTAGTAGGGCTGTTTAACACGCGCTACTGCTACACCGACTTAGCAGCGCTTTCCCAACCAGCGCTACTGCTAAGTGCTTTAGCAGTAGTGTTTTCCTATCCAGGGCTAAAGAGCGCTACTACTATATTTTCTCATATATTTTTTTACTGTGTATTTGCGATGTTTTTTATAGGTTTTATACAATATTCTAATCATATCATAAACATGCAATATGCTCATCATATCATACACATAATAGTCTCATCATATCATCCAACACAAATTATGTCGTCACATCATAATCATGATATAGCTATACAAGTTACATGACATGTCTCTAAAGGAAATATGCCCTAGAGGCAATAATAAAGTTATTATTTATTTCCTTATATCATGATAAATGTTTATTATTCATGCTAGAATTGTATTAACCGAAAACATAATACATGTGTGAATACATAGACAAACATAGTGTCACTAGTATGCCTCTACTTGACTAGCTCATTGAATCAAAGATGGTTAAGTTTCCTAGCCATAGACATGAGTTGTCATTTGATTAACGGGATCACATCATTAGGAGAATGATGTGATTGACTTGACCCATTCCGTTAGCCTAGCACTTGATCGTTTAGTATATTGCTATTGCTTTCTTCATGACTTATACATGTTCCTGTAACTATGAGATTATGCAACTCCCGTTTACCGGAGGAACACTTTGGGTGCTACCAAACGTCACAATGTAACTGGGTGATTATAAAGGAGTACTACAGGTGTCTCCAAAGGTACATGTTGGGTTGGCGTATTTCGAGATTAGGTTTTGTCACTCCGATTGTCGGAGAGGTATCTCTGGGCCCTCTCGGTAATGCACATCACTATAAGCCTTGCAAGCAATGTAGCTAATGAGTTAGTTACATAATGATGCATTACGTAACGAGTAAAGAGACTTGCCGGTAACGAGATTGAACTAGGTATTGGATACCGACGATCGAATCTCGGGCAAGTAACATACCGATGACAAAGGGAACAACGTATGTCGTTATGCGGTTTGACCGATAAAGATCTTCGTAGAATATGTAGGAACCAATATGGGCATCTAGGTTCCGCTATTGGTTATTGACCGAGAATGGTTCTAGGTCATGTTTACATAGTTCTCGAACCCGTAGGGTCCGCACGCTTAAAGTTTCGATGACAGTTATATTATGAGTTTATGAGTTTTGATGTACCGAAGGAGTTCGGAGTCCCGGATGAGATCGGGGACATGGCAAGGAGTCTCGAAATGGCCGAGACATAAAGATAGATATATTGGACGACTATATTCGGAGTTCGGAAAGGTTCCGAGTGATTCGGGTATTTTTCGGAGTACCGGAGAGTTACGGGAATTCGCCGGGGAATATATGGGCCTTATTGGGCCATACGGGAATAGAGGAGAGAGGCCAAAAGGAAGGAGGCCTGCGCCCCCCCCCTCTGGTCCAAATTGGACAAGGGGCGCGGCCCCCTTTTCCTTATTCCTCTCCCCCTCTTTCCCCTTCTCCTACTCGAACAAGGGAGGTGGAATCCTACTAGGACTAGGGAGTCCTAGTAGGACTCCACACTTGGCGCGCCCCCTCCTAGGGCCGGCCTCCTCCCCCCTTGCTCCTTTATATACGGGGGCAGGGGGCACCCCTTGACACACAAGTTGATCTACGGATCATTCCTTAGCCGTGTGCGGTGCCCCCCTCCACCATATTCCACCTCGGTCATATCGCCGCGGAGTTTAGGCGAAGCCCTGCGCCGGTAGAGCATCATCATCGTCACCACGCCGTCGTGCTGACGGAACTCATCCCCGACGCTTTGCTGGATCGGAGCCCGGGGATCGTCATCGAGCTGAACGTGTGCTGAACTCGGAGGTGCCGTACGTTCGGTACTTGGATCGGTCGGATCGTGAAGACGTACGACTACATCAACCGCGTTGTCATAACGCTTCCGCTTACGGTCTACGAGAGTACGTGGACACACTCTCCCCTCTCGTTGCTATGCATCACCATGATCTTGCGTATGCGTAGGAAAACTGTTGAAATTACTACGTTCCCCAACAGTGGCATCCGAGCCTGGTTTTATGCGTAGATGTCATATGCACGAGTAGAACACAAGTGAGTTGTGGGCGATACAAGTCATACTGCTTACCAGCATGTCATACTTTGGTTCGGCGGTATTGTGAGATGAAGCGGCCCGGACCGACATTACGCGTACGCTTACGCGAGACTGGTTTCACCGTTGCGAGCACTCGTGCTTAAAGGTGACTGGCGGGTGTCTGTCTCTCTCACTTTAGTTGAACCGAGTGTGGCTACGCCCGGTCCTTGCGAAGGTTAAAACATCACTAACTTGACGAACTATCGTTGTGGTTTAAATGCGTAGGTAAGAACGGTTCTTGCTCAGCCCGTAGCAGCCACGTAAAATTTGCAACAACAAAGTAGAGGACGTCTAACTTGTTTTTGCAGGGCATGTTGTGATGTGATATGGTCAAGACATGATGCTATATTTTATTGTATGAGATGATCATGTTTTGTAACCGAAGTTATCGGCAACTGGCAGGAGCCATATGGTTGTCGATTTATTGTATGAAATGCAAACGCCCTGTAATTGCTTTACTTTATCACTAAGCGGTAGCGATAGTCGTAGAAGCAATAGATGGCGTAACGACAACGATGCTACGATGGAGATCAAGGTGTCGCGCCGGTGACGATGGTGATCACGACGGTGCTTCGGAGATGGAGATCACAAGCACAAGATGATGATGGCCATATCATATCACTTATATTGATTGCATGTGATGTTTATCCTTTATGCATCTTATCTTGCTTTGATTGACGGTAGCATTTTAAGATGATCTCTCACTAAAATTATCAAGAAGTGTTCTCCCTGAGTATGCACCGTTGCGAAAGTTCTTCGTGCTGAGACACCACGTGATGATCGGGTGTGATAGGCTCTACGTTCAAATACAATGGGTGCAAAACAGTTGCACACGCGGAATACTCAGGTTAAACTTGACGAGCCTAGCATATACAGATATGGCCTCGGAACACGGAGACCGAAAGGTCGAGCGTGAATCATATAGTAGATATGATCAACATATTGATGTTCACCGTTGAAACTACTCCATCTCACGTGACGATCGGACATGGTGTAGTTGATATGGATCACGTAATCACTTAGAAGATTAGAGGGATATCTATCTAAGTGGGAGTTCTTAAGTAATATGATTAATTGAACTTTAATTTATCATGAACTTAGTCCTGGTAGTATTTTGCAAATTATGTTGTAGATCAATAGCTCGCGTTGTTGCTTCCCTATGTTTTTGCTTCCCTATGTTTTTGCTTCCCTATGTTTTTTTATGTGTTCCTAGAGAAAATTGTATTGAAAAATGTTAGTAGCAATGATGCGGATTGGATCCGTGATCTGAGGTTTATCCTCATTGCTGCACAGAAGAATTATGTCCTTAATGCACCGCTAGGTGACAGACCTATTGCAGGAGCAAATACAGACGTTATGAACGTTTGGCTAGCTCAATATGATGAATACTTGATAGTTTAGTGCACCATACTTAACGGCTTAGAATCGGGACTTCAAAGACGTTTTGAACATCATGGACCATATGAGATGTTCCAGGAATTGAAGTTAATATTTCAAGCAAATACCCGAGTTGAGAGATATGAAGTCTCCAACAAGTTCTATAGCTAAAAGATGGAGGAGAATCGCTCAACTAGTGAGCATGTGCTCAGATTGTCTGGGTACTTCAATCGCTTGAATCAAGTGGGAGTTAATCTTCCAGATAAGATAGTGATTGACAGAATTCTCTAGTCACCATCACTAAGTTACTAGAACTTCGTGATGAACTATAGTATGCAAGGGATGACGAAAAAGATTCCCGAGCTCTTCGTGATGTTGAAATCGACGAAGGCAGAAATCAAGAAAGAGCATCAAGTGTTGATGATTGACAAGACCACTAGTTTCAAGAAAAGGGCAAAGGGAAAGAAAGGGAAACTTCAAGTAGAATGGCAAACAAGTTGTCACTCCCGCGAAGAAGCCCAAAGCTGGACCAAAGCCTGAAACTAAGTGCTTCTACTGCAAAGGAAATGGTCACTGGAAGCGGAAATGCCCTGAATATTTGGTGGATAAGAAGGATGGCAAAGTGAACAAGAGTATATTTGATATACAGGTTATTGATGTGTGCCTTACTAGTGTTTATAGTAGCCCCTGAGTATTTGATACTCGTTCGGTTGCTAAGATTAGTAACTCGAAACAGGAGTTACA
>LR880971.1:41760509-41780853 GCA_904067115.1 Aegilops sharonensis | reverse complement strand
GCAAATCATGAACATATTGCAAACCCTACAGCGGGGATCCCTCACGCTTGCGCGACACAGAGAGCACCATAGGACAACACCAATAATAAAACATGCAACTCAAACCAATCTTGATCATCAAATAACCCATAGGACAAAATAGATCTACTCAAACATCATAAGATAGCCATACATCATTGGGAAATAATATATAGCGTTGAGCACCATGTTTAAGTAGAGATTACAGCGAGTAAGAGAGAGGTTACACCGCTGCATAGAGGGGGGAAGAGTTGGTGATGATGGCGGTGAAGTTGTTGGTGAAGATGGTGGCGATGATGATGGCCCCGACAGCGCTCCGGCGCCACCGGAAGCAAGGGGGAGAGGGCCCCCCTTCTTCTTCTTCTTCCTTGACCTCCTCCCTAGATGGTAGAAGGGTTTCCCCTCTGGTCCTTGGTCTCCATGGCATGGGAGGGGCGAGAGCCCCTCCGAGATTGGATCTATCTCTCTGTTTCTCTCTGTTTCTGTGTTCTCCTGTGGCTCTGTTTCACCGTTTCGCGTATATATGGAGATCCGTAACTCCGATTGGCCTGAAACCTTCGCCGTGATTTTTTTCCTGAATATTAGCTTTCTTGCGGCAAAATAAGAGCATCAACCGCCTTACGGTGGGCTCACGAGGGTAGGGGTCGTGCCCAGGGGGGCAGGCATGCCCCCCTGCCTCGTGACCACCTCGGGCACTGGTTCGCATTGATTTTCCTTCCAAATTTTCCATATTTTCCAAAAATAAGCTCCGTCCGTTTTTATCCCGTTTGGACTCCGTTTGATATGGATATTCTGCGAAACCAAAAACATGCAACAGACAGGGACTGGCACTGGGCACTGGATCAATATGTTAGTCCCAAAAGTAATATAAAAAGTTACCAAAAATATATGAAAGTTGAATAATATTGGCATGGAACAATAAAAAATTATAGATACGACGGAGACGTATCAGATCTCTCCACCCCGTACGTCGTATATAAAGATAGCACTGTCGAGAACAGACTTGATGTGGGTGTAATCCTTTTTGGTCATGTTCTTCAACGAGTCCAAGTAAAGAGCGTGGGAGAATCGGGGGTAAAGGATGATGAGGACGGCGTGCCTGCCGCTGCGCAAAATAAGTACACCTCAAATTAGCCTCCACCGTGCAAATGAATGATTGAAATCGAAGGAAGGATATCCGTGCGGATGACTTACATGGGATGATAAGGCATGAGAATCGTCTCCTTGTCCTTATTGGCGAACATGAAATTGATGATGTAGTCCCTCGCGTATTCACGGTGCTTTGGCAGACTGCCAAGAAGGCCTCGTGCATGAAGTACGGGTCAGCGACACAGATATGAGGTATCTGCTCAATCCCGATGATGTAGTTCATGTACAAGGCAAAAAGGCGGACAAACGTAAAATCCAGTGTCAAGTGAAACATGTCGAAGATGCAACTGAATCAAAGGAAGAACTTCTCCGGGGGGAATGTGTCGACGTACAACCTTTGCCACGGCAAGTTAACCACATAGAGTGGGTATCCTGGATTTTCCAAAGCGATCAGAAATTTCTCTCTCTGCAGCACATTGTCATGAAGTCTCCTTAGATCGCCGTACATGGCCTCTACCGCTTTCTTAGGTAGGATCGGATCACCGGGGATATGATATTTTGCCGCACCGGGGATAGGTATACGGTCTTGAACCCGAGGCTGCTGAGGCGGCTGGATCATATCAGGAGCTTTCTTGCCTTTCGTCGATCTCTTCCCATGCTTCTTTCCTACTGTAAGGTTGTCTATAATAAGTTCATCCTCCGGCAATTCAGGCACTGACTCAAGACGCTCAAACACTAAGTACTCATACTGCTGAGCAATCAATCCTCCGTCATCATAGGTGCCGGTATTGAGATACTGTAGTGTGTCATCGTCATCCTCATCCTCATCCATGGCATCAATATCATGCATTGCTTCTTCACGGCGGCGACGTCATCAACGACTAATGGAGCCCTTCATCACCCCATCCTCTATCACCTGGCATGACAGGCGACACTAATTGGGTAGGTAGGGTGCTGATGTTCATACCTTGCGGAGGCTGCGTGGTCGTGGGTGTGCTCCTGGCCGCCTCCAGACGAAGCAGACTCTTTGACCACAACAGGACCCACGTCTTGCAATCACCAAGACGCCGTGGGGTCTCGTCCTCATCCCCCCTAGTACCAGAGGAGCCAAATTCTTGTAGCCCTGCTTAACACTGGCCATGGAAACCTTGAATACGTCAGGGGGGATCACCCGACTGTGGAACAATTGTTCCTTCGGCTGCATTATCGCCGCCTTCCCCACGTCCACCTTTTGGACCCTAATGGTGTACAGTAAGGTGCACGGGGTTACGTCGGCCTGCAAAGACATGTCTGCGACGCGAGACATCCGAAAGATAACGGAAACGGGAGATTATACATTTATTGAAGATGGCAGGTGTGACAGGTACCGTGAGGGCGTCGAGCTCAGCCAAAGAAGAAGCATTGCCAAGCACGTCCGAGACGGAGGACGGGCTGCTATGAGCAGGTGTGAGAGCCAGTGCAGGAGCAGGTGCGGGAGCAGGTGCTGGTGCAACGCTAGTCGAGCTGCTCCCGAAGAGGTTGGAAAGGGGAAAGTCCGCTGCCTCTTTATTTAGATTTTGCCTGCCCCAATTGACGAAAGCCGGAACCAAGACACCATACGAAGCTGCAAACTTCTTCTCAACCGCAATATCAACCTTCTTGTCAATGTTTTCTTCATTTAACCTCCGTCTTTCCTTTCTCTCCTCCGTGGTTGAATGGTACTACTTCTTCCACGTGGCGTCGT
The DNA here is from genome assembly GCA_904067115.1 of Aegilops sharonensis. Lineage (NCBI taxonomy): Eukaryota > Viridiplantae > Streptophyta > Magnoliopsida > Poales > Poaceae > Aegilops > Aegilops sharonensis. Next base: position 41,778,023 of record LR880971.1, on the reverse strand, counting down.
CTCCGACACCGTGCACATGTCCATACGACGGCCAAGTGTCCACCAGAGTCTTTTCGATATGTTCAAGGCCCGGTTGAATGGGGTGTCCCACTTGGGCCTCGCCAACGCCTCAGACAGCGAGACGATTTCAGCCGCAATCTAGTGCTGCTCTCTCTGCAAAAGGAACAAGGATTGTTTACAAAGATGACTAAACGTGCAGTCGAATTGATCAGAAGCTAAAACTACCAGCAGTCTCATGAACTCCGTCATGACCGCGTTCGTCTCGAAAATCTTCTTCACTGGGTCCCAACGGTACCGGGTCCTGAGGACGTCAAGCTCCTGCGGGACGGTGAACTCCGCCAAGGAGTCTGGGATGCCAAGACTTTTGCATTCCACATCCTCCTTGGCTCATATGGACCTCTTCCCCGCATAACCACGGCTTCCAAGGTGGTGGCACCCAATGTTCCTCTCTTGAAGCCCCTCCATGTAATTTGACTTTTCTTTGGCAGCTTCGGTAACGCAAGCCGCCTTGAATATTTCAAACTGCTCTTCCGTAATTGTTGGATTATCCTTTACAATCTCGGAGTAGGGTTCCTTTTTGACGATGATCCGATGTTTCACCCTTACTTTCCGGGCGGCCAACGCATCGCTAAACTTGCTCATGGCGCGTTTGTTTATCTTCTTCATTGCCGGGTCTTTCTCTGGATCAGTATATTGGATTTCATCCCGGCCCGGGAACAACAATATCTGGTGCAGCAGGGTTAGGAGGGAGTGCTTCATATTTGGTATCTTCTTTAGTTTCTCATCGTTGAAGGTGGCGCACGTCCGTACGATGCAGTATATTGATACGTCTCCAACGTATCTTTAATTTTTGATTGTTCCATGCTATTATATTACCCGTTTTGGATGTTTATGGGCTTTAATCTACACTTTTATATCATTTTTGGGACTAACCTACTAATAGGAGGCCTAGCCTGAATTGCTGTTTTTTTCCTATTTCAGTGTTTCGAAGGAAAGGAATATCAAACGGAGTCCAAACGGAATGAAACCTTCGGAAGCGATCTTTTTGGAACAAACGCAATCCAGGAGACTTGGAGTGGACGTCAAGAAGTAACTAAGGCGTTCACGAGGGTGCCCGGCGCGCCCTAAGGGGGTGGGCGCGCCCCCACCCTCGTGGGCCCCTCGTGATTCCCCTGACCTACCTTCTTCGCCTATATATATCCACGTACCCCGAAAACATCCAGGAGCACCACGAAACCCTATTTCCACTGCCGCAACCTTCTGTACCCGTGAGATCCCATCTTGGAGCCTTTTCCGGCACTCCGTCGGAGGGGGGATTGACCACGGAGGGCTTCTACATCAATACCATAGCCTCTCCGATGAAGTGTGAGTAGTTTACCACAGACCTTCGGGTCCATAGTTATCAGCTAGATGGCTTCTTCTCTCTCTTTGGATCTCAATACAAAGTTCTCCTCGATCTTCTTGGAGATCTATTTGATGTAATTATTTTTGCGGTGTGTTTGTCGAGATCCGATGAATTGTGGGTTTATGATCAAGATTATCTATGAACAATATTTGAATCTCCTCTGAATTGTTTTATGTATGATTTGTTATCTTTGCAAGTCTCTTCGAATTATCAGTTTGGTTTGGCCTACTAGATTGATCTTTCTTGCAATGGGAGAAGTGCTTAGCTTTGGGTTCAATCTTGCGGTGTCCTTTCCCAGTGACAGCAGGGGCAGCAAGGCACGTATTGTATTGTTGCCACCGAGGATAAAAAGATGGGGTTTTAATCATATTGCTTGATTTTATCCCTCTACATCATGTCATCTTGCCTAATGCGTCACTTTGTTCTTATCAACTTAATACTCTAGATGCATGGTGGATAGCTGTCGATGTGTGGAGTAATAGTAGCAGATGTAGAATCGTTTCGATCTACTTGTCGTGGACGTGATGCCTATATACATGATCATGCCTAGATATTCTCATAACTATGCACTTTTCTATCAATTGCTCGACAGTAATTTGTTCACCCACCGTAATACTTATGCTATCTTGAGAGAAGCCACTAGTGTAATGTATGGCCCCCGGGTCTATTTTCCATCATATAAGTTTCTGATCTATTTTATTTTGCAATCTTTACTTTTCAATCTATATCATACAAATACCAAAAATATTTACCTTGTTATCTCTATCAGATGTCACTTTTGCAAGTCGCCGTGAAGGGATTGACAACCCCTTTATCGAGTTGGTTGCAAGGTTCTTATTTGTTTGTGTAGGTACGAGGGATTTGCGTATAGCCTCCTACTGGATTGATAACTTGGTTCTCGAAAACTGAGGGAAATACTTACGCTACTTTCCTGCATCACCCTTTCCTCTTCTAGGGAAAACCAACGCATGCTCAAGAGGTAGCATTTACCTAGATAATTAACCTAATTAAACTAGTTAACCTAGCTAGTTCTCTGTCAAAGCCCTAACTAATTTTTTGCACTAACCTAGATAATTAACCTAATTAAACTAGTTAACCTAACTAATTCTCTGTCAAAGACCTAACTAAGTTTTTGCTCTAACCTAGATAATTGACCTAATTAAACTAGATAACCTAGCTAGCTATGTCTCTGTCCAATGTTTGTGCTATACATGAGAGAGAGAGAGGAGGGATGGGGGCTTACAGAGGATGGCTCCGGTGGTGGCGAGGGAGGCAGGGGCGTCTCCGGTGACGGCGAGGGAGGCAGGGACATCGAGGGCATATTTATCATGAATAATAAACATTTATCATGATATAAGGAAATATAAATAACAACTTTATTATTGCCTCTAGGGCATACACTAGTAGAAAAAGGCCCATTTATCCCAGTTTGTAAGGCCCATTTGTCACGGTTCGGGAACCGGGACTAAAGGGTTGGTACTAAAGCCCAACACCTTTAGTCCCGGTTCTTATACCAACCGGGACAGATGGGCCTCCACGTGGCCGCTGCGGCTTGCCTAGGCAGGTGGGCCTTTTGTCTCGGTTGGTAGCACCAACCCGGACCAATAAGCGTCCATGATTCAGCTGTTCAAGGGCTAGGGTTTTTATTTTTTTCCTAAAGGGTGGGGGGGTGGGGGTGGGGGTTGGGGTTTTTGGGGGGTTTTGTAGGGTTAATTTGGGGGTTTTGTCCTCTCTTATCTCCGTGCTTGGTCGACGCTACGTACTATACGTATAGATAGGACATGACACGCTAGCTAGTAAGCAAATGAAGGAAACATTAGGTGCGGAAGATCGTCATGAACATATACAGAGAGAAGTGATCGACCTCTCCTTCTCCGCGAGATTGGTCGAACAACAAGTTTTTGTATATCTGTCTGACGCTACTAGCTACACACACACACACACACGCATATATATATATATATACAATGTGTAAGATCTCTTACAATACCCTAACATATGAACTCAAATTCCACATGGTATTCTCCGGTTTTATTGATGACTAGTCAAGAAAGAATCCAGCCATTTCCTCTTGAATTGCTCGCATGCGATCTTGTGGTAGGAGTTCGTTCCGCATCTGCCACATCTAATTTGAATAAGGGGGTCAATACATATATATGAATGAAACTCAGCAGAAATGATGGTAATAAAACAAAATTGTGAATATTTTTCTTACGCACTTCATATTGTCTTTTAGAGTAGCCCCGCCTATTCTTGGCCGTCACGTTGTAGATGAACTCGCAGACGTCGTATCCACAGTAATTATTCCCGGCTTCCTGCCACAAGCACTTTACGAGAAATAGAGGTCAATCAAACTGATAATGAAGCATTATAAATGGCATTGATGAAAGTAGCTAGAATCAACGGGAGATGCGCGGAACTAGCTAGCTAGTAGTACTTACTTTCGGGTATTTCCATCGCAGATCCCGCGGCAGTCCCGGAACTTGTGCGGTGAATACTTTCCAAACCCTGCGAGACAAGGAAAACAATTACTTGATATCATGAAATGAACAAGTTGCCGATATGGTGCGATCATGATCAATTCAACTTACTTGTCGAGCATTTTAGACATGTCCACATAGTCCTCGGGATCCTTTCGTCTTGAGTCTAAGATGGTTACTAGTCCCTGCTCAAGCTTAATCTCTAGGAGAATATAGTGGAACCTGCGCACGCATGCATAACTCATAAATTAAATTAATTACTATAACCTCGAGTAATAATTAAGGGAAACCGAATATGCACAAGACAGTAACACTCACTTGAAGTTGTAAGGAAAGAGTATTGTATCTTTGTTTTGATTTATTACCAACGATCGTAGCAAGTTGTCCTTGATTTCTTTGGCATGAAATGTAACAGTATATTCATCTATGAGATTTGTGTTAATGAACCCAATATCATAAATTTCAGATTTTCTGCATTCGACGATCTTCAATCTGCATAATATAGTGAGGATAATTATATATACATGCAATGAAAGAGCTGAGCTATACATAGAGACTTAATGACAGAAGTAGTACTTACAGACAGTAGAAAGTGACCGTTTATCGAGGGCCTTTTGATAGAAAAACTGGAAGAACTCCTCAAATGGAACATACAACAACTCAATTCCAACGAGGTCGTGCTCCTCTTTTTGACTTTCAACGTCAAAGTATCCTTCCCAGACTTTCTGCAAGTTCCCATGTACCAATCATGGAATCTTCGCATCATCGTTGTTAGTGTTGGGGAACGTAGTAATTTCAAAAAATTTCCTACACACACGCAAGATCATGGTGATGCATAGCAACGAGAGGGGAGAGTGTTGTCCACGTACCCTCGTAGACCGAAAGCGGAAGCGTTAGCACAACGCGGTTGATGTAGTCGTACGTCTTCACGATCCGACCGATCAAGTACAGAACGCACGGCACCTTCGAGTTCAGCACACGTTCAGCCCGATGACGTCCCTCGAACTTTGATCCAGCCGAGTGTTGAGGGAGAGTTTTGTCAGCACGACGGCGTGGTGACGATGTTGATGTTCTACCGACGCAGGGCTTTGCCTAAGCACCGCTACAGTATTATCGAGGTGGACTATGGTGAAGGGGGGCACCGCACACGGCTAAGAGATCAAGAGATCAATTGTTGTGTCTTTGGGGTGCCCCCCTGCCCCCGTATATAAAGGAGCAAGGGGGGAGGCGGTCGGCCTAGGAGGAGGGCGCGCCAAGGGGGGGAGTAGGACTCCTCCTTTCCTTGTTGGAGTAGGAAAAGGGAAGGGAGAAAAACAAGGAAGGAAGGGGGCGCCCCCCTCCCTAGTCCAATTCGGACTAGTCCATGGGGAGGGGTGCGGCCACCCTTTGGGGCCTTTCTCTCCTTTCCTGTATGGCCCATTAAGGCCCAATACGAATTCTCGTAACTCTCCGGTACGCCGAAAATTACCCGAATCACTCGGAACCTTTCCGATGTACGAATATAGTCATCCAATATATCAATCTTTATGTCTCGACCATTTCAAGACTCCTCATCATGGCCTAGATCTCATCCAGGACTCCGAACTCCTTCGGTACATCAAAACACATAAACTCATAATATAACTGTCATCGAAACTATAAGCGTGCGGACCCTACGGGTTCGAGAACTATGTAGACATGACCGAGACACGTCTCCGGTCAATAACCAATAGCGGAACCTGGATGCTCATATTGGCTCCCACATATTCTACGAAGATCTTTGTCGGTCAAACCGCATAACAACATACATTGTTCCCTTTGTCATCGGTATGTTACTTGCCCGAGATTCGATCGTCGGTATCTCAATACCTAGTTCAATATCGTTACCGGCAAGTCTCTTTACTCGTTCCGGAATACATCATCCCGCAACTAACTCATTAGTTGCAATGCTTGCAAGGCTTATAGTGATGTGCATTACTGAGTGGGCCCAGAGATACCTCTCTGACAATCGGAGTGACAAATCCTAATATCGAAATACGCCAACCCAACAAGTACCTTTGGAGACACCTGTAGAGCACCTTTATAATCACCCAGTTACACTGTGACGTTTGGTAGCACACAAAGTGTTCCTCCAGTAAATGGGAGTTGCATAATCTCATAGTCATAGGAACATGTATATGTCATGAAGAAAGAAATAACAGAATACTAAACAGCCGTGTGCTAAGCTAACGGAATGGGTCAAGTCAATCACATCATTCTCCTAATGATGTGATCCCGTTAATCAAACGACAACTCTTTGTCCATGGCTAGGAAACATAACCATCTTTGATCAACGAGCTAGTCAAGTAGAGGCATACTAGTGACACTCTATTTGTCTATGTATTCACACATGTATTATTGCCTCTAGGGCATATTTCCTTCAGTTAGAGTAGTTCCATCTTTGACGAGAGGCTTCCCGTACTTGTATCTGAATTCTTCCACCTCCATTATATCAAAATGTGCATCGTCGTCGTGCATGTAATCTGCAGGATTGGTACCGGGCAAGATCCCCAGATGATTAGCGACGATATCGCTAGACACCATGAGCAGGGGGCACGATTGGTTTGCTTGTTCACCTAGCTGGGGAATTTTTCCCCACTTCTTCGTTCTTGTAACCTTTTGTCTCTGCAAGTACTTCCCGACCACTCTGCTTCCTTATATGTCCTTTCAATAATGCGCTCATAGTTGGTTTGCAGCGGAGACGGTGGTGGTCGCTTCAGGGCATCGAAAGTGCGCTTCGCTATCACCGGATCTATCTTCTCCTCTGGAGGTGGATGTTTCTTAGCTCTTTGCATTTCGAAGAAGTCCTTCACTTGGGCTTGACAGATCTCCGCGTTTTCTTGTTTGGTCATCTCGTATGGTAACTTCTCTAGAGTCTTGAGAGATGGATCGAATCTGTATTGCCTCCCGCCTCTGGCTGTACTGCTAGACGCTGGAGCAGGCCAAGCGGTTGCGGCTGTCTTCTTTTGTTTCTTACGAGGCGGAGGAGGAGGACTATGACGCGCTGGAGCAGCCGGATCGGCGGTGGGTCTCCTCCGCCCTTGCTGACGAGGCGGAGAAGGAGGAGGCTGGCTACTCGGGCGCGCAGTCGCAGGCGGAGAAGGAGGCGGAGTGCCGCCACACGCCAGAGAAGGAGGCGGAGTGCCCTGATCACTCGCCGGAGGAGCAGGCGGAGGAGGAGGCGGAGTGCCCTGACTCGCCGGAGGAGGAGGAGGAGGAGGTGGAGGCATCCAGTTCGGAAGGTTGATGAGCTCCTTCCGCCATAGGCATGGAGTCTTCAGAGCAGAACCCAGCCGAGTCTCCCCTTCACCGGTAGGGTGGTCAAGCTCGAGCTCCTCAAATCCCTCCGTTATTTCGTCCACCATCACCCTAGCATATCCTTCTGGAATTGGACGGCAGTGAAAAGTTGCGCAGGGTTCAGGAGGTCGAACAAAGCTGATAGCTGCCTTGACTTTGTAGTTCTGCCATTGCGTCATAAGGTGGCAATGTTGGGACTCCGTGATAGCATCCATGGGGTAGCTAGCAGGAGCCGTGAAGACAGGCTCCACCTGAAGCAGCTCGGTGGAAGCCACACTGCTTCTCCACTAAGATGGCGGGGTAGCTTCGGGGGTAGCTTTGGCAGGTCGCTTGCTTCGAACTGCTTATCGTTCCTCTAGCGCTTGTACCCTTGCGTGCAGCTTCTGCAGTTGGGTATATATGCTCCACTTTCCTCCTCCTATCTTGGCATTTGTAATCGCCTGTGTCCAGAAACCCAGCCTTCCATGGAACGGAGCCTGGCGTGCCTCGTGTCCGTCCAGGGTGCTCAGGATTCCCGAGGGCCATTGTGAGCTCGTCGTTCTCTCTATCTGGAACGAACGTCCCTTGCTGCGCTGTGGCGATATAGTCCTGAAGCTTCATGACAGGTATTCGCAGTTGCTCGCTCGTCCAAACGCACTTCCATGTTACAGGGTCGAAGGTTCCGCCAACCCCGAAGAACCAAGTCCTTGAACGGTCTGGCAAGTTCAATGTCTCTGGTTCGACCCCTTTATCAAGCAGGTCATTCTCAGCCTTGGCCCACAACGTCCGGGCTTTGAGGTAGCCACCTGACCCCGTGCGATGGTGATGCTCCTTCTTCGAAACATTTATCTTGTTGGCTGACATCTTCTTACTCTTGTCCAATGTCTTGTGGGCCACAAATGCGTCCCATTGATCTATGAGCTTCTCATACCGGCCGATGAATTCTGGTGTCTTTTCTTCGTCGACAAACTTTGTTTTCAGCTCATTCTTCCACCTCCTGAATAGATCAACCATCTTCTTAAGAGCATGAGATTTGATCAATGGCCCTTTAACTGGCTTCTCCGGATCCTCCTCTGGCAGTAGGGTGAAATTTGCCTTCAACGCGTCCCAAAGATCATCTTTTTGCCTATCGTTGACATAAGACACCTCAGGGTCTTCCTTCTTAGGCTTATACCATTGGTGGATGCTGATCAGGATCATGTCCCTAACAAGAACCTTGCACTGAGCAGAAAATGCTTCCTTGGTCTGGATCGGTTCAATCGGTTGGTCATCACGCGCTATTGCTGTGATCGTGAACCTTTCATCCGACCGCAACTTTTTCTTCGGGCCTCGTCTCTTTACCGAAGTTGCGCTCGATCCGGAGGGCTAGAAAAAAGAAGAAAGACAAGAGTTAATATGTGTACATACCAAAACAACGAATGCATCTATTAGCTAATCAGCACATGCTTAATTAATATATATACCTGGTCGGACTCTGTTCGGTCACCGGAGCCGTCATCACGGTCTCCTTGCATCGGCATTCGGTCACCGGAGCCATCATAATCATGTACTTCCTCCTCAGTTGTTCGGTAACCGTAGCCTGCTTCACCCTCTCCTTACATACCATCGGTTTCGTTGAGATACGACATGACATCACCTCCGGCTGCGATTATGTCCCCCAACACCTGTTCTGCTTCCTGTTCTCGGCCGTGCTCCATAGTTTCTGCAAATATTACAACATGGCAATTATTATACAAACATGATAGATGGATATATTAGTGGAAAACATAGACCTAGCTAGCTAATCACAACAAGGAATTATATTAATAAGTGGCCTCAACGCTTCTCTAGGGTTTGGGGTGGCCTCGGCAATGCTTCAAGGGTTCGGGGTGGCCTCGATGACAACACTCTTTTAACTTGGTAAATTTGGGTGGCCTCGGCAGCGCTTCTAGGGTTTGGGCCGGACCGCCTCTCTCATGATTGTCCGTCGTTTGTCTAGTGTCAAAGGATTCAAGAAAACCATGTCTTCATCATTAGGCGAAAGTAACATGCGCATGATGCTACAAAGCTCTCCAAAGTTGTTTTGGAACGGAGTCCCAGATAGGATAATTCACTTTTTGGTACAAAGTTCAGCAAGAGCGTTCCGAATATCGCTATTTGGAAGGCCTTTGCTGAAATCCCTACCAAAAGGCGGATTATCCAACCTGGGACTCCGTTCTAGAAAAACTTTGGAGAACTTCGTACCAGCATGCCCCGGTTACTTCCGGCTAATGATGAAGCCATGGATTTCTTCAATACTTTGACACTAGGCAACCTCTCGACCCCTCGGCGATCCTCGACCCCTCGACCCTTCAACGACCCTCGACTCTCGACCCTCGACCCCTCGGTGACCCTCGACCCTCTACCCTAGTTCACGACCCTCGACCGCTCGATGATCCACAACCCTCTACCCTAGTTCCCGACCCTCGACCCCCTCATGTCACATTTGTCTAGTGTGAAAGGATTCAACAAAACCATGTCTTCAGCATTAGGCGAAAGTAACAGGCGCATGATGGTACGAAGCTCTCCAAAGTTATTTTGGAACAGAATCCCAGATAGGACAATTCGCTTTTTGGTACAAAGTACAGCAAGAGCCTTCCCAATATCGGTATTGGGAAGGCCTTTGCTGAAATTTGTACCAAAAGGCGGATTATCCTATCCAGGACTCCGTTCTAGAAAAACTTTGGAGAACTTCGTACCATCATGCCTCAGTTACTTCCGGCTAATGATGAAGCCATGGATTTCTTCAATACTTTGACACTACGTAACCTCTCGACCCCTCAGCGACCCTCGACCCCTCGACGACCCTTGAACCTCGAACCCTCCGCCCCTCGACGACCCTCGAACCCTACACCCTAGAACCCTCGAACCCTCGACCTTAGAACCCTCGAACCCTCGACCCCTCGACGACCCTTGACCCTCGAACCCTCGGCCCCTCGACGACCCTCGAACCCTCGAACCCTCGACCCTAGAACCCTGGAACCCTCAACCCTAGAACCCTAAAACCCTCGAACCCTCGACCCCTCGCCCCCTCGACCCCCTCCCCCTCCTCATGTCGAAGTTATCAGGGAGGGGGTATATCGACCCCCCCCCCTCATGTCGAAGTTATCGCGGAGGTGGTATATCGACAACGACATACCCGATAAAAAATAAGAAGAGGAAGAAGAAGAAAAAAAAGAGGAGAAGAAGAGAGGAATAGAGGAGAAGATCGAAGAAAAACAAGAATACAAAAAGAGAAGAAGAAGAAAGGAATAGAGGTGAAGAAGAAAAAAATAGAAATTACTCTATTTTTTCTTCTTCTCTTCTATTCCATTCTTCTTCTCCTCTTTTTTTTTTCTCTTCTTATTTATTTCTCCTCTTCTTCCTCTCCTCTTCTTATCCTTTCTTCTTATCCTTCTTCCTCTTCTTATTTTCCTTTTGCCACTCCTTCTTTTTCTTCTTATTCCATCTTCCTTCTTCCTCTTTTCTTCCTTTTCCTTATTTTACCTTTTCCTCTAAACTAACCTAAAATGCACTAACCTAAAATTGATATCTACTAATTAACAACCTAAATAAAAAAATTAATACATATATGAAAAAAACATCATATGCACAAGAAACATCATATGACCATCATATAAAAAAACCAACATATCAACATCATCACATACATGAAAAAAAAACATCGAAAGGCCACTAGACCGTGGGGCGGCGCGGCCACGGTGTCGGGGCAGCAGTGGCACGGGGCGGCGACGGCGTCGGGGCGACGTGGGGTGGTGACGGCGTCGGGGCGGCGTAGGGTGGTGACGGCGACGGCGTCGAGACGGTGACGACGCGGGGTGGCGCGCGGCGACGGTGTCGGGGCGGCGTGGAGTGGTGACGACGGGGGGCACGGGCGGCGACGGGGGCGGCGACGGCATCGACGGGGCGAGCTCGGGCAGCCTGGCGGCGTCGTCGGGGCGGGGCAACTGTAGAGATGAAAATGAAAAACGCTAAGTGTTTGCTTATATAACAAAGCCATTGGTCCTGGTTGGTGGCACCAACCGAGACTAAAGGGCGGCATTGGTCCCGGTTCGTGGAACCAACCGGGACCAATGCCCCCCTTTTAGTCCCGGTTGGTGCCACCAACCTGGACCAAAGGCCTTGTGCTGCCCGCGTCAAAAGTTTAGCCCCACCTCGCTAGTTGAGAGAGATCGAGAGTGGTTTATAAGTGTTGTTGCGCCCACCCTCTCGAGCTCCTCTCAACTTTAGGATTTCGGGCCTAACCTGTCACTGTGTGCCTGTGGGCCTACTGGGCCTGCTGCGGGCCTGAATCCTGGCCCATGATTGGGTTTCTAGTCGTATTGAGGCCGTGGTGGCCCAGTAGGTGGCACTTTTTTTGCTTTATTTTTTATTTTGTTTCTACTTACTGTTGCTATTTTTATTTATTTTATTAAAGTTTATTTTTACTTTATTAAAGTTTATTTTGTTCCTACTTGTTTATTAAAGTTTATTTTGTTTCTACTTATTTATTTTATTTTGTTTCTACTTATTTATTTTCTTTTCTTTTTTGCTTTTTTATTATTTTATGAATTTTTTCTTTTAATGTTTTGAAAAGGAAATACTTTGATAATTTTAGTTGCATAAATTTTATATAATTTTAATTTCAATAATACTAGAGGTTTATAAAAGCTTTTTGGTTGATTCCTTTAGCTATTAGAGTTTCATTAAAGTTTTCTAGTTCATTCTTTTTTCTATTAGAGTTTCATTGAAGTTTTCTAGTTCATTCTTTTAGTTAATATTTTTGCTCTTAGAGTTTCATAAAAGTTTTCCAGTTCATTCTTTTTTTATATTAGTTCATTCTTTGAGCTAAATGACCCTGAAATTGAAAAGCATTTCAAATGAACTCTGAAAAGGTTGAAAGTTTGCATGGCATCATCATTTCACCCACATAGCATGTGTTAAAAAGTTGAGAGGGTTACGGCAAAAACTGGATGCACTTCGTGTACAAAACGGACTATTTGTTTCGAGGTATCAGGGTTTCGGACGAAAACTCGTCTGTTACAATAGGAATTTCATTTCTTCACATGTAACTGCAGTGATATTCTAGATCAAAGGCATCATCATAATAGTCATGGGGAGAAAGTATTCACTTTTTCTTCGCTTCCGTCCTTTGCTTATTGCGCCGTAACCATGGATAATCTTCATCGTTTAACAGGGTGCTTGGGTCAGCCTTGACTTTGAAGGGAGGAATTTCATGAAACTTTTCATAATCTTCGGATATGTCTGTCTTGCCCTTCACTCCCGCGATGTATCTTTTTCCTGAAAGAACTATGTGGCGCTTTGGCTCATCGTATGATGTGTTCGCTTCCTTATCTTTTCTTTTTCTTGGTTTGGTAGACATGTCCTTCACATAGAAAACCCGCGCCACATGATTGCTAGGACGAACAGTTCGTCTGTGTACCCAAGATTGTTCAGATCCACTATTGTTATTCCGTACTGTGGGTCTACCTTAACCCCGCCTCCTAACAGATTGAACCATTTGCACTCAAACAAAGGGACCTTAGAATCATGTCCGTAGTCAAGTTCCCATATGTCCATTATGTAACCATAATATGTGTCCTTTCCCCTCTTGGTTACTGCATCAAAGCGGACACCTCTGTTTTGGTTGGTGCTCTTTTGATCTTGGGCGATCTTGTAAAATGTATTCCCATTTCTCTCGTGTCCTTTGTAAGTCAGTACAGTCGAAGATGGTCCCCTGCACAACGAGTACAACTCATCACAAACAGTGTTATCACCTTTGAGACGTGTTTCCAACCAACTGTCAAAAGTCCTGATGTGTTCACATGTAATCCAGTCGTCACACTGCTCTGGGTGTTTGGAGCGCAGACTGTTCTTGTGTTCATCGACATACGATGTCACCAAGGTAGAATGCTGTAGAACTGTGTACTGTGCTTGAGACCAAGAATGCCCATCCCTGCATATTATTGAGTCCCCTCCAAGCGTGCCTTTTCCAATCAGTCTCCCCTCATAACGCGATTTAGGAAGACCAATCTTATTAAGGCCAGGAATGAAGTCAACACAAAATCCAATGACATCCTCTGTTTGATGGCCCATGGAGATGCTTCCTTCTGGCCTAGCACGGTTACAGAAATATTTCTTTAGGACTCCCATGAACCTCTCAAAGGGAAGCATATTGTGTAGAAATACGAGGCCCGGAATGACAATCTCGTCAACTAGATGAACTAGGACGTGCGTCATAATATTGAAGAAGGATGGTGGGAACATCAGCTCGAAACTGACAAGACATTGTGCCACATCACTCCTTAGCCTTGGTATGATTTCTGGATCTATCATGTTCTGAGAGATTGCATTGAGGAATGCACATAACTTCACAATGGCTAACCAGACGTTTTCCGGTAGAAGCCCCCTCAATGCAACCGGAAGCAGTTGCGGCATAATCACGTGGCAGTCATGAGACTTTAGGTTCTAGAACTTTTTCTCTGGCATATTTATTATTCCCTTTATATTCGACGAGAAGCCAGACGGGACCTTCATACTGAGCGGGCATTCAAAGAATATTTCCTTCTCTTCTTTGGTAAGAGTGTAGCTGGAAGGACCTTCATACTGCTTTGGAGGCATGCCGTCTGTTTCGTGAAAACGTTGCAGGTCCTCCCGTGCCTCCGATGTATCTTTTGTCTTCCCATACACGCCCAAGAAGCCTAGCAGGTTCACACAAAGGTTCTTCGTCACGTGCATCACGTCAATTGAAGAGCGGACCTCTAGGTCTTTCCAGTAGGGTAGGTCCCAAAATATAGATTTCTTTTTCCACATGAGTGCGCATCCCTCAGCGTCATTTGGTACAGATAGTCCGCCGGGAACCTTTCGAAAGATTACATGTAAATCATTGTCCATAGGAAGTATGTGATCACCAGTACAAATTGCGGGATTCTTCCGGTGAGCTGCCTCGCCTTCGAAATTCTTGCCTTTCTTTCGACATTGATGGTTGGTCGGATGAAATTGACGATGGCCCAGGTACATATTCTTCCTGCATTTGTCCAAGTATATACTTTCGGTGTTAGCTAAACAGTGCGCGCATGCGTGGTATCCCTTGTTTGTCTGTCCTTAAAGGTTATTGAGAGCGGGCCAATCGTTGATGGTTACAAACAACAATGCGTCCAGGTTAAATTCCTCCTGTTTGTGCTAATCCCACACACGTACACCATTTCCATTCCACAGCTGTAAAAGTTCTTCAACTAATGGCCTTAGGTACACATCAATGTCGTTGCCGGGTTGCTTAGGGCCTTGGATGAGAACTGGCATCATATTGAACTTCCGCTTCATGCACATCCAAGGAGGAAGGTTATACATACATAGAGTCACGAGCCAGGTGCTGTGATTGCTGCTCTGCTCCCCAAAAGGATTAATGCCATCCACGCTTAAACCAAACCATACGTTCCTTGGGTCACCTGCAAACTCAGCCCGGTACTTCCTGTCGATTTTTCTCCACTACGACCCGTCAGCGGGTGCTCTCAACTTCTCGTCTTTCTTACGGTCCTCACTGTGCCATCGCATCAACTTGGCATGCTCTTTGTTTCTGAATAGGCGTTTCAACCATGGTATTATAGGAGCATACCACAACACCTTGGCAGGAACCCTCTTCCGGGGGCGCTCGCTGTCAACATCACCAGGGTCATCTCATCTGATCTTATACCACAATGCACCGCATAACGGGCATGCGTTCAATCCTCGTGCGCACCATGGTATAGGATGCAGTAATTAGGTCATGCATGTATCCTCTGCACCTCCAATCCTAGAGGGCATACAACCTTCTTTGCTGCATACGTACTGTCGGGCAATTCGTTATCCTTTGGAAGCTTCTTCTTCAATATTTTCAGTAGCTTCTCAAATCCTTTGTCAGGCACATCTTTCTCTGCCTTCCACTGCAGCAATTTCAGTACGGTACCGATCTTTGTGTTGCCATCTTCGCAATTGGGTTACAAACCTTTTTTGTGATCCTCTAACATGCGATCGAACTTGAGCTTCTCCTTTTGACTTTCGCACTGTCTCCTTGCATTAACAATGACCCGTCTGGTTCCTCTTGATTTGCAATAGCTTCCACTAGTAGAAAACGGGGCATACGTTGGGGCCAAATAAGCCCATTAGTCCCGGTTTAGTCACGAACCGGGACCCATGGGCCCATTGGTCCTGGTTCGTGAGGCAAGGGGGCCTACCGGGCCTCATGGGGGCATTGGTCCCAGTTCGTCTGGCCCCTTTGGTCCCGGTTGGTGGGCAAACCGGGACCAATGGGCCTCGCTTCTGGCCCACTCCCATTGGCCCCTGTTGGTGGCTTGAACCGGGACCAAAGTCTGCCCTTTAGTCCCGGTTCATGCCACGAACCGGGACCAATGAGTTGCGTATGTNAATTTCAGTACGGTACCGATCTTTGTGTTGCCATCTTCGCAATTGGGTTACAAACCTTTTTTGTGATCCTCTAACATGCGATCGAACTTGAGCTTCTCCTTTTGACTTTCGCACTGTCTCCTTGCATTAACAATGACCCGTCTGGTTCCTCTTGATTTGCAATAGCTTCCACTAGTAGAAAACGGGGCATACGTTGGGGCCAAATAAGCCCATTAGTCCCGGTTTAGTCACGAACCGGGACCCATGGGCCCATTGGTCCTGGTTCGTGAGGCAAGGGGGCCTACCGGGCCTCATGGGGGCATTGGTCCCAGTTCGTCTGGCCCCTTTGGTCCCGGTTGGTGGGCAAACCGGGACCAATGGGCCTCGCTTCTGGCCCACTCCCATTGGCCCCTGTTGGTGGCTTGAACCGGGACCAAAGTCTGCCCTTTAGTCCCGGTTCATGCCACGAACCGGGACCAATGAGTTGCGTATGTATACCCCTCGCTCGCGAGCAGAGCACTCCACTGCTCTGTTTTTCTCGCAGGCCGTTGGAGATCTTTGTGGTGCTCTAGCTCACCTGCTATGCACACGAGGTGTCCGATGGAATGCCCGAGCCACACTACTTAAGCTTTCTCCTCTCCAAGCTCCATTTTCCTCAATATTTGTCTAGGTTTAGCGGTCCATCACGTCCCGTCCCCGTCTTCACCGCCGTCGATCGCCCTCGCCGATCTCGTTGCCGGCACCACCTAGTGAGCCTCTTGTTCTCATCTTCTTTCTGAAAGGAAAAAAGATTCTTACTTGTATGTTTATATAGATACTTGTATAATATTCTTACTTTTATTATTGCTTTTTATTATTTAGTGCGATGGTTTTGGTATCCGCCCCCGTCGGCCCTCGTCATGTCTATGATTCAGATGTGGTATATATTATCTTTATAACTATTTGGTTCATTTATTGTTTATGAAAATTATGCCGACCAATGTGACATAGATTTTTTTATCTAGGAGGTATGTGAACCAGAAATTCCAACCGACCCTATTGTCGAGAGGTTAAATTTAATTGAAGAAGAAAAAAACTTCTTCAAGGAAAAAATAAAAAAAATTGAAGAGGAGAAGATGATATTGGAGTTGCATGTTGCAGATGTCGTCGATGATCACAAGATCAAGATGGATGCAATGCGCTTGAAGATTAGAAAGCTTAGAAAATATGCCATTCATACCGAGGCTTGGTATCATTATGCCGATGGATAAATTGTTACCTTGGTTGCGATTATGATCACATTTGTTTTCGCATTGAATTTTTTTACATAGTTTCAATGTATGGTTTAATTAATTAGATGCTCTGGAGAGCTATATGTTGTTAGATGAGAACTATAATGTGATGATGAACTTCTATTAATTTGGTCACTTAATTATCTATTAATGATGTTCTGTAATGGTTTTTGACACACTTAATTATATATAATGCACGCAGATGAACCGGCAATGGATGTACGGTGACAAACACACGTCCGAGTACATTAAGGGCGTGCATGATTTTCTCGAAGTGCCTGAGGCAAACAAGCAGAATGGTTTTATATATGTGGGAGTATGAAGTCTTACTCTGACTCGAAAATCATTCACACCTACCTGTTTATAAGGGTTTCATGCCACACTATATTGTTTGGACCAAGCACGGAGAAATAGGGGTTATGATGGAAGACAACGAAGAATAAGAGGACGATGAGGACTATGTGCAACCCAAATATGGTGATCCTGCAACGGAGGAAGCTGTTGAAGATCAAGAGGAACCAGACGATGTGCCCGATGATGATCTCTGACGGGTCATTGTTGATGCAAGGAGTCAGTGCGAAAGTCAAAAGGAGAAGGTGAAGTTCGATCGCATGCTAGAGGATCACAAAAAAGGTTTGTACCCCAATTGCGAAGATGGCAACACAAAGCTCGGTACCGTACTGGA
>LR880971.1:41707283-41729944 GCA_904067115.1 Aegilops sharonensis | reverse complement strand
CTAAGTATTGAGTTGTAATTGTTGAGTTGTAAATAAATAGAAGTGTGATGATCTTCATTATTAGAGCATTGTCCCATGTGAGGAAAGGATGATGGAGACTATGATTCCCCCACAAGTCGAGATGAGACTCTGAACTTTATGAAAAATAAAAGAGGCCAAAGAAGCCCAAATAAATAAATAAAAAGAGGCCAACGAAGCCCAAATAAAAAAAAGAGAAAGAAAAAAATGAGAGAAAAAGAGAGAAGGGACAATGTTACTATCCTTTTTCCACACTTGTGCTTCAAAGTAGCACCATGATCTTCATGATAGAGAGTCTCCTATGTTGTCACTTTCATATACTAGTGGGAATTTTTCATTAAAGAACTTGGCTTGTATATTCCAATGATGGGCTTCCTCAAAATGCCCTAGGTCTTCGTGAGCAAGCGAGTTGGATGCACACCCACTTAGTTTCTTTTTGATGAGCTTTCATACATTTATAGCTCTAGTGCATCCGTTGCATGGCAATCCCTACTCCTCGTATTGACATCAATTGATGGGCATCTCCATAGCCCGTTGATTAACCACGTCAATATGAGACTTTCTCCTTTTTTGTTTTCTCACATAATCCCTATCATCATACTCTACTCCACCCATAGTGCTATGTCCATGGCTTACGCTCATGTATTGCGTGAGGGTTGAAAAAGCTGAAGCGCGTTAAAAAGTATGAACCAATTGCTTGGCTGAAACCGGGCTTGTGCATGATGGGAGCATTTTGTGTGACAAAAATGAAGCATGGCCTAACTATATGATTTTGTAGGGATAAGCTTTCTTTGGCTATGTTATTTTGATAAGACATGATTACTTTTTTAGTATGCTTGAAGTATTACTATTTTTATGTCAATATTAAACTTTTATCTTGAATCTTTTGGATCTGAGCATTCATGCCACAATAAAGAAAATTACATTGAGAAATATGCTAGGTAGCATTCCACATCAAAAATTCTCTTTTTATCATTTACCTAATTGAGACGAGCAGGAATTATGCTTGGGGATGCTTGATACGTCTCCAACGTATCTATAATTTTTGATTGTTCCATGCTATTATATTACCTATTTTGGATGTTTAATGGGATTTACTAAGAACTTCTATATTATTTTTGCGACTAACCTATTAACCGGAGGCCCAGCCCAAATTGCTGTTTTTTTGCCTATTTCAGTGTTTCGCAGAAAAGGAATATCAAACGGAGTCCAAACGGAATGAAACCTTCGGGAGAGTTATTTTTGGAACAAACGCAATCCAGGAGACTTGGAGTGGACGCCAAGAAAGAAATGAGGCGTCCACGAGGCAGGGAGGTGCGCCCAGGGGGGATAGGCGCGCCCCCACCCTTGTGGGCCCCTCGTGGCTCCCCTGACCGACTTCCTTCGCCTATATATACTCATATACTCTAAAAACATCCAGGAGCACCAAGAAACCCTATTTCCACCACCACAACCTTCTGTACCCGTGAGATCCAATCTTGGAGCCTTTTCCGGCGCTCCGTCGGAGGGGTAATCGATCACGAAGGGCTTCTACATCAACACCATAGCCTCTCCGATGAAGTGTGAGTAGTTTACCACAGACCTTCAGGTCCATAGTTATTAGCTAGATGGCTTCTTCTCTCTCTTTGGATCTCAATACAAAGTTCTCCTCGATCTTCTTGGAGATCTATTTGATGTAATTCTTTTTGCGGTGTGTTTATCGAGATCCGATGAATTGTGGGTTTATGATCAAGATTATCTATGAACAATATTTGAATCTCCTTTGAATTCTTTTATGCATGATTTGTTATATTTGCAAGTCTTTTCGAATTATCAGTTTGGTTTGGCCTACTAGATTGATCTTTCTTGCAATGGGAGAAGTGCTTAGCTTTGTGTTCAATCTTGCGGTGTCCTTTCCAAGTGACAGCAGGGGCAGCAAGGCACGTATTGTATTGTTGCCATCGAGGATAAAAAAGATGGGGCTTATATCATATTGCTTGGGTTTATCCCTCTACATCATGTCATCTTGCCTAATGCGTTACTTTGTTCTTATGAACTTAATACTCTAGATGCATGTTGGATAGCGGTCGATGTGTGGAGTAATAGTAGTAGATGCAGAATCATTTCGATCTACTTGTCGCGGACGTGATGCCTATATACATGATCATGCCTAGATATTCTCATAAATATGCACTTTTCTATCAATTGCTCGACAGTAATTTGTTCACCCACCGTAATACTCATGCTATCTTGAGAGAAGCCACTAGTGAAACGTATGGCCCCGGGGTCTATTTTCCATCATATAACATTCCGATCTATTTTATTTTGCAATCTTTACATTTCAATCTATATCATAAAAATACCAAAAATATTTATCTTATTATCTCTATCAGATCTCACTATTGCAAGTCGCCGTGAAGGGATTGACAACCCCTTTATCGCGTTGGTTGCAAGGTTCTTATTTGTTTGTGTAGGTACGAGGGATTTGCGTGTATCCTCCTACTGGATTGATACCTTGGTTATCGAAAACTGAGGGAAATACTTACGCTTCTTTGCTACATCACCATTTTCTCTTCAAGGGAAAACCAACGCATGCTCAAAAGGTAGCATTTACGTAGATAATTAACCTAATTAAACTAGTTAACCTAGCTAGTTCTCTGTCAAAGCCCTAACTAAATTTTTGCACCAACCTAGATAATTAACCTAATTAAACTAGTTAACCTAACTAATTCCCTGTCAAAGCACTAACTAAATTTTTGCGCTAACCTAGATAATGGACCTAATTGAACTAGATAACCTAGCTAGCTATGTCTTTGTCCAATGTTTGTGCTATACATGAGAGAGAGGAGTAGGGGTGGGGGCTTACAGAGGATGGCTCCGGTGGTGGCGAGGGAGCCAGGGCGTCTCCGGTGATGGCGAGGGAGGTAGGGATGTCGAGAGCATATTTATCATGAATAATAAACATTTATCATGATATAAGGAAATATAAAGAACAACTTTATTATTGCCTCTAGGGCATAAACTAGTAGAAAAAGGCCCATTTATCCCGCTTTATAAGGCCCATTTGTCCCGGTTCGGGAACCGGGACTAAAGGGTTGGTACTAAAGCCCAACACCTTTAGTCCCGGTTCTTATACCAACCGGGACAGATGGGCCTCCACGTGGCCGCTGTGGCTTGCCCAGGCAGGTGGGCCTTTGTCCAGGTTGGTAGCACCAACCCGAAGCAATAAGCATCCACGCGTCAGCAGTTCAGGGGCTAGGGTTTTTGTTTTTTTTCCTGAAAGGGGGAGGGGGTTTGGGGTTTTGGGGGGTTTTGTAGGGTTAATATAGGGGTTTCATATATTGTGTTAGCTAGCTAATAGAGAGAAGTGTCCTCTCATATCTCCGTGCTTTTTCGACGCTACGTACTATACGTATAGAGAGGACTCGACACGCTAGCTAGTAAGCAAATGATGGAAACATTAAGTATAGAAGATCGTCATGAACATATACAGAGAGAAGTGTTCGACCTCTCCTTCTCCGAGAGATTGGTCGAACACCAAGTTTTTGTATATCTATCCGACGCTACTGGCTACATATATATATACAATGTGTAAGATCTCTTACAATACCCTAACATATGAACTCAAATTCCACATGGTATTCTCCGGTTTTATTGATGACGTGGTCAAGAAAGAATCCAGCCATTTCCTCTTGAATTGCTCGCATGCGATATTGTGGTAGGAGTTCATTCCGCATCTGCCACATCTAATTTGAATAAGGGGGTCAATACATATATATGAATGAAACTCAACAGAAATGATGGTAATAAAATAAACTTGTTGTCGGTGTACTAGAGTAGGGGTACCCTAGTATCCCGAACTCGTGCACGGACTGTTGCAGCGCCCCACGGCAGGGCTGGCCTGATGACCGCCAAGATCCTCAGCGGCTCCTTTGGAGCCATTCAAGAACAAAGTAATCAAGACCCCGGCAAGAGGAGCTTGCCGGGAAGGCCACTCAGGGCGCGAAGGAAACAAGGCCCCGGCAAGAGGAGCTTGCCGGGAAGGCTTGGTGGGCGCCGAGCCCCCCAAGCGCGACAAGGTTCCTGCCGCGGCAAGGCGCTTGCCGGGGCGGGCAACCTCTCTTCATCTCCGCTCCAGCTCACCCGCCAACGTGTCACCACGGGGCTCTCCCAAGCACGCGTGTCGACGGGCTATGCAGCCAGCGGGGAGCAGCGATAAGCGGCGCTGACAGGCTACCATCGTGGCAAACGGAGGCGCACTTGACGGTCCCTGTTACACTGTTCGGGCGACTGAGACGGGCATTGATGACTCTTGTCCCTTGCCGTTAGAGTTAGGTATAGATCACTATACACTGTACAGAGCGGTGTACCAACCTATGTTTTTACCATTTTACCCTTGTCTACTTGGCATATGTGGTGACCCCTTGTGCCTATAAAAGGAGGCCCAAGTGCAACGTAGAAAGGGTTCGATCCAGCTCCGGCTTAGTTCATTCTACTCATACGAGACCACATTTAGGCTAGGTTTTGTAGCTCCCATTGCTCCCTAGCAAGAACACAAGATAATCCACAAAGCAGCAGTAGGAGTATTATCTCTCCGGAGAGCTCCGAAGCTGGGTAAAACCGCTCGTGTGCATCGCCTCGATCCGCTCTTTGTGCAATCTCCGCCCCCCTCCGAACCACAAGGGGCCCATGTCCCGTAGGTGCTCGTGGGACACGACCAGTTCCTCCCCGACATCTTTGGCGCGCCAGGTAGGGGGCGTCGAGGCTGTGTGAACCCGATCCGGGAGTCACACGAGCAACTTCATCGACATCTTCGTCAACATGGCGCCGAAGAAGAAGTCTTCGGCAGCAGCAGAGCCGTCCGCGTCGAACCCACCACCACCGGAGCTGTCAGGTGGTGGGGGAAACGCTGGCGGAGGAACCGGCGTCGTTGAGAGAGCCCACAATGCCGCCAGGTCCAAGGACAAGGCAGCACAGGCGTCGGCGTCCGAGTCCGCACCGCGTCCTTCGCAGGAGGCGCGGGACCGACAGCGTCATGATGCTCGCGGCACCATACGCTCGCTGGATCAAGGCCAAGCTGGAGGATCCCGAGGCCCTCGAGACCCGCATGCACCCCAGCATGCTGGTACGAGCGGAGTACGGTCGCTTGGGCGGGATGCTGCTCCTCCTAACTTGGTTAGGAGTCCGAGCACATCATGTTCTTCGCTCCGTACGCCGTTGCCGCCAACCACACCAGCGGAAGCCTTGGTTAGAGGTCAGTTACTTCTAGATTACCCTCCAATGGCCGATAAGGTCGACGAATGGAGGGCTACAATTCAGAGTCTCATCGGCTTCGCCAACGGCGACGTCCCGCGGCAACCGAGTGCTTCGCAGCCGCGGCAAGGCGACAAGGCGCGGGCTGATGGTGACGAGACTTGCGGGGGTGCACCCACCGTACACTCCCCTTCCCGAAGGCCAAGATCGCCGACTCGCCGGATCCACCTCGACAGCGACTCCACAGCGTTGTCGGATCCGCGAGCTCGCCGCGACCAGCGCCAAGTTCTCCGAGAACGACAAGAAGAAGACGCTCGAACCCGTATCGAGCGCCGAAGAGAAGCGCGTCGTCAGTCCGACCAATGCGCCGGGCCCACCGTTGATATGCATGCGCCAGGGGAACCAGGCGACTTGCCGTACGCGGTGGGTTGCCCTGCGTTCACTCGTGAGCTGCGACAAGTCCGGTGGCCCGACAAGAAAAACTTCAAACTAGATGTGCCGGAGAAGTATGATGGCAGGACACACCCATCGGAGTTCCTCAGCATCTACACCATCGCGGTGCAAGCTGCGGGGGGACGAGACGACAAGATCCTCGCCAACTACTTTCCCTTGGTGCTCAAGCCAAACGTCAGATCTTGGCTCATGCACTTGCCGGATGGCTCTATTTCTTCTTGGGCAGACTTGTGCCACCAGTTTGTTGGCGCCTTCACAGGCGGCCATAAGCCTCATGGCCAGGAGAGTGACCTTCACCTACTCGCCCAGAAGGAAGGAGAGTCCCTGCGCAAATTCATCCAGAGATTCAGCCGTGTGCATTACAACATCCCAGACGTCCACCCTGCCGTGGTGATCAGTGCATTTCATCAGAATGTACGAAACCGCAGGATGAGGGAGGAGATGGCGATGTGCAAAGTGAAAGACTTCAGCGAGCTCTACGCCCTGGCCGACAAGTGTGCACGCGCCGAAGAAGGAAGAAGACTCCCAGGAGAGAATGTGGGAGCAGAGTCTGACAGTGAGGGGATCGCCCCGGCAAGAATGAGCCGGCGGCGAAACAACAGGAGGAAGAAAAACCAAGAAGTACTAGTTGTCGAGCAGTCCAGCAAGGATGGTGCCGCCAACAGAGCCAAGGCTGGTGGCTCCGGCAAGGAGGTTGCCGTTGACGCCGACCGCCAAGCTGTGGCGGCCGCCGACAAGCCTGACAGCTCCAACAAGCAGTACTGTAAAATCCACCGCACCAAGGGCCATGATCTCCAGAGCTGCAAGAAAGTCGAGCAGCTTGTTGAGCTACAGAGAGCTGAATACGAGCGGCGAGACAAGGATAAAATCCAAGAAGGTGCAGGTGCAGCAAGTAAGAAAAGACCCGGTCAGGGAGGACGCCGCGGCAAGGCCAAGCAGCGGCAAGGAGACAAACCTCCCCGCGGCCGTGACAAGGAAGAAGACGAAGATTAAGATGACGAGGACATGGAAGACGATGAAGCTGACGAGCAAGAGTTTCAAAAGGCAACAGAGGTCCTTTGCGTTGACGGTGGTGCTTCTCTGCATACCTCGCACCGCCAACTCAAGCAATGGATGCGTGAGGTGAATGCACCAGAACCCTCCATAGAGTCGCGCAAACCTCTGAGGTGGTCCAGCACGCCCATCATCTTTGACATTGAGGACCACCCAGATCGCATCATCGCGGTCGGGTGCTTGCCGATGTTGGTCTCACCAACCATCCGCAACCTCAAGGTCACAAAGATGTTGGTTGACGGCGGGGCCGGCCTAAACCTAATCTCCTCTGCAGTGCTCCATAAGCTTCAAATCCCTAACAGCGAGCTCGAAGAAACTGGTACTTTCCAAGGAATCAACCCGGGAAGGAGCAAGCCCAAAGGGAAAATCACGTTGCCGGTAACATTCGGTAGCGAGCTCAATTTCAGAACTGAGAGGGTAACGTTTGACGTTGCTGATTTCCCATTGCCCTACAATGGCATACTTGGCCGTTCAGCACTCGCCAAGTTCATGGCCGCCTCTCATTATGCTTACAACCTACTCAAGATGCCTGGCCCGATAAGCGTCATTTCTGTCCATGGCGACAAGAAGGATGTGCTTATCTGCGCCGACAAGATTTACCGGGATGCAGCAGCCGCGACAGATAGCAAACCACTTGCCGCTGAAGCTCCCGGGGGGAAGAAGAAGACCACCAAGTCCGGCAAGAGCTCTGTTGCCCACTCCGGCAAGCGCACCTCCTCGGAGTGCTGCGCTACCGTCGAGGACGCACCATCGAGCTCCACCGGCAAGTACAAGAAGACGATGGCAGCTCCGCCGAAGACCAAGAAGGTGCCCGCCAAGGAGGACGGCACTGGTGGTACCTTCACCATCAGTGCCACGCTTGACCCTAAATAGGAAGGCGAGCTCGTTGCTTTCCTCCGGGCGAATGTCGATGTGTTTGCATGGCAACCATCTGACATCCCCGGTGTTCCCAGGAAAGTAATTGAGCACCACCTAGCTGTCTGTCCTCACGCGAGGCCCGTCAAGCAAAAAGTTAGGAAACAGGCAGTGGAGCGCCAAGAGTTCATAGTAGAAGAAATCAAGAAGTTGGAAGCAGCAGGACTTGTCAGGGGAGTACTCCATCCCACGTGGTTGGCCAATCCGGTAGTTGTACGCAAGGCTAATGGGAAATGGAGACTTTGTATTGACTTCACTGATGTTAATAAAGCTTGTCCCAAAGACCCATTTCCCTTGCCGCGTATCGACCAGATTGTTGACTCCACGGCTGGATGTGATCTGCTTTCGTTTCTTGATGCATATTCAGGATATCATCAGATCTTCATGGCAGAAGAGGATGAAGAGAAAACCGCATTCATTACACCATGTGGCACGTACTGCTTCATACGGATGCCTTTCGGTTTGAAGAATGCCGGTTCAACCTTTGCGAGGGTAGTCCATGATGCCTTTGAGCCACAGATACACAGAAATGTAGAAGCCTACATGGATGACATAGTGGTCAAGAGCGAGGACAGAGCAACTCTGGTTCAGGATTTGGATGAAACATTTGCAAATCTGCGCAAGATCAACCTCAAGCTCAACCCCGAGAAGTGCGTGTTTGGAGTCCCTTCCGGCAAGCTTCTCGGGTTCTCTGTGTCTCAGCGGGGAATTGAAGCCAATCCTGACAAGATCAAGGACATTGAGCAGATTGAAGCACCAAAGCGCGTCAAGGATGTCAGAAGGCTTGCCGGTTGCGTGGCTGCTCTCAGCAGGTTCATCTCTAAGTTTGCTGAACGCGCCCTGCCGTTTTTCAAAATTTTGAAAAAGGCAGGTCCAATGAAATGGATTCCCGAAGCGGAGGCTGCGCTGCAGGACTTGAAGAGATACCTGTCCTCCGCTCCAATACTTGTCGCACCTAGGCCGCAAGAGAAATTGCTGTTGTATATAGCGGCAACCAATCAAGTGGTTAGTGCTGCCTTAGTAGCGGAGAGGGAGGCGGATGATGAGCCGGCAACCGAAGCAGTTGCATCCAGCGACAAGCAAGGGGCTTCGCCGTCAAGCTCTGGTCCCGACAAGGACGGATCAGTGCAGGGTTGCGACAAGACACAGAAAAAGATGGTGCAGCGCCCAGTCTACTTTGTCAGTTCCCTTCTGCAGGGAGCTAGGTCAAGGTACTCTGGTGTGCAGAAGCTGCTTTTCGGCCTCCTCATGGTCTCGAGAAAGCTGCGCCATTACTTCCAAGCACATGAAATAACAGTTGTCACTCGCTTTCCGCTGAAGAGGATTTTGCAAAATCCAGAAGCAATAGGCAGGATTGTCGAGTGGGCGCTGGAACTGTCAAGCTTTGGTCTCAAGTTTGAAAGTACTTCAACTATCCAGAGCAGGGCATTGGCAGAATTCATAGCAGAGTGGACGCCAACGAAAGATGAAGAGATTCCGGAGACGAGCATCCCCGTCAAAGAGGCAAATAAAGAGTGGCTGATGTACTTTGACGGTGCCTTCTCGCTGCAAGGCGCCGGTGCCGGCGTGCTGCTTATCGCACCCACCGGAGAGCACCTCAAGGAACAAGCAACAAACATTACTGCAGAGTATGAAGGTTTGCTTGCCGGTCTCAGTATTGCGGTAGACCTTGGGATCAAGAAACTCATTGTCAGGGGGATTCACAACTTGTTGTCCGCCAAGTAAACAGAGATTATCAGAGCCCGTTGATGGAAGCTTACGTCGATGAAGTGAGGAAGCTGGAAGAGCGCTTTGAAGGCCTGCAAATGGAACACGTTCCAAGAGCACAGAATGATATAGCTGATGGCATCTCCAAATGTGCCGCACTTAAATTACCTGTGGAACCAGGAATTTTTGTGCTCAAGCTGACTCAGCCAACCGTAACAACATCAACAGGACAGAGCAAGAAGAGAAGATTGGTTTCCGGCGACTACTTTCCGGCAGAGCTCTCTGAAGCCTCCGCCAAGAAGGTCCCTAAAACCAACGCAAGTATCACTGAGGAGCAGTATGCTCCGACAAACCATGCAGTTTGTATCGTTGAAGCAAACGCTCCCGACAAGTTTAGCTCCGGCAAGCTTGCCGGGGATCATCAAGCTCCGGCGGACCCACAGGTCCTTGCCGTAGAAGCTGATGTTCCCGCAGTGATAGATGAGCCTTTAGTCCTTGTTGTCGAGCCACAGGCTCCAACATGGGCACAGCAAATCGTCCATTTCCTTCAGACAGGAGAACTTCCCGAAGAGCAAGAAGAAGCGGAAAAAGTAGCCCGGCAGTCAAGTATGTAGCGGTTTGTTGACAACATCCTGTACAGAAGGAGGCTCAACGGAGTGAAATTGAAGTGTATTTGCCGGGAAGATGGACAGAAGCTGTTGGCAGAGATACATGGAGGCATATGTGGTCACCACATCGGCGCAAGAGCACTTGCCGGCAAGGCTTTCCGGCAAGGTTTCTTCTGGCCAGAAGCCCTCCAGGATGCAACTGCACAAGTAACCAAGTGTGAAGCGTGCCAGTTCCATTCCAAACAGATACACCAACTAGCTCAAGCTCTCCAGACGATCCCTTTATCCTGGCCCTTTTCGGTCTGGGGGCTCGACATCCTCGGCCCCTTCCCCCGAGCTGTCGGGGGCTTTGAATACTTGTACGTAGCAATCGACAAGTTCACAAAGTGCCCAGAAGTGGAACCAGTGAGGAAGGTGACAGCACAGTCAGCCGTCAAGTTCTTCAGGTCAATTGTTTGCCGTTTTGGGATTCCTAACAGAATCATCACCGACAACGGCACACAGTTCACGAGCCGCACCTTCATGCAGTACGCCCAAGATCTTGGCGCCAAGATCTGCTTTGCTTCTGTTGCTCATCCGAGAAGCAACGGTCAAGCAGAGAGAGCAAACGCTGAAGTGCTGCGGGGACTCAGGACCAGAACTTTCGACAGGCTGCGCAAGTGCGGAAGGAACTGGATCGAGGAGCTGCCGGTGGTTCTTTGGTCGATCAGGACGACGCCAAATCGAGCCACTGGCCAGACACCTTTCGCTCTAGTCTACGGAGCAGAGGCAGTTCTCCCCACGGAACTCGTGTACGGGTCTCCTCGAGTGCTCGCTTATGATGAGCTTGAGCAAGAGCAGCTGCGACAAGATGACGCGCTGCTCCTCGAGGAAGATCGTCTTCAGGCTGCTGTACGAGCTACTCGTTACCAGCAAGCTTTGCGTCGCTACCATAGCCGCAAAGTTAATGCCAGAAGCTTCGAGGAAGGCGACCTTGTTCTTCGGCGCGTTCAATCCGCCAAGAATTCCAACAAGTTGACGCCGAAGTGGGAAGGCCCTTATCGGGTGAAACGAGTCACTAGGCCCGGCGCTGTCCGCCTTGAGACTGAAGATGGCCTTCTGGTGAGCAATTCCTGGAATATAGAGCATCTTCGCAAGTTTTACCCGTGAGGCGCGGTTGCCGGAACCCGTTCCGGCAACCACCCTTTTGTACAAGTCTTGCCGCTGTTGCATGTAATCCTTTGTACAAAGCCAGGTGCAGACCCCGTGCATCAGTAAAGCCTATGTGTTGCGCACATTTTGTCAATACATGCTCTCATAATCAAATATGCATGTGTTTTCTAACATTTTGTGCAGCATCCGCACCCGGTAAGCGATGACGAGCCTCTAGGCTCCATAACTTTATTTTCTCTTCTTTCTTCTCAAACAAGAAGAAGGTTCATCCACCCACAAGTTAACCGGGGGGGGAAGGAGAGGATAATGGTGTGGGCCGCCAAGCGTCGCTAGAGGAACTGTCGCCTTGCCGGGAAATGGACAACAGAAAAGCTAAGTTGCTAAGCTTAAACGACCAGTTTTAAATTTTTAAGTTATCTTCCTCGAACGATAGTACTTTGTATGGAAAACCTGTGTGCGGAGGAACCGACTCGCGACTAGCTTGCGCCCTTACTTTGTTTCGAGTCCGCTCAACAACTTAAGTGTGCTGCAACTAGTTGCGACAAGGTTGCTTGTCGGAAGCAGCATCGCCAGCAGGCTGCTGAAGTTCCGCACTCGGCGCTCGCGGCAAGGGTGCCTGCACCGGCAAGTTTCCCTAAAAGCGTAGGGCAGTAACATACAAAGCCAAGAATCGAGTAAAGGAAATAACATTGCATTCGATGGCCTAAGATAGTGTATATTACATAATAACTTGTCACGGGTCTAATGGACTTTTCACCTTAACATGATCTATAGCGACAAGGGAAAGATAGACTTGGCGGCCTAGTCCACGCGGTCGCCCTCGAGCCTCTTAACTCCGCTCACCCTATCCACAATGGGTGCGACAAGGGCCTTGAGCGCTTCGACATCGGCGGATGGAGGCAGGGACTTGAGGGCTTTGGTGAAGTCGACGCCTGGGTTACGGAAGGCCACCTTCATCAACACCTTCTGGAGAGCCTCGGCGCAGACTTGACGTGATTCCTCCGCCAGTTGCTTCGGAACCTCTTCCCGGAGCCGCTAGATACCCGCCAACACGCCTTTGAAGAATAGGCTGAGCTTGACGCTGGGTTGAAGCTTCTCGTTGGTGGAGTACCCAAGATCTGTCATCCCCCGCTCCATCAGCTCATTATGGATGCCGGCGGCGGTGTCCACAAGACCTTCTGTCCAGTGCATTATGCTGTCTCGAAGATTATTTTGGGCGGTCACAGCATTCGACAGGAACTCCTCGGTGGCCTTGATCTTTTCCAGTAGGCCCGTTTCCCGCTCCTTGGCCCCATTCAACGTCTCCATCAAGGTGATCAATTTCAGCTCCAGATCCGCCTTGGAGTCCTTGGCGGCATCGAGCTCTTTGATCTTTTCAGCAAAATGACCTTGTAGCTCGCCGAGGGTGTAAGCGTCCTTCTCACGCTCGCGCTTCAACCCGGCGACCTCCTCGGCACTCTTCTGGAGGGTGGACTCCAGCTGAGCCACCCTCGTCTCCAATTCCCTCTTGGCGGCCTCGGCAGCCGCAGCAGCATCTTTTGCCTCCTGAAGTGGCCCTCCAATCGTTTGCTCGCGCACGGCGAGATCTTCATCAAAGCTGTCGAGGTTGATCTTCCGCTGCGCCAGCTCACCTTCTCGAGCGGAGAGTTTCTCGCCGGCAAGCCTCTGCTGCTCCTCAACCTCACCCTTCTCCAAGATGAAGGCCGTGCGCTCCTCAGCAAGCTGCTCCCGCGCCTCTGCTATATCTCGGAGAGTCTCTTTGTTGGCGCGTCGGAGCTCTTCTGCACGTTTCTCCAAATCAGCTCCCGCCCTCGCGACAAGCGCCTCCCTGGACTCCAGTTTGGCTTGTCGGGCGCGGTAGAGCGACAGCAACCTCCTTAGCAGCTACTCCTCCTCAGGCTCACCACTGCTGCTGCTCGGGGCATCAACCAGCAACAGCCCGACGGAGGCAAGCAGTTCCGCATCGAAGGTCTCCCCTTTGGCCGGTGCCCTGGAGTTTGATGCCCATGGGAGCTTGATGAAGACACCCTCGCCGGCCTTCAGGTAGGCGCCGGGCTGGGGCTCCTCGGAGTCTGGTGCGGCATCGGTGGCGGGGGGATCGGCGGTCGGTGCAGCGCCTGGCGCTCCTGCGGCCTCCGGGCCGTCAGTGCGATCGCCAGATTCCTCCCCAGCCTCTGCGCCAGCGGCCTCGGCAGCCTCCTCGCCGGCGGGCCCGTC
The DNA here is from genome assembly GCA_904067115.1 of Aegilops sharonensis. Classification (NCBI taxonomy): domain Eukaryota; kingdom Viridiplantae; phylum Streptophyta; class Magnoliopsida; order Poales; family Poaceae; genus Aegilops; species Aegilops sharonensis. The sequence goes on along the minus strand of LR880971.1, from coordinate 41,716,589 downwards.
AGCGCCAGCCTCCTCCTCCATGTTGGCGGCGTCGACATTGTCGCCGTGAGCGTCTTCCTCGCCGGCAGCCTCTGTTTCCATCGGATCTCCGGCAGATGGATCTGATGGTCAGAAGAAGAAAGCACAAATCAAGCAGATATTCGAAAGAGAAAAACGGAAGAAAAGAGCCCAAGGGAAACTATCAAACAAGAAGATTACCTGCAGTGGGGTCTGTTGCCGCGGTCTCCACCACCGGAGGGTCGTCGGCACCAGCCCTTGTCGGGGAAGCTCCCCTTGTCGGAGAGGCCTCCCTTGCCGGAGAGCACTCCCTTGGCGGAGAAGACTCCCTTGGTGGCGTAGTTGAAGCAAGCAGAATTCCGGGAGTGACCTCCGGGGCCTCCTGATGAGGCTGGATCTCAGGAGTAGCCTCCGGTGCTCCATGATGTGGCTGCTCTGCTCCTACAAAAGTCAACAAACCAGATATCAGTAACGGAAAAGCACCCAAGCGCGCCTAACCATGAGAAGCATACCAGACACTTACGCTGGGGGCTGTGCTGGGGGCTGCTCTGTTGAAGGGTTGCCGGATCCGACAAGGGAATCCCGGACGTGCCCCCTGTTGCTACAGGGGAGTCATCTGAGACGACAACCACCGGCGTCTTGGCCCTCTTCGGCGCTCTCTGAGCTAACGTCCTGAAGAAGAAGGTTCAGAGTGGAACCAGTCAGATATAAGTTAAAGCAATAAATTGGGAGATTACAAATAACAGCGACAGGATCTTACTCTTCCTCTTCTTCCTCGGAGCTGAGGGCGGAGAGATCAAACTCTGCTCCGGCACGACGGATTGGGGGAGAAGACTCCCTCTGACGCTTGGCGGGTGCAGGGGCCGAGACTCCAGAAGACCCTGCGCCCGTCGCTGTGGCGGAATGAGGCGCTCCCACAGCAACAGTGCTTGCCGCGGTGGAGCGCGTCGGGCGGCGAGGCGGCTGTTGGACCGTATGCTCCCCCGCCACTTCTCCGGTCTTCCGGAGACGTCTCCTTGGCGGGGCAGCGAGCTCCTCCTGCGGCAAGCTACTTGACGGCGGAGGGGAGGCACCCCCGGCAGGCTCACTTGGGTCGTTGTCGGGCTCGGTCTGCTCCTCCTCACCGACGAACTCTTCTCGGTCGGCAAGGCTTGCCGCCTCGGCCCTCTCTGCCTCCTCGACAGTGAACCCAAACGCGCCAGCGGCAGCAGCCTCTGCAGCCTCCTCCAACCTTGTGGCGATGCGCGCCATCTCCTGATCAGTGGTGTCGCGGGTGAGCCGCCTCTTCTCGTCGGCGCGGATCGGCACTTCAACCAAGTTGTCGAAGAACTGCTGCACTATGTCATCGGCAGGGTCCTGCCAAGTTGGAACGATCCCATGGGAATCGCACAACGGCATTATCGCGCGGATGCTATCAAGCGACGAGTTGTTGCACAAGGGCACAACTCCCCTCGGCAACATGCACCATCAAGGGTTATCCGCTTCAGGCTTGAACAGCTCCCGCAGCATGCCGTCAAGCTCCAAGGTAGTGAAATTCCAATTCAGACCTGGGCGCAGCCTCATGATATCCGCCGCATTCTAGAATTCCCAAGCAGGCCTCCCTTTCTCCTGCAAGGGCGCAATGCAGCGGCGAAGGAAGTCCGCGCCAACTGCTCCTACGGTGAGCCCTGCTTGCCGGAGACGCAAAATCCTAGTCGTGGCAGTCTTCAACTTGTCATCCTCCGGCGCCAAGTTGCTCCAATCGTTGCCGCGAACTATGGGGGTCTTGCGCAGGGCAGTAAAAGGCTGTGGCTCCTCCTCTAAGATCCAGCACCAGTCAGCCCTCCACTCCTCCCACTTGCTGCGCAACTCTCCGTCAAGATACGCTTCCTTCTTGCCGATCCTAGAGGTCCATGCAATTCCTCCGGCAAGCGGCTCTCCTCTCTCTACGTGGGGTGAGAAGTAGTGGTGGAAGAGTGCGACGTTTGGGTGGACCCCGACAAAGTTCTCGCAGAGATGTGCGAAAACGGCCATTGTGAGGATGGCGTTGGGGGTGAAGTCAAGGAGGCGGAGGCCATATGTGTTCATGACATCGCAGAAGAATTCAGAAAAGGGTGGGCAGAGCCCGCACCAGAAGAAAATCGCAAAGAAGGGGTACCCGATGGAGACCTTAGCAGATGTGGCGGCGGAGATGACCCTCGTGCGCGGGTGCGCACGGGTCTCCGTCGACCAGAAGAGATAGTATAGCACGGGTCTCCGTCGATTCCTGTTGAGCAGGGGATCGAAGAGGGCCCGTTCCTTCCGCAGCGCCGCCAGCCGCTGCGCCTCGGCCGATTTCACGCCTTTTCCCTTATCGGCCTTCGGAGCCATAGGGAGTGGTGGTGGAGGAAGCCGACGGCGTTGGTGGCACTGGTGGCAATGGAGGGGGCGGAGCGTCGCTCTCTTTGGGCTCGAGAAGGAAGGGGAAAGCAACGGGGGTTTCTGATGTGACAGCAAGGGCAAGTGGGCGTCCTGCCCCTGTTCCCCCGCTTATAAAGGGGAGAGGGGACGGGCGTTCTGATTTTTCCCATTAAAGAAAGCCCCACGATCTCCCCCACGACGCCACGTCCGGTGCGTGCCGTTCGAGGGAGACGTGGTGGGTCCAAGGCAAATAACGGCGTAATCAAGACCACGCGTGCCCGTGCACTGTTTTGGGCCTGGCCCAACAGAGCTTGGCGCCGTGTGTGGCCCAGGCCCGGGGGCTCCTGTCGGTGTACTAGAGTAGGGGTACCCTAGTATCCCGAACTCGTGCACGGACTGTTGCAGCGCCCCACGGCAGGGCTGGCCTGATGACCGCCAAGATCCTCAGCGGCTCCCTTGGAGCCATTCAAGAACAAAGTAATCAAGACCCCGGCAAGAGGAGCTTGCCGGGAAGGCCACTCAGGGCGCGAAGGAAACAAGGCCCCGGCAAGAGGAGCTTGCCGGGAAGGCTTGGTGGGCGCCGAGCCCCCCAAGCGCGACAAGGTTCCTGCCGCGGCAAGGCGCTTGCCGGGGCGGGCAACCTCTCTTCATCTCCGCTCCAGCTCACCCGCCAACGTGTCACCACGGGGCTCTCCCAAGCACGCGTGTCGACGGGCTGTGCAGCCAGCGGGGAGCAGCGATAAGCGGCGCTGACAGGCTACCATCGTGGCAAACGGAGGTGCACTTGACGGTCCTTGTTACACTGTTCGGGCGACTGAGACGGGCATTGATGACTCTTGTCCCTTGCCGTCAGAGTTAGGTATAGATCACTGTACACTGTACAGAGCGGTGTACCAACCTATGTTTTTACCATTTTACCCTTGTCTACTTGGCATATGTAGTGACCCCTTGTGCCTATAAAAGGAGGCCCAAGTGCAACGTAGAAAGGGTTCGATCCAGGTCCGGCTTAGTTCATTCTACTCATACGAGACCACATTTAGGCTAGGTTTTGTAGCTCCCATTGCTCCCTAGCAAGAACACAAGATAATCCACAAAGCAGCAGTAGGAGTATTATCTCTCCGGAGAGCTCCGAAGCTAGGTAAATCCGCTCGTGTGCATCGCCTCGATCGCTCTTTGTGCAATCTCCGCCCCCCTCCGAACCACAAGGGGCCCAGGTCCCGTAGGTGCTCGTGGGACACGACCAGTTCCTCCCCGACACTTGTGAATATTTTTGCTTCGCGCTTCATATTGTATTTTAGAGTAGCCCTGCCTACTCTTGGTCGTCGCGTTGTAGATGAACTCGCAGATGTAGTATCCACAGTAATTATTCCTGGCTTCCTGCCACAAGCACTTCACGAGAAATAGAGGTCAATCAAACTGATAATGAAGCATTATAAATGGCATTGATGAAAGTAGCTAGAATCAACGGGAGATGCGCGGAACTAGCTAGCTAGTAGTACTTACTTTCGGGTATTTCCATCGCAGATCCCGCGGCAGTCCCGCAACTTGTGCGGTGAATACTTTCCAAACCCTGCGAGACAAAGAAAACAATTACTTGATATCATTAAATGAACAAAGTTGCCGATATGGTGCGATAATGATCGATTCAACTTACTTGTCTAGCATTTTAGACATGTCCGCATAGTCCTCGGGATCTTTTCGTCTCAAGTCTAAGACGGTTACTAGTCCCTGCTCAAGCTTAATCTCTAGGAGAATATAGTGGAGCCTGCGCATGCGTGCATAACCTCAAGTAATAATTAAGGGAAACCGAATATGCACAAGACAGTAACACTCACTTGAAGTTATAAGGAAAGAGTATTGTATCTTTGTTTTGATTTATTACCAACGATCGTAGCAAGTTGTCCTCGACTTCTTGGGCATGAAATATAACTGTATATTCATCTATGAGATTTGTGTTAATGAACCCAATATCATACATTTCAGATTTTCTGCATTCGACGATCTTCAATCTGCATAATATAGTGAGGATAATTATGTATACAGGCAATCAAAGAGCTGAGCTATATATAGAGACTTAATGACAGAAGTAGTACTTACAGACAATAGAAAATGACCGTTAATTTATCGAGGGCCTTTTGATTGAAAAAATGGAAGAACTCCTCAAATGGAACAGACAACAGCTCAATTCCAACGAGGTTGTGCTCCTCTTTAACTTTCATCGTCAAAGTATCCTTCCCAGACTTTCTGCAAGTTTCTATGTACCAATCATGGAATCTTTGCATCATCATTGTTAGAGTAGTTCCATCTTTGATGAGAAGCTTCCCGCACTGGTATCTGAATTTGTCCTCCTCCATTATATCAAAATGTGCATTATCGTCGTGCATGTAATCTGCAGGATTGGTACTGGGCAAGATCCCCCGATGATTAGTGAAGATATCGCTAGACACCTTGAGCGGGGGGCACGATTGGTTCGCTTGTTCGCCGAGCTGGGGAATTTTTTTCCCGCTTCTTTGTTCTTGTAACCTTTTGTCACTGCAAGTACTTTCCGACCGCTCCGCTTCCTTATATGTCCTTTCAATAATGCGCTCATAGTTGGTTTGCAGCGGAGACAGTGGTGGTCGCTTCAGGGCATCCAAAGTGCGCTTCGCTATCACCAGATCTATCTTCTCCTCCGGAGGTGGATGTTTCTTAGCTCTTTGCATTTCGAAGAAGTCCTTCACTAGGGCTTGATAGATCTCCGCGTTTTCCTGTTCGGTCATCTCGTATGGTAACTTCTCTAGAGTCTTGAGAGATGGACCGAATCTGTATTGCCTCCCACCTCTTGCTGTACTGCTAGACGCCGGAGCAGGCCGAGCGGCTGCGGCTGTCTTCTTTCGTTGCTTACAAGGTAGAGGCGAAGGACTATGACGCGCCGGAGCAGCCGGATCGGCGGCGGGTCTCTTCCGCCCTTGCTGACGAGGCGGAGAAGGAGGAGGCTGGCTGCTCGGGCGTGCTGGCGCAGGTGGAGAAGGAGGCGGAGTGCCGCCACGCGCCGGAGAAGGGGGCGGAGTGCCCTGATCACACGCCGGAGGAGCAGGCGCAGGAGGAGGCGGAGTGCCCTGACTTACCGGAGGAGGAGGAGGAGGCGGAGGCGTCCAGTTCAGAAGGTTGATGAGCTCCTTCCGCCATAGTCATGGAGTCTTCAAAGCACAACCCAGCCAAGTCTCCCCTTCGTAGGTAGGGTGGTCAAGCTCGAGCTCCTCAAATCCCTCCATTATTTCGTCCACCGTCACCTTAGCATATCCTTCTGGAATTGGACGACAGTGAAAAGTGTTGGGGAACGTAGTAATTTCAAAAAATTTCCTACGCACACGCAAGATCATGGTGATGCATAGCAACGAGAGGGGAGAGTGTGTCCACGTACCCTCGTAGACCGAAAGCGGAAGCGTTATGACAACGCGGTTGATGTAGTCGTACGTCTTCACGATCCGACCGATCCAAGTACCGAACGTACGGCACCTCCGTGTTCTGCACACGTTCAGCTCAATGACGATCCCCGGACTCCGATCCAGCAGGGTGTCGGGGATGAGTTCCGTCAGCACGACGGCGTGGTGACGATGATGATGCTCTAGCGGCGCAGGGCTTCGCCTAAACTCCGCAACGATATGACCGAGGTGGAATGTGATGGAGGGGGGCACCGCACACGGCTAAGGAACGATCCGTAGATCAACTTGTGTGTCTATGGGGTGCCTCCTGCCCCCGTATATAAAGGAGCAAGGGAGGAGGAGGCCGGCCCTAGGAGGGGGCGCACCAAGTGTGGAGTCCTACTAGGACTCCCTAGTCCTAGTAGGATTCCACCTCCCATATGGAATAGGAAAAGAGGAAGCGAAAAGGAGAAGAAAGGAAGGGGGCGCCCCCCTTCCCTAGTCCAATTCGGACCAGACCAAGGGGAGGGGTGCGGCCACCCTTGAGGCCCTTTTCCTTCTTTCCCGTATGGCCCAATAAGGCCCAATACGTATTCCCGTAACTCCGAAAAATACCCGAATCACTCGGAACCTTTCCGATGTCCGAATATAGTCGTCCAATATATCGATCTTTACGTCTTGACCATTTCGAGACTCCTCGTCATGTCCCCGATCTCATCCGGGACTCCGAACTCCTTCGGTACATCAAAACTCATAAAACTGTCATCGTAACGTTAAGCGTGCGGACCCTACGGGTTCGAGAACTATGTAGACATGACCTAGAACTATTCTCGGTCAATAACCAATAGTGGAACCTGGATGTTCATATTGGTTCCTACATTTTCTACGAAGATCTTTATCGGTCAAACCGCATAACAACATACGTTGTTCCCTTTGTCATCGGTATGTTACTTGTCCGAGATTCGATCGTCGGTATCCAATACCTAGTTTAATCTCGTTACCGGAAAGTCTCTTTACTCGTTCCGTAATACATCATTTCATAACTAAATCATTAGTCACAATGCTTGCAAGGCTTAGGTGATGAGTATTACCGAGAAGGACCAGAGATACCTCTCCGACAATCGGAGTGACAAAACCTAATCTCGAATTATGCCAACTCAACATATACTTTTGGAGACACCTGTAGAGTACCTTTATAATCACCCAGTTACGTTGTGACGTTTGGTAGCACACAAAGTGTTCGTCCGGTAAACGGGAGTTGCATAATCTCATTGTTGCAGGAACTTTGTATAAGTCATGAAGAAAGCAATAGCAACATACTAAACGATCAAGTGCTAAGCTAACGGAATGGGTCAAGTCAATCACATCATTCTCCTAATGATGTGATCCCATTAATCAAATGACAACACATGTCTATGGTTAGGAAACATAACCATCTTTGATTAACGAGCTAGTCAAGTAGAGGCATACTAGTGACACTCTGTTTGTTTATGTATTCACACATGTATCATGTTTCCGGTTAATACAATTCTAGCATGAATAATAAACATTTATCATGAAATAAGGAAATAAATAATAACTTTATTATTGCCTCTAGGGCATATTTCCTTCAGTCTCCCACTTGCACTAGAGTCAATAATCTAGTTCACATCGCCATGTGATTTAACAACAATAGTTCACATCACCTTGTGATTAACACCCATAGTTCACATCGATATGTGATCAACACCCAAAGGGTTTACTAGAGTCAGTAATCTAGTTCACATCGCTATGTGATTAACACCCAAAGAGTACTAAGGTGTGATCATGTTTTGCTTGTGAGATAATTTTAGTCAATGGGTCTGTCACATTCAGATCCGTAAGTATTTTGCGAATTTCTATGTCAATAATGCTCTGCAAGGATCTATTCTAGCTAATTGCTGCCACTTTTCAATATGTATCTGGATCGAGACTTAGAGTCATCCAGATCGGTGTCAAAACTTGCATCGACGTAACTCTTTACGACGAACCTTTTTTTCACCTCCATAATCGAGAAACATATCCTTATTCCACTAAGGATAATATTGACCGCTGTCCAGTGATCTTACGCCTAGATCACTATTGTACTCCCTTGTCAAACTCAGTATAGGGTATACAATAGATCTGGTACACAACATGGCATACTTTATAGAACCTATGGCTGAGGCATAGGGAATGACTTCCATTCTTTTTTTATCTTCTGCCGTGGTCGGGCTTTGAGTCTTACTCAATTTCACACTTTGTAACACAGGCAAGAACTCTTTCTTTGACTGCTCCATTTTGAACTTACTTCAAAATTTTATCAAGGTATGTACTTATTGAAAAAACTTATCAAGCGTCTTGATCTATCTCTATAGATCTTGATGCTCAATATGTAAGCAGCTTCACCGAGGTCCTTCTTTGAAAAACTCCTTTCAAATACTCCTTTATGCTTTGCAGTATAATTCTACATTATTTCTGATCAACAATATGTCATTCACATATACTTATCAGAAATGCTGTAGTGCTCCCACTCACTTTCTTGTAAATACAAGCTTCACCGCAAGTCTGTATAAAACTATATGCTATGATCAACTTATCAAAGCGTGTATTCCAACTCTGTGATGCTTGCACCAGTCCATAGATGTATCACTGGAGCTTGCATATTTTGTTAGCACCTTTAGGATTTACAAAACCTTCTGGTTGCATCATATACAACTCTTCTTTAATAAATCCATTAAGGAATGCAGTTTTGTTAATCCATTTGCCAGATTTCCTAAAATGCGGCAATTGCTAACATGATTCGGACAGACTTAAGCATAGATACGAGTGAGAAACTCTCATCGTAGTCAACACCTTGAACTTGTCGAAAACCTTTTGCGACAATTCTAGCTTTGTAGATAGTAACACTACTATCAGCGTCCGTCTTCCTCTTGAAGATCCATTTATTTTCTATGGCTTGCCGATCATCGAGCAAGTCAACCAAAGTCCATACTTTGTTCTCATACATGGATCCCATCTCAGATTTCATGGCCTCAAGCCATTTCGTGGAATCTGGGCTCATCATCGCTTCCACATAGTTCGTAGGTTCATCATGGTCTAGTAACATGACTTCCAGAACATGATTACCGTACCACTCTGGTGCGGATCTTACTCTGGAAGACCTACGAGGTTTGGTAGCAACTTCATCTGAAGTTTCATGATCATCATCATTAACGTCCTCACTAACTAGTGTAGGTGTCACAGGAACCAATTTCTGTGATGAACTACTTTCCAATAAGGGAGCTGGTACTGTTACCTCATCAAGTTCTACTTTCCTCCCAATCACTTCTTTCGAGAGAAACTCCTTCTCTAGAAAGGATCCATTCTTGGCAACGAATGTCTTGCCTTTCGGATCCGTGATAGAAGGTGTACCCAACATTTTGGGTATCCTATGAAGACGCACTTTTCCGATTTGGGTTCAAGCTTATCATGTTGAAACTTTTTCACATAAGCATCGCAACCCAAACTTTAAGAAACGACAACTTTG
>LR880971.1:41652736-41676471 GCA_904067115.1 Aegilops sharonensis | reverse complement strand
GGTTTAAGGATATTTGGAAGCACAAGTAGTATCTCTACTTGGTGCAAGGAATTTTGGCTAGCATGAGGGGGAAAGTCAAGCTCAACATGTTTGAATGATCCATGACAATATACTTTAACTGAAATGTGAGAAAACATAACCCATTACGTTGTCTTCCTTGTCCAACATCAACTCTTTAGCATGTCACACTTAATGAGTGCTCACAATTATAACAGATGTCTAGGATAGTATATTTATATGTGAAATCTCTCTTCCTTCAATATTCTTTCATGAATTGTTCAAATGACCAATACAATGCTTGCTAACCTTCAATAAATTTACAACCTCTACTTCTTAGATGTGAAGTCATTACTCCTAACGGGATAAGCAAACGAGACATATATAATTTCATATTTATGACATTCAACTCATTCAACCATTTACTCATAGGATATAAGTGAAGCACACGAGTAAATGACAAACTACTCCAAAAAGATATAAGTGAAGATCAATGAGTAGCTAAATAATTATGTAGCTATGTGAAGACTCTCTCTCTCATTTAGGAATTTCAGATCTTGGTATTTTATTCAAAAAGCAAGCAAATCAAACTAAAATGACGTTGCAAGGATAGCACAACTCATGTGAAGAAGCAAACACTTAGGTTCAACCGATACTAACCGATAGTTGTTGAATAAGAAAGGTGGGATGCCTAACGGGGCATTCCCAAGCTTAGATGCTTGAGACTTCCTGAAATATTATCTTGGGGTACCTTGGTCATCCCCAAGCTTGAGATTTTGTGTCTCCTTAATTCCTCTCATACCATTGTTTATTTTTTTATCAAAAGCTTCATCCTCACCAAACTCAACAAGAACTCGTGAGATAGGTTAGTATAAAACAATGCAAAACCTTATCATTTTCTACTGTAAAAAATCACTAAAATTATTATTCAACATTGCATACTAAATGCCTCTGTATATTTAATACTCCTATCCTCAAATAGAATCATTAAACAAGCAAACATATGCAAACAATGCAAACATAACAACAATCTGCCAAAACAGTGCAGTCTGTAAAGAATGCAAGATTCATCACACTTCCCTAACTCCAAAAATTATGATAAAAATACCTCACTGTATAAGATTTATCAGAGCTCAATATGCAAAAAGTTTCAACATTATATCATTCTCTGACTTTTCTAGGGAATTTTTGCAACAGCGGTAAACTTTCTGTTTTCAAACAGCAACATGTATACTAGCAAAATAAGCATGGTAAAGGCTATCCTTCACATTTTTATTGAAAATATAGATGAAAAACATTATTATAAATAACAGAAAGAGAATACTAACAAAATAAAATGACGCTCCAAGCAAAACACATGTCATGTGGCGAATAAAAATATAGCTCCAAGTAAAGTTACCGATGAACGAAGACGAAAGAGGGGATGCCTTCCTGGGCATTCCCAAGCTTAGGCTCTTGGTTGTCCTTGTATATTACCTTGGTGTGCCTTGGGCATCCCCAAGATTAGACTCTTGCCACTCTTTATTCCATAGTCCATCAAATCTTTACCCAAAACTTGAAAACTCCACAACACAAAACTCAACAGGAAACTCGTAAGCTCCGTTAGTATAAGAAAATAAAGCCACCACTTATGTACTATAATGAACTCATTCTAAATTCATATTGGTGTAATATCTACTGTATTCCAACTTATCTATGGTTCATACCCTCCGATACTACTCATAGATTCATCAAAATAAACAAACAACACATAGAAAACAGAATCCGTCAAAAACAGAACAGTCTGTAGTAATATTTATCAAACGTATACTACTGGAACTCCAAAAATCCTACAAAATTAGGAAGTCCTAAGCAATTTGTGTACCAATCCAGATCAAAAAGAATCAGATCAAAATCATGTTAATTTTTCTGATTTTCAGCAGGATCAACACAACTATCACCGTAAGCTATCCAAAATGTCTTACTTGGCACTTTATTGAATCAAAAGCTATAAAACATGATTACTAAAGTAGCATAATCATGTGAACACACAAAAACAGTAAGGGTAAATATTGGGTTGTCTCCCAACAAGCGCTTTTCTTTAATGCTTTTCTAGCTAGGCATGATGATGACAATGATGCTCACACAAAAGATAAGAATTGAAACATAATGGGAGCATCATGAAGCATATGACTAGCACATTTAAGTCTAACCCACTTCCTATGCATAGGGATTTTGTCATCAAACAACTTATGGGAACAATAATCAACTAGCATAGGAAGGCAAAACAAGCATAACTTCAAAACTTTAAGCACATAGAGAGGAAACATGACATTATTGCAATTCCTACAAGCATATATTCCTCCCTCATAATAATTTTCAGTAGCATCATGAATGAATTCAACCATATAACCAGCACCTATAGCATTCCTTTCATGATCTACTTGCATAGAATTTTTACTACTCTCCACATAAGCAAAATTGTTCTCATTCGGAATAATGGGAGTATCATAAGAGACTCGAACACTAAAAATTGTTTCCACATTAATAGGATAGTGTTTAGAAAAAGGGTAATCATAATCATGACAAGTTTTATAAATATAATCTCACTACTTGTTATAATATAAGTTTCATCACAATAATCATCATAAGTAGCAACTTTGTTCTCATCATAATCAATTGAAACCTCTTTAGAGATAGTGGAATCATCACGAAATAAAGTTGACACTCTTCCAAATCCACTTTCATATTTATCACAATAAGATTCAACATCCTCCAAAATAGTGGGATCACTACTTCCTAAAGGTGACACTCTTCCAAACCCACTTTCATCAATATAATCATCATAGGTAAGAGGTATGCTATCATCATAACAACTTTGCATATCAAAACTTGGGAGGCTAAAAATATCATCTTCACTAAACATAGCATCCCCAAGCTTGGGACAAACATTAATTCAGCAAATATTTCATCCTCATCAAACATAGCTTCCCCAAGCTTGGGCCTTTTCATATCATAAGCATAATCACTCTCATCATTAATAGTATGGATAGCTCCAATATTATAGCAATTATCATCATCACAATGAGTAGTAGGAGCAACATCATTTGAGAGAGATACCTTTTTACCTTTGTTGCTCCTTATATTCTTTTTCTTCTTCACATTATGTGTGGGTTCAACCTTCTTCTTTGAGCTCCTTATTGATGAGATTGGTTGGATAGAAAGCTCCTCCCTGTTACCTGATTCATCAAAAGAAATAATAGGAGGAGATTGGGAAGTCTCTTCCCTTTCATTAGTATTCTCATCATCTTCTATTTGCTTTATTTTCTTTATGTAATTGGCAATATAAGGATTTTCAATGCAATTCACCGCACAATACATATAAATTTCATCTAGATCAAACTCAAGAAGGTTATAACGGGCAAATTCTAGAAGAAATTTAGTTAGACTTTTCATCTCTTTGTAACCCATAAGCAAACTAAGTTCATTATAATGTGCAAGGGAGATCAAATCATCACAATTTTTGGGCACGATTCGATCATGAAACAATTTGCATCGGAGATGTAAATGACCACTTTCATTGCAAAGTTCACAAGTACGGCGAAGGTAATATAATTCTTCAGCACTCACCCTTAGCCTTTCTTGCAACAATTTAGTTTCTACATGCTTATGCCTCTTGCAATATCTATCTTCTCTATTTGGTGTATCTATGCAAACCCAATGCTCTCCACAAAAATCGACATGCTGAGACATTTTCATAATAACTAGTGCAATCATCATTAGTACTATGGATATTCAAGGAGTTCACACTAATAACATTGCAATCATGCTCACCATTCAAGGATTTAGTATCAAGCATTTTATAGACTTCTTCTTCTAGCACTTGATCACAATTTTCCTTTTAATCATACTTATGAAAGATATTAAAAAGATGAAGCGTATGAGGCAAACTCAATTCCATTTTTTGTAATTTTATTTTATAAACTAAACTAGTGATGAAACAAGAAACAAAAAGATTTGATTGCAAGATCCAAAGATATACCTTCAAGCACTAACCTCCCCTGCAACGGCGCCAGAAAAGAGCTTCATGTCTACTACACAACCTTATTCTTGTAGACGTTGTTGGGCCTCCAAGTGCAGAGGTTTGAAGGACAGTAGCAAATTTCGCTCAAGTGGATGACCTAAGGTTTATCAATCCATGGGAGGCGTAGGATGAAGATGGTCTCTCTCAAGCAACCCTGCAACCAAATAACAAAGAGTCTCTTGTGTGCCCAACACACCCAATACAATGGTAGATTGTATAGGTGCACTACTTCGGCGAAGAGATGGTGAAGTGCAATATGGATGGTAGATATAGGTTTTTGTATTTTGAAAATATAAAAATAGCAAGGTAACTAATGATAAAAGTGAGCGTAAACGGTATTGCAATGGAAGGAAACAAGGCATACGGTTCATACTTTCACTAGTGCAAGTTATCTCAACAATAATAACATAATTGGATCATATAACTATCCCTCAACATGCAACAAAGAGTCACTCCAAAGCCACTAATAGCGGAGAACGAACGAAGAGATTATGGTAGGGTACGAAACAACCTCAAAGTTATCCTTTCTGTTCTATCTATTCAAGAGTCCATAGTAAAATAACATGAAGCTATTCTTTCCGTTCAATCTATCATAGAGTTCATACTAGAATAACACCTTAAGACACAAATCAACCAAAACCCTAATGTCACCTAGATACTCCATTGTCACCTCAAGTATCCGTGGGCATGATTATACGATATGCACCACACAATCTCAGAATCATCTATTCAACCAACACAAAGTACTTCAAAGAGTGCCCCAAAGTTTCTACCGGAGAGTCAAGACGAAAACGTGTACCAACCCCTATGCATAGGTTCATGGGCGGAACCCGCAAGTTGATCACAAAAACAAACATCAAGTGGATCACGTGATATCCCATTGTCACCAAAGATAAACACGGCAAGACATACATCAAGTATTCTCAAGTCCTTAAAGACTCAATCCGATAAGATAACTTCAAAGGGAAAACTCAATTCATCACAAGAGAGTAGAGGGGGAGAAACATCATAAGATCCAACTATAATAGCAAAGCTCGCGATACATCAAGATCGTGCCATAGAGAGAACACGAGAGAGAGAGAGAGAGATCAAACACATAGCTACTGGTGCATACCCTCGGCCCCGAGGGTGAACTACTCCCTCCTCATCATGGAGCGTGCCGGGATGATGAAGGTGGCCATCGGTGATGAATTCCCCCTCCGACAGGGTGCCGGAACGGGCTCCCAAAAGGTTTTTGGTGGCTACAGAGGCTTGCGGCGGCGGAACTCCCGATCTATTGCTTGCTTCGATGTTTTTTGGGTATATGGGAATATATAGGCGAAAGAAGTCGGTTGGGGGAGCCTCGAGGGGCCCACGAGACAGGGGGCGCGCCGAGTGGGGGGGGGGGGGGCGCCCCCACCCTCGTGGCCACCTCGAAGCTTCCTTGACTTGAACTCCAAGTCTCCTGGATCGCTTCCGTTCCAAAAATAAGCTCCCGAAGGTTTCATTCCGTTTGGATTCCGTTTGATATTCCTTTCCTTCGAAACACTCAAATAGGCAATAAAACAACAATATGGGCTGGGCCTTCGGTTAATAGGTTAGCCCAAAAGTAATATAAAAGTGTATAATAAAGCCTGTAATCATTCAAAACAAATAAGATAATAGCATGAATGCTTCATAAATTATAGATACGTTGGAGACGTATCAGCGCTCGCCATCAACATCACTAGGGTCATCTCGTCTGATCTTATACCGCAATGCACCGCCATACCAGGCATGCGTTCAATCCTCGTACGCACCATTGTACATGATGTAGTCATTAGGGCATGCATGTATCGTCTGCACCTCCTGTTGGGGATATAACTATTTGTGTAAGCCGCCCAGGAGGGGCCGGGTTACGCAAATAAGACTCATCAGGAAGAAGCCCAAAGACCAAGCACGAAGATGGCGGTTCAATAAAGTGTAACATCCCAAATTTTCAATTTGGAATGTTATACATAGAGCATCATTGCATATCATATTTTTCGTTGCATTTTTGCTCGGTCCTAGAAATTCTACACAACTCAAGGACCCACGGAGAGAGTTGGGGATTTCGTTATTTTCATATTTGAGTTTTCTCAAATTTTTGAAAATAGGATCATTTGATTTTAATTATTTTATCTTCGATTATTTCTTCTATCAAAATATGAGAGAGGGAATAAAATGACTTTCCCAAAATAAAGAAATAATGAAGATTTAATAATAAAATCAAATAAGATTTTATTTTGGAGTTTTTTTCGCCTTTTATTTGAATTTAGGAAAAATGCGCGTTTTTCAAAATTGCATTTAGGCCCCAAATAAAAGTTCATATTGTCCGACTTGATTTTAGAAGCCGGGGAAAATTTATTTCGGGATTTTTGGAGTCTGTTTAGTATTTCTTTTTAATTTGTTTTTCTGCGCGTAATTATTATTAAAAAAAAGCGCCGCCGACCTATGAGCCGTGTCCGCCTAGGACTCCCGGCCCGCGGGGCTTTATAAGCCGGGGGGGAGCCAGCCCGAGGCCCAGCCGCCGCCCCCCAGCGACCCTAGGCCGCGCCCGACCCCGCCGTCGCCGGACCCCGCCGCCGCCCGCCGGACTCGCCGGACCCCGCCGCCGCCGCCGAGGTTCGCCGCCGCCTCATTCCGCGTGCCACCGGTTTTTTTAAAAACCGGACGGTTTATATTTCAGTTTTTTTTCGGTTTTTTTAGTTACGTTTTTTTATTAGTTTCGGTTTTTTTTCCGGTTTAGGTTAAATAGCGAACGTTCGTTCGTTCGTTCATTTTTAACGAACGCGTTTGTCAGATTAGTTTAGTTAACGAACGTCCGTTCGTTAACCCGTTCGTCGTTTTTCTTTTTACGAATAACCTACTTAAACAAGTTTTTGTTTCTCTAAAATTTGACTTAGATCCAGATTAGTAAAACGAAGCTGTTTTCTTTCGCCATTTGACTTTCATTGCTTCGTTTGATTTGATTCTTTTTGCAAACCGGAATCCTTAAGTTGAACTGTCTGGTTAGATCTATTTGAATTTTACCTGTGCATTAGATGAGTACTCATTGTATGCTTGTTTGTTTGTCTGTGATAGAATACCCGGAGTGCGCCGCCTGTTACTTCGAGTCTCTAGGTTTAGCGGATCATCAGCAAGGCAAGTAACACTTTGATCATACCTTTTCTACTACCCAGTTTTTATGCATTAGATCTATCCTCAAACACTTGCATGATTAGGTTAAATAAATTGTGGGTTTTGGGAAGTAGATTGAGGTAGTACCTATTACCTTTTTTATTATCAAACCCTTGGGAGTTACTTCTACGTTTGCTTATTATGCCATGCTATGCTAGTGGACGTGGATTGGGTGAGTGTATCCATGACAGATGTGAGATTGTTATTTAATGGTTTATTTAAGGTGGCAACTTAAACACACATCTGGGTGGATTGAGGCACCTGGTTTCCATCAGGACTTGCCTGTATTTCTTCGGACCGCCACCCAGGCTCAAAGGGATCATGAGATTATTCAAACTAGAAACTTCCGTGTGCAGCCACAAGCCATTATGGGCTCTGGCATAGTTGATTAAGTTGTGCGAACTCTTACGGGTAGACTAGCAGATGTAGGGGAAAGTATGCGTATCGGTCTACCCACATGTAAGGTGCTAGTGCTTCTGAAAGACTATGCCTCGGTCATCCGTTTCTCAAACATCATGTAGTGCGAGAAATCCAACGGAGGCGATCGAGTCTTGTGGGGAAAAGTGCACAAACCTCTGCAGAGTGTATAAACTAATCATGGTTAGCCGTGTCCCTGGTTATGGACATCTTGAGTATCTAGTACTTGGATATCATGTGAATCTCATCATGTTACTTCTAATTAATATTGTTGGGTTTTTAATGAGTACTTTTAATTGGGATTGAGAATGCTGTCAACCATTCTCAATGTTTAACAACCACCATGATAGTTAAATAAATTTATTCCTTTGCAGTATGGAAAAACTGGCTTTACGCAAAACTATAACCATAGATCTTTCCACCAGCCATATATGCATGTAGTATAGGCTTATTATTTCATTACTCTCTATGTGTTACATTTCCAGCAAATTCCATGTGCTGACCCGTTTTCGGGCTGCAACGTTTCATGTTGCAGACTTTTCAGACGACGAGTAAGGTGCTTAGGTCATGGTTCTATACTCAGTGATGCCGTTGGAGTTGATGGACTCGCTTATTCTTCCAAGCCTTCCGTTGTTATCGTATTAGATGGCCTTAAGCCATATTTATTTTATTAAGTTCTCTCTTGAGACATTCGATTGTAATAAGTGTGTGATTGCTACTCTGTTATAAATCCTCCGAGTACTTTGTGGTGTCAGCATTACTGATCCAGGGATGACACAGAGCACATAGATCAGACTATTTGAGGTCTGGTCGCTACATAAAGGGTCTAAGGCCCACAGGCGGCTTAAGGCCCATAGTGATAAACCGCCATGATGGCATGACTTGTATCATAAGGTAGATTTAACTAGTCGCCGAGCCGGACACTGTTTATGAGCCGGCCGAGACTCTGTAGACTGCAGGGCGTCCACCCGTGTATATAAGGGGAAGACCCGCTGGCGGCTTAGGTCAAGAAACACCTCATCGAGAGCCGGGCATAGCGTATCTCGCTCCCTGGTCATCGAAACATCAAGCAATACCAACCCAACTAGACATAGGCCTGACCTTCACCGTAAGGGGCCGAACTAGTATAAACCTCTCGTGTCCTTTGTCCTGATTAACCCCTTTAAGCTTCCTAGTTGCGATGGCTCCACGACTAAGTCCTTGCAAGAGAACATCTGTCGTGACAAAACCACGACAGTTGGCGCCCACCGTGGGGCCAGCGCACGGTGGATTTGAGTTCTTGAAGGGCAGCTTCGAAGGGCTCAAGGGATACGCAATTGGCCGGATGACCAAGAGTCGTCGCGGCAAGATCTACATCGACGATGAAGGCTGGGGCCCCGATGCCGACTCAATTGAGTACGGGTACGGGGTCCCCTTGGGTGGAATCCATGTCTTCATCGGACGGATTAGTGAGCCAGGCCCTGAGCCGGATAACTGGATCGACCTCGTCGAGACGGCTCAGTGCGCGAGACCCGGCCAAGTCCACCCCGTCATGAAGCGTGCCTTCGTGGGCTGCATCCACGGAGAGGAACTTTCTAAAGGATCTGAAGATGGTGGTGAGACGGCCATCCTCTCGAACGGTGATTCGTCCGCCGGTTCAACAGATTCGCTGTATCAAGTGCAAGAGGGCATGCTTGGGGGCTATTCCGACGGCTCTAGTATTCCGGACTCCTATGAGCCGCCAAGGTGGGAAGGAGTCTTCATGGCTGGTACTCAACCCGGTCAAAAATCAATGGCTGCAACAGCAATAAGTTTCGGGCCAGGAGCAGCCGGGGCAGGAGGCCCTGTGCGCCCGCCGGCTCAGGTGCTGCTGGATCTCATGGATAAGCTGACGGCCCTGTTAACCGCCACGGTTATTCCTGCAAATCAAGATGAGCATAACGCGGAGGTGGCAAAGGTGCGTGAGGAGATAGCTAGGGCCAAGGAGGCCTTGGCAGCTGAGGACACCAGGTTAGCTACAGAACGGGCGGCTTGGGATGCACAGGCGCAGCAGCTCCAGTCAGAGGCTTTCGAGCTTAATATGAGCCTAAACGCATCTAATGAGGTGATGAGAAGGAGGCACCATAAAACTCAATCCCGTTTGCCTCCGGTTTATGATCCTCGGAACCTTTTCGCTACACCCGGTGCCGACCCTAGCAACCCGCCCGAAGCAAATCAGTTTATGACAGCCAGAACAGGAGGGCCGACTCAGCCTCGGGAGGTGGCACCTCCTCATGGGAACATGGCGCCGCCCCGTTACGTACCAATACCGCCGAGTCACTTTTCCAACTCCATGCAGAACTTGATCGCAGCGTCAGCACGTTTGGCGGCTCTCCTGGTGGACGGTGATGATCCAACAGCGGTGGAGACCCGAAGGATCAGAGACCTTGTACAGACAGCCCTAGCCCAGCAAGAGACTTATTCTTACAGCTAGGGCAACCAACGTATTGATCCCTTTGCTCTGTATTGATCAAATCATTGATGCTACGGCGGGTTGCGAGCGTTTGAGCTTTTTGGATGCTTACTCTGGTTATCATCAGATCAAAATGGCAGTTAAGGACCAGGAGAAGACGGCTTTCATTACTCCGTTTGGAGCCTTCTGCTATTTATCTATGACATTTGGGCTCAAGAGTGCTCAGGCGACTTATCAGCGATGTGTACAGATCTGTCTCCATGATCAAATTGGACGCAATGTTTACGCTTATGTGGATGACATCGTGGTGAAGTCCAGAGAGAAGGAAACCTTGATATCTGATTCGAAAGAGACCTACTGCTGTATCAGATGATGAAGAAAATAAACACTTTTGTCTGGAGTGATGCTGCTAATACTGCCTTTGAAGATTTAAAGAGACAGTTGTCTGAGCCGCCGGTCCTTGCATGCTCCCATTGATAAAGAGCCGTTGCTATTATATGTGGCTGCTAACTCACGAGCTGTCAGTGTTGCCATCGTGGTGGAGCGTAAGGAGGCTGGCAAGGAGCATCCGGTTCAATGGCCGGTTTATTACATCAGTGAGGTGCTCATAGAATCCAAGCAAAGGTATCCACATTGGCAGAAACTTGTTTACGGGGTGTTTATGGCAAGCCGGAAGCTAAAGCAGTACTTCCAAGGTCATCCTCTAACTATGGTAAGTTCTGCCCCCTTGGGAGACATCATCCAGAATAGGGAAGCCACAGGACGAGTCGCCAAGTGGGCCATTGAGCTTGGGCCTCATGGTTTGAAGTACATGCCACGTACTGCTATTAAGTCTCAAGCCTTGGTGGACTTTATTAATGATTGTACAGAGTTACAGACACCTGAGGAGAAGCCAGATAACACATATTGGACTATTCACTTTGATGGGTCCAGGCAGTTGGAAGGCTCGGGGGCTGGAGTCGTTTTAATTTCCCCTCGAGGTGACAAATTTTGTTATGTGCTCCGGCTTATGTTTCCTTCTACTAACAATGCAGCTGAGTATGAGGCCTTACTCCATGGTCTCAGGATGGCCAAAGAGATGAATTTGAGACGGGTAAGGTGTTTGGGTGACTCAGATCTTGTAGCTCAACAGGTATCAGGCAAGTGGGATTCTAAGGATCCCTTAATGGCAGCTTACCGTAGTGAAGTTGATGTTGTGGCTGGGCATTTCAAAGGTTATTAAGTGGAGCACATTGATCGAAGGAAGAATGAGGCGGCTGATGCTTTAAGCCGGCTGGGATCTCAGCGTAAGCCGGTGCTGCCTAACACCTTTCTCGATGTTTTGCATAATCCTTCTGTCAAGGTACCTACAGAGGAAGAATTAGCAGTGCCAGACCCGGAGGCACAGCTGGTGGCAGCTCTTCACGTCATCCCGGATTGGACAGTGCCATATTTGGCCTATATGACCCGGGGAGAATTGCATGAGGATGAGATTTTGGCGAGACAAATCATCAGGCGGTCCAAATCTACGACGATTGTTCATGGCGAGTTACATCACCGCAGTGTCACTGGGGCGTTTCAACGTTGTGTGTTGCCTACGGAGGGTCAGGAGATACTTCGTGAGATCGATGAAGGAGATTGTGGTCATCATGCCGGCTCAAAATCTCTTGTGGCCAAGGCTTTCCGTCATGGTTTCTATTGGCTGACGGCTCATGCTGATGCGGAGGATCTGGTCAGTAAATGTGATGGATGTCAGAAATTCTCACGACGAGCTCATGTGCCGGCTCAAGAGTTGAGGATGATTCCAATTACTTGGCCATTCGCAGTCTGGGGGCTTGACATGGTTGGACCTTTCAAGAGGTCTAAGGATAAAAAGACACACCTCCTGGTGGCAGTGGATAAGTTTACAAAGTGGGTTGAGGCAGAGCCGGTCAGTAAGTGTGATGCAGCCACGGCGGTTCAGTTCATGAAAAAGGTGATCTTTCGTTTTGGTTTTCCACACAGCATCATAACTGATAATGGCACTTGACGGTGTCCTGGACTAGGGGGTACTCACCACGTCATCTCCCGATCAGTTGGATTGGGCCGAGGATCCCCATGGCCGTATACTCATGGGCCAATCCGGACAGTTGCCGCATACAAGGAAGATTCCACAAGACTTGGCGATCAAGACAAGGACTCCTCCCCCACCGGCCTATTCGGCTAGGACTCTTGTTATCCTAGGCCTCTGGTGCATTATATAAACCAAGGCCAGGCTAGTCGATAGATCATAGACAACAATCATACCATAGGCTAGCTTCTAGGGTTTAGCCTCCTTGATCTCGTGGTAGATCTACTCTTGTACTACCGATATCATCAATATTAATCAAGAAGGAGTAGGGTATTACCTCCATCGAGAGGGCCCGAACCTGGGTAAAAACATCGTGTCCCTTGTCTCCTGTTACCATCCGCCTAGACGCACAGTCCGGGACCCCCTACCCGAGATCCGCCGGTTTTGACACCGACATTACTGACGGTGTCCTGGACTAGGGGGTACTCACCACGTCATCTCCCGATCAGTTGGATTGGGCCGAGGATCCCCATGGCCGTATACTCATGGGCCTATCCGGACAGTTGCCGCATACAAGGAAGATTCCACAAGACTTGGTGATCAAGACAAGGACTCCTCCCCCACCGGCGTATTCGGCTAGGACTCTTGTTATCCTAGGCCTCTGGTGCATTATATAAACCGAGGCCAGGCTAGTCGATAGACGATAGACAACAATCATACCATAGGCTAGCTTCTAGGGTTTAGCCTCCTTGATCTCGTGGTAGATCTACTCTTGTACTACCCATATCATCAATATTAATCAAGCAGGAGTAGGGTATTACCTCCATCGAGAGGGCCCGAACCTGGGTAAAAGCATCGTGTCCCTTGTCTCCTGTTACCATCCGCCTAGACGCACAGTTCGGGACCCCCTACCCGAGATCCGCCGGTTTTGACACCGACATTGGTGCTTTCATTGAGAGTTCCTCTGTGTGTTCGGCAAAAGGTCGATGGCTCGCCTGCAGATCAACTGCGACTTCGGCATCTTCGTCACTAGCTCGACTGGTCACCTTGGTTCGACCAAGGACTGCGTCCTATCTCCGATCGTCATATTCGGATGAGGGCCTTCATCAATACCAGCTCCGATCTCTATCAAGAACATGGAGGAATCATCCAGGGAGCCCGGGGGCTCAACGTCAACATTGCCCTCGGGCGACCGTGCTGTTTTTCTGGATAGCGAATTTGCATCCGCCGTCACTGCCTCCTCGAGCGTCGGTTTGACGATTGCTTCGGTGGTATTGTGCGGAATTGAGTCTACAACAACCCTGGAAAATTTCGTCGTGTTCCGACGGAGGAATCTCTGGAAATCTCCGGTATACCGGAGCCGCATTGAATCTGGACGAGAATCCGGAAGAGTTTAGGGCGTGGTGTCCAGCTTCTAGCTCGGACTTCCTTTGGAAGATCCAACCATTGATCGGCTGCAGAATTCCTATATCTACCACTCCTCAAAATTTCAGCTCGATCCGACCGTCCAAACTCCGGGAACCTTCCGATTAGTGCATCACTTTTTAGATCTGTTTTCTGCGCGAAAACGAATCCGACCCGAGTTCGTCTTTTTATGAACGGGATTTCGGACATCCTTTTTGAAGGAAGTTTTGTATGGGGTATTGTGTTTTGTTTCCGTACACATCCCACTAACTTTAAGATTTTTGAACATGATCCTCAACATTATGCTGGTGTCAAACCAGTCCGGCGATATTGCTCCACGGCTGCCGACCTGCGCTAGACACGTCGTCACTTTGTTAAGCCGAGCTCAACTTCTTCGGATCATCATCTCGGCAAGCCGAACAAGAGTCCGGCATCGCGAAGGATAAATCATCACCAACATCGCCGCCCCACGAATTACACGGAGCGGGCATATCGGCATCACCGCACGGTCGCTTGATCAAGCCGGCATCGACCACGTCACGACCTGCATCGGCAGGGCCGCACTATTGCTTCTTCAAGCTGGTGTCCATCACGCCGACCTACTTCGACATCTCGGCTGGACCAGGGGCTTCGCCATATCTTCATCAACCTACTCCGGACACTTCGGCGTCACTAGCCGACCAGGCAATGGGTGCGCGGATCGAGTCCCAATTCTGGGAATCACCTTTCTTCAGATTGCTACAACAAATAAACCAGGTGCTATTAATCCTAGTATTTTTTTTTGCTTGTTTGGGTTCATTTTTCCCAACGAATTATTACTCCGGTTTGTCCATCATATGTACGCTGGTCTATCAAATGGTGGCCGAATTAACGATGGTTGCATGGTGGTTCGGTCAGTTTCCGTACATAGTCCGGCGAACGCCGCATCCGAAACTCGAACCGACCTGTGAATTCAGGCCTTGCCATGCCTTTACCGCATCACGCCGCCGCCCTGCATCGACATTGACTTCGGCGCCAGGCCTTATTTCTTTTATTACTCACTTTGCATAAATTATTTATTACGCAACGATTTTTTTTATTACTATTATCTCTGGTTTGCACTATTTTTTGTGCACATGAAAATGATCCAGCCGGACTATATCCTTTGACGAAACCTCGGCTGGACGGGGGGCTTCGTCAACACTTCATTACCCCATGCCAGGGACTTCGGCATCACTCTGCCGTCCTGCATTGACCGTGCTATGTCACCACTTCGGAGTGCCGAGCTCTTTGCTCCGCCACCTCGGGATCGGCTTGGGGGATGGAACCTTGTCCCGCATCAAGCTCGGACCGCGTCGTCAATACCGAACACATTAACCAGCTAAGTTCCCTTCATGGTCAAAGTTTTAAATTTCAAACTTGTGTTTGGTTCGACAAAGCATTATACTTTTTTGGAAAAAAAAGTTGCTTGTAAAAATTTTCCTTGTCCAAACTTTGTTTGCACATACTTGACGCGCTACCCGCGCTCATTATACTTGGGGGCTTCTTTAACAGAAGCTTATTAATTCAGGCTTTATGCCCAACACATGTGTCACACTTCCGCATGTACCTTTTATTCACCATTATATGCATCGATATGACTTAAGTTTTGGCCAAGCTGGGTTGCCTGGCTCCTGTGCTTACCCCTACGTTCCCGATTGTTCGGCTAGGTGGTAAAGGGAGCACCTCTGCGATTGTTACTGCCGGGTCAGCCGGATGTGTACCTCAGACTGGGTGAAGCCGAAAGCTAGCGTTCTTAAGGGAATACTCGGTCTGTGAACTAAAAGATGATTTCTTACCTATTTATTTACCTGCCCCCAGATGTTTTTCTGCTCTTTTCGCAGTCCGGACATGCACTTTAGGGCATGCCTCCCAGGGAAAGGAACCCCTAACGGAACTATTCTCCCTGGAAGATGTTTCTTACTAACCATGTAATATAACATAACTAGTTGGGCACTTGTCTGATAAAGAACTAATGACCCCTACGCCTGGTCTCCACGCATGCCCCGGTTTTATATCACAAGGGTATTAGGACACACTCCGGACTATTGGGTCCAGAGGTTGAAGCGAAAAGGTCCGCTACGACAAACGATCTACAATCCGGCTAGAAGGCATTCTACATGTCACCTTACATTTTATAGTCAACTTTTACCCAAGTCACTTGGGGACTCTTATGTTTATTTGAGCCGTTTCATACTAAGTGTTTTTCTTCTTAGTCATTGCAAAGTTAAAGCACGGCAGAAGCACTTTTTTTCTAAAGTCCAATTTTCGGATTGGCACTGAACACTTGATCTTGTTCGAACGTCAAGTTTTTACTGACTTTTTTGGTTTTCCCAGCTTTTGGCACTTCTAAACCATTTGTGTATTTTCAGCACAAGTCTCGCAGTGCAACGCCGGACACCTTTAGAGATTCGGCAAAAACATTCTCGGATATTGCTATATATGCATCAGTTTCGAATTGTGTCTTCGGTCAATAGTTGGGTTGCCCGGCTCCCGCGCTTGCCTCCTACGTTCCGCTTTGTTCGGCTAGGTGTGCAAAGGGAGAACCACTGCGATTGTGCATCCAACTCGCATGGTCAAGCACCTCAGTGGAGAAAGCCGAAAACTGACTGTCACAATAGGTGTAAACTGGTCAGCGATCCGATGACTATATTAAATGACGGGCCATTCATAAAATTGGCCGAAGTGTTTCCGGCTTGACCTCGACTGTCGCCGAACACTACTGGGGGCTATTAACTAGCCTCCCAAACTAAATCCTCGATATTTTGCTCTTACATTGGAGCTGAGGTTTCATGATCATGCTTAGCATGACAACCAAAGAAAGGAACCGATAGCGGGACTATTTTCTTCGGAAGACATTTCTTCTATTAAACAGTAATATAACATGTCTCTCCGCGTACCTTTGTTTATAAAATCCTATGGCCAGATTGCCTTGTTTGTTGTAAATCTTTGCCCTCATAAAGGCTTTATAAAGTAGGACAAACACTCCTCGGCTACTGGCCGAGGAGGTTGAAGCCGATGGTCGGTCAACAAAGTTTTGTACAATGCGGATCCGAGCATTAATGACATAAAGTACTTGGATACATTGAGTCATTACACGTAATTTGTGATTTTACTATGGATATCGATCCTTAATTCGGCCACCCGTGCCCGTATTAAGGCTCGGGGGCTACTGGGCTTCGGGCTTATTATTTACAAATATTAAAGGGGCACATCAATCCCCTGATCTGGTGTTGCTACCCGACCAGTGTCTCGGGGGCCACTGCATTGCCTGTTCTATGCAGAAAATTTTAAGTGAAATACAGTTTTCGAGGAGATTTTGATCCTCAGGTTGGTTGGCCGCACCCAACCTGAGTCTTGAGGACTGAGCACACCGCTTTTTGTGTCCCGAAGTATTCTGCCGAGCTAGGACTTGATCCTCAGACCGATGTTGCAAATCAACCTGAGTCTCAGCAGCTACGGGGATCAGCGGTCTTATGTCATCCTTCATGGGCATCTCGGGTTTTAGACCAATACACACCTTGAGGGCTACTGGCCATGTATCTCGGCAGAGAATAAATTGCATCAATCAAAAATATTGACAAAAATCGGCCCACATTTGGGGTGGTGCGCCACCTCGGAAGCAGTCCGGCATAAAGCTCGGGCGCTAGTGGCTGGTTCCCTAGAGGGCATTTCCGGCATTAAGCTCGGCTAAACTCCTTCAAACTTCTTTGAACCAAGGTGATTTACAACACCTCGGATATAGTCCGGCGTTGGAGCTCGGATACCGTCCGGCGTTGGAGCTCGGATATATAGTCCGGCGATAGAGCTGGGAAGCAGTCCGACATTGGTGTTCGGCTGCAAAAGATACCTCGAATGTAGTCCGGCGTTAGAGCTCGGACGCAAGAGGACACTGCCTCCCGGGAATAACTTCAAACCCGAGGCGTGGTGTAAAAATAACAAGGCATTGATAAAGGCCGGAAACTTAAAGGGGCTCCTCGGATACCCGACGTGTAAACTCGTCGAATGCATTTCGGCGATCCTCAAGATCGAAGATGAGAAGATTTGTTGAACCAGTTTTCAAGACCGACGACCGAAGATCAGGAACAGTTCGGAAGAATCGAGGAGCGTCCCTAACTTGAAGACCAGTTCAGGGGGCTACAGACGGTGTCCTGGACTAGGGGGTACTCACCAAGTCATCTCCCGATCAGTTGGATTGGGCCGAGGATCCCCATGGCCGTATACTCATCGGCCAATCCGGACAGTTGCCGCATACAAGGAAGATTCCACAAAACTTGGCGATCAAGACAAGGACTCCTCCCCCACCGGCGTATTCCGCTAGGACTCTTGTTATCCTAGGCCTCTGGTGCATTATATAAACCGAGGCCAGGCTAGTCGATAGATGATAGACAACAATCATACCATAGGCTAGCTTCTAGGGTTTAGCCTCCTTGATCTCGTGGTAGTCTACTCTTGTACTACCCATATCATCAATATTAATCAAGCAGGAGTAGGGTATTACCTCCATCGAGAGGGCCCGAACCTGGGTAAAAACATCGTGTCCCTTGTCTCCTGTTACCATCCGCCTAGACGCACAGTTCGGGACCCCCTACCCGAGATCCGCCGGGTTTGACACCGACAACACTAATCTTTCCAAGGGTGCCAT
This sequence comes from Aegilops sharonensis, assembly GCA_904067115.1. NCBI lineage: Eukaryota > Viridiplantae > Streptophyta > Magnoliopsida > Poales > Poaceae > Aegilops > Aegilops sharonensis. Next base: position 41,658,290 of record LR880971.1, on the reverse strand, counting down.
GGAAGAGTTCTGTCAACGAGAACATATCCGGCTCGATGTTTCGGTTGTTGCTCATCCTCAATCCAATGGTCAAGCAGAAAGAGCTAATCAGGATATACTAAAGGGTTTTAAACCCCGGCTCTTGGTTCCCTTATAGCGGACCCCGGGTTGTTGGGTGGAGGAGCTACCCTCTGTACTGTGGAGCATCAACACTACGCCTAACAGGTCTACAGGTTACACACCTTTCTTCATGGTGTACGGAGCGGAGGCAGTCCTGCCAAGTGACATCCGGCACGACTCACCCCGTGTGACGGCTTACGTTGAGACTGATAACGAAAAAGCTCGTCAGGATGCACTTGACTTGTTGGATGAGGAGCGAGACTTGGCGATAGCCCGCTCGGCGATTTACCAGCAAGACCTGCGCCGCTATCACAGCTGCCGGGTTAGAAGCAGAACCTTTCAGGAAGGCGATTTAGTGCTCCGGCTCATCCAGGATCAGTCTGATATGCACAAGTTGTCCCCTCCATGGGAAGTACCCTTTGTGGTCAGCAAGAATCTGAACAACGGGTCATACTACCTCATCGATGTTCGAGAGCACAAAGACTCATGTAAGTCTGAGGAATAGACCCGCCGGCCGTGGAATATCGCTCATCTTCGGCCTTATTATACCTGAGCCGCCGGCTCTCAATATGTATATATTTTTGAAGATGTATATATTATATAAAGCAATAAAGCAGGACCTCTGTCCTTTTCACCCTCAAAGGTTTATATGTCTTTTTTATCAGGTGGTGGAAACAACCAACAGGGAGCGGATCATATATGAATCCGGCTTTCCCTTTTGTCCGGCTTATGATCATATCTGAATCTAGCCATGATCACTTGGGGGCTTCCTATTCAAACATAGGTCGTATTCGAACCAAAGAGAACATAGCTGTCGATACCCACTTGATTGGCATACTGCCAAACCCACTTGGGGGCTTCTTGATCATATTTGAATCATAGCTTAACCTCTTTGGGTCTGACGTGGATCGTATTCGAATCAGCGTCATTAAACAACTCTTATGGGCACTTGGGGGCTTCCTGTTCAAACATAGGTCGTATTCGAACCAAAGAGAACATACCCGTCGATACCCACTTGATCGGCATCGCCAAAGCCACTGGGGCTATATGATCGTATCTGAATCTTAGCTTAACCCCTTTGGAACAGTTCACTAATCATATTCGAATCATAGGCCTTTGAAATTAAGTTTATTATTCATTATACTTTGTAAGTGTAAATGTTAATAAGGGCCAGGTGAACATTATATGTGCCAACTTTCAGGAGTTAAACTCACTCTCATGATTTGGTTCACATAAGCCGGCGAGAGTACCAAAAAGATTGCAGGTATGCTATTGTGATTATAATCATAAATCAGCCTTTATATGATGTTTTGGTTCGTACTCCGGGTTATCAATACTTTATGTGACCCCGGATGCGATAAGTCGCCAAGGGAATTATGTTTGTTTTATATGCAGGATAAGGCAAACAAGTTTTTAACATCAAGGAAAGATCAACATAAGCTGGAAGTATATAGTGATGTCGGCTTACGAAAGTATTAAGCGCCACAAACATGCGCAAAGGCATGACAAAAATTGAGCGGTTTTTCTACCCTATCACAAGACTCCCCGAGTCTGAATAACGAAGCATTGTTTTTGCAAAGTCATAAACGCCTGGCGTTTCACTCGTTTGGTGGGCTTGAAGATTCTGGGTTATCCTTCCCCGCCTCTCCGTCTGCTGCCCGTCCTGGAAGGTTGACGAGGCCCAGTCAATGCCGCTTAAAGCTTCAAACTGAGCTTCATCATCTATTAAACCGGCTGGGTCAACTTCAGGGGCAAAGGCGTGCTTACGAGTTGGAGGGATCAGGCTGACGTCATCATAGTGAGGTGTTGGAATTCTCCGGTTCTCGCTGTCATAGCCCGGCTGGTACTTGGTAAGATCAATATTGTTCCCAATGATAGTAGAAACAGGACGTACGACTTTCACACAAGTGGTAAAGTTTGTCTCATCGAATAAAGAGCCATCTTCCTTCAAGCTAAGATATCCAAGAGCAACGTCTGCCAGGTCTAATTCTGGAAGCAACGCCTTGGCCCGGCACAAGGCAGCTATAGCCCCGGTTTTGGCAGATGCCTGTCTTAGCTCTTGGATCCACTGGGGGTAGCACGGCAAGCCGCTTTAGCACATCTTGTAGGAGATGGGGAATGTCATTTGATAAAGCCACAACGGCCAAAGCACGTTGTGACCCGGTGTACAGTTGCTCCACCAGAGTGTAAACCGCCTTCAGCTTGATCAACATGTTCTGCTTGAGGTTTGTGCTCCTGGGGCCTGCGTTCATAAACATAAGGTGAGCTAGAGATGACAATTAAAATAGTCATCAAAGGAAGGATTGCAATATTCAAGGTTATATATAGTAACTTACCAAAGATTGCTGAGACCATTTGAGATATCTCGCGCTTTAAGCCGGACAGTTCGGCTGTTGCTTCTGCAAGTGACGTTTCTGCTGTCTCGGCCTGGGTCACCAGTGAGGCCTTCTCATCAGCCCAGATTTTCTTCTCCGAATCAAAATTCTTCTTCAACTTCTCTTGTTCAGAGATGCTGAATTCAAATTTGGAGTTGGCCTTTTGAAGTTCAAGTTCTTGAGCTGCCAGGTGGCTCTTCAGGTCAGCAATCTCCGACTCAAATTGACTTGTGGTGGCCTGCATTGATGCTGGGTTATAGTCAGAATCATGATAAGATATCATTAAGTCCCAAGCACTTTGCAAGAAAAGGTACATGACACTTGGGGACTAATGTATGCTGAAGAAATTTAACGTACAATGCCGGTTCATGGAAATTAAGTCCCAAGCACTTTGCAAGCAAAGATACTTGACACTTGGGGGCTAATGTGTATCGCAAGTTCAAGGTATGATGTTACAACCGGGTTAAATATCTTCTTTATAAGCCGGACAAAGCCGTGATAGGTAGGTTTCTAAGTCTACAGCATATTTATTCATAAGCAATAGACTTGGGGGCTGATACAGTAACTATGTTAAGAAAGTAACATAAGTTGTACCTCAGATTTTTGTTGTATTTGCTTCACCATATTAACTTCCAGGTCACGGCTGCTATGTACTTGGTTGATATAGCTAGAGACTATTTCTCCAATACTTAAATGAGTATAGTCAGCAATATCTAGCTTGGCCTTTCGGCGTTCCAGAAGCTCCTCTTTGGCAGAGCACTTGGCCAGGACAGTGGGTTGCCCCGGCTCAACAAATTGAGTCTTCAGAATCTCAATTTTCGGATCAATTGTCTTGGCCGGGCTAGGAGCTTCCGGGTTATCAGAGCTGTTCAAAGTATCTTCGGCGGGTGGATCAGAGGTTGGTGCTGGAATATCATAAACCGGCTCAGGCGGCGGTTGATGAGTGGAATTGTCAGGGGCAGTTGTTCCGAGAGCCGGTTCAGTTATGACCGGGTCTTGGGACGGCTTATTCATTCTTGCCCCCTTACTGGGCTTCACTTGCACGCTATGGACAAGACAGAAGGATGAGTGCAAAAGCATGAGTAAGGTAAAGCATAAGGTAAACAAAATTACATTACCCAGGGGTAATTTTGAAAGCCGGCATGTTAGATTGCATAGACTCGCCGGAGGAAGGAGAGGTATCCTGATAATTGGAGTCAGATGAATTGAGTGGTTGACGAATTAAACCCGCCAAAGGGTAAACAGAATGTAAATCGGAGATAACCTCAGCCCGACGCTTCCTGGTTACGTCAGGTAAGCTAGAGGAGAGCTCTATATCCTTGCTGGTCCGGGTCTGCCTCCGGCTTTCAAATTGATGTTTCTTCAAAAGAAATTGAGGATCTTGGTAAGCCAAAGGATGTGCATATCTTACTTTCTGGGTAACTCTTCGAATTTTCTGACGCGGCAGGGGCTCGGTGTAGCGACCTGACCCAAAATCGGTCAAGTCTCTGTGTCTGTACCATCCCAAGATCATGCTGGCACTCACAGTACATTGATGAAATAATCAAAGTTCAATCACACCTGAATTTATTACACGATTCTCATATCGAGTCTTTATTACAATAGAATAAATTCGGCCGAAGGCCAACTCATGAGAAATAAACTAAGTAAAGCTGCGGAAGCGTAGAAGAATAGCGAGTTCATCCGACTCCAAAGGGCAATCGCCAAGCGCGGAGCGTAGCCTCACTCCTGATCGGAATACTCCTCTGCAACATAAGACGTTGCAGCCGTGTAGGTCAGTATTTTGAATATGCTGGCAAGTCATGAAGAGAGAACAATAATACAAATTTCTAACACTATATGCACTTTTGGCTGTGGGGCTCTAAGTTCCATCATTTTGCGAAAAGCCAGTTTTTCCCTACAATAAGGACTTGTTTGCAAATACTACAAAATTGTTGGTAGTTATTGAGATGGTTCCGCCAACCAATGTCTCATTCCCAATTATTAAATAATAACCCCCTCAATTAATTTACTAATTTCAATGTTGAGATTTCCGAATACTTCCAAGTTCCAGAGGCTCAAATTGTCCGTAACCGGGGACACGGCTAATCAATTAGATCTTTTCTCTGCAGAGGTTTGCGCACTTTACCCGCAAGAATCGTTCCCTCCTTTTAAGTCTTCGCACTTCATGGTGTTTGAAGACGGGACGAACGAAACAGGGTCTTCCGAAGAGTTCCTCTGGCCACTGCCGGTACCCATCCAATCCTACCGTTCTTCTACATCTCGTAGTACCGTCCGGCCAGAGTCACCACTAGGGTTGACCAAGCCAGAGCCCATAATGGCTTGCGGCTGCACAGGTAAGCTTCCGGTCAATGGGGTATACATCCGTCTCTTCGTGGCTGGGTGAAGCTTTCCGCAAGATGTCATGGCACTTCTCCATGCATCCCGGCCAACCACTGGGTTCTCCAGGGTGCCCGTCAACCGTCCTCCACCCAGTAGTGAATTCCGAAGTCCATCTTGAGCTTGAAGTTCATGGGTTTGTCAGCATCTTGACTCTCACATCTCCCTTAAGAATTCACTCAACCAACCCCGTCTACGAGCATAGCAAAAATAAACTACTTCGTCCCGGGTCATGGTAACAAGGGGAATTGGTTCATCCTACCTCATGATACTACTCAAGAACATAACTTCAAAATTTCACCTACTGCATGCATGGTGGGGAGGTATAATTCTAATGCAATAGAAATCATAGGTAATGTAAAGAACATGATCAATGACTTGCCTTGCTGACGATCTTCGTAAGCTAGGGACTCGTGGTAGCAAGCTTCGCACTCCGGAAATTCTACCGAGGCAAACAACAACCATAATAAGCATACAACATATGATCACTTAACATAATTAGCATAGTAACATAACACACACAACAATTGAATCAAAACCCAAAGAAAACTCAAAGAAACCCAACTCAAAGTTTTCCTACTTCAAGCAACAACTAAAAATAGTTTTACATAACAAAAATTTTCTTAACAGAACCTAAGCATGGGTTTTTGTTAACTTAACAGAAAAGAATTCATCATGCAACTAGGAGCAAAAAGAATCAC
>LR880971.1:41564393-41577083 GCA_904067115.1 Aegilops sharonensis | reverse complement strand
TCAGCGGACAGGCCACGTGGAGGCCCATATGTCCCGGTTCTGGATTGAACCGGGACTAAAGGGTCAGGGCATTAATACCGACCCTTTAGTCCCGGTTCATGAACCGGGACTAAAGGCCCTCACCAACCGGGACTATAGGCCCTTTTTCTACTAGTGCTTTAGTCAATAGAAATAGAAAATGATAATCTGATGTGAAAATCGGCGATTGGGAAAAAATTGATAAGGAAATTGTCATAAATGATTAAGACATGATTAACTATATATTGTTGGTGGAATGATTACACCAGTAAAATTCATGGTAAAACAATTACCATTAGAAACTGTGAGGTAAAGGTAGAAGAAAAGAAGATAAATTGCATAACTTCAAATGTGTTGTGCTATTTTTTTTTACTCTCCATTTGTAATCAGTAATTCCGTTTTGCTGCAAACTGTACCGTCTACAATATTTAATTATCCTAACTCAAGAAGATCAATGCAATAGTGGCTAAAAGGATGTTTTATGCATAGTACATGGGAGACATGGTTCTGCATTAGTAACAAATATACAGACTGTGTATATACTTACATAGATTACATGCAAGGTACCATAGAAGTATATGACAGTGCTTCAACAAATTCCTGGGTATTCTATTAGGAATTAGGTATTTGCTAGTTAATAATTCATCTGACACTTCAGAGTGCATTGCCAAACAGTAAGAAATAAGTTAGATTCAGTTTGGCAGATGAAACTATTGGACCTGAGGAGAGAAAAAAAAGTATTGTTGGATGGACAGAGTGCACCAACCTAAGGCTACACTGCTGCCTGATGTCATCTTGGTTGGTAATTCCATCAAAACATGTCAAAGATGCACCTGCCGTGCATAGTTTCGGCTAAAATATGAGTGCACGGAGTCAAACATGCGGCTATTAGGAAGCTCAGACAAAGGAGATTCATGTTTTCCGAGCATACAGAATAATGGTGCTTCCAGCTCGTCTTGAGATGGTAGTAGAGGACGCTACATTGAGGGAGCATACAGAGCATTCACAATAGTGCTATGCCTACGCGTCACTATTTCTCTATGTGTGGTGGACATATCTTGCTTTTTCCTGGCCATGGCCTACACCTATGCCTTACTGTTTCTTCCTGGCCGAGGCCCTAGCTTGTTCCCACTTTTTTGCTCGTGACACGTTCTATATCTTTCTGCTTGGGAGTTCTTTCGTGCTCTTCGACTCCTGCTAGGGTTCTGCCGCATCGCGTTGCCTCCCCTTGTCCGGCATGTCCTTCTCCTCCATACCACCCTGGACGCTTGCTACTTCACCCCGGGCGTTGGATTTGGCGCTTCTCCATGCTTCACCCGGACGAACTCCTGCTGCTTCTTCTTGTGCATGGGATTGGCTGCTTCTCTGTTCGCTGGATAACTCCGCCTCCTAATATGATCTGGCTAGCTACTGTATCCATTGTTCCTTTTTTAACAGCAACGACGGATGGTGCAAGCAATGGTGCACCATGCACGCAGGGAGAGATGGTTCATTAGAATTGAAAGCACATAAGGAGAGGGTTGTCGTGAATCTTTTTTCAGTCGACCTTCCAGTGGCAAGGTTCCGAGATTGGCATCTATGAGGAGATGAAGTAGGCCTCGCATCAATTGATCAAGAGAGGAAGACAGATCACAAATCAGAATATGTATGCGAGAAAGGAGGGCGGCCTAGGCTGCTTCATGATCAATTAATGGATGCATGTAGATGGCTGAGTTAGATCCGAAGGAGAGCAAGATTAGTCTATACATGAGACGGCAAGGACTACCCAATTGTAATATTTTAGGACTCTACCTTTTTTTTAGCATCAGTACAGACATAAGTGCTCATATACACGCGCATACACTCATCCCTATGAACGCACACACGCACACCCTACCCTTATGAGCACCTCCGAGAGACTGAGCCGGCATATCATCTGTCCACCTAACCAACTCAACCACAGGTTGATTCACGGACTGTACCTTTTTGTAGCGTACACATAACAAACTTTTATGATCCCTTGTTTCATCGTACAGATGCTAAATCGCTCATTATTGACTTGCTATTTTTTCATCTTCCCTTACCAACGTGTATATCCTTTTTTTTGCTTAACCAATGTTGAATGTGTCACCAGCCTTTTTTGGACCGTTTTTGTTACGTAAGTTATCTTTTTATCTCTAGCGTTAATTATTTAATCCAACGGTGTAATTAATTTGGAAGATGTGGATTAATGCAAAGGCTTTTATGGTGCCTCCAATTAGTAAATATAAGATTTTGTTAAGAGCAAATATAGATGTGATAATATACGAAAAAATGGAGAATATTTAAGATAAGATGAAGAGTGATGCTACATAACCAAGTAGCTATAAATGTATCTGCAGCGATATAGGCAAAAGGCACAGCCAAGAGCAATGCACAGCTAAACTTCTTCAGTACCAACCTTATGGTAAGAGTAAATATAGATCTGATGTGTAGAAAATGGAGGGCAGAGGAAAATAAGTTGCAGAGTGATGGTACATGAACAACTACCTGTCAATATAAGTACACTGATAAAGGACAACATGTACTTACAAGAACAATGCAGAGCTAAAAAAATTCATTGGCATTGGATATATTCTACACTAATGTAACCATTCATACATATCAGATAATTTGGAGCGAACAATTGATAAGCCAGCTATCATGCATACTGCTGTCACATAATGAACCAGGTATGTATGTAAGTACAGTGATACAGGACAACAGGTACTAACAAGAGCAAAGTAGCGGGCAGCATATTTGCGATATCCTGTCGTTCTTTTCAAACCGGAATTCTTCTTCGAGCAGATTTCCTGCAAAAAAGATCTGTAAGGCACATGCGGAAAAGTAGAAGTTCAAATTGTCATGTGATTTCATAGACAGTACCTCATCCTGGGAACGAGACCAATGCATAACAAGGCTTTTCCATTCATTGTCTTCTAAATTTAGCACAAGAGACTTCACCGGAAATTCCTCAGGTAACACCGATACTGCTGCAATGCTTCCTTGAAAAGCACAAGCAAGTTTGCTCGTCATGACTATCTAGATTGACCCTCACCTAGTTACAACAATGTAATGTAAATCATTGATGTGTTCGATCAACAGAAAATAGGAAAATAATAACCATGAATAATAGCACTTACACGTAAGTTGGACAGGAAGATGTGAAAATGGTGTTTGTCTTCACTATAATCTTCCCATGATGGGAATATATGCACGTAGTCCCTAACAACATTGAAAGCATTGTCTTTTAAACTGGGAATAAATGGAATGGGGTTCCAATCTGCAGGAATTGGCCGTCTCTGCAGTTGGGATAGGTCTTCGGCCGGTGGACTTGCTGTACTTTTTGCTGGAGTGGGATTTTTCTGTGGTACGGCTGGTGCTATGGCAAATGAAATCGGTATACCTTTTGCTGGACTGCAGGTCCTGTGTGGTGGGGCTAGTGGTGTGGCCAGTGAAGTATGGGTACAGTCTGCTGGAGTCGGTCCTATGTTTTGTGACACTGGTTGTACATCCAATATAAGCGGGGCGTTGTCTGATTTCTCCGGCACCACCACGTTTTTCAAGGACTTTGCTGGTGCTCCTTCAGGTTCGGCAATCACCCTCTTCCTTTTTGATGTCTGATGCACAAGAACATCATTTGAGTGGAGAACCATGGTATGACGACTGATGGAATATGTATTGATAATGAATGGGCATGGCATCTCGAGTTATATGATGAGTAAACTAAGCATATGGTGGTGCAACAAAGTAGAAGAAATGCAATACAACATATGCAAGATACGCACAATCAATAAAACCTTGCCAAATTAGAACAGGCACCTTGATGGTTGAATAGGACAGGCCATCTGCCTTTGAATCCTCGAGGTTAGAATAGTCATTAGGATGATATTCTTAACAAGAATCAACAGGTGGGGAGCGTACGAGTTTCATTGCTTCCAGAATGGCACTCAATGCCTTGGTGACAATTTTGTAAGTCATTGCAGTGTTCTACAATATTCTTCTGATGCGCGGATTCTGATATTCACTGTAATTGCGTATAATATCTGAGAACCATGAAAACATAAATAGTTGTGAGATTATCTTTGTAATGCAGATGATATTCTAATATAGGGGCGCCCCTGTAAACACTTATGTGCTATCACTGGATTCTGACGAAAGAGCTCATATGTGTTGTAATATCGTGCGTGCATTTATATAATCTGGCACAAGTACACAAAAAAATAGGCTCCAGAAGTAAGGATAGCTGGCAGACGATAGGTTCATAATATACTGTATACAGAGTTTATTGCCAAAATATGATAACAAGAGCACACTGCAACTAGGCAGATCATAGTGTACATAACAGGGGTACACCATAACCACGATATATAAATCAGGAAAGTGGAACTGGCTTGAAAATACGGTGTTGTATTGCCGCTAGTAATTGAAAGCCTATCAATCGCGTACAGGCCAGCACTATCGAACATGGTAAAGAAGAGCAAGCAGATTTTGGATAATAAAATGTTGGTTGAGTAGTGCCCACACAAGATGAACCAGAGCGCATTAAGAATGCAACTCCCAGCTGTCTCTCGACTATTTCAGGCGGTTGGATGAACATCCTACATCTCCTAACCCTTCTTCTTCCTCGTCTCTTAATTCTTCCCATACAGAACACCGCACGGGCCGCCGGCCGGACCACCGGCCCCCACCGCCTGTGTTCCTCCGCCACCCCCACCCCCCACCCGCGTCGAGTTTTCTTCGTTCGGCGAGGCCCCACAACCACCCGAGCCCCTTGGATCGCACCGGCGAACTCCGGCGAGCTCTGAAAAATCGACTGACCCAATTTTGAAATTTAGTCTACTGTGATTTAACTAGTGTGGAATATAAAAGGAGAAAACCATAAGCATTGGGAGTATAGTGTTGAGCGTGCCATGGCTGATCTGAAGGTGCAAACCGGACAAAGGCAACTTCGCAACCAAGACAAGAAATCAGAGTAAAGCAGTGGCGATCTATTTCTTGCTGCGATAAATAAGTTGAGCAGATACGAAAGAGTACCGCCTCTGGTGCGGCGCCGTGTACGCATCTGCTGAGAATTTGACGGTGCTGCGGTAGCGATGGCTGTCGGCGGCGTGGAAACATATCTAGGAGGGTAGACGGTGGCGGCGGGGCGCGGTGGACGAGACGGTCGTAGGAGAGGCGCCGGCAAGGTGGACGACGGCGGGGATGAAGCGAGAGGACGTGATGCAAGGATCCCGTTCTGAAGGCGTGGATGAGAGAGGTCGATCTCTTGTAATGGACGGCGGCGTCGGGGTATCAGCTCCGGCATGGTGGATGAGGATGGCGGTGGATGGGGTGGCGGACGGCGGCGGACGGAGGAGGGTGGGGTAGAGAGGGTGTTTTGGCGCCCACGGAGTACAAATGGGGAAAAGGGAGGTAGAGAGGAAGGGGGGAACCATGTATTCAGGGCGCGCTTGTCTCAAATGCAAGGAAATTTACAAACGTATCCCCCGTTTCAAATTTCTACTACATCACAGCAACATTAGTCGGTTGGGGATAGGACGGTAATCTCGCATACATCAAATATTTGTCGACGAGAGTTTGTTTTTGGCGCTCATCGTGTATGAATATGAATAGGGGAGGGAGTCGATTTCGGCCGAGGGCACACTGTGTTTTGGCACCCACCATGTATGAATCCGGGTGAGAGGCGGTTACGTCACGTTTGGGTGAAATTACAAACCTACCCCTATTGAAACCTATAGAAATCCAGCAGATAGGCTTTGCGTGGCAGGGATAGGCAGTAGTGATTTCCATCTCGCAGATTTTGGTTTCGGGCGGGGTTACTGCGACTTTCCCCGCTTCGTTCAAAATTTGCATAGTGCACATTTACCGTGCCAACTCAATTCGAATCCCGTTTGTATTCTACTATTTTTTTCGGGCGGGATCCATTTTCAATTGGAATTACATTCTATATACATCATTTTTATATATATACTTTCAAAAGCACAACACCATTTATACATAAATATGGTTTAAAAATGGCATGATCTTAGATTCATAAGGTTGTATCCATCAATTTGGATTTTCAAATATTTGAAACCACTTTATATTGAAATCCAATGTAGGCATTCCTCGCTAACTGTCTCCAATCAATGTGTGTTTCATGCGGGTTTTTTTTAACTTCTCAAACATGTATAATGTGTTTCACACACGCAACATATAGTTTAATCCCGTTTAGACATTAATTGCATATAAACCATGCATTGTTTGTAATTGAAGAATCTATGGATCACCAATATTGATAAACTATATAACATTACACGTGTGCCCAAATTCAAATGAATATGCATGTTTGATACACCAACTTGCGTTATGATATTATCCATGTCGTGATCTCCAGTTTAAATATTTGAATCCCCTTTAATCCAGATATTCGTCTCATATAGCTATCACTCATGCTTATATAGGACTATCTCTCTGGACCTATACGTGTTCATCGTCTCTCAGGCATCTCTCGTGCTACCTGTATGTCGACAATGATCTTTTATCTTCGTAATACACTGACGGTACTCTCTCCCACGACCTTCATCACTCTATCTCTCTCTCTAAGTATATCTCGCTCCCTGCTATGTGTCTCTAGCTATGATTCTCCATGTGGAATCTCTTTCTCTCACACAAACACAAACCTTTTTCTCCTGGGGTCTCATTTCTCTCAACTATTCCCATGCGTGCCAGTCGCACACCCCTCATACAGAGATGTCTTTCGCTCCTTAGATATGAGAACCTACGACTCTTCCTCTTCAATATCTCTTTCTCACACACAAACACAAACTCTGTCTCCTAGGGTCTCATATTTCTCCATTGCTCTCTTGTATGTCGCTCAAACACACCCTCTCTCCCTAGATATATCTTGTGTTCCCTCATATGTCTCTCTAGCTATCACTCTCGTTGTGAAATATCTTTCTCTCTCGCAGACACAAAACTCCGTCTCTCTGGATCTCATTTTTCTCTGATATCTGTTTTTATGTGACTCACATGCACCCTCTCTCTATCTCTCTCACACCCACACACATAATCCAGCCTTCTGATCCACTCGACTCCTATCTCTAACACACACTAGCTAGCACCTTTATCTTTCTATTTATCTGTTTCTCCATCAACCTTCTTTCTCGCCCTCACTCTTGATTCCTATCACGCAAACTACATATGTTTCTCTCTACATGCAGTCAAGTGCCCTCTTACACACATATATAACTTCACCCTTTGAACCACCCGACAGTCATCTCCAACACCCAAACTAACGGATGTCCCTCTAGCTAGCATCTCCATCTCTCTATCTATCTGTAGTTTCTCCGTCAACATTTCTTTCTCGCACGGAGTCTTGCTTCCTATCACCCACACTATATATGTCTGTCCATACATATGCATTTATAGGTTGATTAATTTTGCACAATCGTTGCGCCTCACCCCATCTGCTCGCCATAGATGCATGCTCCAGCCCACGCCACTATCTCTTAAAGACAAAAACACATGCTCAATTGTCGGGCCTTCTTCACTGCATTCTCACATGCATGCATATTGTCATACCGACCGTCTCTCCCATGTCGTTGATCTTATCACTCATGTCTTCTTTCTTTTATCTCGATCATGCGCGCGCGCACACACACACATCCCACGTATACATGTATACCTCTCACACATGCACGTTCAAGGTCTCTATGTCTCCATACGTAGTTAATTACCCTCAATCCTAACGCCACATCGAATCGTTCTCCTCTTTTGTGCACATAACTTCCGCCTGGATGGGCAAAACACACACTCACACTTAACAATCTCCTTCTAGCTACCCCCCCCCCCCCCCCGCGCCTCTCACTCTTCCCCTATATCCCCGAAACCAATAAAACCATCCCTTTGTTTAATTCCCGCCTACATGCACCATCGATATATAGTAGTCTTCCTCGGTGTCTCTCGAACAAACACGTTCTCTCTATGTCGACTCCTCTCACGCGCACGCACCTTCTCTTCCCTCTCTACGGGCATTTTGTCTCTCGCACCCCATCGTTGGTGGCCTCTGCCATACACATCACCTCTCTATGATGAAGCCACGCACACTTAAATTACATCCGCCACAGAGGACCTCGCGACACACACACACACACACACACGCACACACACACTCACACACACACACACACACACACGCACACACGCACGCATGCACCCCCCTCCCACACACACACACACACACACTAAGACCCCACCTCTCTCTCTCTCTCTCACACACACACACCCACAAACACACACACACACACGCATGCACCCCTCCTCCCCACACACACTTAGACTCCCTCTCTCTCTCTCTCTCACACACACACAAACTGAGACTCCATCTCTCTCTCTCCTCTCTCTCTCTCTCTCTCTCTCTCTCACACACACACACACACACACACACACACACACGCACACACGCACGCATGCACCCCCCTCCCACACACACACACACACACACTAAGACCCCACCTCTCTCTCTCTCTCTCACACACACACACCCACAAACACACACACACACACGCATGCACCCCTCCTCCCCACACACACTTAGACTCCCTCTCTCTCTCTCTCTCACACACACACAAACTGAGACTCCATCTCTCTCTCTCCTCTCTCTCTCTCTCTCTCTCTCTCTCACACACACACACACACACACACACACACACACGCACACACGCACGCATGCACCCCCCTCCCACACACACACACACACACACTAAGACCCCACCTCTCTCTCTCTCTCTCACACACACACACCCACAAACACACACACACACACGCATGCACCCCTCCTCCCCACACACACTTAGACTCCCTCTCTCTCTCTCTCTCACACACACACAAACTGAGACTCCATCTCTCTCTCTCCTCTCTCTCTCTCTCTCTCTCTCTCTCACACACACACACACACACACACACACACACACGCACACACGCACGCATGCACCCCCCTCCCACACACACACACACACACACTAAGACCCCACCTCTCTCTCTCTCTCTCACACACACACACCCACAAACACACACACACACACGCATGCACCCCTCCTCCCCACACACACTTAGACTCCCTCTCTCTCTCTCTCTCACACACACACAAACTGAGACTCCATCTCTCTCTCTCCTCTCTCTCTCTCTCTCTCTCTCTCTCACACACACACACACACACACACACACACAAACCCCACACACACACTAAGACTCCATCTCACACACACATGCTCTAGGCGGAGCATTTGTTCCTACCACCCTTCATCCAACCTTACCTGTATGATAAACAATCACCTTTATTTACTTGCATAGCATGGACAGATTCCACTTTACTTTAGTACTAGTCAGCAAACTTATCATCTGTACCCTTGTAAAAAAACGAGTTGGAGATGATGGTGTGCCTGCCATCTTGTAATACAGACCGTATGATCTATATCTGACGGATAGAAAGCAAACTATGATAATTTTACAAAAGATACCCGCACCTCTCTCCACATCATTATCTCCCGCAACCTCATTGCTCAGCAATTAAAAAAGGATTAAGTCTCTGGAACAATCTAGCATGCATGGTCGCCGTTTGTAACGCCCCGGATTCGATGCGCCAGGTGTCTTCCAGTTATTCGCAGTCCTTGCCTTGTCATGTGCTTGCGTGTTGCACTTTGCCATATCATCATCTGCATTTCATATCATGTCATCATGTGCATTTCATTTTGCATACGTGTTCGTCTCATGCATCCGAGCATTTTTCCCGTTGTCCGTTTTGCAATCCGGCACTCCTATGTCTCCCGGCGCCCTCTTTTACCTCGTTTCATGTGCGGGTATTAAACTTTCTCGGAATGGCCCGAGGTTTGTCAGGCGGCCTTGGTATAGCACCGGTAGACCGCCTGTCAAGTTTCGGATCATTTGGAGGTCGTTTGACACTCCAACGGTTAACCGGGTAACCGCAAAAGCCTCTTTTGTTGCAGCCCAACTCCCCTTTCTAAGTGGCCCAAAACCCATCAAACTCCCCTCCATGCTCTCGGTTGTTCTATCACGATCGCGTGGCCGAAAACCGCACCTCATTTGGACTCTCCTAGCTCCCTCTACCTATAAATTAGTTCCCCCCCTCGAAAAATCGCAGATGAAACCCTAGCCTTCGTCCTCCTCCCGCAGCCGGACACGTCCGGACCCCGCCGGACATGTCCGCCGCGTCCGGCCACCTCACCCCGGCCAATCCCGGCATGCCACCTCAGCTCCGCCGCCACGTGGCGCCTCCTGATTCGCCGCCGCCCCGCGCCCACTTCCCCCGCGCCCGCCGCCGGCCCGCGGAGCCCAGGCGGGGCCCGCCCGGCCCGGTTCGGCCGCCGCCGCCTGGCCCGCGCTCGCCGCCCGTCCGCTCCTCCTCGCCGAGCCGCCGCGCTCGCCGGCGCGCCCGCCGCCCGGCCGCCTGCCGCAGCGGGCGCCGCCCGGTTGTCCTCGCCGCCACGGCTCTTCTCCCTCGGCCCGCGCCTCCCCGCCGGTGGCCGGCGCCCCCCTCGCCGGCGCCGCAGCGGTCGGCCGCCCCGAACGCCACTCCGGTCCGGCGCCCCCAACCGCGGCCGCGCCGCCATGGGAGCTCGCCGGAGCAGCTCCCCGCGCCGCCCGTCCCCGCCGGCGCTCCTCCGCCGGATCCGGCCGCCGCCTCCCTCCGGCTTCCTCTCCCTCAACTCCGGCGTGAGATCCCGGCCTTCCTCGTAAATCGCGCCGAGGTTGACTTTTCCCGAGCCTCCGTTTTCGCCTAAGTCATTTTTCTGCTAACGTTTTGTTCCATTTTCATTGCATCATATCTCTGTCATCGTAGCTCCGTTTTGCGCGTGTAATATGTCAAAATGTTCGCCTCGAAGAGTAGATCATTTAATCTCATTGCATCATTTTCATTTGAGCTCATCTTGATGCCCGAAATGCTGTTAGAAGAGTGCTATGTGATGTTAGTTTCTGATTTTTATCAGAACTTGCACTTTTGTCATTTTTGCCATGATTGATGTGTGCATCCTATGGACTTGGGTCCTACATGAGTTTTGTTATATGCCATGTCTTCTTTCCAGTGGTGCTTGCTATGTATTTTTGTGATCTATGTGGTGACTAGCACAAGCATGCAAACTAGGTGTCTTGTTGTTGCTGATTTCAGCCCTGTTTTGCTGTTATTTTGATGCCATGTTAACTTGATGCTACCGAGAGATCCATGCATATCTTGAGATACTTCAGTAAGGATGTTTGGTAAAACATGTCTTGCTCTATCCATCCATGCCCTTGTTTGCAATTATGGAGTGCCATAGCTTGAGTCAATCGAGCTCTACTTTTGCTATCAAATGTTTCCTGGCAGGTTGTTTACATGTTATTCAATTTTGCCAAGGTTGTTGTAGTTGATCCGTGTATGCTATGATGTTGTTCTTGCCATGTATGTCTTCTATGCCATGTCTTCTTGATGTATGTATGCTTAGTTTTTCATATAAGGCTCTGTAGTGAGTGCATTGAGCTTGTAAACATGCCTACTTGTTATCAGTTTTTGACATGCCATGTTGCTGAATCTGTTAACGAAACTTTCAATATTGACATGGGTGTTACTATATTTTCTGATCCTTTTTGGCTTATAGTCACTAAAGGACTTTTGTTCTATGCTTTTAGTAGATTCATGCCATGCCTTTGTTTGCCATTATAAGTTCATGTAACATGTTGTTTCATAGCTCTAAACTTTGCAACCTGATGTTAATTTCTGCAATGCCTGAAACTGTTATTAGTTGCAATCTTGCCATGTCATTTTGAGCATGTTCTAGTCATTTATGGAGATAGCTCAGTGATCATGTTTTGTAATGCTTTACCTGTAGATCATGCCCATGCCTTTTGTTATTGTATTGAGGTCCTGTAGCATGTTGTTTTGATGCTTGCAATATGCCTAGTTGCTGTTTTGGACAGATTGTGGTCATATCTTGTATTGGGCGTATGTGTTGAACCGTTGCTCCGTTTTGAGTGTGTTCTATATGAAACTTGCTTGATTTTGCATGTAGTTTCATATTATCATGTTGCATCCTTGTTTTGAGGTGTTTGTTTGATGTTTGTATACATTTTGCATCAATGCCATGCTTATCTTGTTTTGCTCATATCTTCTAGGCCGTAGCTCCGAATTAAATGAACTTTATATGTAACTTGACTAGAATTTCGTGTAGATCATCGTGGTGCATCTTAAATTGCTGTTTAACAACTTGAACATAAGGTTTATTCAGATCTGGACCAATTTCTAAATATGCATATGAGGACTTACCGGAATGGTTCTATGTTGTTTCCGGCCTCATTTAAACTTGCCTTGATGTGTTGTTCTTGTTTGCATCATCTCTTGCCATGAGTAGCTTCATGTAGCTTTGTCATGCATCATGCTTGGTTGTGCATCATGTCTTGTTCATGTGTGGAGTGTTTACTATGTTGTGTGCTTCTTCTTGTTAGTTCCTGTTTCGTTGCGATCGTGAGGATTCGTTCGTCTACGCTTGGTTCGGCTTCATCCGTTCGTATTCTTCATGGACTCGTTCTTCTTCCTAGCGGGATTTCAGGCAAGATGACCGCTACCCTGGATCTCACTACTATCATTGCTATGCTAGTTGCCTCGTTCTTTCGCTATGCTGCGCTACCTATTACCTGTTT
>LR880971.1:41543227-41554539 GCA_904067115.1 Aegilops sharonensis | reverse complement strand
ATCGGGCGGTCTTGCTGGACTTGTTTTATTGCTGTGAAATGTCTTGTAGCCGGGATTCCGAGACTGATCGGGTCTTCCCGGGGAGAAGGTCTATTCCTTCGTTGATCGCGAGAGCTTATCATGGGCTAAGTTGGGACAACCCTGCAGGGTTTGAACTTTCGAAAGCCGTGCCCGCGGTTATGTGGCAGATGGGAATTTGTTAATGTCCGGTTGTAGAAAACCCGAAGTTGATCTCAATTAAAATACACCAACCGTGTGCGTAACCGTGAGTGTCTCTTTTCGGGGATGATCGAGAGGAGAACACGGTTTCTGGGTTATGTCTGACGTAAGTAGGAGTTCAGGATCACTTCTTGATCATTACTAGTTGGCGACCGTTCCTTTGTTTCTCTTCTCGCTCTCATTTGCGTATGTTAGCCACCATATATGCTTAGTCGCTGCTGCAACCTCACCACTTTACCCCTTCCTTTCCCATTAAGCTTTGCTAGTCTTGATACCCATGGTAATGGGATTGCTGAGTCCTCGTGGCTCACAGATTACTACACCACCAGTTGCAGGTACAGGTTGCGATGACCTTGACGTGAGAGCGATGTTGCTTGTTTGGAGTTCTTCTTATGCTTCTTCTTCGATCAGGGGATAGGTTCCAGGTCGACAGCCTGGGCTAGCAGGGTGGATGTCGTTTGAGTTTCTGTTTATGTTTCATCCGTAGTCGGATGTTGATCTCTTGTATATGATGTTGATGTATTCTTGTGGCATTTGTGCCTTATGTATGTATCCCTATGCATTATGTAATGTTGATGTAATGATATCCACCTTGCAAAAGCGTTTCCAATATGCGGGTCTATCCTTGGTGGGACCTTCGAGTTCCTTTTGGATAGGGTCGCATATTGGGCGTGACAAGTTTCCGGCTGCAGGAGGAGGACGAAGGCTAGGGTTTAATCTGCGATTTTTCGAGGGGGGGAACTAATTTATAGGTAGAGGGAGCTAGGAGAGTCCAATTGAGGTGCGGTTTTCGGCCACGCGATCGTGATCGAACGACCGAGAGCATGGAGGGGAGTTTGATGGGTTTTGGGCCACTTAGAAAGGGGAGTTGGGCTGCAACAAAAGAGGCTTTTGCGGTTACCCGGTTAACCGTTGGAGTATCAAACGACCTCCAAATGATCCGAAACTTGACAGGCGGTCTACCGGTGCTATACCAAGGCCGCCTGACAAACCTCGGGCCATTCCGAGAAAGTTTAATACCCGCACATGAAAAGAGGTAAAAGAGGGCGCCGGGAGACATAGGAGTGCCGGATTGCAAAACGGACAACGGGAAAAATGCTCGGATGCATGAGACGAACACGTATGCAAAATGAAATGCACATGATGACATGATATGAAATGCAGATGATGACATGGCAAAGTGCAACATGCAAGCACATGACAAGGCAAGGACTGCGAATAACTGGAAGACACCTGGCGCATCGAATCCGGGGCGTTACACCGTTGCCGCCTGCCGGCGCCGTCCATCCCCATGCCTCCGCCCATTCCGACCACCAGTCACCACCACGCTCCACTCCTCCTCGCCTTATCTCAAATATTTCATTTTTTCGATGACATTCTCGAGATACCAGTTTTCCGATAAAATTCTCGAGATATCATTAGTTTTTACACATGGGATTACTCCTGCATGGGTCAATCACAACGGGTGTTTTGTAAAAGAATGCATATTGATGTTCCGTGCAATGCACGAGAATCTTGCTTGTAATTATATAACGAAAATCACGACCAGGAAGTGACATTTTTTGACACAACCACGTTAACATGGCCACGTAAATCACGAGCAGGAAGGAGAAGGGAACGGGCTGTCGAGTAACATTTTTTACCATAATTTCTTAGGAAACTGAGTGGAATAATTGAGTAGTTTTGCAAACTACCATTACTACTACACCTGAAACAGTTCAAAACCTATACTCCCTTACCAGCGCGCGCTTCCCACGTGAAACGGTTAGCGTCGCCCTGGAGCGTCGGTGCCGCATTAATGCCCGGGCAGAGCGGAGGCGACCTCTACTGGCGCCGGCTTTGAAGTGGCGCGACGGCCGAGAGAGCGCCACTTCCGGGTGCACGCGACTGCTCCGCGTCGAGACTGGCCATAGGCCCTGTTTGGATCCATGGGTTAGAGTTAATTTGAGCTAGTTACAAGCATGAGGGTTTAAATTGGAGCAAGTTACACCGAACCCACCAAAAAAAAAACTATCACACCCAAGAGGTGCTAACTGGAGATAGTTCTCATTGGGAGCACTGAAAAATCACTTTTCTCTCTCCATGAAGTGCATTTATTGTCAATCTAACCCTGTCACCCAAACACCTCTTTGGCTACAGTTAGTTCAGGGTTAGTCATGAGTTAGTCAAACCTCTAGCTAAGTTAGAGTATCAAACAGGAGCAGTATAGGACATGCAAGTTGCTCAAAGCATACAGGCAAATTGTACGTGAAAGGATTTTTTTTCTTTTTGAAAACGGAACATGAAAGGAATTTTTTTAGAATGCTCTTGGCATGTCGCTAACATGTGATAGTTAACCGACCCTAATAGACGGCAGAAACGCCAGCCCGCCGCACTTTGATAGAGACGAGGAGGGAGAAGCGATACAGGCTGCTGGATTACTAGAGATAGGTGTGGCACAGAAGGCAAGAAATATGGTGATAGCGTGGGTTAGCCATGTACTAGTATGATGTAACGACACTGGGCTGCCGTGTTTCGTACTCTTCCAGTCCACTGTGGAGATGATTGGTTAATTTTATATCGCTGAATAATATTAAATATTATGAGTGCAGATGCTCCACCACGAGGTTCCTTGCTCCTTCTCGGTCGTCCGGAATCTATTGTTCTTCCACTCTATTATTTTTACGTGAGCTTTGTTCATCCTTTTGCGAACACGCGAGACATCTAGCATCAAGGTGCACGTGTTATGCAACGATCGTTCCATCTATATGAAGAACACGTGGGACTGGAACTACGAGACAGACATGTACCCAGGAGTGGACGTACGAACCTGAGTAATGTAGCGCAATAAGTGAAGTAGAAAGGCACAAATGGTATGAACATGCATGGCATACAGGGTGTGTTTGGTTGCGTTCTCGTCTCAGCATAGT
This sequence comes from Aegilops sharonensis, assembly GCA_904067115.1. NCBI lineage: Eukaryota > Viridiplantae > Streptophyta > Magnoliopsida > Poales > Poaceae > Aegilops > Aegilops sharonensis. The sequence goes on along the minus strand of LR880971.1, from coordinate 41,551,411 downwards.
TGTTCCCTCTTCATGCATGCTCAGCTCAACACCCCTCTTCATGCATGCTCTCTTCATGCATGCTTCTAGTGTATTTGTGCTAAACTAGTGTGGACTCATGCACCCTCCATACACTCTACCAAACACCCAAAAGTAGGTCGAGAAGGGAACTCTTGGGCGGCATTTGTCTCTTACTACGTACTACCACTAAATGTTATACGTGCAATGCACGGTGATGTTATGTAGTACGTGCCTAAGTACTCTACTACTACTATATTAGCTGGAGGCACATATTAACTTTTATATTTGTTTACGTGTATGCCCCGAGACCTTCCAACTAGACGTGCCTTTCTCTCCAGGTTGCACTTTGTATCGTTCATACCACTAAGTACTACTACAACGTGTGGTCTCCGACCCAGAAGTGGAAGAAGTGGAGACGCTCTACCACGCTGTTTTTTTACGCTGGGCTCAACCACGCTGTTCATGTCCCACTCCTTTCGCTGACGTGTGGGACATCCAGCACGTGCCGTGTTTGGCACCCTTCGTCGTAAGAGTTGAAACGCTAGCATTCATCAGAAATAAAAAATAATTATAAATCGGCAGTGATACTATTTTTTTGCGAACCAATCAGCAGTGATACTATACCACGCGGTTTCCTTGCTCCTCGATATCGGAAAGAATACTTCCGTTCACCAACATGTGGGACGTCGACCATCCTGGTCCACCTGCCATGCACGCAGAACTCCAAGGGAGAGTCACTCAGGTCATCGCGCCGCAGTAACAATGACTAATGAGCCGTTAAATCACAGGCCCACTTCCCACTTTGAAGTTGCTCGGACGAAGGAACCATCATGACCTATTTGAATTCCGCTTCTTGAAGAAAACTATTGTACCAGCAGTACTGCTAGCTACAGTATTTACTCCAACAGAGGCCTCCTTTCGTTCATTGGATAGGAATATGAAAATCATTGGAAGTAAGATGACATGCATCTCAATTCCTATAGAGAAAGAGATGCCATTTGATGCATAGGATAGGAATGTTTCCATTTAGTCTAGGCTAATGTACTAGTAATTTGCTCTAAAAACTACAGTAGTAACTAGTAGTACTGGTACATGCTCGTACTCAGACACAGACACACACACTAACTACTACTAGTACTACTACTTCTCACATGCTGGCCAGATGCCGTCGTTCTCCTTCCCGGCTTTGTCGGCGACACCCCACCGTGCTTGGATCTCCGCCGACCTCTCCGCAGCAGCGCGTGCGTCCTTTTCTTTCTTGCGGCGGCGAGCCTCTCTTTTCTTGAGTGCTTTCTGACTTTTCCGCTCCCACTGTGCGGCTTTGGCCGCCTCTTGCTCTACCGCCCATTCGGCCTTGGCATCTTGAAATTCCTCCCACATAGTTGTGAGGTCGTGAGCGGCGATGAACTCGGCACAGCGGGATGCCATCGCTTCCCTACCATTTTGTGTGTGTTCATGGGCGGCGAGGAACTCGGCGCGGCGGGATGCCATCGCTGCCTTACCGGTTAGTGTGCGGCGCTGTGGCATGAAGGATGCTTGGTGACAGCTCTGGGGTGGAGTGGTCGGACAACCATATAGTGCATTGGTTTGTCAAGAGCTCAAGGACAGAAGACGAAGCAAATTAGGATTCCCCTTCAATCTTGGTCATTTATTACCGAGTAAAATGCATTGGCGGTCATCGAACTTGTCTTGATAGCTCACTTTGATCATTGTATACGAGATATGGTGATTATACGGTCACTGGCTCAGCGTATAGCTCTGTATTTGTATGGTTGACCAGTCAAACAATCTGCATGCACCTCATCAGCTCGTGTTCTTTATCTATCTACGCGGGCCTACCTGTGAATGGAGAAAGAAATACTGTAAAAACCAAAATTATGCGTATGTGGGGAATCAAACCACGGACTCGTCGCTGCAACGCACCCTCGTCAGCCAAATGAAAATGAAATACCTCGCGTCAAACACTCACGCTCACGCTGTCAAAGCATGCTAATGCATGCACGTCGCCCTCTAAATCAAAGTTCTGCTCATGGCGCAATGCAAACAGCAAGCCCATCACCTACGCGCCCCGGCGTTGCCTGACATTACTGTTTAGATGTTTGATGGAGGCCTACGCGAACGCCAAGCATGTATTCACCTGGCTCAACACCAACGGTCATACTCGGACCACCTTGCTCATGTATATCGTCCATCACAACGACAATCTATAAAACAGCCTAAGCTAGAGAGGGTACTATGGTAGTATGGTACGGAGTATGTACTATCCTAAGCGACCGATCTTAGTGCCACTTCACAACGAAACCCCTTCCATCGCTAGCGCGCGCTTCCCGCCTGAAACAGACACTGTCTCTCCAGAATGTCAATGCCGTATTCACCGAACTTAACTGCAGGTGCAATTGGTGTGTCACTGACATGCGGGCCAGACGCCCGTTCTGCCCACATGTCAGTAACCCAAACGCATCTACAGTTAAGTCACTGAAGCAGCGTCCCCATTCACGCCCGATGAACCTACTGCGGCGCCGGTTGTCCATCCGTATGCCACGGCTCATTTCCATTCGCCCGCTATATTAACTTGAGCCCCAGCTCCCAGCCATAGCCAAATACCCACACTTATTCTCCTCCGGTCCCTTCCTTCTGTCGGCACCACTTCAACCATGGCATCCTGGCTCTCCAAAGCTCTCTTGGACGTACTGTCGCGGGAGCAGACGAGGGACATCGGCGGCTCCGCTCCGGGCGCGCTCCAAAGCTCTCTTTGACGTACTGTCGCAGGAGCAAACGAAGGAGATCGCCGGCTCCCCCCGACCGCCCTCCACCGCCACGACCACGAAGCCGGCGCGCGTGCGCGGGCGCAGCCGGCAGCGAGGAAGAGTAGTACACGGTAGGTCGCCACCGCTCTGGTCCTAGGAAGGCCACCGCTCCTCCACTCAGTCGACGCCAAGCTTGGTGGGATAAAAATCGGCGGCCGATTAGCCGCTTGATGGTGACGTGGAGGTGGAAATCTTCGTAACCTTGTGCTCCGGAGCAGGAGGTTATCGAGGCGGATAAGGAGGAGGAAAAGGCAATGGCCTGCTTTCTCGGGTTCATGGCCGGACATGGTGGTCGGGGCCCGGCAATCGTTTAGATTAGGTTTACAGTAGGTTTTAGTACGGTTTGTGCGAAATATGTAATGAATTTCATCCAGTTTATAGGAAAAGTTCTCGAAATGTAATGAATTTCATCCGGTCAATTTGAATTTTTTTTTGTTTGCATGAATTTCGTCCGGTTAGTTCATATAGTTGTCGAAAGGTATGCGGGCAGCATCGGATGGCATCCACCAGTGTCCTCAGACATATGCCGGTGTAAATTTGTGGGCAAGCGCTGGAGATGCCCTAACTATCATGCTATAATCGTTAACAATCCTCCATTATTTAGCAGGGAACAGTTATCCCTTGATCAAAATCAGATCCGCGGTGTTTCGCACTCCTCCCGCGTAAGAGTGTAAACTCTTGCTTACATAAAAATAGAGCAAGTGGACGGCACTGTAGCCCGTCATATCACTCGAACTAGACCGCGTACCAAGCGGGAAAGCACCGCCCTCATCATTTTGTTCTGTATTTCTATCGATCGATCGCGCGAAAATGTTACGCTTCACAAGTTCTAAAGGAAAAGGCGGCACACTTACGACTCGTACGCGTCGCAACCCCGACAGTCCGGCTCGCACGCCGCTCACCAGAGGGGACACACATTGTCTTGCAATTTCACTAACATGTGGGACCGTAATTGAATAAACTGTTGATAGCCGAAATCTAATCGCTCGGCATGCGTCGGCTGAGAAGAGAGAAATGGGGGAGGGAGAAGAGATCGCCCGCCCGCCGTGCACGGACTCCAAGAAATATACGGTGATAATGTGAGGTGGGCCATGCTGGAGTCCGGACTGCTTCCGGAGCCCGCTCTCACCGCCCTGGCCCCTCAAGACGCCAGCTGCCCGCTGCATGCATAGCAAGTACTCCCTCCGTTCCTAAATAATTGTCTTTCTAGAGATTTCAACAAATGACTACATACGGAGCAAAATGAGTGAATCTACAATTTAAAACATGTTACATACATCCGTATGTTGTAGTCCATTTGAAATGGCTAGAAAGACAAATATTTGGGAATGAAGGGAGTAGTCCCCGCTTATGTGGAGGAGAGAGAGGCATTGACAAAGTCAAGGAGTAACAGTGGAGACAATAGCTTTCATAAAAAATAAACAATGAATACTCGTTGCTCGTCCTCTATATCTGAAAGAATACTTTCATTCGCCGACATGTGGGACGTCGACCATCCTGGTCCACCTGCCATGCACAAAATTATCCTGGTCTACCCCAGTCGTATCGCAGACCCAACCTTTCCCACTGTAAGTAGTTCGGACGAAGGAACCATCATGACTTCGTTAAATTCCGCTTCTTCAAGAAAACTTACTGTACCCACAATACTGCTACCACACGCGAAGACTGGACGGCACTGTACCACGTCATATCACTGAAACCCACTAGGGCAAACTAGCCCGCCTAGGTTACCTATTTTGGAACGGAAGGAGTACGTCTCTGCACTGCTATGATTTTGTGTTGCACGTTGTCTGTACTTTTGCTACGATTTTCCTACCCTATGAACCAAATGAGGCCTGAATGTAAGGCACCGGAGCTCGTCCGCGAGGGAGAGGGTGTCGTAGTAATCAAATTTCTCGATCTTGTACGAGTTGACGCGACACATCAAACCACCGCACTCGATAAAAGTCTTTTTACACATTTCAAATGGGCTACTTCGTACTATGTAGGAGTAGACATATTCTGCTTCGTATGTAGTCACTTGTTGCAATCTCTAAAAAGACTTATATTTGGAAACGGAGGGAGTACAACTCATGCATGCATGCCGTGACTTTCCTTTTGATACTTGCATGTGTTGATTTGATGCACCTTGCCAAATTTTGACTATAAATTGAACTAACCAAATTTTCATGCATGTCACAAAAAATTACGGGGTTGTTTGGATTGTGACTATTTTTGTCTTATGTTGCCACATTATTTTTCCCACACTTGCCACACTTGCCTAACCTGAGTTGCTCAAATTGTTAGACACACTTTGGCTTGCCTAAGGGAATCTTGCCACAATTTTTGTGTCTATGACATGTGGGGTTCACTGCTAATAAAAAAAATTCTTGTCTTAGGTGTGGCTAATAAAAAAGACTTATATTTAGGAACGGAGGGAGTAGAAAATACAAATAATAATGCATGTTGGGGAAACCCACGTTTCCGCTAATTTTAGCCGTGGGCTTGTTCACAATTTTTACGAGGGGGTGGTTGTTTATTTAATGGAGGGACTTGTAGTACCAGACTTGAACGATAGAAAGTGCGACCTGGCACACCGTAACACCACTTGGAACAAGCTGGTAGCTATCTCAAAAAACAATCAACAACTAGAAAAACCGCGACCTGGCATGTAGGAGTAGTACACAATTTTAAACGATTGTTTTGATGGATAGAAAAAGGAAAAATACCCCACTGCTTATATATAGGCCGAAGCCTCCGCGCTTGCTTGCTAGGGCTGCTCTATTCACACACTGTCATCCTCTCCAGATCTAAACAAGATAGGGGTAGTAACACTGTCTTTCTCCCTTCAAAAAACACTAGCTTTCTATCCTCACCACTGGTTACAGATCCGTATGTATCCCCCTCCGCCAGTGAAGGGGAGGAGGGGCAGCGTTTAGGCCGTCGTCGACAGCGAGGGAGGAGACGCACTGCCGGCCGCACCGTTATCTCTGGCCGAGCGCCGGCGCGGGAGCTCCTCCGATCCCTTCGTCATTGCCTGTGGGCGGATCCGGCCTCCCGCCGCCCACCTATCCACGTCCCGACGACCTTCAGGTATATCTTCATTCGAAACCGCCTTAGGTCTACTTCCCCAGCTCGCTACGTCGCTGCATGTGCATCATTTTCTACCTCTCAGCCCCTGTCGATCGGATGGTCCAACGTCACCTTTTTTTTCTTCTATTGTTAGAGGTAAAGCTACTTCATGGAGTCGAATCTTGTACTCCCTCCGTCCAAAAATACTTGTCATTGAAATAAAGTGGGGGTGGAGGAATTTAGTATGTACATCGGACTTGGTACAAACATGAAGGAAAGGGGATGAAAGTAGTACAGACTGGTCATCCAACTGGTCTCTTGGTCGAAAAGGGAAATATAGGGGTAACATTGTGCACAGTGGTATGACCAGGACTAGATTTGCTATCCACACATAGGAGTAGGTGGCTAGAGTGAACAAAAATGGGACCAACCCAGATATGTTTCTTGGATGTTTGTTTCTCGGGGCAACAAACTATGAATCACCACTTTATGCCCCTGTTTACGTACATGGTGCTCTACTGCTGGTGCACCCACTATCCCATGCCCTTATACCAAATATTTAGGCTCCGGTCGGAATAAAGGGGCAGAAAAGAGGACCGGAATAGGAAAGGAATGTAGGTATAAAACTATGGAACAGCGAACCGGAGGAAACTCTCAAGAGAATGTGTTCGGATGGACTACGAAATGTACAGATTTGTTTTTTTAAAGTAGCATGCTTGGCAGTATGAGATGCTATTTGTTTATTCAGCTGCACAGTGACTACTCTTGTCCTCACCTCACGTACCACACATAGGTTGATTTTTTTATTCATGCAAGCACAGCACAGTAACCTGTCTAACGCATGGCAGCGAGCGCCTGCCAACAGCAACCTGTCTAACGCATGGCAGCGAGCGCCTCCAGGAGGTGGAGCATCGCGTGGATGTTTCTAATCCGATGGAATTAGTACTACCAGACCATCTTTCCTATGAAACACTAATCACCTTTCCCGTGTTCCGAATGGTTGGAAGGGAAACAATACCGTAGGAATTGTGTTCCTACGAAAATCCTACACCAAACCCGTGAACCGAACGCAGCCTTAGTCGTTCTTAATATAATGTCCGTGGTAAAAATTAAGCCATGCCACTGTTTTTGCCTGTAATTGTTTGAGACTCTGACATGTTTAGCCAAATGGCTTTGCCTGTAATTGTTCGAGACTCTGACTGTTTTCTCTGTGCCTTTTTGTGCAAACAGGGATATCCAATTCACCTGGTTGCTGTTGTGACCTTTTGGTGCACTGCACAAAACTCTTCTTAAAAGAAGTGACTTCTATGCTGTTTAACTGGAATGTCAGAATGGAACAATTGGTTCATTTTGGTGGAACTGCACAAAGGGAGATCTCTGTTCCAATCCTCATCATCCATATTGGCGCCATAACCTTCCTTTAGGTAAGAATGATATTTAATGCATGTGTTCATCTCTATTTTCTGACTGCCATGAGAAAATAATGTTGTTTTTTACTAGTACACTTGTACTCCCTCACTAACAAAACCAATTCTGAATTAGAAGGCCAATCATGTACTTGGTTTCACCAACTGGTGAGGAGAAAGAGAAACAGAGCATGAAGAGGAAGAAGAAGAAGAATAAACAGTGCCAAGGCGATCTTGTTGAAGCCAGAGGCCTCAGTCGAGGCTATTCAAGGGCTCCGGCAACGACTACCTTACATGTGAGACGATCCTCCAGGGAGCCCTTCCACTTCTGCTGTCTCACTTAATTAATTAGGAGTACTTAAGTACCACTAATTTATTACTGCCTAATTTTCCTGTTGGAGTTAAACAAATCTTTAGTAGGACCCTATGCTGAATTATGTATGTGTGAATGTTTGTCTATGGAGGTGAATCATGTGGTGGAGCAGGGAGGGAATATTATTAGTGTCATGACATAATAGTGCTATTGTTTTGCATTTTAATTTATTGCAATAGGTTCAATGAGGCAATGTTTTGCGTATTGTCCATCATGAATTTGATGCTACTGTTTGAGTAATATGCTAATGTCTTCCTATCCTTTCTCACTAAGCTAATGAAGGTTTCACCTTGTTCCTACTTGTGCAAACAGGGATCATGTTGTGCCAATCATACATTTTAGTGGAACTACACAAGACAATACAATGAACTATATCCCAGCCAGTGCTTTAACTCTGCTGGAAGTTCTTGATAATCTTTCGATATAATCTCAGCACTGGTAAACAAGAGTGATTTCAACCATACATTTGAAGTGCACAAAAATATATACTATTGTGTGATTCCAGTGAGTTCTTTATCATCTCTTATGGGACTACATGAATAAGCTT
>LR880971.1:41522881-41542896 GCA_904067115.1 Aegilops sharonensis | reverse complement strand
GAGTAATATGCTAATGTCTTCCTATCCTTTCTCACTAAGCTAATGAAGGTTTCACCTTGTTCCTACTTGTGCAAACAGGGATCATGTTGTGCCAATCATACATTTTAGTGGAACTACACAAGACAATACAATGAACTATATCCCAGCCAGTGCTTTAACTCTGCTGGAAGTTCTTGATAATCTTTCGATATAATCTCAGCACTGGTAAACAAGAGTGATTTCAACCATACATTTGAAGTGCACAAAAATATATACTATTGTGTGATTCCAGTGAGTTCTTTATCATCTCTTATGGGACTACATGAATAAGCTTTTTTTCTCAGGTTGGTACGGGCCTAAGGCCTTCATCCATATTAGTTTGATGTCATCTCTATTTGTATCATGCTACTGTCATGAGAAACTCCTTTATCTTTGCACTTTTAAGTTTTGCAACCTATGATAAATGGCAATGCTCTGAGTGTTGAGTTGAGCTAATTGGCACTGATTAAATAAACTAATACCTCTCTTTAAGCAAGACTACTATGTTTCTAACTTTACCCATTAAGATAATGAGGGTGCTTCTATTTGTTAGTGTATGTTTTGTCAACTAGTCCCACTATTATAGTAATCTCACTCAATATATGTGCCAACATGGATGCTCGATTTTGGTGGAACTGCACAAAATATTTGGGTGCTATTGCCTCGACAGCTTCCGTCCTTTCCTGTCAGTCGCTAATCTCATCTTGCTTTCTTCCTTTGCTGTCAGTCACTTGGCTTATCTCGGCTTCTAGTCAAAGGAAATAGTAATTGATATGCTACCTCACACAGGTTGGTACTGGTCTTTATCCTGATTATTGTGCCTGTCATATGTATTGGTAATTTGGTATTGTGTAACTGTTTGCCGATTTCATAAAGGAGTAATTTGGAGCCTGAACTCGCAGGCAAATCATTACATCGGGTTATTACAGTAGAACTGCACAAAATGATCAGATGGACAGGTACTTATGTTGCTGCTATGTACTCCAAAGTTCACCCAGACAAGCATCGATGTTAACAAGAAGTGCCTATATTCATTCGAGTATCAACCGGCGTCAACCAATTGTCAAACTCCAAGTATTAGGAGAGTGAACGCCAAAAATATTGCTTGGTGCATAGCCCAGAAAAACGCAGTCCAGTCTTTTGTCCCAACTTGTGCCGGTTGGTTATCGGCACATATGGTAGCAAACAATATGGCATGGAGTCTAAAGATTTCAGAAAAGTTGGTTGACGCGTATATTCATCTGGCACTTAATCAGTCTGCACGCCAAGGATGCTCCATTTCAGTTGAAGTGCACAAAAAATTTGGGTGGTTCATTTGCTCAACAGCCTCCTTTCTCGTCTGCAATGTAGAATTTTGGCGAGATACAAGACCAAGATGAGCCAGTAAACTAGTTGGATGAAAGTAGTGGCCAATTTGCTCAAACCTCCCACGGCACGAGGCCACTATTTGAGGATAAACCTACAAGCAAAGTTCAGACTGTGTCGGTGTACTAGAGTAGGGGTACCCTAGTATCCCGAACTCGTGCACGGGCAGTTGCAGCACCCCGTGGCAGGGCTGGCCTGGTAACCGTCAAGATTTTCCGTGGCTCCTTTGGAGCCATTCAAGAACAAAGTAATCAAGACCCCGGCAAGAGGAGCTTGCCGGGAATGCCACTCAGGGCGCGAAGGAAACAAGGCCCCGGCAAGAGGAGCTTGCCGGGAAGGCTTGGTGAGCGACAAGCTCCCGAGCGCGACAAGAACCTTGCCGCGGCAAGGTGCTCGCCGCGGCAAGTGACCTCTCTTCACCTCCGCTCCAGCTCATCTGCCGACGTGTCGCCACTGGGCCATTCCGGACACGCGTGTCGAAGGGCTGTGCCGCCAGCGGGGAGCAGCGATAAGCGGCACTGACAAGCTACCGTCGTGGCGAACGGAGGCGCACTTGACGGTCCCTGTTGCACTGTTCGAGCAACGGGGACGGGCATTTATGACTCTTGTCCCTTGCCATCAGAGTTAGGTATAGATCACTGTACACTGTACGAAGCGGTGTACCAACCTCTGTTTTTACTATCTTACCCTTGTCTACTTGCCACCTGTGGTGACCCCTTGTGCCTATAAAAGGAGGCCCAAGTGCGACGTAGAAAGGGTTCGGTTCAGCTCCGGCTTAGCTCATTCTACTCATACGAGACCACACTCAGGCTAGGTTTGGTAGCTCTCCTTGCTCCCTAGCAAGAACACAATATAATCCACAAAGCAGAAGTAGGAGTGTTATCTCTCCGGAGAGCTCCGAAGCTGGGTAAATCTGCTCGTGTGCATCGCTTCGATCCGCTCTTTGTGTAATCTCCGCCCCCCTCTGAACCACAAGGGATCCAGGTCCCATAGGTGTTCGTGGGACACGATCAGCTTCCCCGACATCTTTGGCGCGCCAGGTAGGGGGCGTCGAGGCTGCGCGAACCCGATCCAGCGTTCACGCGAGCAGTTTCTTCATCAACATCTTCGTCAACATGGCGCCGAAGAAGAAGTCTTCGGCAGCAGCAGAGCCGTCCGCGTCGAACCCACCACCACCGGAGCTGTCAGGTGGTGGGGGAAACGTTGGCGGAGGAACGGGCGCCGACGAGAGAGCCCACAACGCCGCCAGGTCCAAGGACAAGGCAGCGCAGGCGTCGGCGTCCGAATCCGCACCGCGTCCTTCTCAGGAGGCGCGGGACCGACAGTGTCACGGTGCTCGCAGAACCATACGTCCGATAGATCAAGGCCAAGCTGGAGGATCCGAGGACCCTCGAGACCCGCATGCGCGCCAGCATGCCGGTACCAGCGGAGTACGGTCGCTGGGGCGGGACGCTGCTCCTCCTAACTTGGTTAGGAGTCCGAGCACGTCTCGTTCTTCGCTCCGTACGCCATTGCCACCCACCACACCAGCAGAAGCCTTGGCAAGAGCTCAGCTACTTATAGACTATCCTCCAACGGCTGACAAGATCGACGAATGGAGGGCCACAATCCAGAGCCTCATCGGCTTTGCTAACGACGACGTCCCGCGGCAACCAAGCGCCTCGCAGCCATGGCAAGGCGACAAGGCACGAGCCGATGGAGACGAGACTTGCGGGGGTGGAGCCACCATACACTCCCCTTCCCGAAGGCCAAGGTGGCCGACTCGCCGGATCCACCTCGACAGCGACTCCACAGCCTCGTCGGATCCGCGAGCTCGTCGCGACCAGCGCCAAGTTCTTCGAGAACGGCAAGAAGAAGACGCTCGAACCCGTATCGAGCGCCGAAGAGAAGCGCGTCGCCAATCCGACCAGCGCGCCGGGCCCACTGTCGATATGCATGCGCCAGGGGAACCAGGCGACTTGCCGTACGCAGTAGGTTGCCCTGCGTTCACCCGTGAGCTGTGGCAAGTTCGGTGGCCTGACAAGAAAAACTTCAAGCCAGATGTGCCGGAGAAGTATGATGGCAGGACACACCCATCGGAGTTCCTCAGCATTTACACCATCGCGGTGCAGGCTGCGGGGGGACGAGACGACAAGATCCTCGCCAACTACTTTCCTCTAGTGCTCAAGCCAAACGTCAGATCCTGGCTCATGCACTTGCCGGACATCTCAATTTCTTCTTGGGCAGATTTGTGCCACCAGTTTGTTGGCGCCTTCACAGGCGGCCACAAGCCTCATGGCCAGGAGAGTGACCTTCACCTACTCGCCCAGAAGGAAGGAGAGTCCCTGCGCAAATTCATACAGAGATTCAGCCGTGTGCATTACAACATCCCGGATGTCCACCCTGCCGCGGTGAGCAGTGCATTCCATCAAAGTGTGCGAAACCGCACGATGAGGGAGGAGATGGCGATGTGCAAAGTGAAAGACGTCAGCGAGCTCTACGCCCTGGCCGACAAGTGTGCACGCGCTGAAGAAGAAGAAGACTCCCAGGAGAGAATGTGGGAGCAGAATATGACAGTGAGGAGATCGCCCCGGCAAGGAAGAGCCGGCGGCGAAACAACAGAAAGAAGAAAAACCAAGAAGTACTAGTTGTCGAGCAGTCCGGCAGCGGAGGTGGCGCCGGCAAGGCTAAGGTTAGCGGCTCCAGCAAGGAGGTTGCCGTTGACGCCGACCGCCAAGCTATGGCGGCCGCCGACAAGCCTGGCAGCTCCAACAAGCAGTACCGTAAGATCCACCGCACCAAGGGCCACGATCTCCAGAGCTGCAAGAAAGTCGAGCAGCTTGTTGAGCTACAGAAAGCTGAATACGAGCGGCGCGACAAGGAGAAGGCCCAGGAAGGTGCAGGTGCAGCAAGTAAGAAGAGACCCGGCCGGGGAGGACGCCGCGGCAAGGCCAAGCAGCGGCAAGGTGACAGACCTCCCCGCGGCCGCGACAAGGAAGAAGACGAAGATGAAGATGACGAGGACATGGAAGACGATGAAGCTGACGAGCAGGAGTTTCAGAAGGCAACGGAGGTCCTTTGCGTTGACGGTGGTGCTTCTTTGCATACCTCGCACCGCCAACTCAAGCAATGGATGCGTGAGGTCAATGCAGCAGAACCATCCATAGAGTCACGCAAACCTCTGAAGTGGTCCAGCACGCCCATCATCTTTGACATTGAGGATCACCCTGATCGCTTCACTGCGGTCGGGTGCTTGCCGATGTTGGTGTCTCCAACGATCCGCAACCTCAAGGTCACAAAGATGTTGGTTGACGGCGGGGCCGGCCTGAACTTCAAATCCCTGACAACGAGCTCGAAGAGACTGGTACTTTCCAAGGAATCAACCCAGGAAGGAGCAAGCCCAAAGGGAAGATCACGTTGCCGGTAACATTTGGCAGCGAGCTCAATTTAAGAACTGAGAGGGTCACGTTTGACGTTGCCGATTTCCCATTGCCCTACAATGGCATACTTGGGCGTCCAGCGCTCGCCAAGTTCATGGCCGCCTCTCATTACGCCTACAATTTACTCAAGATGCCCGGCCCGATAAGTGTCATTTCTGTCCATGGCGACAAGAAGGATGCGCTTGTCTGCGCCGACAAGATTTACCGGGATGCAACAGCCGCGACAGATAGCAAATCACTTGCCGCTGAAGCTCCCGGGAGAAAGAAAAAGACCACCAAGTCCGGCAAGAGCTCTGATGCCCACTCCGGCAAGCGCACCTCTTCGGAGTGCTACACTACCGTCGAGGACGCACCATCGAGCTCCACCAGCAAGTGCAAGAAGACGATGGAAGCTCCGCCAAAGACCAAGAAGGTGCCCGCCAAGGAGGACGGCACTGGTGGTACCTTCACCATCAGTGCCCGCCAAGGAGCTCGTTGCTTTCCTACGGGCGAATGTCGATGTGTTTGCATGGAAACCATCTGACATCCCCGGTGTTCCCAGGAAAGTAATTGAGCACCACCTAGCTGTCTGTCCTCACGCGCGGCCCGTCAAGCAAAAAGTTAGGAAACAGGCAGTGGAGCGTCAAGAGTTCATAGCAGAAGAAATCAAGAAGTTGGAAGCAGCAGGGCTTGTCAGAGGAGTCCTCCATCCCACGTGGTTGGCCAATCCGGTAGTTGTACGCAAGGCTAATGGGAAATGGAGACTTTGTATTGACTTCACTGATGTTAATAAAGCTTGTCCCAAAGACCCATTCCCTTGCCACGTATCGACCAGATTGTTGACTCCACGGCCGGATGTAATCTGCTTTCATTCCTTGATGCATATTCAGGATATCATCAGATCTTCATGGCAGAAGAGGATGAAGGGAAAACCGCATTCATTACACCATGTGGCACGTACTGCTTCATACGGATGCCTTTCGGTTTAAAGAATGCCGGTTCAACCTTTGCAAGAGTAGTCCATGATGCCTTTGAGCCACAGATACACAGAAATGTAGAAGCCTACATGGATGACATAGTGGTCAAGAGCAAGGACAAAGCAACTCTGATTCAGGATTTGGATGAGACATTTGCAAATCTGCGCAAGATCAACCTCAAGCTCAACCCCGAGAAGTGCGTGTTTGGAGTCCCTTCCGGCAAGCTTCTCGGGTTCTTTGTGTCTCAGCGGGGAATTGAAGCCAATCCCGACAAGATCAAGCCATTGAGCAGATTGAAGCACCAAAGCGCGTCAAGGATGTCAGAAGGCTTGCCGGTTGCGTGGCTGCTCTCAGCAGGTTTATTTCTAAGTCTGCTGAGCGCGCCCTGCCATTTTTCAAGATTTTGAAAAAGGCAGGTCCAATGAAATGGACTCCCGAAGCGGAGGCTGCGCTGCAGGACTTGAAGAGATACCTGTCCTCCACTCCAATACTTGTCGCACCTAGGCCACAAGAGAAGTTGCTGCTGTATATAGCGGCAACCAATCAAGTGGTTAGTGATGCGTTAGTTGCGGAGAGGGAGGCAGATGATGAGCCGGCAACCGAGGCAGGTGCATCCAGCGACAAGCAGGAGGCTTTACCGTCAAGCTCTAGTCCCGACAAGGACAGATCAGCGCAGGGTTGCGACAAGATACAGAAAAAGATGGTGCAGCGCCCAGTATACTTTGTCAGTTCCCTTCTGCAGGGGGCTAGGTCAAGGTACTCTGGTGTGCAGAAGCTGCTTTTCGGCCTCCTCATGGCCTCGAGAAAGCTGCGCCATTACTTCCAAGCACACGAGATAACAGTTGTCACTCGCTTTCCGCTGAAGAGGATTTTGCAAAATCCAGAAGCAACGGGTAGAATTGTCGAGTGGGCACTGGAACTGTCAAGCTTTGGTCTCAAGTTTGAAAGTACTTCAACTATCCAAAGCAGGGCATTGGTACAGTTCATAGCAGAATTGACGCCAACGCAAGATGAAGAAATTCCAGAGACAAGCATCCCCGTCAAGGAGGTAAATAAAGAGTGGCTGATGTACTTTGATGGTGCCTTCTCGCTGCAAGGCGCCGGTGTCGGCGTGCTGCTTATCGCACCCTCCGGAGAGCACCTCAAGTACATAGTCCAGATGCACTTTCCCAAGGAACAAGCAACAAACAATACTGCAGAGTATGAAGGTTTGCTTGCCGGTCTCAGGATTGCGGTAGACCTTGGGATCAAGAAGCTCATTGTCAGGGGGGACTCGCAACTTGTCGTCCGCCAAGTAAATAAAGATTATCAGAGTCCATTGATGGAAGCCTACGTCGATGAAGTGAGAAAGCTAGAAGAGCACTTTGAAGGCCTACAAATGGAACACGTTCCAAGAGCTCAAAATGATATAGCTGATGGCCTCTCCAAATGTGCCGCACTTAAGTTACCTGTGGAACCAGGGATTTTTGTGCTCAAGCTAACTCAGCCAACCGTAACACCATCAACAGGACAGCGTAAGAAGAGAAAATTGGTTTCCGGTGACTACTTTCCGGCAGAGCTCCCTGGAGCCGCCGCCAAGAAGGTCCCTAAAATCAATGCAAACATCACTGAGGAACAGTCTGCTCCGACAAGCCTTGCGGTTTGTTTCGTTGAAGCAGACACTCCTGACAAGCTTTGCTCTGGCAAGCTTGCCGGGGATCATCAAGCTCCGGCAGAACCGCAAGTTCTTGCCGTGGAAGCTAATGATCTCGCAGTGGTAGATGAGCCTTTAGTCCTTGTTGTCGAGCCACAGGCTCCAGCATGGGCGCAGCAAATCGTCCATTTCCTTCAGACAGGAGAACTTCCCGAAGAGCAAGAAGAAGCAGAAAAAGTAGCCCGGCAGTCAATTATGTACCAGTTTGTTGACAACATCCTGTACAGAAGAAGACTCAACGGTGTGAAATTGAAGTGCATTTGCCGGGAAGATGGACAGAACCTGTTGGCGGAGATACACGGAGGCATATGTGGTCACCACATTGGCGCAAGAGCACTTGCCGGCAAAGCTTTCCGGCAAGGTTTCTTCTGGCCAGAAGCCCTCCAGGATGCAACTGCACAAGTAACAAAGTGTGAAGCGTGCCAGTTCCATTCCAAACAGATACACCAACCAGCTCAAGCTCTCCAGACAATCCCTTTATCCTGGCCCTTTTCGGTCTGGGGGCTCGACATCCTCGGCCCCTTCCCCCGAGCTGTCGGGGGCTTTGAGTACTTGTACGTCGCAATCGACAAGTTCACAAAGTGGCCGGAAGTGGAACCAGTGAGGAAGGTGACAGCACAGTCAGCAGTCAAGTTCTTCAGGTCAATTGTTTGTCGTTTTGGGATTCCTAACAGGATCATCACCGACAACGGCACACAATTCATGAGCCGCACCTTCATGCAGTACGCCCAAGATCTTGGCGCCAAGATCTGCTTTGCTTCTGTTGCTCATCCGAGAAGCAACGGTCAAGCAGAGAGAGCAAACGCTGAAGTGCTGCGGGGACTCAAGACCAGAACTTTCGACAGGCTGCGCAAGTGCGGAAGAAATTGGATCGAGGAGCTGCCGGTGGTTCTTTGGTCGATCAGGACGACGCCAAATCGAGCCACTGGCCAGACACCTTTCGCTCTAGTCTATGGAGCAGAGGCAGTTCTCCCCATGAAACTCGTATACGGGTCGCCTCGAGTGCTCGCTTATGATGAGCTTGAGCAAGAGCAGCTGCGACAAGATGACACGCTGCTCCTCGAGGAGGATCGTCTTCAGGCTGCTGTACGAGCTGCTCGTTATCAGCAAGCTTTGCGTCGCTACCATAGCCGCAAAGTTAATGCCAGAAGCTTCGAGGAAGGCGACCTTGTTCTTCGGCGCGTTCAATCCGCCAAGAATTCCAACAAGTTGACGCCAAAGTGGGAAGGCCCTTATCAGGCGAAACGAGTCACTAGGCCTGGCGCTGTCCGCCTTGAGACCGAAGATGGCGTTTCGGTGAGCAATTCCTGGAATATAGAGCATCTTCCCAAGTTTTTCCCATAAGGCGCGGTTGCCGGAAAAAGCCGGGCGCAGACCCCGTGCATCAGTAAAGCCTATGTGTTGCGCACAACTTGTCAATACATGCTCTCATAATCTTATATGCATGTGTTTACTAACATTTTGTGCAGCATCCACACCTGGTAAGCGATAACGAGCCACTAGGCTCCATAACTTTATTTTCTCTTCTTTCTTCTCAAACAAGAAGAAGGTTCATCCACCCACAAGTTAACCGGGGGGGAAGGAGAAGATAATAGTGTGGGCCGCCAAGCGTCGCTCGAGGAACTGTCGCCTTGCCGGGAAATGGACAACAGAGAAGCTAAGTTGCTAAGTTTAAACGACCAGTTTTAAATTTTTTCTTCCTCGAACGATAGTACTTTGTATGAAAAACCCGTGCGCGGAGGAACCGACTCGTGACTAGCTTGCGCCCTTACTTTGTTTCGAGTCCGCTCAACAACTTAAGTGTGCTGCAACTAGTTGCGACAAGGTTGCTTGTCGGAGGCAGCATCGCCAGCAGGCTACTGAAGTTCTGCACTCAGCGCTCGCGGCAAAGGTGTTCGCACTGACAAGTTCCCCTAAACTGACAAGTTCCCCTAAAAGCGTAGGGTATAAACATACAAGGGAAGAAATCAAGTAAAGGAAATAACATTGCATTCGATTGCCTAAGATAGTGTATATTACATAATAACTTGTCGCGGATCTAATAGATTTTTCACCTAAACATGATCTACAGCGACAAGAGAAAGATAAGCTTGGCGGCCTAATCCACGCGGTCGCCATCGAGCCTCTTGACTCCGCTCACCCTGTCCACAATGGGTGCGACAAGGGCCTTGAGCGCTTCAGCGTCTGCGGATGGAGGCAGGGACTTGAGGACTTTGGTGAAGTCGACGCCTGGGTTGCGGAAGGCCACCTTCATCAACACCTTCTGGAGAGCCCCGGCGCAGACTTGGCGCGACTCCTCCGCCAGCTGCTTTGGGATCTCCTCCCGGAGCCGCTGGAGACCCGTCACCACGCCTTTGAAGAATAGACTGAGCTTGACGCTGGGTTGAAGGTTCTCGTCGGTGGAGTACCCAAGATCTGTCATCCCCAGCTCCATCAGCTCATTATGGATGCCGGCGGCGGTGTCCATAAGACCTTCTGTCCAGTGCATTATGCTATCCCTGAGATTATTCTGGGCGGTCACAGCATTCGACAGCAACTCCTCGGTGGCCTTGATCTTTTCCAACAGGCCCGTTTCCCGCTCCTTGGCGCCATTTAACGTCTCCGTCAGGGTGGTCAGTTTCAGCTCCAGATCCGCCTTGACGTCCTTGGCGGCATCGATCTCTTTGATCTTTTCAGCGAAGCGACCTTGCAGCTCGCCGAGGGTGTAGGCGTCCTTCTCGCGCTCGCGCTTTAACCCGGCGACCTCCTCGGCGCTCTTCTGGAGGGTGGATTCCAGCTGAGCCACCCTCGTCTCCAATTCTTTCTTGGCGGCCTCGGCAGCCGCAGCAGCATCCTTTGCCTCCTAAAGTGGCCCGCTAATCGTTTGCTCGCGCACGGCAAGATCTTCCTCACAGCTGTCGAGGTTGATCTTCCGCTGCGCCAGCTCACCTTCTCGCGCGGAGAGCTTCTCGCCGGAAAGCCTCTGCTGCTCCTCGACCTCGCCCTTCTCCAAGATGAAGGTCGTGCGCTCCTCAGCAAGCTGCTCCCGCGCCTCTGCTATATCCCGGAGAGTTTCTTTGTTGGCGCGTCAGAGCTCTTCCGCGCGTTTCTCCAAGTCAGCTCCCGCCCTCGCGACAAGCGCCTCCCTGGACTCCAGTTTGGCTTGTCAGGCGCGGTAGAGCGACAGCAACCTCCTTAGCAGCTGCTCCTCCTCAGGCTCACCGCTGCTGCTGCTCGGAGCATCGACCAGCGACAGCCCGGCGGAGGCAAGCAGTTCCGCGTCGAAGGTCTCCCCCTCGGCCGGTGCCCTGGAGCTTGATGCCCAGGGGAGCTTGATAAAGACACCCTCACCGGCCTTCAGATAGGCGCCGGGCTGGGGCTCTTCGGAGTCAGGTGCGGCGTCGGTGGCGGGAGGATCAGCGGTCGGTGCAGCACCTGGCGCTCCTGCGACCTCAGGGCCGTCAGTACGATCGCCAGATTCCTCCCCAGCCCCTGTGCCAGCAGCCTCGGCGGCCTCCTCGCCGGCGGGCCCGTCAGCGCCAGCCTCCTCCTCCATGTTGGCGACGTCGACACTGTCGCCGCGAGCATCCTCCTCGCCGGCAGCCTCAGTCTCCATCGGATCTCCAGCAGGTGGATCTGATGGTCAAAAGAAGAACGAACAAGTCAAGCAAATGTTCGAAAGAGAAGAACAGAAGAAAAGAGAATCCAAGGGATGTTTTCAAGCAAGAAAATCACCTGCAATGGGATCTGTTGCCGCGGTCTCCACAACCGGAGGGTCGTCGGCGCTGGTCCTTGTCGGGGAAGCTCCCCTTGTCGGAGAGGCCTCCCTTGCCGGAGAGCGCTCCCTTGGCGGAGAGTTCTCCCTTGGCGGCGTAGTTGAAGCAAGCAGAACTTCGGGAGTGACCTCCGGTGCTTCCTGATGAGGCTGCTCTGCTCCTACACAACTCAACAAATCAGATATCAGTGACAGAGAAGCAGCCGAGCACACCTAACCATGAGAAGTATACCAAACACTTACGCTGGGGGCTGTGCTGGGGGCTGCTCTGTTGAAGGGTTGCCGGGTCCGGCAAGGGAGTTCCAGACGTGCCCCCTGTCGCCACAGGGGAATCATCTGAGACAATGACCACCAGGGTCTTGGCCCTCTTCGACGCCCTCTGAGCTAGCGTCCTGAAGAAGGAGAAGGTTCAGAGTGAAGCCAGTCAGATATAAGAAAAAGCAATAAATCGGAAGATTACAAGTAGCAGAGACAAGATCTTACTCTTCCTCTTCTTCCTCGGAGCTGAGGGCGGAGAGATCAAACTCCGCTCCGGCGCGACGAATTGGGGGAGAAGATTCCCTCGAACGCTTGGCGGGTGCAGAGGCCGCGACTCCAGAAGACCCCGCGCCCGTCGCCGTGGCGGAATGAGGCGCTCCTGCGGCAACAGTGCTTGCCGTGGTGGAGCGCGTCGGGCGGCGAGGCAGCTGTTGGACTATATGCCGCCCCGCCACTTCTCCAGTCTTGCGGAGACGTCTCCTTGGCGGGACAGCGGGCCCCTCCTGCGGCAAACTACTTGACGGCGGAGGAGAGGCGCCCCCGGTAGGCTCGCTCGATTCGTTGTCGGGCTCGGTCTGCTCCTCCTCACCGACGAACTCTTCTCGGTCGGCAAGGCTTGCCGCCTCGGCCGTCTCTGCCTCCTCGACAGTGAACCCAAATACGCCGGTGGCAGCAGCCTCTGCAGCCTCCTCCAACCTCGTGGCGATGCGCGCCATCTCCTGATCGGTGGTGTCGCGGGTGAGCCGCCTCTGCTCGTCGGCGCGGATCGGCACCTCCACCAAGTTGTCGAAGAACTGCTGCACGACGTCGTCGGCGGGCTCCTGCCAAGTTGGAACGATTCCATGGGAATCGCACAACGGCATTATCGCGCGGATGCTGTCAAGCGACGAGTTGTTGCACAAGGGCACAACTCCCCTCGGCAACATGCACCACCCGGGGTTGCCCGCTTCAGGCTTGAACAACTCCCGCAGCATGCCATCAAGCTCCAAGGTAGTAAAATTCCAATTCAAACCCGGGCGCAGCCTCATGATGTCCGCCGCGTTCTGGAATTCCCAAGCAGGCCTCCCTCTCTCCTGCAAGGGCGCAATGCGGCGGCGAAGGAAGTCCGCGCCAACTGCTCCTACGGTAAGCCCTGCTTGTCGGAGACGCAAAATCCTAGTCACGGCAATCTTCAACTTGTCGTCCTCCGGCGCCAAGTTGCTCCAATCGTTGCCGCGAACTATGGGGGTCTAGCGCAGGGCGGTGAAAGGCTGTGGCTCCTCCTCTAAGATCCAACACCAGTCAGCTCTCCACTCCTCCCACTTGCTGCGCAACTCTCCGTCAAGATACGCTTCCTTCTTGCCGATCCTAGAGGTCCATGCAATTCCTCCGGCAAGCGGCTCTCCTCTCTCTACGCGGGGTGAGAAGTAGTGGCGGAAGAGTGCGACATTTGGATGAACCCCGACAAAGTTCTCGCAGAGGTGTGCGAAAACGGCCATGGTGAGGATGGCGTTGGGGGTGAAGTCAAGGAGGCGGAGGCCATATGTGTTCATGACATCATAGAAGAATTCAGAAAAGGGCGGACAGAGCCCGCAGTGGAAGAAAATCGCGAAAAAGTGGTACCCGATGGAGACTTTATCGGACGTGGCGGCGGAGATCACCCTCGTGCGCGGGTGCGCCCGCGTCGCCGTCGACCAGAAAAGGTAGTATAGCTCCCGCAGCTCCTTCCTGTCGAGCAGAGGATCGAAGAGGGCCCGCTCCTTCCGCAGCGCCGCGAACCGCTGCGCCTCGGCTGATTTCACGCCTTTTCCCTTGTCGGCCTTCGGAGCCATGGGGAGAGGTGGTGGAGGAAGTCGACGGCGTTGGTGGCGCCGGTGGCAATGGAGGGGGCGGAGCGTCGCTCTCTTTCGGCTCGAGGAGAAAGGGGAAAGCAACGGGGGTTTTCTGATGTGACAACGATGGCAAGTGGGCGTCCTGCCCCTGTTCCCCCTGCTTATAAAGGGGAGAGGGGACGGGCGTTCCGATTTTTCCCATTAAAGAAAGCCCCACGATCTCCCCCACGACGCCACGTCCGGTGCGTGCCGTTCGTGGGAGACGTGGTGGGTCCAGTGCGAGTAATGGCGTAATCCATACCGCGCGTGCCCGTGCACTGTTTTGGGCCTGGTCCAACAGAGCTTGGCGCCGTGTGTGGCCCAGGCCCGGGGGCTCCTGTCGGTGTACTAGAGTAGGGGTACCCTAGTATCCCGAACTCGTGCACGGGCAGTTGCAGCACCCCGTGGCAGGGCTGGCCTGGTAACCGTCAAGATTTTCCGTGGCTCCTTTGGAGCCATTCAAGAACAAAGTAATCAAGACCCCGGCAAGAGGAGCTTGCCGGGAATGCCACTCAGGGCGCGAAGGAAACAAGGCCCCGGCAAGAGGAGCTTGCCGGGAAGGCTTGGTGAGCGACAAGCTCCCGAGCGCGACAAGAACCTTGCCGCAGCAAGGTGCTCGCCGCGGCAAGTGACCTCTCTTCATCTCCGCTCCAGCTCATCCTCCGACGTGTCGCCACGGGGCCATTCCGGACACGCGTGTCGAAGGGCTGTGCCGCCAGCGGGGAGCAGCGATAAGCGGCGCTGACAAGCTACCGTCGTGGCGAACGGAGGCGCACTTGACGGTCCCTGTTGCACTGTTCGAGCGACGGGGACGGGCATTTATGACTCTTGTCCCTTGCCGTCAGAGTTAGGTATAGATCACTGTACACTGTACAAAGCGGTGTACCAACCTCTGTTTTTACTATCTTACCCTTGTCTACTTGCCACCTGTGGTGACCCCTTGTGCCTATAAAAGGAGGCCCAAGTGCGACGTAGAAAGGGTTCGGTTCAGCTCCGGCTTAGCTCATTCTACTCATACGAGACCACACTCAGGCTAGGTTTGGTAGCTCTCCTTGCTCCCTAGCAAGAACACAATATAATCCACAAAGCAGCAGTAGGAGTGTTATCTCTCCGGAGAGCTCCGAAGCTGGGTAAATCTGCTCGTGTGCATCACTTTGATCCGCTCTTTGTGTAATCTCCGCCCCCCTCCAAACCACAAGGGATCCAGGTCCCATAGGTGTTCGTGGGACACGATCAGCTTCCCCGACAGACTGTCTATGCTGCCTCTTATGTAATCGAAAGTTTACTCGTACAAGAACTAATTTTAGCAAGAAGTACCTCCGATTGAACACCATTTACCAGTCTGTACCCTAGGTAATTAAAGTTCATCCATGGATCATATTGGCTGTGATCTCAATCATTTGGATGCATAAACATATGGAACATGTGTATATCTGAATCTTTTTGTGAATTATGTATGAACATTGTCGTGTGACCTATCAATCATTTGGATGCATAGATATGCTGAGCTTGTGTATATATGAATCTTTTGAGTTGTTGATAGTGAATGTAGGCTATGAATATGAACGTGTCCTGTGAACCTGAGTTTGGTATGAATTTTTACCTTTTCTCTTGTATTTGTGTGTGAACTTGTTAGTATGCCTACTGTCGGGTATAAAACGCATGTCTCTTATAAAAGTAATGATGTGTCCAATTTATGTTTTCCCTTCTAACCACATTATATATATTTATATTATTACTATTATCGTATACTAGTCAACAACCCCGTGCACCTGCACGGGCTAGCAAACTTCGAAGTCCATTAGATAACAAATCACGCTTGGAAAATAACCAAACAAATATTATATTCTTTTGAAAAGTACACAGAAAAATGGTTTCCATTAAATGTTTGCAGAAATTAGGAATGCAACTCTTAATAAGTAGGCAATTGTTTGGATAACACACAGTGAGATATAATCATGCCATTTTCAGCTTGCCTGCTGCAAGTGTCAATGTCTAGTGAATATAAATAAGAAATAGTATTAACAGGAAATAAATATATTCCGATCATGAATGTTGATTTTGGAATAATTATTTTATTGGAAAAATGAATGCGTAGGGAGGGACCTAATAATTGGGCACACAGGCGGGGAGGCAGGTTGACATTGATCTTGTTGACACCTTGAGCCACAACGCAATAATGCATACCTTCCCCAACATGTTAAATTTCTAGAAAATCTAATTGGTTCTGTTCTACTCCAAGAAATCAACAAAACTAAGTTTCTACTTTCCGAAATTATGATGGACAAACTAATTGTAATAATAAGACAAACATATCAATGTAAATTCAAGGTTGGGTATATCGTATAATGTAATCATCATTACAGAAAACAATTAAACGAACTTTGCTTGGAGCACAAATTATAAGAGATACCTTATATCTGCTGGTTGGTTGATAGAACAGTTGTTGCAATGGTAACACAGTATAAGATGCAAAAGATTAGTCAAATCGTCTGCTGAAAGGTAATGGAAAATAAGAATAAATCCACAGCTCGAAATAAATGCAAATCTTACATATAGGTTGTCTGGATGCAAACTGCAGTAAGGCATATATATTGGCTGCAAATCTTACCTACAACACTAACTACAGCAGCAATGCCTTGATGTAGCAACCCGACCCGAATGGATCAAGTCTCTATGCTTTCGTGTCATCCCTGGATCGGTATGCTGACACACACAGTACTCGAAGGATTTATAACAGAGGTAAATCACATGTATAAATAACATAAATACTATTACCTCAATCCAAAATATAGCGGAAGCAACAAGGTTGTGGATTCCCATAAACACCAACGGCAAAGTTGAGTATAGGAAATCGTAACCCTAACGTATCACTTAATCGTCGTCTGAAAAGTCTGCAACATGAAAAGTTGCAGCCCGAAAACGGGTCAGCACATGGAATATGCTGGCAATGTAACACATAGAGAGTAATGAAGAAATAAGCCTATACTACATGCATATATGGCTGGTGGAAAAGCTCTATGGTTATAAGGTTTTGCTAAAAGCCAATTTTTTCCTACTTCAAAGGAATAAATTTATTTAACTATCATGGTGGTTGTTGAACATTGAGAATGGTTGACAGCATCCTCAATCCCAATTAAAAGTACTCATTAAAAACCCAACAATATTTATTGGAGTAACATGATGAGATTCACATGATATTCAAGTACTAGATACTCAAGATGTCCATAACCGGGGACACGGCTAATCATGATTAGTTTATACACTCTGCAGAGGTTTGCACACTTTTCCCCAGAAGACTCGATCGCCTCCGTTTGGTTTCTCGCACTACATGGTGTTTGAGAAACGGATGACCGAGACATAGTCTTTCGGAAGCGTTTGCACCTTACGATGGGTAGACCGTACCACCTACAACCCCTACATCTGCTAGTCTACCACTGTAAGAGTTCACACGACTTAATCAACTATGCCAGAGCCCATAATGGCTTGTGGCTGCACACGTAAGTTACTAGCATGAATTATCTTATGATCCCTTTGAGCCTGGGTGGCGGTCAAAAAAAAACAGGCAAGTCCAGATGGAAACCAGGTGCCTCAATCCACCCAAATGTGTGTTTAAGTTGCCACCTTAAATAAACCATTAATTTAACAATCTCACATCTGTCATGGATATCACTCACCCAATCCACGTCTACTAGCATAGCATGGCATAATAAGAAAACGTAGAAGTAACTCCCAAGGTTTCATAAGTAAAACAGGTAATAGGTACTACCTCAATCTACTTCCCATCCCACAATTTAATTAGATCCTAATCATGCAAGTGTTCGAGGATTGATCTAATGCATAAAAACTGGGTAGTAGAAAAGATATGATCAAGTGTTACTTGCCTGCAAAGTTGATGAAGATGATTCGCACTCGAAACTCTTGATAGCTCTACTCGTCACACTCCGGTCAATCTATCGTAAGCAATCAATGGTAACCACACATAAGCAATCACTCAAAAGATCGGACCGAACGAAGAAAACGATTCGGAAAACATCAAACCAAGCGAATGACTCTTGCAACATAAAACAATTTCTAACAGTACCAAAATTATGTGAATTTGGCCTTATCAGAAAGTTTAGGTCAAGAGCTTCGATTTGCAAAAAGATTCAATTAAATCGGAGTTGACTCAAGTTATGATCAAACGAAGTTCAAATTCAAATCGGATCTAATTCAAATTTTAAAATTTCGAAAATATGTTTGAGTTGGATTACTGGATAGAGGAGATCATAACGAAGACGGGAGCGTTGGTTTTGTTGGATTTGGACTAACGAGTAAAAAGTTATAGTCGTTTGAAAATCAGGGGTTAATCTGTGAAGAAAAACCTCACAAATAGGTCCCTAATAAAACCTCATGCGGTCCTCCGGCATGGCCGCGTGGTCGGGGAGAAGCGGCGCAAGGAGGGGAAGGCGATGGCGGCGTCGGCGGAGGTCGAGGGTGACGGAACGGGGCGCGGCGGCAGCGGCAGATCTCGCCGGCGGCGGCGGCTTGCGGCGTCGGCGAGTGCGGAAGGGGGAGGGAGAGGGGCCCGGGGCGGTGCCCTTTTATAGGCACGAGGCCGAGGCCTTCCTTGGGCGAGGGGGCGTCCGGTGGCGTGGGGAAGGGGGCAGCCGGAGGCGGGCGGCGCTCGGACTCCGGCGAGTCCAGGTCGCGCACGGGAGGAGGAGGCGGCGGCGCTGACGGGCCGGCTGGGCCTTCGGCCCAGTTCTGTCCGGAGAGGGAGAGTTTTTTTTTAAAAGACAAAAATTATAATAAAAAACCAAATAAATAAAAATATTATATAGGCATATAATATGTCAAAATTTTCAGAAAAAGATTTCCTACATGATGAACATTATTCTAGAATTAAATAAAATACACACAAATTTAAATAATTCAAACAGTGCTACTGCCCTAATAAAATCCACTGAAAATCATTTTAAAAATACCCAAATGACTTTAAATTTATTCCTCTCCAATTTTCTGTTGTAGGGAATCATGTTACCCTATTTTCCATATATTTTATTTTTGGAGAAAAATAATTTGAATAAAACTCAAATAACTCCAAATTGAAAATAAATTCAAAAGAACTTTTGAATTTATTTCTTTGAAACTCCCAACTCATATTTCATATGTTTTGAAGAAGTCATTTTATCTTCGCTCGTGAAAATTATTGAGTTGCATAAAGTTTCAGAATTGGAAATATTTTCCAAATGAAATTCAAATATTTTCAACACCCCTTGTCATTTAAATAAATGGAAGAAGTCATGTCATCTTCTCTCCAGGGTTTTGTGATGAAGAGTATTTGAATTCACGAAAAGCATAAAAGAAAAAACGAAAGTTTGGGAAAGTCCTTTTATTCCCTCTCATTTAACTTTCAAAAAGTTTCGAATTCACTCACTTTCAGTCAATCAATCAAACAACAATCAAACAAACAATCAAATCTATCTATTTGTTTATAACATTCCAAAATTTAGAATTTTGGGATGTTACAAAACTACCACCCTTGAAATGAATCTCGTCCTCGAGATTCGGAGAGGCTAGCAAGAAATAGATTAGGGTTTGGGGGTCTTCTCAAAATCCAACGATCATCACAAGGGGTCTGGGGTGCTACCACCCTTAGAAGCATGGTTACGGTCCCATCAAAACTCATATACTCCATCCTTATCGTTGACAGTGTCGGTCTTCTCAGATCGTAAGGATAATTCCTTCTCTGGGCTCTTCCGGTAGTGGCATAACCTTTTCCTCAATTCTTTTGTCCTTTCATCTTGGTAAGGTTGTTCCGAGATTGGGTCTTCATAGCTGACGGGTCTGGCGCCAATTCTAAACAACTATCGATATCTCATGGTGGTCATCAATTTATGGTTTGTCCTGCAGGAAATGGGTCTGGGTTGAACCTCACCGTATATCCTACGGTTGGCAACAACTGCCGTGTACAAGGGAAAAAATACCTATACCATTCTAAGGTTTAAACAAGGTTTTGATCGTCGTCTCTCTACTATAGGTAAGTCACTCAGATTTACCATCCCATATAGCAACGCGAATAATAAGAGTAAGTCGGTATGGTGATCAATCCATCCCGCACCCAAATCATTACCTTGTACATGGTTTACCGAATCTCGCATTCTAACACTCGGTTATTCTCACAAGCATTGCAGAATTTCTCTTGTCGACGAACCAAGTTCGGATAAATCCATTGATTCTGCAAGCCAAACAAACATCTATCGTTCCTTAACAACTCTCAGGTTTTGCGTAAACTCCTATAGGATCGTTTGTCGATAAAATCGTAACTTCTTCCAGGGTTTTTTTTCCTTCAGCAAGAGTGTGCTTGCTTCTTGGCAGGTCCTGGGGCCTGTGGGTTATGGCCCATCTCATCACTTAAAATCCTTGAACACATCATCTGGGCAACTGATCATTATTCCAACTTCCAACTTCCTAGCATTCTTAAATCCATCCAATTGTATTGTCTTCCTTCCTTCTATTGGCACCAAACTAGGACACGATTACTCAAACTCATCATGGAATTTCCATTGATCCATATTTCCAACATCATACCTCCTTTATATCCAATAGTAATTCATCTCTTCATCCTCGTGGGATGTCCCATATACCGAGATAAAAACTCATACTTATGAAGTCCATACTCCACTTCGTGGAACATCATTATCCTTTCCAGGGTCAAGC
>LR880971.1:41468634-41492958 GCA_904067115.1 Aegilops sharonensis | reverse complement strand
AAGTGCGTCCGGGCAAAAAAACGATTCACCCCCCTGACTGCTGGGACCCACCAGCTACATCTTCGCAGGCAAGGAAGTGCCTGACAGTCGGGACCCACCTGGTCGAAGCGTATGTACCGTTGTCATTCTGGTCGCGAACGTGTACGTATGTATATACTGGTGGATGTAGAGGCGCGCACGTGTCGTAGTAGAGGCGTGCACATAGCATGTACACGTACGTACAGCGGCAAGGGTGCAAGAAAGAAAATACGAACACGTACGTACAAACGGGCAGGGTCTCGAACGCCTACTCGCGCATACGTACATGGCTGGGTCTGAACAAAGGAACAACGTCGTCGTCGTGTTCATGGGGAGGCAACGGAATGCGTCGTGTTCATGGGGAGGCAACGGAATGCGTCGTGTTCATCGGGAGGCAACGGAACGCGTGGGAGCCAACCGGCTGGGTCGGAACGGAATGCGTGGTCATGTTCATCGGGAGGGCTTGGACGGAACAGGCGATGGAAACGAGGCCTGGCGTACCGCACAACGGAGGAAACGGCCTTGTGTTCGACCGGCCACGTTCGGAACGGGGTCCTGTTGATCGGGAGGCGTGTGGCGTACCGCAAAACGGAGGAAACGGACCTCCTACGATCGAAACGGGGGTCCTATTGATCGGGAGGGGTGTGGCATACCGCAAAACAGACGAAACGGTCCTGTGTTGGAGCGCTACGGTCGAAACGAGGGTCCTGTCCCTTCGGCGGGCGGGGCCCTACCCCCAAACCCGACGCCCCCCCCTACCGCTCCACCCCACCCTCGCCCCCCCCCCCCCCTGACTGCTGGGACCCACCAGCTACATCTTCGCACGCAAGGAAGTGCGTCGGGCAAAAAAAAACAAAACGATTCGCCCCCCCCCCCCCTGACTGCTGGGACCCACCAGCTACATCTTCGCACGCAAGGAAGTGCGTCGGGCAAAAAAAAACAAAACGATTCGCCCCCCCCCCCCCTGACTGCTGGGACCCACCAGCTACATCTTCGCACGCAAGGAAGTGCGTCGGGCAAAAAAAAACAAAACGATTCGCCCCCCCCCCCCCTGACTGCTGGGACCCACCAGCTACATCTTCGCACGCAAGGAAGTGCGTCGGGCAAAAAAAAACAAAACGATTCGCCCCCCCCCCCCCTGACTGCTGGGACCCACCAGCTACATCTTCGCACGCAAGGAAGTGCGTCGGGCAAAAAAAAACAAAACGATTCGCCCCCCCCCCCCCTGACTGCTGGGACCCACCAGCTACATCTTCGCACGCAAGGAAGTGCGTCGGGCAAAAAAAAACAAAACGATTCGCCCCCCCCCCCCCTGACTGCTGGGACCCACCAGCTACATCTTCGCACGCAAGGAAGTGCGTCGGGCAAAAAAAAACAAAACGATTCGCCCCCCCCCCCCCTGACTGCTGGGACCCACCAGCTACATCTTCGCACGCAAGGAAGTGCGTCGGGCAAAAAAAAACAAAACGATTCGCCCCCCCCCCCCCTGACTGCTGGGACCCACCAGCTACATCTTCGCACGCAAGGAAGTGCGTCGGGCAAAAAAAAACAAAACGATTCGCCCCCCCCCCCCCTGACTGCTGGGACCCACCAGCTACATCTTCGCACGCAAGGAAGTGCGTCGGGCAAAAAAAAACAAAACGATTCGCCCCCCCCCCCCCTGACTGCTGGGACCCACCAGCTACATCTTCGCACGCAAGGAAGTGCGTCGGGCAAAAAAAAACAAAACGATTCGCCCCCCCCCCCCCTGACTGCTGGGACCCACCAGCTACATCTTCGCACGCAAGGAAGTGCGTCGGGCAAAAAAAAACAAAACGATTCGCCCCCCCCCCCCCTGACTGCTGGGACCCACCAGCTACATCTTCGCACGCAAGGAAGTGCGTCGGGCAAAAAAAAACAAAACGATTCGCCCCCCCCCCCCCTGACTGCTGGGACCCACCAGCTACATCTTCGCACGCAAGGAAGTGCGTCGGGCAAAAAAAAACAAAACGATTCGCCCCCCCCCCCCCCCCCGTCGCACCGCTCACTGTTCATCCCACCCCCCCCCCCCCGTCGCAACGCTCACTGTTCATCCAATCGATCGGCTTCAGTTAGCAGCTGCAGCGAAGGAATCGCTCCATCGGGTTCAGTTAACAGCCATCGATCGATCGCTCGGGTTCATTAACGCGTAGCCTGCAGTGCAATCGCTCGGGTTCAGTTAGAGCCCAACGCCTCGCTCGGGTTCAGTTAGAGCCAACGCCTCGTACACGCGCGCGTACATACGAGAGAAACGCGCATCGCTCGGCCCCCGACCTCCCACCGTAACCGGCAACTCCCCGCAATTTTCCTCGCCCTCGCTTATACCACGATTTTTTCCGTCATGGACGGCCCAAAGAATGTCATGCAGCTGCGTCTCCGGCTCGCCCAGGACGAAAAGCCCATTTTATGTCATGATTTTTTGTCATAGAAGTAGGAGCCCACCATATCTATGATGATACCGGGTTTTGTCACAATTATCGTCATAGAAGTGTCATATGTATGACAGAAAAAATTTCGTTCGGCCCAAAATGTCACGGATGTGTCTTTTTTTTGTAGTGGCGGGGCCGAAGTATAGCACATTGCCGAGACCGGATACCTATCCGGCACTCCTAAGAAGGTACCAGAGAGCTGGCCTTCAGAGTGGTTCTATATTGACGACGTTCCCCTTCCGGATCCAGTCCGGACAGGTCTCCCCCAATTCAGTAACGCCCCGCCGAGGGCACGTCTAAGTTGGCGCCCTCGAGGCCCCCAAGAGGAGGATACCAGGGAAATACATTACCTGATGAGCAGGATAAAGTTACTGGCCAACTCCGGACTGATGATAGTCGAGGTTATGGCAATATGCATAATACGGGGAGTGCAACCACTTCAATATTGGGGGAAGCCCATGTGGCACTTCAACGGGGAAGATGATGCCACCCGCTCTGGCCGTAAGGGTCCGGACTCCGCCACTGCTCTGGCAAGGATATTGTCCGATTTATACAAAGGCGAAGAGGAGGAATTCCTTCACGTCAAACCACGAGATGGATTCTCCATGTACAACCCTCCGAACTGGGTAAGTTTTCGTTCCTTTCCCTACGTCACTTATTGGGGCATTCTTCGCTAAGATCATCTGCCTTGATATTTCCGAGCAGGAACTGAGGAGGGCCATAGAAGGAATCTCCAGCCCCTTCCCGCAGCTAGAGGACCCCGGAAGGGCCCTAGATCCGGGTCTCGAAGAAGATCCAGATATTACCGTGGAGCTCGTCAATGGCGCCTCAGTGGCCATTACTGCCGACTATCCCGGACCGCTTCCTACGTCGCGCGTAAGCCAAGTCAAAAAAAAACCTATCCTCCGAAGAGGACTCCCTTCAGATGTCACGCCTTACCCTTGAAGTGTCGTGGTTTTGCAGAGACGGCGATCGGAGCGCGGGGCCGAGCCCCTAGGGACTCGTCGGCCAAGGGCGTCCGGATCGGGCAGGCTCAAGAGGAAGGCGGTAAGGGTCGACTCGCCGCTATAGAGGTAAGAGAAAATTTGTGCTGTGATTATTGTATTTTGAAGTATGACAGCGCCCTTTGTGTCCTGGCAGGAAGAGGAACAGCCGGACTATATCCGGGGATCCTGCCAATCGCGCCTCCACGAGCCGGATTCCAGAACCGGCTTCGAGAGCGGAGGCGGAAGCGGGGCCGATGCCGCATAGTTCTCCAACAGAGAGTGCGGATATGCCCTCAGCCACGAATTCCGAAGTAGAGAGCGCCATGAATCACAGGCGCCGACGGGCTGTACTTCGGAACAACATCTTTTCCGAAGAGGCATTTAATGCCTTCAATTCGGGAGACACATACATCTGAGCTGCTCAAGGCGGGCTTGCCCGAGTGACAGACCAGTATACCAAAGATATACGGGTAAGAAAATTTGATAAGCATGTGTAGCAGTAGCCCTTGAGACTTGAAACGGTTGGAACAACTGTTTTAAGGATCAATTTATGCACAGGTCCTTGTAGATAAGAATGAGCAATTGTCTCGGGAGCTGGAGGAATGCAAGGCCGAACTGAGGGCCGTTGTTGCCAAGTTAGAGGAACCCCAAAAGCCCTCATCTGGTAACAATTGTCACAATTTTACGAAGATGTACCAGTTAGTAAATGGCTGATATGACAAGTCTAACAGAAAATTCTGCAGACAATCCCGGGGTGAACCCGGGGGGCATAAGAGAGGACGCATCGCATCTCAAAAGGCAGCTGGAGGCTCGCGAGCGCATTCTCACGCGAGTTAGGCAGGAGAAGAACAATACTCAAGATGCCAAAGTCCAGCTGGACGTGGAGTTAAAAGATCTCCGCGCTCAGTTGGCGGACTCCTTGAAGGAGAACAAGAGGCTTCGACGCGGCATTTAGGGTAAGTGCCTAGACGAACTGTAGTATAGTTCGGCGAGGAAGTATATTGAAAGAATTTTGCTTGCAGGAATGTTAACGGGTCGCCCTGAGGAGGAGATGCCCTCATCTGCAAGTGATTTACTGCAAGACCTTTCACAACTGCACGAGCGAGCTCGGCAAGTGATGCAGGGTGTTGCTCAGGCTTTGTGGCCATCAAGCTTGCTGGCGAATGGCATGGGGGAGCTTGTGAATATGCTGCAAGGAGCACGGCGGCACTTCCGACTGTGGAAGGTGCCCG
This sequence comes from Aegilops sharonensis, assembly GCA_904067115.1. Taxonomy (NCBI): domain Eukaryota; kingdom Viridiplantae; phylum Streptophyta; class Magnoliopsida; order Poales; family Poaceae; genus Aegilops; species Aegilops sharonensis. The sequence continues at coordinate 41,488,275 of LR880971.1, read as the reverse complement.
CTTGCTGGCAAGGCACAAGAGAAGTCTGGGCTTTGGTGAAGACGCGCTACACCAAGCTGGACCCGAACCATATGGCCGAAGTAGGACCGGCGGGGCCCGATGGGCAAGAAATTCCCGTGAGTCTGGTATATGACCAGGTAGCATTCTCCGCTAAGTATTCTCAACAGGATTTTAAGCTAGATAGCCTGTTGGACGGTATAGAGGAGGAATATAGTCAGTCCAAGTGACTGTATGATTCAATGGACATAAGTAGTCCCTAGCTGGATTAAAATCATTTGTCGTGGCGGACCTTTTCGCTTCAGCCCCCGAATCCTATAGTCCGGGATGTGTCCGAATACCCACTCAGTTATACAAAACCGGGTTATGCGTGTACACCAGGCGTAGGGGTCATAAGTGCTTGAACAGACAAGTACCCAACTAGTTATGTTATATTACATGGATAGTAAGAAACATCTTCCAGGGAGAATAGTTCCGTTAGGGGTTCCTTTCCCTGGGTACGCATGCGACGATGCACATGTCCGTACTGTGAACGATGGCGCAGGATACAAGACTTTTGGGGATTTAGTTTATAATAAACGAACACATCTTTTGTTCACTGATTGAATATTCTCTCAAGGAAGCTAGCTTTCGGCTTCACCCAGTCTGAGGTACACATCCAGCTGAACCGGCAGTAACAATCGCAGAGGTGCTCCCCTTATGCCCTAGCCGAATTAACGGGAACATAGGGCATAAACACAAGAGCCAGGCAACCTAGCTTGGAAACATCTTAAGTCATATCGATGCATATATTGGTGAAGAAAAGGCACATATGGAAAAAGAATACATATGTGATGGGCAGAAAGCCATGTGAGTAATTTTTTTTAGCTTCCGTATAGGAAGCCCCCAGGTATTGCTTACACACCTAGTGCGGCCGGAGTGATCCGGGACTCCGCACTGTATTGAATACTTTGTGTGAAGAGGAAAAAGGTCGAGAAAGGAAAAAGGATGGAGCATAATTAAAAAGGAGGGGTTAGGAGACGAACAATGAGTTCGGCGATAGGCGTAGAATCTCCGGAGTCTGGCCGCGTTCCATGGGTTCGGCTCGAGTCTGTTATCGGATGCATTATGTAAGCGGTACGCTCCTCCGGTGAGGACTTTGTCAATGACAAAGGGACCCTCCCACTTGGGTTTGAGCTTGTCCTTCTTCTTCTTCGTAGTAGGCGTAGAACGAGCTCGCCAATGTTGTAAGTTTTGGCCCGCACTTCTCTGCTTTGATATCGTCGAGCCTGCTGCTGATAGAATGCGGAGCGGGCTTTTGCGACGTCGCGCTCCTCCTCCAGGGCGTCCAAGTTATCCTGCCGATCTAACTCGGCTTCCTTCTCTTCGTACATGCGTACGCGTGGCGAATCATGTATTATGTCGCAGGGTAATACTGCTTCCGCGCCGTACACCATAAAAATGGTGTATATCCGGTCGTGTGATTTGGCGTGGTCCGCAGCCCCCAGAGTACGGAGTCGAGCTCCTCGACCCAGTGCGTATCCGACTCTGTCAAGGATCGTACTAGTCTGGGTTTGACGCCGCTCATGATGAGACCATTTGCCCGCTCTACGTGGCTGTTTGTTTGGGGATGGTAGACGGAAGCGTAATCAAGCTTAATGCCCATTTTTGTGCACCAAGTTTTCACTTTGTCGGCCGTGAAATTTGAGCCATTATCAGTGATGATGCTGTGGGGGACACCGTATCGGTGCATGACCCCGGATATGAGTCTATTACTGGTCTGGATTCGGCCGTTTTGACTGGTTTGGCTTTTATCCATTTGGTGAATTTGTCCACCATGACCAATAAGTATTTTTTCTTATGGCTTCTCCCTTTAAGATGTCTGACCATATCTAGCCCCCAGACCGCAAAGGTCCAAGTTATGGGGATTGTGTGGAGAGCGGTAGGGGGCATATGACTCTAATTGGCGAAGAGCTGGCAACCAACGCAATCTTGGACAAGGTCCTGTGCATCTGCTCGGGCCGTCGGCCAGTAGAAACCTGTACGGAAGGCCGTGCTGTCTAATGCTCGAGCCGCGGTGTGGTGCCCGCCCAGTCCGGCATGGATTTCAGCCAAGAGCTGCCGCCCTTCCTCTTCGGAGATGCATCTTTGGAGTACTCAGGTAGCGCTTTTCTTGTAGAGTTCCCCTTCGTAGACTTTGTAATCTTTAGAGCGCCGGCCGATGCAGCGTGCTTCATTTTGGTCTTCGGGGAGCTCCTGCCTATTTAGGTAGGACGAGAAAGGCTCGGTCCACGGGGCGATTACAGCCATGATTTCATGGGCGGAGGACATTATTTCGGTGGTAGAACCTCCGACTATGTCTGATAGTTCGGAATCTGGGGGTGTATTCGGATACGTGCTAGTATTGCCGGACTCCCCTTCCCATACTACGGATGGCTTGAATAGCCGTTCCAAGAATATGTTAGGTGGGACAGGGTCACGTTTAGTGCCGATGCGAGCGAGGACATCCGCCGCTTGATTGTTTTCTCGGGCCACATGGTGGAACTCGAGCCCCTCGAACCGAGCTGACATCTTGAGGACGGCATTACGGTTTGAATCCCCGCGCACTTCTAGGCGTTGAATGCCCATAGAGACTGCCATCCAAAGACCGTGCAATAGAGCCTCATATTCGGCTGCATTGTTGGAGTCTGTGTATAATATTTGGAGGACGTACTGGACCGTGTCTCCGGTAGGAGACGTCAGGACTACACCTTCTCCCAATCCGGCCAGCATTTTAGAGCCGTCGATGTGCATGATCCAGTTTGAGTATGTGTTGTACTCTTTAGGGAGTTCGGCTTCTGTCCATTCGGCGACGAAGTCAGGAAATACTTGCGACTTAATGGCCCGCCGTGGTCTGTACGTTATGTCGAACGGAAGGAACTCAATGTCCCATTTGGCAATCCGGCCCGTAGCATCGCGGTTATTTATTATGTCATTGAGTGGTACTTCAGAGGCCACCGTAATCGAACACTCTTGAAAGTAGTGTCATAGCTTCCGGGATGCCATGAACACCGCGTATGCTATTTTTTGATAGTGTGGGTATCAGGATTTGCATGGGGTTAGGACCGTGGACACGTAGTAAACCGGCTTCTAGAGCGGGTATTTGTATCCGTCAGCCTCTCGTTCAACGACGAGCACTGCGCTTACAACTTGATGCGTTGCAGCTATGTATAGCAGCATAGGTTCGTCGATATTCGGCGCTGTTAGTACTGGATTACTGGCCGATAAGGTCTTTATTTCATCTAGTCCGGCCGCGGCTGCATCCGTCCACATGAAGTGTTCGGTGCGCCGAAGAAGGCGATAAAGAGGTAATGCCTTTTCTCCTGACCTGGAGATAAAACGGCTGAGAGCAGCCACGCATCCGGCTAGTTTTTGGATGTGCTTGAGGTCTGTTAGTATAGCCAACTCTGACAGAGCTTGGATCTTTGCCGGATTCGCTTCAATTCCTCTGTTGGAAACGATGAAGCCGAGTAGCTTCCCCGAGGGGACGCCAAAAACGCATTTTTCCGGGTTCAGCTTGATGTCGTATGTCCGGAGATTGTCGAATGTAAGCCTCAAGTCATCTATTAGGGTTTCGATGTGTCTTGTTTTTATGACCACGTCATCCACGTATGCCTCAACTTTTTTGTCGATTTGCTTTTCCAGGCATGTTTGAATCATGCGTTGGTAGGTTGCGCCGGCGTTCTTAAGCCTGAAAGGCATAGTGTTGAAGCAGAAAGGGCCATATGGCGTTATGAAGGCTGTTGCAGCTTGGTCAGACTCTACCACCTTTATTTGATGGTATCCAGAGTATGCATCGAGGAAACACAGCGAGTCATGTCCTGCTGTGGCATCAATGATTTGATCGATGCGAGGGAGGGGAAAGGGATCCTTGGGGCAAGCCTTGTTGAGGTCTTTAAAGTCGACACAAAGGCACCAGGATTTGTCCTTCTTTGGTACCATTACCAGGTTTGCCAGCCAATCCGGATGCTTGATATCTCTGATGAATCCGGCCTCGAGTACGTTTGGCTAGCTCTTCCCCCATGGCCTGCTGTTTGGGCTCTGAAAACCGTCTTAGAGTTTGCTTGACCGGTTTATATCCTTTTAGTATATTGAGGCTATGTTCGGCCAATCTGTGTGGGATGCCTGGCATGTCCGATGGGTGCTAGGCGAAGATGTCCCAATTCTCGCGTAAGAAGTCTCGCAGTGCGGCGTCCATCGCGGGGCTCAGCTGTGTCCCGACGGAAGCTGTCTTCGTGGGATCCGTTGGATGGACTTGGAATTTGACTATTTCGTCTGCGGGTTTAAATTAGGTGGACTTGGGTCGCTTGTCGAGTATCACGTCGTCCCTGTCCACGGTGGCCCGCAGTGTTGTTAATTCTTCGGCTGCTAGGGCCTCGGTTAATGCCTCTAGGGCTAGTGCTGCGGTTTTGTTTTCGGCGCGAAGTGCGACGTCCGGATCACTGGCTAGAGTGATGATTCCATTGGGTCCGGGCATTTTAAGCTTCATGTACCTGTATGGCGTATAGCTTGAAAGCTTGCAAACTCGTCCCGCCCTAAAAGGGTGTGGTATCCGCTGCTAAAAGGGGCCACTTGGAATGTGATTTCTTCGGACCTATAATTCTCCGGGGTGCTGAATACCACGTCAAGTGTGATTTTCGCGCACACTGTGCTTCCTGACTAGGGATAATTCCCCTGAAGGTTGTGCTTCTTTGTTCAATGCGGCCTTTGTCAATTTCCATCTTGCTGAGTGTCTCTTCATAGATCAGATTTAATCCGCTTCCGCCATCCATGAGCACTGTAGTGAGCTGAAAGCCGTCCACGATTGGGCTAAGAACCAGAGTGGCTGGTGCCCGGACGGTCCGGAATCTAGGTTCGTCACTGGCATTGAAAGTTATAGCAGTGTCATTCCAGGGGTTCATTTTGGCCATATGGCAAATTTCCGCAGAGCTTCGATGAGCTCGCTTCGCCTACTGTTTGAGGCAAAAGTCTCGAAGACTGTTAGTACCGTATTGTGCTCGTTGGCGGGATGTTGTTCGGTAAGAAGATCCTCGCCACTTTTCGCAACATGCCGGAGTATCCAACATGCCCTAAGGCTATGAGTTGGTGCTGTGTCCGGAGTGCCGTGGAGTTTACATGGCCCATTGAGCCATTTTTCCAATACGGTTCCCCGCCCTGGGGTGGGCTTTGGTTTCTTGGGGATTGGATCGGCCGACTTACGAGAGTTCGCCCGTTTAGTTCGGACAAAGGTTTTCGTTATAGCCGGACTGTCCCAAAATTCATCTTGAGTTTTCCAGACACTTTCCATCGCATAGTACTTCTGTACTATGATTGCTAAGTCCGCAAAGCGTACTATGTCACGGCGACTTATAGAATTAAGGATTCCTTTGTCCGTGCAGTTTTTGCAGAAGAGCGAGACTACGTCCTCCTCGTGGCAGTCCTCGACTTTGTTTAGCGCAAGGAGGAATCTGGCCCAGTAATGATGTACTGTCTCCTGGGGCTCTTGCCCGATATGGGAGAGACGATTTAAGTCCGCATGGGTGGTTATAGCTAAATCCGGATTCTGATCCGATCTAGCACCCCGGGGCATGGAAGCTTCCGAGTTCAACAGCTCGGGATTCGGGACGCAGCCCAATTTTTCCGGCCCTGTGCCCGGTTCTAAGTCCGGGACCCAGGTCATATCCTCCCCCGGACGGGTGTCCGGCTCCGGGAGCTCGGCGATCCGGACATAATTCGTCCTCAAAATAGAGGGATGCTCCTTGTGTGGTTCCTCCGATACCGCTATCTCATGGGTGGCGGGCGGGGATTTAATGTCCCTTTGGTCGGGTTTAAGCCCGATCCGGTCATAGTCCGTTGGACTCCCAAAGCGGCAATGTGATCCAAGAGCTCATTAAGAGAAGAGATCTCTATCGGATCCATCTGTTCGGCGAGTTCCGAATTGATGTGAAGTTTATGCGTGATGACCCGAGAGGCCATCGTCGGCGCGACAGCCGATGGGGCGGCCATGACGAAGCCGCCTAGTCGGAGAGTTTGGCCTACAGCCAGAGCTCCCCCTGCGGTAATGTTGTCCCTGACAACAAGACGAGCCATCGAGCCTTGCAGCAACGACACAGAGGAACTCTCAATGAAAGCACCAATGTCAGTGTCAAAACCGGCGGATATCGGGTAGTGGATCCCGATCTGTGCGTCTAGGCTGATGGTAACAGGAAGCAAGGGACACAGATGTTTACCCAGGTTTGGGCCCTCTCGATGGAGGTAAAACCCTACTTCCTGCTTGATTAATATTGAAGATATGGGTAGTACAAGAGTAGATCTACCATGAGATCGTAGAAGCTAAACCCTAGAAGCTAGCCTATGATGGTATGATTGTAATTGTGATCGGCCTTCTAAGGACCAACCTCTCCCATTTATATAGACACCGGAGAGGGCTATGGTTTACATGGAGTCGGTTACAAGGAAGGAAATATAATATCCAGATCGCCAAGGAAAGTCCCGGACACGGGTCAAAGTCTTGAGTCTTGTATCCTCACGCTTCCATAGTCCGGATGATGTATATAGTCCGGCTGTCTGGATACCCCCTAATCCAGGACTCCCTCACCTATTACTTTTGCCTAATGATGAAGACATGGTTTTTTTGAATCCTTTGACACTAGACAAACGTGACATGAGGGGGCTGAGGGCCGGGAAGTAGGGTAGAGGGTTGTGGATCGCCGAGCGGTCAAGGGTCGTGAACTAGCTAGGTTCGAGGGTCGAGGATCGTCGAGGGGTCGAGAGGTTGCCTAGTGTCAAAGTATTGAAGAAATCCATGGCTTCATTATTAGCCGGAAGTAACCGGGGCATGATGGTACGAAGTTCTCCAAAGTTGTTCTGGAACGGAGTCCCGGATAGGATAATCCGACTTTTGGTACGAATTTCAGCAAAGGCCTTCCAAATAGAGATATTCGGAAGGCTCTTGCTAAACTTTGTACCAAAAAACGAATTATCCTATCATGGAATCCGTTCCAAAACATCTTTGGAGAGCTTCGTAACATCATGCGCCTGTTACTTTCGCCTAATGATGAAGACATTGTTTTGTTGAATCCTTTGACACTAGACAAACGTCCGACAATCATGAGAGAGGCGGTCGATATACCCCCTCCCTGATAACATTTTTTTCTATGTATATGTCGTCGTTGTCGATATACCCCCTCCCTGATAACTTCGATATATCCATCTCTCATGTTTGTATATTAATTGCCATGCTGTAATATTTGCAGAAACTATGGATCATCTAAGAGACTTCGATCAAGAACAGATATTGGGGGACATAATCCGCGACGTAGGTGATGTAGTCTTTTCATTTCTCAATGACATCGAAGTAGGTCTACAAGGAGAGGAAGCAAGCTGCGGTGATCAAACAATGGAGGAGGGTCATGATCGTGATGGTGGCTCCGGCGACCGTGATGACAGCTCCGGTGACCGAACAGAGTCGGGAACAGCTGTTGCAAAGTCCGGCGACGTATATATATTAATTAAGCCTGTGCTGACTAGCTAATTGATGCATTAATTGTTTTGGTATGTACATATATTAACTCTTCTTTCTTCTTTTATATAGTCCTCCGGATCAGGAAATACTTCAGTAAAGAAACGAGACCCGAAGAAAAAGTTGTGCCCGGATGAAAGGTTCACGATCACAGAAATCGCGTGCAATGGCCAACCGATTAAACCCCTCCGGACTAAGGAAGCATTTTCTGCTCAATGTGGGGTTCTTGTTAGGGACATGATCCCGATCAACATCGAGCTATGGAATGAGCCTAAGAAGGAAGAGCTTCTTCAAGTTTCTTTTGTCGGAGATAGACAGAAAGAAGATCTTTGGAAGCGCTAAAGGTAAATTTCACCCTACCGGAAGAGGATCCGGAGAATCCAGTTATAGAGCCATTGATCAAGTCCTATGCTCTCAAGAAGATGGCAGATCTATTCAGGAGGTGGAAGAATGAGTTGAAAACAACATATGTCGACCAAGACAAGACTCCAGAATTCACCGGCCGATTTGAGAAGATAAGAGATCACTGGCCCGCATTCGTGGCCAACAAGACATTGGAGAGGAGTGAGAAGATGTCAGCGACTAACAAGATAAATGCTGCAAAGAAGGAGCATTACCATTGCATGGGGTCAGTGGCTACGTCAAAGCCCGGCCGTTGTGGGACAAAGCTGAGCAGGACCAGAGACATTGCACTGGCCAGACCGTTGTAGGACTTGGTTCTTCAGGGCTGGTGGAACATTGGACCCTAAAACAGGGAAGTGCTGCTGGACGAACGAGCAACGTGCAACACCCGTCACGAAGCTTCGAAAAGCAATCAACGAAGTGTGGGAAGGGAAGTTCGTTCCCGACAGAGAGAACGACAAGCTCACAAGGGCCCTCGGGAATCCTGAGCACGCTGGACGAACACGAGGCATGCCAGGCTCTGTTGCGTGGAAGGTTGGGTTTCCCGATGCAGTCAGTTACAAAACCCAAGAGAGGAGGAGGAAAGTGGAGCAGAGTGAACTGCAAGAGCTTAAGGCAAGGGTAAGAAAGCTAGAGGAACGAGATGTTGAGAACCAGCAGCTGCGAGATCCTGCCCAAGATGCTATCCCAGAAGCTACCCCGCCATCTCAGCGGAGAAGCAGCGTGGCTTCCACCGAGCTCGTTCAGCAGCCTGACTTGACGGGTCCTAGCTACCCCGTGGATTTTATCACGGATTCACACTAGTGCCACCTTATGACGCAATGGGATCAGCTCAAAGTCAAGGCGGCTGTCGGCTCTGTGTTCCCTCCTTCACCCGGAGCAACTTTTCACTGCCGGCCGATTCCACAAGGCTATGCTGTTGTGATGGTGGATGAAATAACGGAGGGATTTGAGGAGCTCCAGCTTGACCACCCTACAGGTGATGGGGAGACTCAGTTGGGTCTTGCTATGCATGCTCTGTGTCTATGGCGGAAGGAGCACATCAAGCTTCTGAACTTCACAGCTCCTGCTAGTCAGCTGGGCACTTCGCCTCCTCCGCCTCCTCCTCCTCCTTCGGGAGTGATCATGGCACTCCGCCTCCTGCTCCGACGCGTGAGGGCGGCAGTACTCCGCCTCCTTCCCCGCCTGCTCCAGCGCGTCCGAGCAGCCCGCCTCCTCCTTCGCCGCCTCGTAAGCAACGGCGGAACACAGACGCCGCCCTCCGGCTACTCCGGCGCATCGTAGCAGTCCGCCTCCGGCTGCTCCGCCTCTTAAGCAACGAAAGAAGACAGCCGCAGCCGCTCCGGCTGCTCCGGCGTCTAGCAGTACAGCCAGAGGCAGAGGCAATACAGATAAAGTCCATCGCCTTTCAAGCCTGTAGAGAAGTTACCGTACGAGAGGAGCGAGGAGGAAAACCAAAAGATCTCCGAAGGCCAAGTGAATGACTTCTTTGAATCGGTAAAAGCTAAGAAACATCCACCTCCGGCGGAGAAGATAGATCCAGTGAAAGCGAAGCGCACTTTGGATGCCCTGCAGCGACCATCACTGGCTCCGCCGCAATCCAACTATGACCACATCATTGAAAGGACATATAAGGAAGCGGAGCGGTCGGGAAGTACTTGCACTGATCAAAGGCTAGAAGAACAAAGAAAAGGGAAACAAATTCCCCAGCTCGGCGAACAAGCGAAGCAATCGTACCCCGCGCTCAATGTGTCTAGCAGTATCGTTGCTAATCTTCCGGGGATGCTGCCCGGTACCAATCCTGGAGATTACATGACCAACGACGATGCAATAATTTTTGGAACAATGGAGGTGGACACATTAAGATTCAAGCACGGGAAGCCTCTCGTCAGACCTAGAACTTCCCTAAAAACGATGGTGTGAAGATTCCATGATTGGTACATGGACATCTGCAGGAAGTCTAGGAAAAATACTTTGTCACTATCGGTTAAAGAGGTGCACAACCTCGTTGGAATTGATCTGTTGTTAGTTCCATAAGAGGAGTTCTTCCAGTTTTTCAATCAAAAGGCCCTCGATAAAATAATCATCACTTGCTACTGTCTATAAGTACTACTTCTCTGTAATTAGTTAAGTCTCTCTATATAGCTCAGCTCTTTCATTGCATGTATATATAACTATCCTCACTATATTATGCAGATTGAAGATCGCCGAATTGAAGAAAAGACAAGTAGGTGATATTGGGTTCATTAACATAAATCTCATGGATGAATGGAGTGTTAAACATGATGCCAGACAAACCGAGGCCAAGTTGCTCGCATCGTTACTTCGAAATCAAAACAAAGCTACAATACTCTTTCCTTACGAATACAAGTGAGTGTTACTATCTTGTGCATATTCGGTTTCCCTTATTACTTGAGGTTATAGTAATGTAATTGATGAGTTATGCATGCATGCACAGCTTCCACTTTATTCTGCAAGAGATTAAGCTTGAGTAGGGACTAGTAACCGTCATAGACTCCAAACGAAAAAATCCGGAGGAGTATGCGACCATGACTAAAATGCTCGAGAAGTAAGTTCAATCGATCATTATCGCACCATATCGGCAACTTTGTTCATTTCCTGATATCAAGTAATTGTTTTCTTTGTCTGATAGGGTTTGGAAAAAGTTCACCGCACAAGCTCCGGGACTGCCGACGCAACTGTGATTTGACCACCCGAAAGTAAGTACTAGCTACTAGCTAGTTCCACGCATCTCCCATTGATTCTAGCTTGTTTCATCAATACCATTTAGCATGCTTGCTTATTATTTTGATTGACCTCTATTTCTTGTAAAGTGGTTGTGGCATGAACCCGGGTTATGATTTGTGTGGATACTACATTTGCGAGTTCATCCACCACACCACCTGTGAGCGGGGCTACTCTAAACAACAGTATGAAGTGCGTAAGCAATAATATTCACAATTTTATTTTATTACCATCATTTGTGTTCAGTTTCATTCATATATATGTATTGACCCCCTTCTTGAAACTAGATGTGGCAGATGCGGGATGAACTCCTACCACAAGATCGTATACGAGCAATTCAAGAGGAGTTGGCGGGATTCTTTCTTGACCACGTCATCGACAAACACGAAGAATACCATGTGGAAGTTGAGTTCAGATGGTAGGGGACGTAAGAGATCTTATATTGTAGCCAGTAGCTTCGGATAGATATACGAAAACTTGTTGTTCGACCAATCTATCAGTGAAGGAGAGGTCAGTCACTTCTCTCTGTGTATATGTTCATGACGTTCTTCTGTACTTAATGATTTCCTTCATTTGCTTACTAGTTAGCTAGCGTGTCTGAGTCCTCTATATATGTAGTGTCGACCAAGCACGGAGATAAGAGAGGACACTCATATCTATTAGAGAGCTAACACAATATATAAAACCCCTAAATTAACCCTACAAAACCCCCAAAACCCCCAACCCCCCCCCCCCTTCAGAAAAAAAAAACCAGCCCCTGAACTGCTGACGCGTGGAAGCCTTTTGGTCCCGGTTGGTGGCACCAACCGGGACAGAAGGTCCCCCTGCCTGGGCAAGCCGCTCCGGCCACGTGGAGCACCATCTGTCCCGGTTCCCAATCGAACTGGGACTAAAGGTATAGGGCTTTAGTTACAAATGGCCCTCACGAACCGGGTCGAATGGCCCTTTTTCTACTAGTGTTCTCCCGTTGCAGCATCACCATATTCAGGGGCCACATAGTTGTCATCGTCCTCTTCTTCTTCGTTGTCTTCCATCATAACCCCTATTCTCTGTGCTTGGTCCAAACATTATAGTGTGGCATGAAACCCTTATAAAGCAGGTGGGTGTGAATGGTTTTCGAGTCAGAGTAAGACTTTGTATTCCCACATATAGGGCATGGACAACACATAAAACCATTCTGCTTGTTTGCCTCAGCCACTTCGAGAAAATTATGCACGCCCTTAATGTACTCGGAGGTGTGTCTGTCACCGTACATCCATTGCCGGTTCATCTGCATGCATTATATATAATTAAGTGTGTCAAAAACCATTACAGAACATCATGAATAGATAATTAAATGACCAAATTAATAGAAGTTCATCATCACATTAAAATCAAAGTACATACATAGTTCACATCTAACAACATATAGCTCTCCAGAGCATCTAATTAATTAAACCATACATTGAAATTATGTAAAATATTTCAATGCGAAAACAAATGTGATCATAATCGCAACCAACGTAACAATTGATCCAACGGCATAATGATACCAAGCCTCGATATGAATGACATATTTTTTAATCTTTCTAATCTTCAAGCGCATTTCATCCATCTTGATCTTGTGATCATCGACAACATCCGCAACATGCAACTCCAATATCATCTTCTCCTCCTCAATTTTTTTTATTTTTCCCTTCAAGAAATTGTTTTCTTCTTCAACTAAATTTAACCTCTCGACAATAGGGTCGGTTGGAATTTCCGGTTCACATACCTCCTAGATAAATAAAATCTATGTCACGTTGGTCGGCATAATTTTCATAAACAATAAATGAACTAAATAGTTATAAAGATAATATATACCACATCCGAATCATAGACAGGACGAGGGTCGACGGGGGCGGATACCAAAACCATCCCACTGTATAATAAGAAGCAATAATAAAAGTAAGAAAATTATACAAGTATCTATCTAAACATACAAGTAAGATTTTTTTCCTTTCAGAAAGAAGATAAAAACAAGAGGCTCACCACGGTGGTGCTGGCGACGAGATCGGCGCGGGCGATCGACGGCGGTGAAGACGGGAACGGGACGTGACGGACAGCTAAACCTAAACAAATATCAAGGAAAATGGAGCTTGGAGGTCGAGCTTGGAGAGGAGAAAGCTTAAGTAGTGTGTCTCGGGCATTCCATTGAACACCTCATGCGCATAGGAGGTGAGCTAGAGCACCACAAATCCCTCTCCCCTCGCCGGCCAGAAAAAACAAAGCAGTGTGCTATGCTGTTACGTGAGGGGGCATATATAGGCACATCATTGGCCCGGTTCATTGGTCCCGGTTCAAGCCACCAACCGGGACCAACGATGATGGGCCAGGAGCGAGGCCCATTGGTCCCGATTCATCCCACCAACCGAAACCAAAGGGGCCAGACGAACCGGGACCTATGCCCACACGAGGCCCGGCAGGCCCCCTGGCCTCATGAACCGGGATCAATGGGTCCATGGGTCCTGATTCGTGAATGAACCATAACTAATGGGTTTTTCTGGCCCGAACAAAAGCCATGTTTACTACTAGTGATATTTCCTTCACAAAGGCGCCATCCAGATAGCGATGCCGCTCATGTCTAACTCGCCGGAGCGTTTTGTAGCTATCTCTGGGTTGTTCCCGTACCAGCTTCCATTGCAATTTTGTGATTTGAGTTCATCTGTTTACGCATGATGCACCTGTACTACGCCGAGCCGCCGGCCCGCCGTTGTCTTTGCTCTCGGCGTCCCTGCAAATCCCGCAGCAGCTGTACTGCAGTCGCCGCTTTTTCGTTCTCTGGCCAGCTGCCACTGTTCCTCTCTCTTGTGAGAGCTGCCACTGGTGCTGCTCCTCGCTCAATGTCCCTGACCCTATCCCAGCGCGGCATACGCTATCTGGGTGGAAGGCGATAGAGCTCGAACGAGGCGTCAAAGGTTGATCGCAGACCGAGGCAGCGAGCTGGAACATGAACAGAGGGCAGTGGAGCACGTATAGGCTGCGCCAGAGCGCATCGACGATAGCTGGCGGTGGTCGAACGTGGAGCGACTCGCCCGTAGCTGGAGTGGTCTTATACAGTGTGTTAACTCTTGAATCCGATGGAAACTGAAAGTCCCAGGTTTGAATACGAGACGCAAAGGTTTCCAGGGGACGCAAGGTTTCCTTGGAGAACAAACTGCAACTTTGGACCTAGCCGCCGCCTCCCAACAACCCTAGCTTTCTGCCTTCCATCGGCGCCGGCGCCGGTCCATCCCGTCTCCGGTGGCCCTATGGCCATGAGGCGGAGTGGATCTCGGCCCTTGCCGGTGGGAGGGCTCTGTTTTTAGATCTTTTTTCGATCTTTATTAGGGTTTGTGTCCTGTTCAAGAAGGCGAGACGGTGGCGGCTCCCTGAAGATGGAATAAAGGTCCCCCTACCTAGCCCAGTTCCGGTGATGCATGTTGCATCATCGGTGGGCGTGTGGAGTTGAGTCTCCGGCGGATCTGTCATAGGTGGATTTGCTCGGATTTTTTTGCTGTTCGTCTTTGTTCGTCTATTTTCAGGTTGGATTCTTTTGATTTACACTCTTCATCTGCGGTGGTTGCTGTTCTGGTGCGTTGGTTCTACAGGGCCTTAGCACGACGACTTCCCGACTGTCTGCTATAATAAGGTTTGTCCGGCTCCAACGAGGGAGGGGCGATGACAGCAGCGCGCCTTTGGCTCGCTTCAGTACTTGTAGTTGTTGCTAGATGGTCTACGGATTGAAATGTAATTTTTATTATTTCTAGCGGTCGTTGTATTACTATGATTAAAGATGAATAGATTGAAAGTTTTTCCGAAAGAAAATACTAGACGCAAAAAATTAGGTTTGAGTACGGCTGCGTACCATTATTTTTCTTTGTCTAAAACGCTGGCAAGTGGGGGCGACATACATGGCCGTGATTAATTTTGTCAGAATCAGAAGATCTCAGCCTTTCGGTGCCACGCCATCAAATCCACTTCTAAAAATGCCACAAGGTTAATTTAGACCAGGATCAGCAAGATCAGGGTATCAATTTTAGTGATTTAGACGTGATGGTTCATTTCCATCGGGGTCTACAACCGCAGGGTTTGAATCAGATTTCAATCGTATCTCGGCTACTTTGTGACGAGAATCGATCAGCCATTATTTAGTGGCTCATACATACATATACATCGCCGGAGTATGTTGTGCGGCCCTGGGGGCTGATTAACTGCATGCATGGATCGCTTTGTCCAAGAGAGGTAATCAGGAAAGGCATATCTAGCATGTGCAATTCCATCAGGCCAGATTAAGCTGCTTTCGGGTGCCCTGGGAATGTACGTTTTACTCCATGATGGAACTATCTCCCTCCAAATATGTCCTGGGTATCTATATATGCTATACTCCATACCGGCTTTGTTTTACATTATTATTATGCTATTCCAGCGTACATGCAGGAGTACAGTTTTCGGGTGCATACCGGCGCGGAGAAGGCTCTTTCCATTTTGTAAATTCACCACCTGGTAAGAATAAGGTTAGGGGGAACAAGTGATCTCTTCATAGGTATGGCCTGCAAAGACGTCAACTTATTGCCGAACAGCTACTGGTTCTTCACTATGGATGATCATCCTTGACTTTTATGTAATCCTAATAATGGTTTTAAGATTTACATCCTTTTGGGTGCTAATCTAAGATGCAATAAGGAAGCTTTGTTTTCGTGTGTTATGGACAACCTTCACCAACATCCCATCTATATCATTGTAGTCGTCATTTAATTAGGTTGTACTAAGTGAACTCCACAATGCCGTTCGGAGAGGCACCTCGCCTTCCTCAACCGTTTCTCTATGTGCAGCCGTCAACGTGGTAACAAACATCCTCTCCTACAAAGGGAAGGAGGAACACTGTCATCACATCTTGCCATATCCGGTTTGGCATGTACACCCTCCCCTCTCATTCAGTCCTCAATGAGCATTCCATCTCCTATGATGTACCGTGACCAAGTTCCTCGACCCGGCCAATCCCTGATTCATGGCAACAAGTGTTTGATATGTAACAGAGCACGGGGGTTGTGAAAAAGCGAGTAGAAGTGTGAGGGAACGCATATGGACCAGATCAAGGGATAAACATATCTAGCAACATTAGTTTTAAAGTTTTAAACATTCCCTTGTACGTCAGCCTGGACACGGTCCGGTCCGGTCCGGTCCCGGTCCGAGCCGGCGTTTGGACCGGCCGCCGGCGGTCCGGACCGGACCGGACCGAGCTTGCCAGCGGTCTGTATTTTCAGGACCGGACCGAAGTGATGCCAGCTCGGTCAAGCTTTTCCGGCTCGTTGGGACCGAGCCAACTTGTCCTTCCAGCTTCTGTTTAGTGCCTATTTAGCTGCAGTTCTGGTGTTAGTTACACACAAAGAGCGCCATGTTCACCACGGAGAGTAGCAGCAGCAACACGTAGTAGTAGTCGAGGTGCGAGTCGTTCAGGTTGTCACCGATCCAGCTCTTGCCGGCGCTCGCCCTGGTAGCCCGGTCGACAAACGTCACAAGCAGGCTGTTGAGGAAGTTCCCGACGCCGAGCCCGCTCGTGTAGAAGGTGGTTCCCATGCTCTGCATCCCCTCCGGCGACTGCCCGAGCTGCCCGCGAGGCGGCGCAGCACGTCGGGGTCGCCGAGCTGCATGAGGCTGCTGGCGATATCGGCGCAAAAATGGAATCGCGAGTGGACGGTGATCGCTGGAGACACGACCGGAGGGGAGGGAGACAAACACAGAAGTTGTTCCGGCGCTCGAACACCATGGACGGTGAACTGGCATGGTCGAGAACTCGCGAACGGCTTCAGTGCACGCACCGCAGCGACGGCAAGCGGAAAAAAGAGGCTATGGGGCACAGGGAGGAGAGGAAGGAAGGTGAGGGGAAGCTCCTGGACATGATGGTTCACTCAGGGGACGCCGGTGGCGACGACGACGAAGCACGGCGGCGGCGGTGAATGCCCTTTCTCGGTCCGCCGAGCGGTCTCGGTCAAAGACCGGACCGGACCGAGTGCTGAGCGGGCCTAATTTCCTGGACCGGACCGGCCAATTTTGCTAGCGGGCTGGGACCGAGCAGTCCGGTCTTTCTCGGGCCACGAGCGGGCCAAAAAGCCCGCTCGCTGCGTCCACCCTGACTTGTACGTGCACAATCACAAGTGTGCGATGACATGGCGGGCGCATCACCGTAGGATTGGGCACACTTCGATTTGTTGTGATCAGGTGGAGACCATACCATCTGTGAGAGGGGAAGAAGGATAAGCGGTGACACAGCCGACGCCGTGTTGAAATAGAGGATGTGGACCTGTTGAGAGTCTTGAACCATTAGGCTCAATATTTTCTTTCCCCCTTTACAACGTACGGGCATATTTGCTAGTATCTCCTTTATCACACATCTGAAGCTATTTATTATTAAGTCTACAATACAGTTGTGGCAGACGATTTAGCTGTAGGATGTACTCAATTCCATGCCGAATTAACAAGTTGCAAACAGTTTACACTCCAGTAAGAGGTGCTTGGTTCAGAATTCCATCTTCACACCAAGTCGAAAGTTCCCAACGATGGCGGGCGCATTGGTTGGATCCTCAAGCTCAGACCACTAGTAGCCGCCAGCGACAGTGTGACTCGCCAGTGTTTACATCGCTTGGAGCACAATCACTTCCTCGTCATGTATATCCATGGTAAATATGGCGTTCTTGCCCTATCACAATCCTGTCAGATAAAGATACTCCTCTTCACAACTTTGTTATCGTAAATAGACAATAGGAATAAGAATCTTGAAATATTTGGCATAGATATTAAGAAGAGAAAAGGAGAAAAGTATATTTTTTGTCCCTTAATCTTGCGCAAATGGGTCCCTCATCTTTTTTGGTGCGACATTTCATCCCTCATGTTTTCAAACCAGGCATGAATCGTCCAATACCGGAGCAAAGCTTGTGACTGACAAGTCACTGGTTTCTGGAATCCCAGCTACCACGTCATCAGTCAAAGTCATCTCGCTCTCTCTAAATTTCCCTGATAGTCGCCACCTCATCTCCTTTGGTGATAAGAGCAAGTGTAACAGAATTATCATATCAGCCCGACCGCCATAATAATTGCCCATATGACGATTTTAGCCAAAAATGGGTCTAGCAGAATCGTCATCCAGCGCTCCACCAGTTAGAATAAATTCGAGGCATACCGTTGATCATCCGAGGACCAAGCAATCACACAAGGCACGACACCGAGATTTGTTAACGAGGTTCACCGATATGGCTACATCCCCGGGGCATGACTACGGGCGCTCCTCCCCGTGACACCGTCACAATACCACACACCGGCCACCCGGGCGCCGGCACAAGCCGTCGGCTCCCCCTTGCGCACCTGTGCTATTATGTTGGCATAGGTTACATCGTGTGTCTACCCTCGCTATATAAGAGAGGCCTAGGATACAAGTGTCCTACTAGGACACGACTCCACATCCTATGTAAACACGATACAACTACAAGTCCAAGTGTAACCTACCTTGTACACTATATTCGACACAACTCCAACAAACTCGACCTTGGCAAATATACTCCACCACCTTGAATTTGTCCATGCGTCAAACTTCCATGTACATTGGACTTGAGTTTATCCCATGAGCACCGCTGCTACTCCAAAGACTCCATGTGACTCCACCTGCAACTTGTAGTCCCTTCTTTTCTTGACCACAGTCAACACTCGAGCGAAATTAAGTTCCACATCACTCTAGTTTGCGCTCCCAACTTCCAGAGTATCAGTCCAACGCCATCACACACTGATCGCTGACCTGCGTGAAAGTGAACAACTCACATATTGGGTGTCACACATAAGAGTTACCTGAACTCAACATCATCGCTCCTTTCTTGACCGTCTGTCTGAAACTTGAAGGAATTTCACCATTGCTTGTAGTCATCCCGAGTCAAATTCGCAGTTGTCTCACCACATGTATGACCACCAGAGCCCTGGCCCGTCTCCATGCCCGTTCATACCGCACGCCTCGCCGCTATTACTGCGTCAAGCCTCCGCTGTCCCGGTCGAGTCTCAAGGGTCTTGAACCACACCACTCAACCCCCACTGCAGAGTACCACCGATCATCACCGACCGATGACGAGTTTCACGCTTCCATCAGACCACTGGCTCCAGTCCGAATTACGTGTCCCTCGCTTTTCCCGCTGAATAGGCTTCGACTCTCTAAGCTCTTACGTCGTAGCCCCTCAATCAGCACCGAGTGAAGTCCTCCAGACTCCAGCTCCACCTTCAACATGACTCCATGGTAGATGATCAGTCCACCCCTGCGCCTCATCGACTTCAAGCTCCGTGTATACACCACCTTGAATCAATCCCACGCCATAGTCTTGTCGAAGCCACACAAGCCCTCGGGGCCCGCGCCATGTGTTTCCACGCCCAGAAGTCGGTCACCATCAGCATCACGCTCCTTTTCGTCGTCGCCGATTCCACCACCGTCTTCTGTACCAACCGACTTACGTCGATCCGTCAGACTGTTCAGTCCAACCCAGCCGAACTTGTTCGACTGCAGCGACACGCTCGAGGCTCCCAAACCGTCTTCCGCGAATTTCCATCCATCACATGATAATTCCATCACAGCTGACATGAATTCTCGCAACGCCTTCATGTTGGAAATATGCCCTAGAGGCAATAATAAATTAGTTATTATTATATTTCCTTGTTCATGATAATCGTTTATTATTCATGCTATAATTGTATTGACCGGAAACAGCGATACATGTGTGGATACATAGACAACACCATGTCCCTAGTAAGCCTCTAGTTAACTAGCTCGTTGATCAATAGATGGTTACGGTTTCCTGACCATGGACATTGGATGTCATTGATAACGGGATCACATCATTAGGAGAATGATGTGATGGACAAGACCCAATCCTAAGCCTAGCACAAAGATCGTGTAGTTCGTATGCTAAAGCTTTTCTAATGTCAAGTATCTTTTCCTTAGACCATGA
>LR880971.1:41414190-41444015 GCA_904067115.1 Aegilops sharonensis | reverse complement strand
CATGAATTGGCCCTGCTCGCCTCCACCGAGCCGTTCTTGGACATATCACACTTCGCCGCAGCCCCACGCCTGCTTCCCACCGTCCCGCCTACCACTGCCATGGCCGCGCCATGGGAGGTCAATGCGGGTCAGGATGACAATTTTACCCATGGGTACCCGACCCGCTTCGGTAGGGTTTGGGCATACTTTTGTGCCCAAGGGTAGCACCCGAACCCTACCCGATTAGCCGTGGGTAGGGTATGGGTATAACTATTTACCTATGGGCATGCCCGAACCTGACACGACAAAGTCATACACTTTAACTATGTGATGTGTGGTCGTGCATGAATCCCTTTGTTTAAACTATTGAAGTGTTCTAGTTGAACTATTGAAATCCTTTTTCTTTGACCATGTCATGAAACTGAGTTCACTTTTGTATTTCTGTCAAAAAATACTATTGAATGGCATATTTTTGAATTAGTGTGTTGAGTTGCCCGTTGGATACCCATTGGTTATGGGTACCCGCCGGGTATGGGCAGACATTCGCACACATGTGCATGTTGGGTATGGGATTGTTGTACCCAACCTATACCCGGCCCATTGCCATCCTTAGATGCAGGCATCTCTCTGCCGCTGATCCACCCTTCTTCGGCTTGCTAAAGAGGGCGGCATCACGCGTCGACTATCTGCCGCCGCCAACTCCATCTCCCGCATCATCCATGCAACATCTTGATGTTCAACGACTTGTCCCAAGGTAAAATTTCCTAAATCTGCTCATGTATAGTAGTCTGGCTCCGCGTAGATTCGTGTAGATGACATAGGATTCAAAATTAGTGTAGATGTCGACGACGATAGAGAAGTTTTTTGATGATTCGCCGTAGTCTTGAAGCGACGAGTCTGAGAGTGAGGTGATGGACGCTGAAGACAATGAGATTGTATTGATGGTTGCCCAATGGATAGGGACAACCGAATGAAGAGGAAGTGTGCGGGGTCGTAGATAGGTCATTTGACATTTCACCGAAATAGAGTAGCCTGCCATAATCTGCTCATGGCCTCCTACTTTTCCCCAGATACTAGATACTCTCCCTACCTATTCCAATGACGCTTCCGCGTGTCCATACGGTTGTTCCGTCAAATTTCCAAACATGGAAGCCAATGAACTATTTTTCAAGCAAGTCAGGAATGTCACTGGTCTGCTGGTTTTTTTTTTTTGTTTAAAGAAGGTGACTGCAACACTTTGGATGATTGCATATGGCACTCATGCAGATATTGCAGATTAGGATATTCTAATGGAAGAAAATACAATCATAATGTGCACAAAAGTGTTCGTCTATATTGTGGTAAGGGTTTATGGAACTCAATATATGCAAGCACCCAACGATGAGGAAACGGCGAGGCTTTTAGCAACGAGTGAAGCAAGAGGTTGTCCTGGGATCTTGAGAGTGTTGAATTTATGCATTGGAGGTGGAAGAATTTCCCGGCATCATGTCACTATCAGTTCACCAAGCATTGCCGTGATCCAACTATGATTTTGGAAGAGGTTGCCTCCGGGGATTTCTAGATTTGGTATTGCTATTTTGGCTTTTCCGGATCTCATAATGACATCAATGTCATGCAGAGATCTCATATGTTTGCTAGTCTAGCATGTGGTACTGCTCCAGGATGCAACTATAAGGTGAAGGCCATGAGTACGACCAAGACTAGTATCTAGCCGATGGCATCTGTCCATCTTGATCAACATTTGTGAAGACAATTTCTAATCCTCAAAGTAAGAAACATAAACATTTCGTAAAGGTGCAAGAAGCAGGGAGAAAGGACGTCGAGAGAGCATTTGGAGTGCTGCAAGCTAGGTTTGGAATTGCTCGGGGTTTTGCTCGTTTCTAGAATAAGGATTGCTTGACAAAGATCATGACTTGCTGTGTGATCCTACATAATATGATCACTGAGGGTGAGAAGGAAACGCCGATGGCCAAAGACTATAATCAACTGTCAGGCCTCGTAGGCACATAAACCATATTCAAACAGTTCTTGAGGCGTACTAGAAGATTGAAGACTGGCCCATGATCAGCCATGTGAAGATTTCACTGAGCATCAATGGCATCTAGCTGGACGATGGTGTGTTTAGATTTCCTTAATTCATTTTTTTACTTGAACAATTTGTTTCATTGGATTATTTGTTAACTTGGACTATTTTTTATATTCAAATTAATGGTTTGTAAACATATTGTTGAATCGTAAAAATCAGAAAAATTATGGAGGCTGCATATGGCGACTCTGTGTTTGGGCACAACCTCCGCAGCCTCCAAAAAACTATGGAGCGCCATCCAAAAGTGCTCTGGATGTTGCGGATATGGTGACTCTACTAGGTTGCTCTAATGGAGAGCCGCCGCAGTCAGCCTTCCCCACCACCTAGAGAAATATGCTCCATGCGTCGCCTTTGGGATTCATTGCACGGGCCTCACACTGTAGTCCACTTCCCATGGTTGCTCCTCTTTCCCGCCATCCGAGTCCAGTCCATCACCGACCTCCTCCTCCTCTGCTCCATGACCGTCTCGTCTACCCCATTTTCTCCGCCTGTGCGGTTTTCACTTTCAGTGAGAGTTCGATGAATTCATTGAATTTTAGCAATTTCAGTAGACACCAACATATTTATCTTTCAGTCAAAATATTTCAGTAATTTCAGTTGTACACAGGAATTCAAATATTTTTCAAACGTACAAAAATATTTTTGAATTTCAAGCGAACATTCCGGTTCTTTGGCCGAAATGCAAACAGAAATCACTAAAATTCGGTAATTTTGGTAGGTGCTGAAATATTTCTGAAATTGAAATTTAAAACTAGGTGGCCGTCCTCCATCGGGTCGGCGAAGTCCATGTCCCCGCCTCGCCCCATCCCCACGTACACCAACACCCGCTCCACCCTATCTGCCTCCCACTCTGTCCCATTGACGGCGACACGCGTCTCCCTCCCGCCCCGCCAGCAGCGCCGACAACGGTGCGGTGCTCTAAACCACCATGCTCCATGGGGTCCGTGCCACCTCGAGGCCAACAACGTCGCATGCGTGGCCATGTACTCCCACGGCGTCGCCTCCATGGACCTCGGCTTCCAAGACAAGCTCCATGCATTCCTCCTCGACACCGGCGTCAGAGGGTCGACTTGTTTGCTCCTGCTGTCCGTGTTAGGCCAGCGCGGGCACATGGGCGGTGCTGAGAAGGTGTTGCGACTGGACGAGGAGGGTGTGCGCTGGACGGCCTCCCAGGCGCACGCCTCATGGAGCTAGGTGCTGCGATGGCTGTGGAGGCTTTCAGTTCTGAAGCACACGTACGGGAGGTGCCTATTGATGGCGTGCTTGGCGGTAGCGAGGCGCTCTCCTCGTTGAGGAGCGACATTGAAGGAATGTCCGAGATATCGGGGAGCCGATGATGGAGAAAGGAAATTGGGGAAGAAGACCTTGGGGAATGAGTTGTGTGAAAGAGAGAGGTGGGGGTAGGAGAAATAGTTGACTTTGACCGCCATGTGGCACAGTGAGCCGAAAACCATTGACACGTCAGCCCCATACCGTTTTGCTCCGGTTTTGGACGATTCTTGTTCGGTTTGGGAACATGAGGGATGAAATGTCACCCCAAAAATGATGAGGAACCAAATGTGTACTTTGCGCAAACTTGTGGGGCCAAAAATATTTTTTCTCTATCAAAAAAATATGAAACATGAACAAAGGGCAAGCTTGATTGACTGTTGATAATTATTGAGACAAAATTATATCATTGTTTACCACCTAAAGAGCATGCAGCGAAGCAACTCTCCTAGTCAGACAGGAAATAAAAATGAAATTAAAATAACAAGGGCATGTACCTTCGTGAACCCATCAAACATGCGAGACCGACAACGCGTCCACCGCCGCCTAAGTTAATGGTTCTCTTGAGCCTGTGGATTATTGTGCAATCACTTACAAATCTCCCAAGATGAGAGCAAAAAAATACATAGTATATGCAACATAGGCACCTACGAGTTATAAATTTGATACCACATTCCATGACAGCATCAGTTGGCGTTTATTTATATGCAACAACATAATGTTGTTTAATTATACGGTGATTACCTGAAATTAGTGGAGCTCCAGACGTGCATGATGCCATCTGCTGTTCCTGTAATTAGAACTGGAAGGTTTGGATGGACAAGGACACAAAGAACTGGAGACGTAGCTTCCAGCGTACAAATGCACACCCTTTTCTGCAAGTCCCATATCTGATTTGAAAGAAAAGTAGTCGTTTGGACTTTAGCATTATTTTATTTCCGATAAAGGAGGATCATCCCGGCCTCTGCAACTCATAATAATGTGAGACTCCTACTGTTTTATTTTTATTTTTTATGGAGGGGAGGCGCCTACTGTATTAAATTAGCTAGTGTGGCTTGTTTGAGGATAATGGCACATATACCTTGGCGGTGCAATCATCAGAGCCAGAGATCAAATACCATTGATCTCCGCGTGTGATAAAATCAAGGCAATTCACTCTGTCCATATGCCCAGGCAAAGAATATTCAGGGAGAGAAGAATCAAGCCTCCAAACCTGAACATAACCAAGCATATACAACAGTACTTAAGGTTTCGTTGTAGTAAAACTTATCTCCATAGAGTCAAAGTTTAGTTAGCGAAAAGAAGAAATCCGGACAGACAAACCTGCACTTCGCCACCAAAAGACCCACTTACAAAACTGCTGGCATCCCCTGGGTTAAATGCGATTGTCCTTACGTCAGCAGCCGAATAGTTACGTTGGCGCTTCCAGCCCAGTTGCCAGTCTAAAAGCAGTGCCCCCGGTGAGAACACATACGATAGGATTGGGTGAACGGCTAGTACTAGACTGATCTTGCTATGCCAAGGTTCGACACACCAGATCTTTTCGATTTTTGTTACACACGCACAATTGTAGACACAGAACTCAGCATTATTTGTCACAGCTACAATCCATTCCCTTCTTGCAATAAATTTGACGGAGTGAACTGCAACGAGAGTGGTCAATTTAATTAGTATTCCGTTGACTTTGCAAAAAAAAATATTCCATTGGCAGCTTATATTTAAGGCACTCCCAATGCATTATATTTCACTCCCTCCATCTAGGTGTATAAGGCTGGTCATAGTGGGGAGTAACTTAAACTAGTGTCATATACATAGTAGTAGTGTCATAGAGGACTTCATTTATTAGCTTGTAGACTCATCTTATCTTGGAAAGCGCTATGTTACAGTAACATATTATGTTACCACTTCTCATTAATTACACGCCACATAAGCAAAACTTTCTTGAAGTGCGCTATGTTACTAGCTAAGTTACTCCTACTATGACTAGCCTAAGTCATATTAGAAGGTGCAGCGCGACCTAGGTGCAAGCAGATTGGAGGAGAAGAAAAATCTAGACCGGTCCTCTTTCCAATCAAAGCGCTCATTTCTTTCTTCTAAATGTACTCTCTCCATCCGGTGAAAAGTGTACATATAGAAATATTTTAGGACAAATTATAAAGTTGAGTGAAAAATGCATTGGAAAGGTGCAAGCCACCATCTCTCTCGTCTTTAATTACCTAACCCCCAATAAGCTAAGTGCATGTAGAAATTAAGAAGACCGTGCGTTGAATGTTATTGCTCTTGATTATCGTGTGATGAGAGAGAAATAATTTCTTTTTATTTTAAAGTGCATTGGAAAGATAGAATTACACTCTTTTGTGAACAAATTTCAAAGCTAAATGTACACCCTTCACCGGACGGAGGGCGTAGCATTTAATTGCAGCAGTTAAGAAGATGACGTTTTAGCTACCCATGCAGGCCTACGTACTTCTAGCATGCAAAGCCGCTTTGATTTCTTGCCTAATCAAAGTATAGACGTGCTACATGCATTGGTCATTGCCTGAGAAAAACACGGGAGAAAGGGGGTTTTCACTAGAAGATAACGAGCCAGTGGAGACAAAGCTTGCTGGGGAACGAGGCTGGAAGGGGATCCAGATGGGAAGTTAATGAACGGCGCCTAAAAGTTTTGGAAAAATCTGGTTTTCGTAATGTGACTTATACAACTGGACGAAGGGAGTAAACTATATCATATGCATTAAATGCTTATTTAGATATAGCTCTTCAATGGATTATATTTTATTGTTGTATCTAATACCTCCCATAGTGGGAGAGTATGATGCATTGCCACCAAAGCAAAAATATGATGTGACACTATAATTAATTATGTGAGAGATGTTTTATAATACAGTATCATAATACAAGTGTATGATACTATGCATTGGGAAAGTAGCATCATAGACTAGTATCATGTGCATGATACTCTCCACTACGAGATGTCTAAAAGAGCTCTCATTTAATGTGTTTTGTTAGAAAAAAGTACTCCCTCCGTCCAGGTGCATAGGGCGTCTCCAATAGTTGTAAGATGCTTGTTGGTAAATTTTCTATGTAAGCATTGATGAGGTCTCAAGTAATAAATGAAGAAAGCGCGTGAGGTTGTATGAACATGAACCAACAACGTGTGCACAAGCCCCAAGGTAAAGAAAGAGAAAGAGAGCAAGCTTTCATATTCTCTCACCTTCTATTGGTCAACCTTACATACACTCATTGGAGTACTTTTTTAGGTACCAACAAGCCACTCCACCACTTTTTTAGGTACCAACATGTGCATGATACATTGTTGGTTGATGACATGGATATATTTACCAACAAACTAACCAACAAGTTCTAGGAGATGCCCTAGGATGGGCATCGTGACTTAGAGGTGTTTGGTTCAGGGACTTTTTAGTCTCAGAGACTAGAAAAAGTCCCTAAAAAGTCCCTAGGAACCAAACGGGAGGGACTTTTTCTATAGGGACTAGAAAAAGACTCTACTGAAGAGTCTTTTTTAATTAGTCCCTGGGACTAGAAAAAGTCGTGGGACTTCTGAACCAAACACCCCTTTAGGCATGCGTGGATTGGGCTAGGCGAAAAGCAGCAGTTAAACGCTCTCTCTCTAATAAATGAACGTGCTTGCACCCTTCAAAAAAAATGAACGCGCTTGCACTATGCGTGGAGGTTTTCCTGGGTGTTGATTGGACCATGCATGCGTAAATAATTTCTTAGGTACCAACAAGCCACTCCACCACTGCATGACCGTTTCTTACTTCAAGGGAATTAAGGGGGCACTAATCACGGGAATTAAGGGTGGTTTTGTTGGGTGTTGGTTGGCTATTTTCACAAGTGAAACAATTGCTTGGGGAGAACGAGACACGGGGCATGACTGCTTCTACTCTTGGATTATCTGATTTTTATTACGCGCCCTACATGCGCCCTATGCACCTGGATGGAGGGAGTATGAGTTGTCATGGCTTCCATGCTAAATGTATCTAGATTAAGATATGATAACTCTCTCTTTCCCCATTAAATATGGTGCCACATCATATAGCCCAAGATGGAGCACTAAGAGGGTGCTTGATACGTTTTAGTCCCATGACTAAAAGTAGTGGGACTAAAATTTGCTAGCCCCGCCCATGCTTGGATCTAAATACTAAAGAGACTAAATCAAGTTATAAACATTTATTATCCTCCAAACCCTCTAATTCAGAACTCGCCTGTGTTAAAGGAGAGGAATTAAATGAGGAGAGAGAGGACTAGTCCACATTTTAGTAGGGGTACCCCTGACTAAAATATTTTAGTCTCAAGACTAGTTTTAACCCCTCTTTAGTCAGGGGTGCTTGAAACATTAGCCTCTTAAAGAGACTATTTTTAGTCAGACTAAAATAAGTCTCTTGTATCCAAGCACCCTCTAAGACTAGCCACAGTGGGAGTAACTTAAGCAGTAACATCAAGTCCAACTAAGCAAATTTGCTTATGTGGCAATGAGTTAATGAGGAGAGAGGTAGTTTGAGTTACTTAGCTAGTTATCGTAACATCGCATGTCCCAATGCATTATGAGTCTATAACCTAATAAATGAAGCTTTGCATGCGACCGCACTTATGTTACTACCCACTATGAAGGTAATAACATAGTCTAGGGATATGTGTATGCTACTAGTGTATGTTACTATGCACTGTGGCTAGTCTATGACTGCGTTTATATGATGACAAGCTTAATTATTACTCCCTCCGTTTTGATTTGTTAGGTCCAATTTTAAAAATCCAAATTTTTGATGTCTTGGCCTCTTCCTTTGGGAATAGGCAATTACTAATTGCAATCACATTACTTCTAATCTAATTTTGGTTCTCTATGTGGAATAAACCAATGCTTAAAAAGGATAGGTGACCATGCATGCTACATTAGTAAGTGCTCCAACACTTAATTAGGTCCTTCTTGGTTGCATTCATTTTTTGAGACAAGCCTAACAAAATAAAAAGCTGGAAGTAGATATTCCCTCCGTCCGAAAATACTACACATCACCTTTTATCCATTTTGATGACAAGTATTTTCGGACGGAGGGAGTACGAGTTAGAAATATACCTGCATACTCCGAGACTTTAAACGAATTCGTCGGGTACTGATGCCATACAAAATGACTTTGTTAGTTCAAAGGAAAATGCCAAGGCATACATTTCACTCGCCAGTACACACACACACACACGCACACACACGCACACGCACACACACATTGATAAAGCTTTTGTTCTGATGACCCTTTACTTGGCAGTGGTAATAAATTTGAAATATTAACATAACTATATGTTTAGTTTGAGAGTGCACTAGCTTGCCTTCATCTCATGGTTCCATACGCGAGCATATCCACTTCTATGACCTGTTAAAATCCTGTGCGGCAACTTATAAATTTATTGTAAGACATAATGACATCCAACACATTCACTTGAACAAAGGAACGGAAATATGTACAATCCCATATTATGCCAGCTAGCAATATATGCACTCACCATGGCTTTGTTGGATGTGCATCCAGGGAAAACAAATCGTCAGAATTATACTTCACTGATATATTCTGATCAAACAAAACACTAGTCAACACCCAGAACATTATTATAGCTGGAAGTAAGTTGGATGATCCAAGTACTCAAGTCGACCCGGGCGCGTCGTTGGTTGAATTGCCAACACGAAAGCAAATGCATACAAATTTTAGCCTACAATGGGGTGTGATTACCTCCAAGTTTATATAATTCACATCTAGATGTTTTTTAAGGATGTCACATCTAAGTTATCACAAATAACGCAGCAACAAGGAACAAAAAAAAGCTGAGACAAAAAAATAGACCACAAATTAACATAGTGGACATCAGGTTAGATGTGACATAACTATATATATCACATCTAGATGTGTCCTAGACAGACCCATTGCCTCCACCCTCGTTCCCCTCCCATCTCATCTAGGTACCAGCTGGAGTTTCTTTACCCGGTTAAAATACGCCACATGCTCCCAACGGAGCAGGTTATCCATTCAACACGGTCAGAGCAGACATTTTTTCTTTTCCTTTTTCCCCTTCCCAGCCGGATATGTACTTCCCGAATCAAAGGCGTGTATTCCTCGATACTATTAAGGGCATGTACAATGGTGCTATCTTAGGAGTGCCATGTAGGATAGATGATGAAGTAAAGAAGAAAGAACTCATAAGAAAAGACTTGTCTTCTCTTATTTAAGAGAAGACAAGAGGTGACCTCTTAGCATAATATGTCTCATCATATTTTCTAGTTATTTTGAAGATAAGGCTAAGAGATGATCCACTGTAGACAATTTTTTTTGTCATCTCTAAATCACATGCAAGACTTAAGATAAGACTATCTTATCAACCACTGAACATGCTCTAAGTGTACTTTCCGTTAGATGTTTTTTTATGCACTTCCGAGCGTGTTGCATACTTTCCAATGGGTTATATTGTGTACTCGTATGATATTATTTTTCCTGCACTTCTCGACAGGATATGTACTTCGTGAACCCAATGATTGTACTTCCCGACGGCAGTCTATGTACTTCGCACGCAACATTTCTTTCCAGATTTGTAATTCCCAAAAAAGTAAACTTTTGTACTTCCGGAATATATGGTTCCAATATTACTTCATTTCTTAAACTATTCTAAGCCAGAGTGTTTTTTTCCCTCAAAATGAGGGTAAAAGATTTGTCTCATTCATTAAATAAGCAGAAGAGAGTTGCCAAGTTAATTTGCGAAAAAGCGGAAGAAGATCATTACAAACTTGTCCAAGACAAACGAACATGCACAACCTTGCAAGCATGCTAACTACTCCGGAACCATGAAGACAGCCCGACAACATACCGAACATGGTACTACTGCCACTCCCCAAAACTTGGGTCTCATATGGCAAAGGAAACCCCATCAATTCACTGCAGCTTGAGAAAAACACATGACTGCAGCCTAGAAATCTGAGAACCATCCATCATGGAACCACTTGTGACTTCCCTTTAGCGCCACCTTACTTAATTATTTTGCTCCTACTTGATTTCTCCTTGAGGATGTCGGATCGAGGGTTAGCGCTAACCCTTCTTGCATTTCTCCCTCAATGCTTTTTCCGTCAAGAGGCATCCACTTGTCTTTCTGAATTTTGTAGCATCCAAGTTGGTGAGGAATTCACAAAACTTGTGGCGATGAGGACCCCGGGATTAGGCACCAATACACCAGCGACAACAATATCATCGCCCATAGGAAAAATCTGCCTGACGGACTCAAGCGAGCGCATGGCACTGGCATCAAGACAACCACTCTCCTCATATGTGGACGCCTGGCTAGGCTCCAAAGCCACAACCGAGGGCACAAGCGAGTCCACCTTTAGATGCTTTGACAGTGGAAAAACCGGTCTCACACTTCCCCTAAAGCTCAAGTATGATCCGCAAAACTGAAGCCAGGACCATGGCTGTAGACTAGCCCACAGAGGCAGCTCGCGCAGAGGACAAGGCAATAATCGACTGTGAACTTGCACTAGCATGAGGGGAGAAGTGACCGTAGAGCTTTGCGTCCCTCTCATCCTCAAAGCCAACAATGGTCATCACAACCATCTCATGTCCCGCAAAAAAATGCACGAGAGAGTCTGCCCAGAGCAGCCCCCGTTCGCTCCAGAAAGCTCCCAACCCATAGCAGCCAACCTTGCATAGATTTAGCGACATAGCACAGAAGTTGGACATCCCCCTTCAGCTGAAACGAAGCCAAGCCTTGCAGCTCAGAGTGCAAAAGCCCGACGTGCATTGCAAAGACAGAACACATGGCCACATTAGATGGGGTTGTCGACCTAGTGGGAGCAAAAACGACCGACGCCCAGCAATTACAAAGGATGGCCTTGGAGAGAAGCGTGGCTCCAATCCTGGCCTAACGTGGAGCTAGAGCTTGACGATGCTTGGTGGCGAGGCGAGACAAAGATGGTGTAGCAGGGTTTGCCAGTGAGTTGAAAGGGCGCTAGGCGTTGTGACACGCATGCGCCCGGTGCCCGTACTCAAGGCAATGGGAGCACCTAAAGGGATCTTTGCAATCCATTGAACGGTGTTCCACACTGAGGCATCTGCAACATCTACTGCGTAGCCAAGAGTGAAGGGATAGGGAGCCAATGCCGGGGCTGGAGACATCGGACGGCGTGGGCCACATCACAACAACACCTGTTGCCAACCCCCTGTCATGTATGCCTCATGACCCACACTCACCCAACTAGATCGATGACCTAGGTGGTAGCCGATGGTATCTGCAGGGCCAGCTCTTCTTCGTCGTCCTCCTCCTCCTCGGCGCATCGGAGCCCCATGATACAGGCCACGGCGCACGGGCCAACTCATCCAGGATGCCATTGGCTGGGGCGCCGGACTTGGGGGCACCACGAGCTGCAGCATCCCTACCCCCAGGAGCTCAGGAGGAACCATATGCACTAACTCGTTGTTGCCAGCTTTGTTGGCGCGTGAAGGAGGAGGCGGCGGTGGCGTCCGGAACTCCAGATCTGAGCCTAGATCTGTTGGGACGAAGAGCGGTTGTGGCAGGAGGGGCATTTAGGGTTGGCGAGGGGCTTAGGAAGCGGCGAGTGGTGGGTCCGAGGAGGTTGGTCGTGCGTCTGGGAGCTCATGTCCACATCACACACTCCTCCCAATGGCGAAGGCGGCATAGTGCAAGATGAAGGGAGAGAGTAGGGCAGAGGCCGAATCCGGGCGTGGCTGACGTCGAGGTTGATGAACCAGTGAGATACGGGCGACCATTGCATGCTAACGCGAGCCCCCTTACCCATTCGCCTCACCAAATTGAAGTTAAGCTAGAGTGTAGAATCCCTTTTACACCCGTAACAAAAACAAGTACATAGCTTAGTAAAGCAGTTTATCAAATACTGTAACTTTGAAATCATATATTTTACTATTTAGATTATTGTTTGCTACATTGTTCCAATACTGGAAGGGGTTGTGCCTTCCGATTCTTGGGAGGGGAGTAAGGGCATCTCCAAGGGCGGCCCCTACTCCGCTCCTATTTGTTCAGACTGAACAGTATGGACAAAAAAGCCATCCAAGGGTGCTCCGTACCTTCGTCCGGACTGTCTGAAATCCCCTACTCTTTTTTTAAGAGCACCCAAATAGCATGCCAGCTCCCACCATAGCCTGGTGAGTAGCAAACTCCACCCGAACTCCAACGCACACAATACAACCACAACACAAAAGGACATGTCCTAAACTGACTAACAAAGCCGCGTCTCAACCAACGCCGATCACCTCCGAAAAGCAACAACTCCCACTGAACTATCCTTGCCGAGCACCGCTACTCCAGTTTCAAACGAAGGGAAAACGTGGGAGATGTTCAGCATGTCCAGTGTCCACCTCCACCTTAGCACAGCCCACCAA
Source organism: Aegilops sharonensis (assembly GCA_904067115.1). NCBI lineage: Eukaryota > Viridiplantae > Streptophyta > Magnoliopsida > Poales > Poaceae > Aegilops > Aegilops sharonensis. Next base: position 41,431,274 of record LR880971.1, on the reverse strand, counting down.
AAGCCATCCATGCCCACTCCACATCCTCTCTCTCCTCTCAACTTCACATCTCTCTTTCCCGACAACCATCTCTCTCCCAGTGCAGCTCTCTGGAGCCAGCCACCGTCCCACCGCCGTCCAGAATGCCTCACCCCTCCTCCCAAGCTTGCGCACGACCTGACACGCCGCCACCTCAAGGCTGCGTCCATGTCGTCGGGTGCCTGCGACAGGGGCACGGGCCGATGGCGCCGGTAGAAGGCCATGGCTGGAGCTCCGCCGTTCTCCACCCTGATTGCCACGACTAGGATGGTCCGCGGCCGGGATGAGCTAACCAGCAGCCATGGCGTTAGCTCATGCGTGCGTGTGCCAGGGTGGCGCTCTCGCGGAGCACAACCATGGCTAAGGGTGGAAATGGTCCGGTCCATTCCCTGACCGAGCCGCCGGCGAGCTGTACCGAACTGGCCATCCTTCAGCTTGGTCTAGACCCAGGGGACCGGCCATGGCGAGGTGGTGACCATGGCGTCGGTGAGATACGGCTACAGGCCCTAATCGGAGGGGGCAGGGGAAAGGGGCGGTGACTCACGGCGAACTCGATGGCAGGGTCGGGGAGGCCGGGGAAGGAGCGACGGTGACGTAATCGACGACGTACGATTGCGGCCGGAGTTGGGGAAGGAGGACGGTGACGACGGCTTCGGGGCGAATTCGACCGATTCCTTGCACAGGGAAGGAGAGCTCAAGGTAGAGCAGCTCCTGGACACGGTGTTTCGTCGCGGGGAGGCCGTGGCAGCGTCGCCTGTCGGCGAGGGGCGGCAGTGGTGACCATGGAATCGGGAGCGGCAGTGGATTGGGCATGGCCGTCGGGCGTGTGTGGTCGGGCGTGGCCATCGTCCTCCTTAATGGATCTTGGCGACAAGCATGGGCACCCCGTGGAGGAGGAGAAGCACCATGACATGCTTGGTGCGTGTGCGCTCCGGTGCCGTGCGTGCTTGCTGTGCTCGGGTGAGTTTACAGGGAAGGGGCAGGGAGCCGACGGCTAGTAGCAGCGCTAAAGAATAGGGGTGGCTGCGGGGTGCTTGGGCTGCTGGCGACGGCAACGGCGACGGCGAGAAACCTATCGGGTGCGATGGGAGCAAGCGAAACGAACGATGGCACGATGCGATATAACTTGCCAAGTTGGGCTTGGCCTGCCCTTTTCAGTCCGTCTGAGCGGGGCCGGGTCAAAATAGGATATCCACGAACTCATGGATTGGATGGATTCAGAACTTGCTCCATGGATACCAAATGGATACCCATTTTACAAGCAGGACTCACATGGCAGTCACACATGTCATATAACCTATTATAATTCCGTATCAACCATTAAGTATTGACCATGTTTGTCGTATCATTTGTAGTTGTGATGTGTGCAAAACTGATAATTTGTATTGTCTATCGTGTTACGTGACCTTTTATCGTTATTTTTGTTATTAACATGTATATATTGTTATGGTTGCTATTTTTATTGTTACATGGATATGGATATCCATGAATAGCTTGATATCTAAGGAGGTAACACTTCACAAGGGAGCTAAGGCGATCGCCATACCTAGCTGCATCCAGCCTCCTTTCCCTCTCACCGTCGCTAGGGCGCGTCCCCGAGCAAAGCCCGCGCGGCTCCAGCGGCGGCAGGAAGGTCCGGTTTAGGGGCAGCTTGCGGATGAAGTCTTGGAGGTCTTAGAGGGCTGTTGTTGTCGGAGAAGGAGATGAGGGCCGAGCCTTGCTAGGCCACCGAAGAAGACGGCGTCAGCGCATGGACCTGGACGACGGCGAGTTCGATCTCAGATCTAGACTTGGCGTACATCGGCGTGGGTAATTTGTCTCAAGTTATCTTTAGGGACTCTTCTTGTTTGGTGTGGGACAGCGTGTCATCGACGCTTTCCTAGTTTAGGAATAATGTCTTCCCTGCCCTATCCCCGTTCCGTTGGTGTGCTTGTCACCAACGGGGGACGTGTGGTTTTCTGTCTTCGGTGGGTCTCCTGGGATCAGGTTGGTTTAGATTTCTGGTGGATTTGTCTGGATTTGGCTGGCTTTCATGGTCTTCGGAGTTTCTACAGGCCCTTATCGATCTTCTCTTCTCCGGGGCGGCGATTAGCTTCACAGGTCGCGACCGCCGATGTCTCCTGGTCTTCATCGATGACTTCCCGGCCGTTGCTTTTACAAGCTCCTGGGTTTCAAAAAGTTTGATCTACCAAGGTGGAGGCCGAGAGGCGGCATCGAGCTATGCTCACGGCGCGCCGCCGGTGGAAGCAAGAGGACAAAGACTTCGGCATCCCCAAGGCTTTAATTGTAATTTTATTTTCTGTATGACTGTTTTTGTAAGGTCCCGTGAATTACAATATATAAGGCCTTAGGCCTTTCCAAAAAAATAGCTTGATATCTAGCGGGTATGGGTATGAACAGCGATCTATGACCAATAGATACTTTTACGGGTGGGCAATGGACACGCTTGTGGTTGTGGATATGCTACCCATCCAAACCCGCCCCATTGCCATCCCACACGAGCTAGCTTCAACTCGAAGTAGTCTCCACAGTTCCTGGTGAGGACGCACCGCACTCCTAGGCCCACTTCGTACAAGTGTGCCAAGTGTGGCAAGGAAAATGATTGAGTTAGGCTCTATGTTGAGAATTTGGAGATCCTAAAGGCCCTTGAATCCGGGGAACGAGAACCGGAGCCCGCTGAGCAAGAAAATAGTTATTTTCTTGAACCGGCGGAACAGGTCTTCCTGCTGCCGTCACCCGACGCCGACCCAACGTCGCGCTCCTCGGCCCCTTGCCCGTCCGACCCCACGCCACCATCTCCGACCTGGACGCTACTCCTCCATTTGGTTGCGCCTGCCTACTCATCTGCTCCACGTATACCTGGCCACGGGCAGCCCGGCCCGGAGGGCCCGGCCCGACCTTGCCCGTGGGCCGGGCCTGGGCCTGAGTTTTGAGCCCAAAGGACATGTCGGGCTAGGCTTGGGCTTGGATATGTTGCATTTTAAGGAAGCGGCCCGAACCAAGGCCCGAGGCCCGGCAGGATTTGTCACTAATGGGCCGGGCTTGGGCGTGAAAACTAGGCTTGATGGGCGGGCTGGGCCAGGCCCAGGCCTAGGTTTTTGCCTCAGGCTTTGTTAGGCCCAGCCCGCCCCGACGAATGGCCAGGTATAGCTCCACGCCAGTGCCCTCCTTCAGCCTCCTCCCACCGCTCCATTCACGCCACGTGAGTTCCCCTCCCCTACCAGCTGAGATGTCTATAAAGTGTTCGACAATTATTATTTTTAATCAACAGGGGTAGCCCCCCGTCTCCATTTTCATTGAAAACCAAACCATAACAGTACAGTGTTCGACAAATGTCGCACAATAAAGTTGAGTCGATTGGGCTTTGCTGGAGGATGAGGCCAGAGCCGTGGAGGAGGCATTGAACGCGGCTATAGTCGCTTCCGCCGCCAAGGCCAAGGCCTGGTGAGGTAAGCATGACACCGCCCTCACCGAGCTAAAGGCCAAGATAGACAAGGAGAAGGTTGCCGAGGCCGCAAAGCAGAAGGGCCAGGCCGCCATGTAGATTTCCTCTTCCTCCTCCTTCCACGCTCTAGAATATCCCTATAAGACCCCTTTCGGGTTCAAAGGGGCACGGCCGATACCGGGGACAATGAGCATGCGCTCGAGAGAGGAGCACAAGAGGTTCCCTGACTCGTTCAAGTTGAAGAAGTTCAAGAAGTAGAGTATCATGGTTTGAGTAAGAGAAAAAAAAAGAACAATCTATGTTTAGTAGTATGTTTATCATGCATTAGGACCCTATGTTACGTTTAAATTTGAATTAGAAAAGGTGTTTTATGCATTTGAAATGTTGTTTTTTTTTTGGAAAAGGAGGAAAGCCCCCGGCCTCTGCATCAGGACGATGCATACGGCCATATTTGAAATGTTGTTGAATTGTGTGACGCGGGAACATACAAGTTTGAAGCATATTCATGTTAAGTTTTGGACTTAAAATGGAGTTCATATGCACATATAAGAGAAATCAAAGAGGAAAAACCAGAGGTTGTAGTTGTTGGGAATATGAGAGAAATACAGGGCATGAGAACCTCTAAAATAGTTTTAGAGGGTCCTCTTAAACAATTTTAGAGGGCGCCATTTTATGGAACCTGCTAGAGTTGCTCTAAGGTGCATCGCTAAATTCTCCGACTCTCTTCTCTGAACAGTAATTGAGATAAATGTTTTGTATAGTTGAACCAACTAACCTTAGATGTGATCTCTCCGTACTGCACATAAATTGCTTTCAGTGTCACCTCATGCACCATATTCCCAAACTTTTTGGCTTCCTCAAAAAAAATATCAGACTCGGATTGGTCTTGGAATGCCAACGTGTAATTATCTCCCAATAAACTGCTCTGAATAACGAGATCAAAGTCAGTACTTTCCTTTTGCTTCATCTCCTCTTTCATTGTCACAATCAAAGTGTAAGTGGATCTATGAGGCACACTGCCGTACAACGGTAGCCTTGTGAAGCACCATGGGGATTTGCCGCTCTTGTCTACAAGTCTAAATGCCACATTTTTGTCTGTATTGTTTGTTAGGTGCAGTGAGCACGGGATGGGCTCATTAGGATGATAGGGAAAGCAGAGTTCCAGCGGGTGGACGTCAAGTAGCTTGCTGATGGACCCTGTGATTTCCTGCTAATTAAACGAAAGAAGCGTTGGATAGGCAACTTATTAATAGTTGATTATTACAGCAATATAAATTTTACAATAAATATGAGGGATCGGTCTGCATTGCTGAAAGAACCTATGACAACTAAAACTAGACAAGTCAACCAGTTATATTAAAGTCTCAACTTTCCAAAGATTAAACGTGAAGTGCAATAGAGAGCATTTGTCTAAATAAAACTAATTTACTCACCTTAGACGCTGTGTTTCCATCACATTGTCTCGTATCTGCAGTTAACTGCTCCTCACTGCAATCCGTTGATTGCTCTTGATAATTCACATTATCGATATCCATAATTGCTACTTCCTTTTGTTTTCCAATTACAACCCTGACAATAATAGGTATATACCCATATAACATGATAAGTCTGGCATAAAAAATAGGAAGCATGGCTGTACAGCTAAGAAATATACGCTCTTATGCAGTAAAAGAAAAGAAGAAAATATACCTTCCCATCGCACATGCCAGATGGTAGACAACACAACCAATGTTGATGATTCTTGTAAGTGTGGGGGGGCGTGAATATATCCTATGGGCATTCTTTTTATCAGCAAGTAGAATGGAAAACCATGAATGATCGAGTGCATTTAGTGCAACACCATAGTTGACTTACAAACTCCAAATGGTTGACTAAATGGTTCTCACTTTCAGTGTAATTTCAGTGAAATTTCAGAAAATTCATTAATTTTGGTACATGCTAAAATAATTGCCTTTCGGTCAAAATATTTCAGCAATTTCGGTAGTACACATAAATTTTCAAATTAGTTATAAATTATTTTGTGATCTTTCAAAATATTTGATTGGATCTCAGTCAGGTTCAAGTGGAAATTTCGATCATTTGGCCGAAATGAAAACCAAAATCACTGAATTTCACTGAAATCCACTGATTTCAGTAATGACTGAAATATTTCTGAAACTGAAATTCAAAACTATCCTTCATAGGGATACCAGCTATAGTTACTACTTCAAATTACCTGCAATTTGTAGTGCACCACAAATAAATTGCACCATCTTTTGAACCTGTAATTAGAGTCTGAATATCGGGTTGGTACAGGACAGACGTAACTGGAGACGCGAAAGCTTCAAGTGTATATGCACATATCTTCTTATGCAAATACCATATCTGATTCAGGAAAAATAATAATCAAAAAAGCATGAATTATGAGAACTGCTATGTGTACACGTACTGTATTAGCAAGTTTTCCATGAGAATGGTAGACCTTTGCAGTCTCATCATCTGAACCTGTAACCAAAAACTCTTGATCGTGGCATGTGAAGAAATTCAAGCAGTTCACCTTGTCCGAGTGCCCAGACAATGTATAGTTGGATTTGGGAGAATCAAGACTCCAAACCTGCACAGTAATCATATATAGGAGATCATAATCAAAGAAAATAAAGGCGTAGCAACACTTGTCTTCATCATGCTATAATTGAGAGCCATACCTTCACAGCGAAACCTCCGGCTAAACCTGATGTAGCACTAGCAAAGGTGTCATTTGGGTTAAATGCGACATGACATACTTTCTCAAGAAATTGGCACTCAAATGTCTGTACGCACTCCCAACCCTTGTCCCAGTCCCAAAGCTTCAGGTGTGTACCCGCTGACAGCAAATACGGCTGGGTTGGATGAACGGCCAGTGACACGACTTCTGCATGTCCACCGACAGCAACTCTGAAAGTAGTGATCTTGTGCATTGTTTCATAGTCGTACACATGAACGTTACCACTATGTGTCCCAGCAAGAATCCATTGCTTTCTTGCAATAAATTTAATGGACGAAACTGCAGTGAGGCAAGAGATTAATTCATTAGCATGGCACCTTGCATGATGCATGGAAGTGTTAACAGAAGTCAGAAGTCATGCCATAGCTCGCCGAGACTTTAAGCGAATCCACTTTTCTCTGTCATGGAAATTACTATGTTAGTCAATGGTGAGTGAACAAAGCATGCATTCTATATATCCATGCTGAGAGGCAACAATTGAGTCTTTAGTGAAAAAAAACACTACTTTACTTGCCTGTGTCTTATAATCCCAAATGCGAACATGTCCACTGTCTTCTCCTATTATTATCCTGCCACATATATAAAAAATAGCGAACTAATTCAGCACGAATCAGATATGAGCACTATACCATATGCTTACACGTAAAAAAGGGCAAATTTCGTTCATGTGCTCAGTCGCAAAATAGAGGTCCGTGCCAAATGAAACCATGGACTAACCAGGGACCCATTGATTCATGAGCTAAATGACAGTATAGACCGTTGTTTCTTCTCATTTTGAAATATCAGTCAAAATTTTCACCAAAGATCTTGCCACAAATAGAGGTGTCACATGAATAATCAACAATGTGCATATATATTTTCACTGTACAAAGAATCCACTCACCATTGCTTGGCCTGGTTTATGTCCAAGGAATACAGGTCGAGCCCTTTTACCTTGCATATTATCTGATTCAATAAGGCTATGATTAACATCTGGCTGAGGACCACCTTAAAGTTTTACTGCACATACATTGTAACCCCACAAAGAGAAGATAGAATTCACACCTTGATAGTGGGCGGGATTGGCTGAGGAATATATGACCATGTGTAAGTGCATTCGAGAACCGCCACCACAAAACACAAGTGAAAACAATAGAAAAGGGGAATAGTAATATTAGACTAGAGTATCGACCTTTCAATTTAAGTGAGACCAACCTTTCTCTATCCATATTTTATAAGGATAAGTATATTTTTCGTCCCTCAACTGTTTCGAAAGTTTAGAAATGGTCCCTGAACTCCAAACTGGATAAGTTTAGTCCCTCATGCCGCTTCGGGCGGTTTCGCCATGTACGAAAACCACCTGAAGTGGCACGAGGGACTAAACTTATCCGGTTTTGAAAGTTGAGGGACTATGTTTTGTTGGTTTTGGAGTTGAGGGACCGTTTCTAAACTTTCAGAAGAGTTGAGGGACGAAAAATATACTTTTCCCTATTTTATAATATATATTGGTAAAGAAATAGAGAAAGAATGGCCAATATTATTTGCGCTAAAAACAATCGCGGAAATTGATTCTCATATTTGATTGCTTTTTCACCTAATCCCTTGATTGAAAAATGGTAGTCCAATAATGTTCCCTCAAGATGTAATTTGCAAAAAAATGTATATTTTTTGAAAGACATGTCACTAATAATGCGACGATGAACTGAATTAACTAACAATCTTCATGTAAGTGAGTAAGAAATAATTGCAAATACTCTTTTTTGAATGGTGCATTTTTATTAGATGTATAGTTTTCAATGTATACGGATGGCCTTTTAATAACCGAGCAAAATTTGGAGGTCACCTAGCTAGTTCGTCATATTTATACTGATATAGTAATATCTTATACCTTAGACGACAATGTTGTGATGTGTCGCGGTAGAGTATAAAGTACTTTTAGTTCCACCTCCTGCAGTGCATTCCCCATCTCCTGAAAATACTTGTCTGGCTGGCTGTGGAAAGTCTTTTTATGCTCACCATCCCCCAATATTAATGTAGCACCGTCAAGGATCACATCTATGATCCACTTTCGTGGTAGCTCTTCTATCTCTTGAGTTGTCACAATGAGAGTATAAGGGGTGTTAGGTGGCACAATACCATACAATGGCAGCCTTAGGAAGGAGGACTCCCCACTCTTGTCCTTTAGCCTAAACGCAACGTGTTTATCGGTGTTATTTGTTAGCTCAAGCGGGCACGTGATGACCTTGTTGATCTCAAAGGGGAAGCGAAGCGCTGATGGGTGAAGGACAATAAGCTTGCTGGTGGGACCACCTGTTGGTATTACCTGAGTACTACTTTCTGCTGCTAAAAGCCTATCAATTATATGCTTCATACTTTCTGGCCTCTTGGCTGGGTTTAAGTCAGTGCACTCGATCCCAATCTCAGCGCATACTCGTATTTGTTCCCACCACAATATGTCTGACCTATAACTCCAACTTTCACATACCTAGATAATTGAAATCAAGAGTACATTATGAAATGGATCAACCTTTTTTAATGGAAACTGAAATTTAATTTGTAAAATCATTATATTAAAATTTGACTTCGAAAGGTGACATATAGAAATTGTTCTTACATCTTCAATACTTTGATACCCCTTCTTTCCGGTCAACATCTCCATAACTATAACACCAAGACTGTACAAGTCAAATTTGTGTGTGATTTCACCAGTATGGAATTCTGGTGCCAAATATCCTCTGCAAAGACATATAGTCTGGTCAATTAGTAATATGTTGAGCGATTGCAATATAAAATTACATTATAGCTCTTTTTTTTATAGATTTAGCTTCCAAGAGGCTTAAGTTGGCTTACATCGTTCCGCCCACATTTTCAGTAATGACTCGTGTCTGGCCTTCCTCAAAACACCTTGATAGTCCAAAATCAGTAATTTTCGGCATCACATCTTCATCCAATAATATATTCCCGGGTTTTAGGTCTAAGTGCATGATATTGTTTTGGTGAAGATAATTTAGCCCTTCGCATATCCCTTTTATTACTTCGTAGCACTTTCTCCATTCAAATTCTCCAAAAGAATCTACAAAAGGGAGATGAGAAATGGGATTTAATTTAGTATATATTTAAGACACTTCCTTGATTTCTGAATGCAAGATAGCATATTACACGGTAGATTATTTCAGCTATATGCTTGAGTAGGTTGAACCAACCAAGTAATATTCCATGAAGAAAATTAAACAAAAACATGAACCTACCTGTAATATAATCATCAAGACTTCCTTTAGGTAGATACTCAAAGCAGAGCAATCTTTGTTGCACATCTGCCATGACCATTTTCCCGTTGTAGCTTCCCATATTCCCTTGGGTGTCAGCACAATATCCGAGAAATCGCACGAGGTTTTTGTGCTTCACCTTCATTAGACATTCCACCTCTCGGTGGAATTCTTTCTCATACATGTACGTATTGGACATCCTCTTTACAGCGATAATGCCATTATCAAGCATTGCCTGCAGCAGTGAGACCGTGCAAGGATAAACTTTGAGTTATCATTTCGGATAAACTTTGATCAAACCAGAGTCAGAGTGCGGGCATCATGAGAGCGTTTTTGCATACCTTATAAACCACCGCAAAGCCACCTCTTCCAATTTCCAGCTTATCAGAAAAACCATCTGTTATTTTCTCCAATAGTGGGAATGGCAAGGCCTTGGGCTCTGCGTCATCATCAACTAGCATGCACTCCAGCTCAATTTGGGTTATACTAACTCGGAGATCCATTAGTTGGTTACCCGGGCCTGTTATATACCAACTCACTTGCCCTAGCTTGAAACTTGAGCACGAGCATTATTTGTGAGGCTCGATCAAATTAACTTCAAATTTACCCAATTGATTAAGTAATCGTGAAATACACATATATATTTACAGAAGAGAGATGCATATTCTGTTGTAAAGAGACAAACAGTGAACTTTACATAGGCTAGTTCTTTTTACCCTCGATGCATGACTCAGAGACTAATTACAAGGATCGAGCGCTCAGGTCAGGAAATTAAGACATACATACATGATCGATCGATTGGCACTGACCGGACTATGTATTATGCAATGAAAGTGTGAAACCAACAATGGACGCATACTTGTGAAGTAACTGGTCTCTTGTTTCTTAGTCAATCAATCTCTTACACTATATTATCAGTTTTTTTTTCGAAACGAGGTAAAAGACTTGCCATTTTCATTGATTAAGAAGAAGGAGAATTACCCGGTTAATTGATGGAAAACCGGGCTAAAACTGACACAATCCAGCCCACAAAATAGGCATCCCCGGTCAACCTGGCCACTGGCATGGAACACAGAGCTGTAGAACAGCTGCACAAGCCAAGACGGCACATGCCAACAGATGGTCACACGCACAAACAACCGATAGCTCCGACTTTGACGACGAGCATCGTGAGGGAAATATTATCAGATTTGATGGGAAGACTTTTTGACCTATGGAAATGATCGAGATGCACAAACAACAAAAGATGCTCCGCCTTCGCTGCCCCTTGTCATTACTGTATTGGTGCCAGAGCTTGTAGCCAAAGCCAAACACGCCTTTTGACCTATGCAAATGATCGAGACGCACCAACGACAAAAGATGCTCGGCCTTCGCTGCCCCTTGTCATTACTGTATTGGTGCCAGAGCTTATAGCCAAAGCCAAACACGCCCTAATTAATTAATTATTGCAAGTAGCAGAATTAACAATTACAAGCAACATAGTTACAATCTTTTTTGACCCCTACGGAAGACGAGCTAATCTCAACCACCATATGCTGACAAGTGACAGCCAAACAAGAAACGGATTAGTCTAGCTAGCTTATCCAGCCAAGCAAGCAAGTGGATATCCACACAAGCTTCAAACTAATCCCAAATTCCCAACCCATCCAACTTTATTGGCCGGGCAACCCATTCAACTTTGCCTTCCAAAAAACGGACCCTCAACCGATTAATTAATTACTAGGCTATAGCTAGACAATTTGATTTTGATGCCCAGATGAACTTAATCCGTTACTGGGCTAACTCTTATTTCCTCGAAGCATGGACATATGTACTACTATGAGATACTAACAATTCTCAATATAGTGCTATGAAACAGAGAAAGCATATCGCGTTTGTAAACCAAACACAATTACTCCCTCCGTCCCAAAATATAAGAACGTTTTAACGTAAAACGTTCTTATATTTTGGGATGGAGGGAGTAGCTTTTTATTTGCGATCCCTGCCAAGAATTTCTACTAGACCAAGAGGGCAAGAGGTAGATCACTAATTAACTATGAAAAGTTGGCATCGAATTGATGGTAGACGTGCACGACGCTGTTGCTGTGATGATTAACCATCTATAACATGCATATAAGAGAAGATGGATAGCAATTACCTGGAGATAAAGTGTTTCAGATGTTGCCTTCTCTTCTGAGGGGAGGAGAGGCCGGCGTACGGTTGCCGTCTGGAGATCTGAAGCTTGGAGTGGAGCAGAAGCTGTGATGGAGCACCACCGTCCGTCCGCCGCGGTCGCGCGCTAGGGTTTTTGAGTTAGCGGCGACGCTGCTGCAGCTGCTACTCTGCGTCTGTTCGGTGACTTGTTTGAGGGCTCGGCTGGTGTAAGAGAGATGCGAACCAGAAGCTTGGCAATATGAAACTGTGTGACGTGAGGCGACCGAATTATTTTTGGTTAATCAAATATATATCTCCGTCCAAAATAAGTGTCTCAACTTTGTACTTTTTTTATAAAAAAAGGAACACCCCCAGCGTCTGCATCTAGACGATGCATACGGCCATTTCATTAATTATTAACACAAGACCTTACAAAGTCAGACTAAAGCCACCGTCTAAACAACATATGTTACTACTCCTATCCAGTTGATGAAGGGGCGCTGATAGTCTAGGCCTAATACCAAACAGACCTCGCTGCCAAGCCTAACATTTAAGACCTGAGGTCCCAACCAGGACGCCTCCCGGGTATGGGCACCCACCAGTCTGGCGTGCTCCTCAAGCAGGATGCCTGCCGGGTATAAGGCCGCCGCAGCCACCTGCCACCAATCCATCTTTAGTGTTGTACTGCTGCATGTACCTTGCCCGGTCTAGCTGCCGTCGATGCCACCACGACGCCAGACAACGCCACCATCCTGCGCTCGTCCATCATCACACGCCCACCGACGAGACCCCGCAGCTCCATGCCGCTGAGACCCGTCATTGTCGACGTGTCAGATATCACGCGGCTCCTCGTCTTGTCCCCTCCAGCCAACACTTGCTCCAAAACGATGCCCCCAGGAGGGAGAACGACATCGAAACGTTGCCATCGTCCGATCCGGTAGATCCAGACCTAGGGTTTCCCCCAGAACCTTCCGATCAGGTTGACGTGACCTGCAACGACGATGCCTCGAGAAGGGAATGGCATCCGAGATGCCGCCATCGTCCGCCATGACCGCAGTCAGGCAAGATTTTCACTGAAAGCCACGTCATCCTGATCTGGCGGTTGGCTGGACCCGAGCGGAGTCTCGCCACGAAGACGAACGCCGACGTCGGTAAATCGGCGGAGATCTGACATCTCCTCACCAGTCCCTCCACGCGTCGCCGGTCGGCTGAAGGCCCTACGGCGGATCCGATCATGGTTGGATCCGCAGTCGCCACAGTCGGTGCCAAAACCGGCAGATCTCGGGTAGGGGGTCCCGAACTATGCATATAAGGATCGAAGGTAACAAGGAGGCAGAGGACACGATGTTTACCCAGGTTCAGACCCTCTTAATGGAGGTAATACCCTACTTCCTGCTTGATTGACTTTGATGAGTATAGGGGTTACAAGAGTTGATCTACCTCGAGATCGTAATGGCTAAAGCCTAGATTTCTAGCCTGTTTGATTGTGATCGGCCCTAAGGACTAAACCTTCACCGGAGGGGACTAGGGTTGTATAAAGTCGGTTTACAGAGGAAGGACACTACACATCCGGACGCCAAGCTTGCCGTCCACGCAAAGAAGAGTCCCATCCGGACACGGGAGAAGACCTTGGTTCTGTATCTTCACGGCCCGTCAGTCCGGCCCATGTCACATAGGCCGGCTCTCTGAGGACCCCATAATCCACCACTCCCTCAGTAGCCCCTGAACTTGCCTTCAATGACGATGTTGTATCCGGCTTCATGTCTTCGGCTTTGCAAGGTAAGTTCCCCATTGTGCTCCATATAGTTCGGCCTTTGCATTAAATATTGTACTCTTCAGCTGCCGTGCCGCCATCGCCTCGACTTCTACGTGTCAGGCGAATACGAAGGGTTTAAGTACTTTTACAAATAACCCCTTGGCCCATGCAGGGAAGGCGCTTATTTAAAGAGATTGAATCTCAGATTCCATTCTCCACCAGACCAAAATCCTTAGAGCTTTCCATAGGAAACCAACCAAAGATGGCCAACGCTCCTTGTTCTTCCTTGCGTCCCCAAGGCCCTCAAGAAGGCGACTGGGAGAGCTGCTCGGTGCCCCATGCCCAATTGACCAAGCTTCAGGCGCAAGGATATCTCCCTCCATCGGATCCAGTCCCCTTTCGGGAGGGATTAACTACCTTCAATGGTTAAGCCCTGGCGGAGAAATTCCCTAATCCCAATAAAGGGGAGCGGGTGTGCTTCGTTTCCTTCTTACTGAGGGGCATGTGATTTCCAATCCACCCTTTCCTCAGAGGTCTTCTGTAGTATTACTATCTCCAACTGCACAACCTCACGCCGGTCTCCATTCTACACATCACGGGCTTTGTTGCTCTTTGCGAGTTGTTTCTAGGCTGCGAGGCCCATTTCAATTTATGGAGGAAAAATTTCTTCCTCGTCCCTCGCTCCCAGAAGGGATCCATATTCGTGGTGGGCGGCGGCGAAGTATGGCATATAGGCAGAACAGGATACCTGTCCGGCACTCCGAAGAAGGCATCCGAAGAGTGTCTCTCAGAGTGGTTCTATATCAAAGATGTTGTCCTTCCGGACCGAATCCGTCAAGGTCTTCCCGAATTTTCCTCCGCCCCTTTAAAGAAGTGCGCCAGCTGGCGTCCCCAAAGCTATGAAGAAGAAGATAGTGCGGAGGTTAAGAGGCTAGTGAACAAGATCAAAATACTTGCCCACTCCGGACTAAATATAGTCGAGGTAATGGCGATTTCAATAATGCAATGCGTTCGGCCACTTCAATCCACGGGGCTTCCCATGTGGCATTACAACGGGGAGGACGACGCCTCACATTGTGGGCGCAAGGGTCCAGCTAATTTCGCCACGCTGGCCGCCACATTGCTGACCTTTTCAAAGGGGAAAAAGAAGATTTCGCTCGCCTGAAGTGTCGAGAAGGTTTCTCCATGTATACCCCCATTGACTGGGTGAGTCTTTGATTATAGGCCTTAATTGACCTTTTTTCCTTAACTATGCTTTTTAGTCAAACTTAATTCGACTACCCTTAACAGGAATGGAGAAAAGTCGTCGCGGGGATCTACGGCCCCGCTCTGCAGTCGGAGGACCATAATCGAGACCTTGATCCTGGATACGAAGAGGATTCAGACATATTTGTAGATTTTCAGGATGGAGTCTTTTATTAGACGAGCTATGATGGCATGGAAGTGGCCATTATAGCCGACTACCCCGGCCTTCTCCCTTCCTCCCATGTAAGTACCCATGAGACCTCTCCTCAAAAAGAGTTTTCCCACTGCGACTCACCCACCACACTACATCGTGCTCCCAAGGGGCGACGCTCGCACCAGCGTGCCGCAGCAAAGGCGTCCTCTAAGAAGACGACGCTTGCACAAGGCGCATCTCTGAAAAGAAAGGCGAACAATGATACAACAAGTCCCTCTTCTGCGTCAAAGAGGTATAATGTTTTAGCATGCACTCAGTGGATAGATCGGGCAGTGACGTTCCCTGCTGTGCCATATTGCAGGAGGAGTGTACGCCGGACTGCATCCTGAGACCTGGCTGGCCGTGCACAGACTGATCTAGCCCCCACTAGTAGAAAAAGGGCCATTTGTCCCAGTTCGTAAGGGCCTTCTGTCCCGGTTTAGGAACCGAGACTAAAAGGTCGGTACTAATGCCCTTGGCCTTTAGTCCCGGTTCTTACACGAACTGGGACAAATGGGCCTCCACGTGGCTGCTGCGGCCAGCCCGGGCAGGGGGGCCTTTGGTCCCGGTTGGTGACATAAACCGGGACCAAAAGGCATCCACGCGTCAGCAGCTGGCTAGAGCTGAGGTTTTTTTAAAGGGGCTGGTTAAGGGGTTTTGGGGGTTAATTTAGGTTGTTATTAGCTAGCTAATAGAGAGAAGTGTCCTCTCTTATATCTCCGTGCTTTGTTTACCAACGCTACTGCTATGTTCATTTCACCTGCTGATACATAATAACTCTTCATGCTCGCATCATGCATCATCATATATAATAACAAGTCCTACTAATCATGCATCATCATACAACTTCTACTCGTTATTAATAACAAGTCATACGATCATCATCCTCATAGTCATCGAACCAATCCTACTTAATTTTTCTTAGCACATGATCATCAGTATCAGGTAGGACCTGAATACCCTTAAGGTAAAATAGCATAAAGCAATATAGACCCTGACTCTCCATTATGGAGAATGGAGATCATCCTGTCTTCAATTCTTGCGCTTCGCTTCCTTTTGCTTCCAAGAACCTCCTTACGACTGTCCATACATTTTTTCCATTCTTTGATTGTCATGTCTCCACTTCTTTTAGAATTCCGGTATGGACAGTTGAGATTCGTAGGATGACCTGGTTGTATGTTCAAAACATCAAGGCGACCATGCTGATACATCAGATGAGGCACACAATCATTCGAGATTATCTGTTGAAAAACATAGTAATAACTTCGTAGTTAGCAATGATGTACTAGTTTTAGAAATATGCAAAAGATGCACGGATGTCGTAATAGTAAAAAATCTTAGCAGGGTATCTCCATGGTAGTTACCGTAGTTCGACACGTGCACTAGTGGCACGTATTGACCATAATGTTGAGGAGTTCGATTGTAGATATTGTAATTCTTAAGATCAGTACAAAATGCGATCAGATGATTTTTCTCCTTATAAGTTAATTCGGAGCCATCGGTGTAGTGGGTTTTGTCTACCATCTTCCGCACATTCTTTGAAGAATGAAAATAAGCTGTCAATGGAAATAAGCTGTCAAATATTTTGAAATAAACAATATAAATTACATAATAACTATGTGTGAGAAGCTCACATAGGGGAAGAATTGGAAGCATATCACTAGTAGAAAAAGGGTCAAACGTGAAGCACATTAGTGCCGGTTTGCATTAGAGCCAGCACTAATGTGTATATTAGTGCCGGTTCGTGGCGGCGATCAATAGTACCGGTCGTGGCGAACCTGTAGTACCGGTTCGTACCACGAACCGGTACTAAAGAGGCTGTGTCAGCCTGCGGTCAGGCTATGGCCCCACCATCACCATTTAGTGCCGGTTCGAACCACGAACCGGTACTAATGACGTTGTGGCAGGCTGTTTTTAGTCCCACCTCGCTCCCCTAACAAGCCTTTTACCACCTTAAATATGTTACTTCTCAAACTATCACAAGCAGTTGGTCTTCATTGAACTCTATGTGTAGGATCTGTGACTGCAATAGGAGTCTTCGCCAGTTCTTAAATTGGTGGTAGATTCCTATTGACGATGTAGATTCTATACAAAAAGATCGTTGATGATCAATGTATTTTTTATATGTACTTGTCTGTAGCAGTAGCGCGTTTTGGCTGAAAGGCGGTACTGACCAATGTATTTTTTCTGCGTTCAGATGCACAATTTAAATATGTTATTTTTCAAACTATCACAAGCATTTGGTCTTCATTGAACTCTATATAAAGAAGAAGAAGAAGAAGAAGAGGAAGAAGAAGAGGAAGAAG
>LR880971.1:41376819-41404491 GCA_904067115.1 Aegilops sharonensis | reverse complement strand
CCCCCTTTAGTCCTGGTTGGTGCCACCAACTGGGACCAAAGCCCTCAGCAGCCCAAAGTGCGGGAGTAGAGGGCTTTGGTCCCTGTTGGTGGCACCAACCGGGACTAAAGGGGGGGGGGCATTGGTACCGGTTGGTGCCACAAACCGGTACCAAAGGTGTGCATTGGTCCCGGTTCGTGGCACCAACCGGGACCAATGTCCTGCTGCCAAAGCCGCGGTGCGGTGGGATGTTTAGTCCCACCTCACTAGCCGAGGAGCGGTGCGACCGATTTATAAGCCCTGCCCTGCCAGCTCCTTGAGCTCCTCTCAACCGCAGGCCTATGGGCCTAATCTCGCACTGCTATGCCTATGGGCCTGCTGGGCCTTCTGCGGGCCTGAATCCTGGCCCACGGATGGGTTTCTAGTCGTATTCAGGTCGTGGTGGCCTAGTAGGTGGCATTTTTTAAATTTTTCCCAGTTTTTTATTTTCTTTTTTGCTTTATTTATTATATTTTGTTTCTACTTACAACAAAATACTTACTGTTGCTATTTTATTTATTTCAGGAAAATTCATTTTGCTTATAATGTTTTGAACAGAAAATACTTTGTGAATTTTAGGTCCATAAATTTATTTATGTTATCAAAGTTTATTTTATTTTATTTTATTTTGTTTCTACTTATATATTTTATTAAAGTTTATTTTATTTTATTTGGTTTCTACTTACATCATCAATTTTCATCCCTTTCTGACTTCATTTGTTATTTTTCATGCATTTACTGATTATTTTGAGCTATAAGATCTTGAAATTGAAAAGCATTTCAAATGAACTCTGAAAAGGTTGAAAATTGGCATGGTATCATCATTTCATCCACATAGCCTGTGCAAGAAAGTTGAGAGGGTTACGACAAAAACTGGATGCAGTTCGTGTACAAAACGGACAATCTCTTTCGAAGTATCAGGATTTCATACGGAAACTCGTCTGTTACAAAGGGATTTCATTTTTTAAACTTATTTGAACTCCTAACTTTTGTGTGTGTTCAAAATGCACCATTCAAAGCCACATCATCAATTTTCAACCCTTTCTGACTTCACTTGTTATTTTTCATGCATTTACTGATTATTTTGAGCTATAAGACCCTGAAATTGAAAAGCATTTCAAATGAACTCTGAAAAGGTTGGAAGTTGGCATGGTATCATCATTTCATACACATAGCATGTGCAAGAAAGTTGAGAGGGTTACGGAAAAAAACTGGATGCACTTCATGTACAAAACGGACAATCTCTTTCGAAGTATCAGTATTTCATACGGAAACTTGTCTGTTACAACAGGCATTTCAAATGAACTACGAAAAGGTTGAAAGTTGGCATGGTATCATCATAATAGTTGTGGAGAAAGTCTTCACTTTTTCTTCGCTTGTGTCCTTTCCTTATTGCGCCGTAACCATGGATAATCTTCATCATTTATCAGGATGCTTGGGTCAGCCTTGACTTTGAACGGAGGAATTTCATCAAACTTTTCATAATCTTCGGAAATGTCTGTGTTGCCCTCCACTCCCACGATGTCCCTTTTTCCTGAAAGAACTATGTGGCGCTTTGGCTCATCGTATGATGTATTCGCTTCCTTATCTTTTATTTTTCTCGGTTTGACATGTCCTTCACATAGATAACCTGTGCCACATCATTGGCTAGGACGAACGGTTTGTCAGTGTACCCAAGATTGTTCAGATCCACTGTTGTCATTCCGTACTGTGGGTCTACCTGTACCCCGCCTCCTGACAGATTGACCCATTTGCATTTAAACAAAGGGACCTTAAAATCTACTCTGTAGTCAAGTTCCCATATGTCCACTATCTAACCATAATATGTGTCCTTTCCCCTCTTGGTTGCTGCATCAAAGCGGACACCGCTGTTTTGGTTCGTGCTCTTTTGATCTTGTGCGATCATGTAAAATGTATTCCCATTTATCTCGTATCCTTTGTAAGTCATTACAGTCGAAGATGGTCCCCTGGACAACGAGTACAGCGCATCACAAACATTGTTGTCACCTCTGAGACGTGTTTCCAACCAACTGCTGAAAGTCCTGATGTGTTCACATGTAATCCAGTCATCGCACTGTTCCGGGTGTTTGAAGCGCAGACTGTTCTTGTGTTCATCGACATACGGGGTCACCAAGGTAGAGTTCTGTAGAACTGTGTTGTGTGCTTGAGACCAAGAATATCCGTCCCTGCATATTATTGAGTCCCCTCGAAGCGTGACTTTTCCAGTCAGTCTCCCTTCATACCGCGATTCAGGGAGACCTATCTTCTTAAGGCCTGGAATGAAGTCAACACAAAACCGAATGACATCCTCTGTTTGATGGCCCATGGAGATGCTTCCTTCTGGCCTAGCGCGGTTACAGACATATTTCTTTAGGACTCCCATGAACCTCTCAAAGAGGTATATATTGTGTAGAAGTACGGGGCCCAGAATGACAATCTCATCAACTAGATGAACTAGGACGTGCGTCATGGTATTGAAGAAGGATGTTGGGAACACCAGCTCGAAACTGACAAGACATTGCACCACATCGCTCCTTAGCCTTCGTATGATTTCTGGATCGATCACCTTCTGAGAGATTGCATTGAGGAATGCACATAGCTTCACAATGGCTAATCGGACGTTTTTTGGTAGAAGCCCTGTTGGGGATATAACTACTGAGTGTGAATCGCCCTGAAGGGGCCGGGTTACCCTCGTCCATGATCAGGGCCCACGAAGGAGGCCCAGAGCCCAGAGGCGGATCAGTGTCCATTTATGTAAACCGCCTTAGCCTCGTAACTTGTGCTGTAAGATAAGAGAGAAGAGACCGAGCCGGACACTTGTATGAGCCGGATCGGGACTCTGTAGACCGGCCGGGCGTCAACCCGTGTATATAAGGGGACGACCCGGCGGCGGTTTAGGGACAGACAATTCGAGGCTTAAGAGAAGCTATTGCTCCCTAGTCGCCGAAATCACATCAATTCCATCACAACTAGACGTAGGTTTTACCTTCATCGAAGGGGCCGAACTAGTATAACTCCCGTGTCTTTGTGTCCGCTTTAACCCCTCTAAGTTAACCCGTTCGATGGCCCTGCGACTAAGTCCTTTCACGAGGACATCTGCCGTGACAATTCCACGACAGTTGGCGCCCACCGTGGGGCTATCGCACAATGGTTTGATGATCTTAGAGGGCAAGTTCGAAGGACTCGAAGGCTATGCTGTGGGCCGGATGACTAAGAGTCGTCACGGCAAGCTCTACATCGACGATGCGGACTGGGGCCCCGAGGCCGGCTCGATCGAGTACGGGTACCGGGTCCCCTTTGGTGGCATACACGTATTCATCGGCAAGATCGGCGAGCCAGGGCCTGGCCCGGACATCTGCACCGACCTCGTCGAGACGGCTCAGCGGGCGAAGAAGAGTCCTGCCCTGGCTAAACCGGCTGTCAAGCGTGCTTTCGTGGGAGTCGTCCACGGAGAATATGAGGGCGGATCAGCATCTGGCGGCGAAACCGTTGTCTACTCTGGCGACGAGTCGTCCGCCGGAGAAACCGAGTCTTTGTACCAGCTGCAAGATGGCCAGATCGGGGGCTGTTCCGACGGTGAGAGTATTCCGGACCCCTTTGATCTACCCAGCCGGGTTGGAATTTTCATGGCTGGTACACAAGCGACGCTTCACTCTTCGACCGCGGCGACCATCGTCGCCGGTTCAGCAGCGGTGGTGGCAGCCGGGGAAGGAGGCCCTGTGCGCCCACCGGCTCAAGTTTTATCAGAGTTATTTGAAACATTGGCTGCGCTCATGGCAGAGGCTAATCCGGCGGATCAGGACCTGCACAACGCAAAGATTGCAAAGGTGAAGGAACAGATCGCTAAAGCTAAAGCGGATCTGGCAGCCGCGGACGTGAGGATGGCGGCGGAACGGGCCGCTTTGGATGCACAGGCTTATAGGCTCATGCTGGATCAGAGTGCGTCACATGAAGTCATGAAAAGGAAGTACAGATCCCGTTTACCTTCGGTTTTCGAGGGAAGAGAGCTCTTTAATACCCCAGGGGCAGGGACCAGTAATCCGCCGCCGGTGGTGAACCGGCCGGAAGCACCTGGGACGGGCGCACCGGTTCAGCCCCGTGTGATAGATCTGCCTCGCCATCATACCGGCGCGCCCCAGGTTGTGCAGACACCTCCGGGTCACTACTCCAACCCGATGGATAATCTTGTTGCGGCTGCGGCACGGTTGGAGGCGATTCCAATTGAAGGAGATTCACCACAGGCGGTAGAGACACGCCGGGTTAAGGAGCTCCTCAGGACGGCCCTGGCTCAACAGGAAGCATATTCATACAGTCGGGATCGGATCCACTCCACCCCCCGCCCAAGCTGGAGCTATAGCCGACGCGTCGACGAACCGGCCGTATCAAGCAATGCGCAGCGCGGTCCGCCTCGAGGCAACAACCCGACGGGTGGCTTCGAAGACGCTCAAGTGGTGGTGGACCGGGCCAGGGCACGTAGGGAGGCCGAGTTAGCAGCACAACATGAGGATCATCAGCTCGCGCCGGTTCGTCCGACCATCTACGAACCGGGGGTCACGTCTGGCTCATTGGGGGTGCCTTGCCTCGTCCCCGCTTTACGCAATGTGCGTTTACCAAAGGACTTCAAAGGGCCACGCAAGGTGCCCAATTATACCGCCGATTTGGCTCTAGAAGCGTGGATAGAAAGCTATGAGATGGCCATGGAGATGCTGGATGTGGATGAAGCTGCGTGTGCGAAGTATTTCACCATGATGTTGGAAGGTACGACCCGTACTTGGTTGAAGAACCTGCCGCCCAACTCAGTTAGTTCATGGACCCAGTTGCGGACCCGGTTCATTCAAAATTTCAAAGACACCTGTAAACAGCCCATGTCTGTGGTGGATTTGGCGGCTTGTGTCCATGCAGAGGGCGAGTCCACAACCCATTGGGTGCGCCGCGTTTCGGAGGTTCTACATTCGTCAGACCGGATCAACCCTGATTCCGCGATCTTAACCCTAGAAGCCAACTGCCGGTTCGAACCATTGAAGTTGAAGCTGGGTCGCATGAAGCGTTTTTGCAATGACATGGGCACTCTCATGGGCGTTTTGGTAAAGTGTGCTGATTCTGATAGTACCAAGGATCCCGAGTCTGAGGATGACGAAGTAGGGAAGGGAAAACAGAATAACAACTCCAGAGGCCAGCAGCATCATTCGGCAGGCAATGGGGGAAACAAGCGTAAAGCAAACGGTAACATGGGCTTCGTAGCCAATACCAACGCGCAGGACAAGGGTCAGCGGCGCAAGGGTAAGCACTCAAACCGGGGCGGTGCGCAAGGTCACAATCCGGATCGTTTGAATTACCTATTGAATCAACCTTGTCCGAAGCATGGGACAAAGGAGGCACCAGCAAACCACCTCTGGAAGGATTGTTATATCATGCAGGAGTTCAAAAACTCTAATGCTTTCCAGTATGATCAAGGGCCCGGCGGCGGTTCAGGGTCCGCCCCGGGTTACGGTGGAGGAAATTCCGGCCCAGGGTTCGGTGGTAATCCGGGCGGGCAAGGAAATCAGAGCAATCAGAACAATCAGAACAATCAGAACCAAGGGGGTTACAATCAACAACAGCAACAGTCGGGTTACCAAAGTAATCCAAAGCAGTTGAACGGTGGACAGTACCATGTCTTTACCACCAGCTTGGACAGACGAGACCGGAAACTTCAGAAGCGGGCGGTCAGTGTTGTTGAACCGGCTGCACCGCATTACCTGCGCTGGTCGGAACAGCCTATTGTGTGGAGCAGAGAGGATCATCCTCCCCGGGTTTACAATCCGGGTCAGCTAGCCCTAGTGGTGGCACCTCAAGTGGGAGGATACAAGTTTACCAAGGTACTTATGGATGGAGGGAGTAGTATCAACATCCTGTACTACGAGACCTTCCGACGTATGGGGTTGACGGATAAGCATCTCAGGCCGTCCAGCACAGTGTTTCACGGTGTGGTGCCTGGCAAGTCAGCATACCCGGTCGGTAAGATAGCTCTGGAGGTAGCCTTTGGAGACGAACATGACTCCAGATCGGAAACATTGACGTTTGAGGTGGTGAAAATCCAAAGCCCTTACCACGCCCTGTTTGGGCGGCCAGCTTATGCTAAGTTTATGGCACGGCCTTGTTATGTTTATTTGCAGCTGAAAATGCCGGGTCACAAGGGGACGATAACGGTTCATGGGAGCCGCCGGATTGCGTTGGAGTGCGAGGAAGGTGATGCGGCTTATGCAGAGTCGGTTTGTGCCACCGAAGAGTTAAAGTATTATAAAGACAATGTTGATCCGGCGGATATGACCCCGTTGAAGAAGCCAACTACAGAGCACGATCCGGAATTGAAGTTTAAGTCGGCGGCTGAGACTAAACTTGTTGATTTTGTGCCCGGCGATTTGTCCAAGCAGTTCACCATCAGTGCTAACTTGGATCCTAAATAGGAAAGCGCGCTCATCGAGTTCATCCGTGAGAATCGGGACATTTTTGCATGGAAACCTTCTGGCATGCTAGGTGTACCGAGGGAACTCGCTGAGCACACTCTTAATGTTGATCCCAAGTACAGACCGGTAAAGCAGTTTCTTCGCCGGTTTAACGAGGAAAGGCGCAAGGCCATTGGAGAGGTGGTTGCCAGGCTCTTAGCGGCAGGGTTTATCGTTGAAGTTTTCCATCCAGAGTGGCTTGCTAATCCGGTGTTGGTCCTTAAGAAGAATGACACTTAGCGCATGTGTGTGGATTACACAGATCTTAACAAGGCTTGTCCGGCAGATCCTTTCGCCCTCCCCCGCATTGATCAGATCATTGATGCTACGGCGGGTTGTGAACGTTTGAGCTTTTTAGATGCATATTCCAGATATCATCAGATTAAGATGGCGGTTAAGGACCAGGAGAAGACGGCGTTTATCACCCCTTTTGGAGCCTTCTTCTATGTATCTATGCCTTTTGGGCTCAAGAGTGCCCAAGCAACTTATCAACGTTGCGTACAGAATTGTTTGCATGAACAGATCGGCCGTAATGTGCATGCTTATGTGGATGATATTGTGGTTAAGTCAAGGAGGAAGGAAACGTTGATTGAGGATCTGAAGGAAACTTTTGACAACTTGCGGGTGTACAAGATGATGCTCAATCCGGCTAAGTGTGTCTTCGGTGTTCCGGCAGACAAGTTATTGGGTTTTCTTGTGTCCAACAGAGGGATTGAAGCTAATCCGGATAAAATTACAGCTATCACCTCCTTGGCTAAGCCAAAGTGCATCAATGATGTCCAGCGATTGGTGGGTCGGATTGCCGCGCTAAGCCGGTTTATCAGCCGCCTAGGAGAAAAGGCCATTCCTTTGTACCAGATGCTGAAGAAGACGGATCAGTTTGTCTGGAGTTCAGCCGCTGATGAAGCATTGGAGGACTTAAAGCGGCAGTTGGCCAACCCGCTTGTTCTCGCCGCTCCCATTGACAAGGAGCCGCTTCTGTTATATGTTGCTGCTAATGCCAGAGCAGTCAGCGTAGCCATTGTGGTGGAACGGAAGGAGGCAGGGAAGGCGTATCCGGTTCAGCGGCCGGTTTATTACATCAGCGAGGTCCTCATTGAGTCTAAGCAAAGATATCCGCATTGGCAGAAGCTGGTATATGGAGTTTTTATGGCAAGCCGGAAACTGAAGCAATATTTTCAGGGGCACCCCATCACGGTGGTCAGTTCAACTCCTTTGGGCGATATCATACAGAACCGGGAAGCGACTTGCTGGATTGCTAAGTGGGCTATAGAACTTGGGCCGCACGGTTTAAGGTATGTGCCTCGAACGGCAATAAAATCTCAGGCACTTGTGGATTTCATTAATGATTGGACGGAGTTGCAAGCGCCTGAAGAAAAGCCGGATCATACCTATTGGACCATCCACTTTGATGGGTCCAGGCAATTGGAGGGCTCGGGGGCTAGAGTCGTATTAACTTCCCCACAAGGTGACAAGTTCTGTTACGTTCTTCGCTTAATGTTCCCCTGTACTAACAATGCAGCTGAGTATGAAGCTTTACTCCATGGTCTCCGGATGGCTAAGGAGATGAATCTAAGCCGGGTTAAGTGCTTTGGTGACTCGGACTTGGTGGCCCAGCAAGTATCAGGTACTTGGGATTCCAAAGATCCACTCATGGATGCGTACCGTCGGGAGGTGGATATTGTTGCAGGACACTTTAAAGGATATCAGGTGGACCATGTGGATCGTCGGAACAACGAAGCGGCGGATGCTCTAAGCCGGCTGGGCTCTTAACGTAAACCGGTCCCGCCCAATGTCTTCCTTGACGTACTGCACAATCCGTCAGTTAAGCTTCCTGATGAAGTAGATTTGGCTATTCCTGATCCGGAGGCTCAGTTGGTGGCAGCCTTGCATGTCATTCCGGATTGGACGCTCCCTTATTTGGCGTATATGAACCGGGGCGAGTTACCAGAAGATGAGACGTTGGCCCGACAGATAGTTCGGCGGTCTAAGTCTATGACCATATATAAGGGCGAGTTGCATCATTGCAGCGTGTCAGGGGCGTTTTAGCGTTGTGTGTCCCCTGAGGAAGGCCGTGAGATATTGCATGAGATCCATGAAGGGGACTGTGGTCACCACGCCGGTTCAAAATCCTTGGTGGCCAAAGCGTTCCGCCACGGTTTTTATTGGTTGACTGCCCATGCTGATGCAGAACATCTAGTCAGACGATGTGATGGTTGCCAAAAGTTTTCCAGACGCGCTCATGTACCGGCCCAAGAATTGAGGTTGATTCCAATTACTTGGCCGTTTGCGACTTGGGGGCTGGATATGGTTGGACCTTTCAAAAGGTCCAAGGACAAGAAGACCCACCTGTTGGTGGCGGTCGATAAATTTACAAAGTGGGTAGAGGAAGAGCCTGTTAGTAAGTGTGATGCGGCCACGGCGGTTCAGTTCATCAAAAAGGTGATTTTCCGGTTTGGGTTTCCACACAGCATCATCACGGACAATGGCACCAATTTGTCCAAGGGGGCCATGAAGGAGTTTTGTGAACGAGAGCACATCCGGCTTGACGTTTCTTCAGTGGCCCACCCGCAGTCCAATAGTCAAGCGGAACAAGCTAATCAGGAGATCTTGAGAGGTATTAAACCCCGGCTTATGGTCCCTTTAGAGAGGACGCTGGGTTGTTGGGTAGAAGAGCTACCATCTGTGATATGGAGTATCAATACTACCCCTAACAGATCCACTGGATACACACCGTTATTTATGGTCTATGGAGCGGAGGCGGTCCTTCCCTGCGATATCCGTCATGACTCGCCCCGCGTGGCAGCCTATGTTGAGGCCGATAGCGAGGCAGCACGGTAGGACGCTTTGGATCGGCTGGATGAAGAGCGAGATATGGCGGCTGCTCGTTCGGCGATTTACCAGCAGGATCTTCGTCGATATCACAGTCGGCGGGTTAGAACAAGAACCTTTCAGGAAGGAGACTTGGTGCTTCGGCTCATTCAAGACCAGACAGATATGCACAAGCTATCCCCACCTTGGGAAGGGCCCTTTGTGGTCAGCAAGAATCTACACAACGGGTCATACTATCTGATTGATGTTCGAGAGCGAAAAGACTCACGCACGTCAGAAGAGGAGACCAACAGGCCGTGGAACATAGCTCATCTTCGGCCTTATTATACCTGAGCCATCGGCTCCACTTATGTACATATTAAGACAATGTATATATTATGAATAAAGGCAATAAACCGGAGCCTCGGCTAAAGCGGGGTATCCGTTTGTAAAAAGTTCGGTTTGGGTACATGGAGTTATTGTCACAAAGCAGCCTCCGGTTTAGCCCTTGATCTTGCTTCTCAGAAGTTTTTATGTCACTTGGGGGCTTGGTCGTGTCCGAACCAATGCAACACCTTTTGATGGGCGAAAGCCACCAGATCATTTGGGGACATGGTCACATCTGAACCAGTCACGCCTCATGGTCGGCCTAAGGCCATAGAATCACTTGGGGGCTTGGTCGAACCCGAACCATTGCCATGGCACTTGATCGGCATAATGCCACGGTTTCAGTTGGGGGCCTGGCTGACTTGAACCATCGCTACACCTTATGGGGAGCTTGGTCCTGTCCGACCATGGTAACACCATCTGATCAGGCTCAGTAAAGCCTTCTTCTTGCAAACGGTTTTATAATTGCCTTTGCTTTCACATTGATTTCATAACTGTTATTTGGTTTTATTGGCCTTTTTAAACCGATGACCTCTTTAAACCGGTTCAATCTGTCAATTAATGGAACTTGGTTTATTTTTAATCCGGAGATATTTCTTTCGGTTTGATTTTTTCTGTTAACATCCCATTATGGAGTAACAGGGGGCTTGTCATGACCCAGCACGGTTTACACGGTAAACCGGCATTATAAACACAGGAGTTGTTTTCCCCTTTGACGGTAATGGTTTATATACCTTCTGCCTCAAGATTGGCTAAGCCAATTGCATGCCCGACGCTGGCAGGTATTTGTTTTTGTATCACAAAGGTTTGAGCATATACATCAATATTTTCTTATAGAAATATATCGGCATCACAAGCCGGCTGGCGACACAAGCCGCCGTGGCGGTTTAAGAATTTGTGATTGCAGGCAAAATGCATTGAAGGTTTCAAACCAAAGTATCATCACCTCCACGCGGAAATTACAGACTGAGAGCGTAAAAGCATGTTCAAAAACAAAGTGCTGGCTATTCTATTACAAGGCCTTCCAAGGCCTGGTGTTTCGCATGGCGTTATGACTAGCAGTTTCTGATGCATCACCCGGCTTGACGGATTAAGCTTCTTCGCCGGGTTGACGTGAGGAAGAGGGGGCGCCTGGCGTCGGTTCAACTTCTTACTCTTCATCACCCAAAGCCCGGAAGTCATTGGTAGACCAGTCAATCCGGGTTAAGGCCTGAAAGACAGCCTCTTCACTTATAAGCTCAGCCGGATCAACGTCAGGGGCATAAGTGTGCTTACGGATTGGAGGAACAAGGCTCTGCACTTCTGGAATGACAAATTCCACCCGCTTATTGTTTGCATCATAAAAAGAGCGGTGAACCGCCAGGTTGGCTTCTGCTGCCAGTTGACTCGCCAGCGGACGCATCTCCTTTGTTATTCGTTTCAGGGCGTCATTATCAAAGGCTTCACCGTTCTCTTGAGCGCTGGGGAAACCCTTGGCTATGTCCGCCGGATCAAGATCCGCTATCCACGCCTTGGCGCAAGTTAGAGCCAGTAGAGTGCCAGCCCGGGCCGCGGATAGTTTCAACTCTTCAAGCTGCCCCGGAACCATGGACAGCCGGTCCAGTGTATCTTTGATCAGGGACGGAGCTGTGTTGTCGTATGATGTGGCACATATGACTCGCTGGGCGCCGGTATACAGCTGCTCAATCAGCGTGTAAGCGGCCTTGAGCTTCTTCCGCACATCAGAGCCCAGATGAGCAATACGCTTGCCTGCACCGGTTTCAGACAGCTCAGGTTAAACCGGCGGAAATATCAAAACAGAGATAATCAGTGCAAGTTTTCTTACCAAAGATGGCAGAGGTCATGGCATGCACTTGGCGCTTTAGTCCGGTAAGCTCTTCAGTCACCGGTTTCAGAGCTGCTTCAGCATCTTCCGCCCGTTTTTCCAAACCGGCCTTCTCGGTGTCCCAGTTGGCCCGTTCGGATGTATACCACTCCTTCAGCTGTTCCATAGTGGCCAAGGCAGTTTTCAATTCGTCCTTGGCCTTGGTGGTTTCTGCTTGTTGAGTTTCCAGATTGGCTCGAAGGTCCTTGAGTTGCACGGTTTGCTGGTATATTTCATTCTGATAACAAAGGGAGCACGTTAGTTGTTTCATTATAAAGTCCCAAGCTCAATACAAATATTCAACTTGGCACTTGGGGGCTAATGGCTAGTTGATCTCAGTTTACTATGGGGATACAGAAATTAAGTCCCGGTTTAACTATGTTAAGTTGAACCGGCCCTTGGGGGCTACAATATTGCAGTTTAAGGCGTATGTTTTCTATGCAAAGTTAAGTCCCGGTTTAACTATGCTAAGTTGAACCGGCCCTTGGGGGCTACTATACAGCAAAAGTACAAGAAAGGCATAACTCCTTACCTCGTAGCGGTCCTTCATGCGATTTACCAGACCGGCTTCAAAGTCACGGCTTGTGTAGAGCCGGTTCAGAAAGCCGGAGTGAAGTTCTTGGGCAGAGAGGTTGTCATAAGCTGACAGATCAGTTTTCCCCTTATCTTTGCTCATAGTAGTAGAATCTTCCTTGACGCTGTGTTTTGCTAAAGCGACCGGCTGGCTAGGAGTGGTGTAGCCAGTGCCTGTCACAAATAACATCATCATTTTTGGCTGGGCTGGCCAGACCGGCGGTCTTCTTTGGGCTTGATGTCTTCGTACTTTGGCTCGGCGGTTCAACAATTACTACCCGCTCTGTGCCCGGACTCGGTGGAGCAGGATGCGAGGTTTCCACTTGGACCTCCGGTTCAGCTTCTGTCGGATCAGCGGTGTCGTCTTTGTACAACTCACCAGAGCTATTTTTGGCGACTTCAGGATTTTCGTGGGTTTGCTCTGGGGTCTTTTCCGGATCAACATCCGCAGTAGGATCAAGAGTTTTCGCTTTCTTACTCAAGCGAGCCTTGGTGCTGCAATATTCGGAATTAGATTAAGATAAATCGACCGAGGCAATTGTAAACCGAATTGGCGGGACAGCAGTATGGTGCGTACCCTGCAGCAACTTTCAGCGGAGGCAGTTGCGTGGTTGATGAACCGCCAGAAGAGTTGGAAGAGGCCTGATAATTTGGGTCAGACGGATTGAGAGGACATCGGAAGAAACCCTTTAAGGGATAACGCTTTTCAGGAGAACAAATCACCTCTGGACGACTCTTCCGGGTTGGTGTATCTGGTAAACCGGATGAGGTAATCCGTTGACCACTGTGCCAGGTCGTACGGCGCTCTTCAGCCTGCTGTGTCTTAAAGGAAAGGTTTGGATTCAAATAAGCATAGGAATGAGATTTTTTCACTTTCCGGACGGCGCGACGAATTCTTTTAACCGGCACGAGGTTTCTTGGTGGCCTTGGACTTTACACGCGGAGCCCGAGCCGGTTTGGTACGCTTCCAGAAGGAGCTGTTAGCCTGAGAAGTAACAAGAATTAATATATGTCAACAAGGCATTAATGTCAGAAAAGCGGTGAGTAGAGCCTACCGCAGGCGGTTTGTTGGCAACACAGAAGGGAGCCAACCCGGTTTGGCTACAGACAGAGATCGGTTCATCTAGCATCCGCTTCACTGTCTCTGTGACTTCAAGCTCTGCTATTGGTAGCTCGTGACGTCTTTGAGGGTCTTGGAGGCTGCCAGTGTATTCGTGCATCAATCCGGGCCGGCGGCTTAGTGGCAAGACGCCCCAAGAAACCCAACACCGCACAAGGTCCACACCAGTTAAGCCATTGGCCATTAGAGCCCGGAGCTTGATAATTTGAGGCGCAAAGTTCTTCCGTTCCGCGGCGGTCAAGCGTAAAGGCAACGGATGATGGTTGCTAACCGGTGAGGACGGTAACCCGGCAAGGGATTCTCGTTGTCAGGGGCAGTGTTCCGGCAGTAGAACCAGGTTTGGTTCCAATCTTTTGGATGGCTGTGGTGTTTGGCGTGAGGAAAGTCCACTTCCTTCCTTTTCTGGATTGAAACGCCGCCCAGCTCTGTGTTAGGACCATCCGAAAATTCTGTACGGCGGTTCAGGTGAAAGAAATCCCGGAACAGCTCCACAGATGGTTCTTCTTGAAGGTAGACTTCACAGAAAACTTGGAAATTGCATATGTTTGACACAGAGTTCGGTCCAATATCCCGTGGATGGAGTTGAAAGCTTGCAAGAACATCCCGGAAGAATTTTGATCCGGGCGGGCAGAATCCCCGGTCTAAGTGCTGCACAAAAACAATTGCTTCTCCTTCTTGCGGATTGGGAGGGCATTCGGCATCCGGAACCCGCCAGTGGAGGACATTTTTAGCAGCTAAAGCGCCGGTGGTGACGTATCCGTTGAGTTGCGTCTCGGTGGCCTTAGACCGGACCCAATTGCAAGCTGAGAATTGAGGGGCCATTCCGGAAGACTAAACTGCGAAAGGGAAGGAGAATGATTTACTGCTAAACGGTTCGGACACAGTACACAATGTTAAACCGGCAATTCAGCCGCCAGCTTCTCATTCCGGTTTAACTGAGGACTAATGGAGTGACGGATTAGCTATCAAAAGTCAAACCGCCAAAGAGACAGAACTGGAAAATCTACTAAGTGTGCACAAAAACAGATTTCACATACGAATGGAGGTAATTTCGATCTACCGAAGATACAGTAAGAAAAATTTCTGCGACCTATGCAAGCCTCATAGAGGGCAGGAAGGTTCGTGCGTCCTAAACAAGAAGATCTGAATAAACTGATGGCGGAGCGGTCACCGCACAGGGTGTGTACTACGGCCGAATCATACGGCCATGGCAGGGCAGGTATGAGGACTCTACGATGAGCACCTATGAACTACAAGGGGAACAGGGACCTTCAGATGCGGATCTAGGGCTCGAAGAGGAGCCTTACCTGATGCGCCGAGCGGCGGAGGAGCGCTAAAGAGCTTCTGGTCCAGTCAGGTTGATGCAGCGGCCTGGCACTGACACGGCGGTCGAAGGTCGGCGGCGACGGCGGAGCTTCAAGAGCGGGAGTGTCGCGAGGAAGAAGAAGTGCGGAAGAAGAAGAGAAAGAGCCTTCCGGTTTATTTATAAGGAACGGGGCAATTAACGAGCGCGAGAATCGAGGAGTCAAAAGCGGCGGACGGCGCAGCGGTCTCCTCGATTTCCGGGATAGTATTAAATGAAGGGAATCTTACTGTTTGGATTTCTTTATTAAAGATGACGTCAAGGCGCCGCGTCGCGGGGATCGAAGGATGACGTCACGGCGGTTCAAGCAGATGGCGGTTTACGAAATATGAAGGGAGATCAAGAGTTTCCTGAAGATGTTGAAGATTAACATGAACCGGTTCAAGTCAATCTGGGGCCTAATGTTGGGGATATAACTACTGAGTGTGAATCGCCCTGAAGGGGCCGGGTTACCCTCGTCCATGATCAGGGCCCACGAAGGAGGCCCAGAGCCCAGAGGCGGATCAGTGTCCATTTATGTAAACCGCCTTAGCCTTGTAACTTGTGCTGTAAGATAAGAGAGAAGAGACCGAGCCGGACACTTGTATGAGCCGGATCGGGACTCTCTAGACCGGCCGGGCGTCAACCCGTGTATATAAGGGGACGACCCGGCGGCGGTTTAGGGACAGACAATTCGAGGCTTAAGCGAAGCTATTGCTCCCTAGTCGCCGAAATCACATCAATTCCATCACAACTAGACGTAGGCTTTACCTTCATCGAAGGGGCCGAACTAGTATAACTCCCGTGTCTTTGTGTCCGCTTTAACCCCTCTAAGTTAACCCGTTCGATGGCCCTGCGACTAAGTCCTTTCACGAGGACATCTGCCGTGACAATTCCACGACAAGCCCCCTCAATGCAACCGGAAGCAGTTGCGTCATAATCACGTGGCAGTCATGAGACTTTAGGTTCTGAAACTTTTTCTCTACCATATTTATTATTCCCTTTATATTCGATGAGAAACCAGTCGGGACCTTCATACTAAGCAGGCACTCAAAGAAGATTTCCTTCTCTTCTTTGGTTAGAGCATAGCTCGCAGGACCTTCATACTGCTTTGGAGGCATGCCGTCTTTTTCGTGCAAATGTTGCAGGTCCTTCCATGCCTCAGCTGTATCTTTTGTCTTCCCATACATGCCCAAGAAGCCTAGCAGGTTCACGCAAAGGTTCTTCGTCACGTGCATCACGTCGATCGAAGAGCGGACCTCTAGGTCTTTCCAGTAGGGTAGGTCCCAAAATATAGATTTCTTCTTCCACATGGGTGCGTGTCCCTCAGCGTCACTCGGAACAGCTAGTCCGCCGGGACCCTTTCCAAAGATTACGTGTAAATCATTGACCATAGCAAGTACGTGATCACCGGTACGCATGGCGGGCTTCTTCCGGTGATCTGCCTCACCTTTGAAATACTTGCCTTTCTTTCGACATTGATGGTTGGTCGGAAGAAATCGACGATGGCCCAGGCATTTGTCCAGGTATATACCTTTGGTGTCAGCTAAACAGTGCGTACATGCGTGATATCCCTTGTTTGTCTGTCCTGAAAGGTTACTGAGAGCGGGCCAATCGTTGATGGTTACAAACAGCAACACGTGCAGGTTAAATTCCTCCTGTCTATGCTCATCCCACGCACGTACACCGTTTCCATTCCACAGCTGTAGAAGTTCTTCAACTAATGGCCTTAGGTACACATCAATGTCGTTGCCGGGTTGCTTAGGGACTTGGATGAGAATTGGCATCATAATGAACTTCCGCTTCATGCACATCCAAGGAGGAAGGTTATACATACATAGAGTCACGGGCCAGGTGCTGTGATTGCTGCTCTGCTCCCCGAAAGGATTAATGCTATCCGCGCTTAAACCAAACCATACATTCCTTCGGTCACGTGCAAACTCAGCCCAGTAATCTCTCTTGATTTTTCTCCACCGCGACCCATCAGCGGGTGCTCTCAACTTCCCATCTTTCTTACGGTCCTCACTGTACCATCGCATCAACTTGGCATGCTCTTTGTTTCTCAACAGTCGTTTCAACCATGGTATTATAGGAGCATACCACATCATCTTCGCAGGAACCCTCTTCTTGCGGGGCTCACCGTCAACATCACCAGGGTCATCTTGTCTAATCTTATACCGCAATGCACCGCATACCGGGCATGCGTTCAAATCCTCGTACGCACTGCGGTAGAGGATGCAGTCATTAGGGCATGCATGTATCTTCTGCACCTCCAATCCTAGAGGGCATACGACCTTCTTTGCTGCGTACGTACTGTCGGGCAATTCGTTATCCTTTGAAAGCTTCTTCTTCAATATTTTCAGTAGCTTCTCAAATCCTTTGTCAGGCTCAACCACTACAAGGATACCTAGTATAAAGCAACACAAATTCTACAACATTTTGACTATACGTTGCAAAATTCATGATAGATATGGATATAAGCGGTGCAACATATACGTTGCGCATAGTTGACCTATGGTGGTTAATATAGAAAAAAAAACATAGGAAAGGAGAGATGGACGCAGAGATGGACGCGCGAGAAACTGCCGCCGATTCCCCTTATCTGCCCCACCTCGCCGCCACCCACCGCCTCCCCTTCCTCCTTCGACCCACCTCACCGCCGGCCCTCCCCCTCCCCCTCCCCATCTCGCACCTTGCAGCTCTGGTGGCTGGCGATCCACATCATCCACCACCCACACATACCTCTCGCGCGTCCCATCTATCTCTTCAGGCGGCTCCTCGCTACACCACCTACGGCGGCTGATTCAGGTGACGTCCGGCGAATCCCGCGACCGTGAAGGACAGCTCGAGGGCCCCTCGCCCCGCGGCGCCCTCACATCTGGCGCTCGAGGCCACCAAAGCCCACCCGCGACCCTCCCCCATGGCTAGGGTTTCGGGCATCGGCTTAGGTGGCCACGTCGTGATCCTCTTGTCCGGTGAGTGCACCCCTCCCCTGGCTTCGGCGCGCGCACCCCCCGCCCCCCCCCCCCCCTCCCCTCCCCTTCGCTCCCCTTCCCCCCCCCCCCCCCCCCTCGCCCCCTCCCACTTTGGTCTCTTGCCGCCCCCCCCATCCCCCCCCCCCCCCCACCCTCCCCCCCCCCCCCCCCTCCCCTCCCCTTCGCTCCCCTTCCCCCCCCCCCCCCCCCCTCGCCCCCTCCCACTTTGGTCTCTTGCCGCCCCCCCCATCCCCCCCCCCCCCCCACCCTCCCCCCCCCCCCCCCCTCCCCTCCCCTTCGCTCCCCTTCCCCCCCCCCCCCCCCCCTCGCCCCCTCCCACTTTGGTCTCTTGCCGCCCCCCCCATCCCCCCCCCCCCCCCACCCTCCCCCCCCCCCCCCCCTCCCCTCCCCTTCGCTCCCCTTCCCCCCCCCCCCCCCCCCTCCCCATTCTCTAACCTCTGCTCTTCTCTTCTCCTGTAGACGTGCAGGGAGGAACGACCAGTGGACATTCTTGCTGCTGCTCGGGACGATGCAGCCATGTAGCTTCCTCCTCCTCCTCTTCCTCTGGTTTCAGATGAGTTTATCCACTCGTCTCTGCTCTGGTTCGTGGCACATCAGGAGCCATTGTTGTTCTGGTGATCTAAGGATTTGCCACAGTTTGGGCCCAAGTGCCTTCTGCCTGAGGTCAATTTGATTTTGCTGTGCTGCTAAACTGTTAATTGATGCTTCGATTGAACTGCATGGTTAACCCCTCATGCTACCAGTTATATATTCGAGGACGTAGGGCAGAATGATTGGAGGTATCCAATGAGGTAATGATCAAGAAGGCAGTAGGTTTTCGTTTTTGATAAAAAAAATTATGTTCTGCTCCTGCAATTTGAGACATAGGCTCTAACGAGAAAGTGCAGCCTACAGATTCGTTTTGGTGGATTTTGATTGCCTGATGCTTTTGCTGTCTCTATCCTGATGATACCTTGATGCACGTTCTCTGGTCTCCACTTCTTACAAAAAATTGTATGAATTAATCTTTGAGAAGTGCAGGTTGATGCAGCGCTATGAGGCTTGGATGCGGTCCTGGAGGCATAAAATGCACATGATGTTCACAAGCGTGGTGGCAGAAAGGTGCAGATGGGTCTAACTAATGCTGCCAAGTAATATACTAACCAGTTCTATGTTAATTTGTTTGATGGATATCCCTGATTTGATTGCAAATAATTGCATGAGCTTTGTGACTAATTTGTTTTCTCACATACGCAAGTAATTGTACTGCTGAAATTTAATACATGCCTCAGCTTGCACTTAGATCTGTTGATCGGTTCCCAATGAGCTCAAAATAGAGAAGCACCATGGTGTACCATAGCTTGAGGAGATGCATATGTCGTCTTTTTTTTGTGTATTGCTGGAACATGGTTCGCGAACCTGAGCATCATCCTGCTAGGCTCCCTTCCTTTGTTTCTGATCATTTGTTGTGACGATATAATGGAGAAGAACTTTTGTTGAGTAACTAATACTACTGTTGTTGCTAATCATTTCTGTATTGCTACATGTAGTGTATAATGTGAAGGTGGACAGATCAGCATAATTACTAAGAGAATTTGATGCCTTTCAAAGATACGGTAGGTATTTTATTGTTTCTTCCTATTTTCTACAATTTAGTTATCTAACTATTCATTGCTTTGATTAGCTCACTAATTTACTAATTAAGATGTTATGGCCATAACACATGCTTGGAGATTGCTTGGAGATTTATAATAAATTTTCTTGCACATATCTTAGGTAAATATATAACTGTCAAAATCCACACCATTATATATCGTCAAGTCGATGCTCTGTGTGTTTATTTTATATTCAATGTACGTTATTTGCTAAGACTGCCATGTGTTGTTCAAATAGTACAAGTTTCCTGACTATTAAGTTTTGCTAACACAATGGATATATACACCAGGACAGTCCTCCATTTTGAATTTCATTGAGATGATAAAACCTTTCCATGAAATCTCAATGTAGAAACCTGAATAAAATATTGTTACAGTTGCAATTGATGGTTCCAGAAAATACTAATGTAATCCACACCTTTAGAAAATAGCCACTTGAAGGTTTCAACTATGATTGTTTTCTAGATACATCTTTATTTTGCAAATTATGATGAATGTCGTGTAACTTCCAATATATCAGCGGAAGTGCCATAATTTTCTCATTTACACTGTTATGTTCAAGTTAACAGGCTAAACAACAAGACATCAAAGTGGGCAGTCTGTAGACACTTTGTAGCTACATAGAGAGAACATGACTTATTACTATTTTAGTGTTTGTTTCCCATATCCGTTATGCCTTTTGGATCTTTTTAGCTGCACCCTTTTATCTGTGTTTTGCCATTTCAAGCTATTGTGCTACCCCTGAGGTGACAATTTCCTGGGTACAAGAATTCTTATTGGTATCCTGGTTAAGATACATCAGTCCATTTCCATATTGCGACGATACTACATATTGAGAGTAAGTATTAGATTGACTATTTTGATAGAATACACATGTTGGCATATTCCTTCCTTTGAAAGAGAGAAGGCCTGACTTCTTCTAGGTTTTCTTCGTGTAAACAAGTTTTGTGGTACCAATCAACCAAATCAGTTTATCTTAGGTGAACCCTTTATTGTGCCAGGATAAATTGTTCATTCTGCCTGAAGTTTTTCTCCTAGATTTTTATCTATGTTTTCTCTCATCATTCTTGATAATATTGGAATCTCGATGGATAACATGTAGCATCAGGAACACTAGTACTCTTAGTAATGCAGGAAAAACAAATATTACATGGGCTTCAACCTGGTACGTGTCTAATATCTTTGACTCCAGCACTACTTGCATCATGTTAATGCATTGTGTGTTAACAGTTTATTTTGTTAATTTATTTGTAGATTCAAAAGATATATGGATTTATATGGGTGCGTGACAAGTATACTACAATGATGATGCTGATGTTCGGGTTCATGACGATGGTGATGGATGCTTTCAGTTTTAGTTAAGTTGTAGGGATCTTGTTCCTGTTGGATGATGTTCCTCGGTTAAGTATAATTAAGTTGTAGGGATGTTGATGGATGCTTTCAATATAAGTTTTGATGTCAAGAATACATTTGGATGATGTCCCTCCTGTAATATCCACTGTTGTAATCTAACTGTTTCATCCAATATATGATATACGATTTATTTCTGTCATGAGTATATTCTCTTCCTTTTCCTCACTTGATATACATACCATTATGTCGAGCATTAATTTAATTCTTGGCAATACATATATAATAATAATAACAATAATATGCACATTATATATGTACGAACATGTGAAATGTTGCAAATTCTCTGTTGTCAAGCAATGAGATTTGGATTCCTGTACATTGTGCACCAACATATAGAAGTGTTGTAAAAGTTGATTTTATGCGTTGTACTCTTGCAACGGTCACTTTTACCAATGGCAACATAAGTGTTGCATTATTTGCTAGCAACACTGGATAAGGCTACGCATCCCAAACTGTTGGTAAAGACACCTAGCAACGCATATATGATCTTTTAGATACGGATAAGAGCGTTGCTATAGGTGGGGTCATGTTGTAGTGAGCATTCTCTGCCTTCCACTGCAGCAATTCCAGTACGGTACCGAGCTTTGTGTTGCCATCTTCGCAATTGGGGTACATCCCTTTTTTGTGATCCTCTAACATGCGACCGAACTTCAGCTTCTCCTTTTGACTTTGGCATTGCATCCTTGCATCGACAATGACCCGACGGAGATCATCATCCTCGGGCACATCGTCTGGTTCCACTTGATCTTCAGCAGCTTCCCCCGTTGCAGCATCTGGCACATCGTCTGGTTCCTCTTGATGTTCAGCAGTTCCCCCCGTTGCAGCATCACCGTATTCAGGGGGCACATAGTTGTCATAGTCCTTGTCGGTGTCAAAACCGGCGGATCTCGGGTAGGGGGTCCCGAACTGTGCGTCTAGGCGGATGGTAACAGGAGACAGGGGACACGATGTTTACCCAGGTTCGGGCCCTCTTGATGGAGGTAAAACCCTACGTCCTGCTTGATTGATATTGATATTGTGGATGTTTACAAGAGTGGATCTACCACGAGATCAAGGAGGCTAAACCCTAGAAGCTAGCCTATGGTATGATTGTAAGGGTTGTTGTGATTGTTGTCCTACGGACTAAAGCCATCCAGTTTATATAGACACCGGAGAGGGCTAGGGTTACATAGAGTCGGTTACAATGGTAGGAGATCTACATATCCGTATCGCCAAGCTTGCCTTCCACGCCAAGGAAAGTCCCATCCAGACACGGGGGGAAGTCTTCAATCTTCTATCTTCATAGTCTTGGAGTCCGGTCGATGATGATAGTCCGGCAAATGATAGTTCGGCTGACGATGGTAGTCCGGCTGTCCGGACACCCCCTAATCCAGGACTCCCTCAGTAGCCCCCGAACCAGGCTTCAATGACGATAAGTCCAGCATGCGTGTAGTCTTCGGCGTTGCAAGGCGGGTTCTCCTTTAAGTTCCATGTACCTGCCGAACAGTGTCCGGCTTCCTCATCAACGTTGCGCGTCTTGGCTTCCACGCCCAACAATGGCCTTCTTCCACGCGTCGTGCGAATGTGAAAGGCCAGGGTGTCATTTATGTTTTACCCCCTAGTTGTGCGAACAATCTGCCTATAAGGGAGGCAAGAATCCAGATCCAAATCACCATCTTCCTCTCGCAAATACTCATCGGAGCGCTTTTCGACCAAGAATCCATTCCATCATGGACCGTCAACGCGGCTCCTCTTCTCGCGCTCCCAGCCCTTTGCCAGGAGATTGGAGGAGATGCTCTGTTCCGCACAACGAGCTGGTGAAGCTCCAAATGGGGGGATATCTCCTTCCGGCCTTCATGGTTCCGGTTCGAGCCGGGCTCGCCACCTACAAAGGTGGGAAGCAAGCGGAGGTTTCCCCTAATCCCAACAAAGGGGAGCGGGTATGCTTTGTCCCCTATCTGATAAGGGGACTCGGATTTCCTGTACATCCATTCCTCCGCGGGCTCCTGGAGTTCTACGGACTCCAGCTCCATCACCTCACGCCCGCCTCAATCCTGCATATTGCGGGTTACGTAGCTCTTTGCGAGCTTTTCCTGGGCAT
This sequence comes from Aegilops sharonensis, assembly GCA_904067115.1. Taxonomy (NCBI): domain Eukaryota; kingdom Viridiplantae; phylum Streptophyta; class Magnoliopsida; order Poales; family Poaceae; genus Aegilops; species Aegilops sharonensis. The sequence goes on along the minus strand of LR880971.1, from coordinate 41,381,768 downwards.
CGAGCCCCACTTCGCGCTGTGGAAGAGGTTGTTTTGCCTTGTACCCCGCTCTCACGAGGGGGACATATATCAAGTGGGCGGCGCCGAAATATGGCGCATTGCCGGGACCGGATATCCATCCGGTACCCCTAGCCTTCGGAATGGTTTTATATAGAAGAGGCTCCGCTGCCGGACCCTGTTCGGATCTGCCTCCCGGAGTTCAGCAATGCTCCTCTGAAGAAACGCCTCAGTTGGCGTCCGCGGAGCCTCCGACTGGAGGAAGACAAGAGCGTCCATTATTTAATGGGCCGAATAAGGTTACTGGCCCATGCCGGGTTGACCATGATTGGAATCATGGCAACATGCATTACACGGGGGGTGCAGCCACTACAATACAGGGGCCACCCCATGTGGGATTTCAACGGGGAGGACGATGCTACCCGTCATGGCCGCAAAGGGCCGGATTCGGCCGAAGATCTGGTGACGATCTTGTCCGGCCTGTATAAGGGGGAGAAGGAGGATTTCCTTCGGAAGAACCCGTTAAATGGGTTTTTCATGAACAATCCCTGGCCTTGGGTAAGCGAACACTCAGCGTGTCCGACCCGTGCCTTTTGAAACTTTAAGTTTCTTACATTGTGTTCTTCTTTCGACGCAGGAACTGCGTCGGACTGTGGGGAATGCTGAGTCCGGCTCCGCAGCCTGAGGATCCAGGGAGATCCCGGGATCCGGCCTCCGAAGAGGATCCGGATATAAAGGTGGAGCTAATCGACGGGGTGTTCCACCAGCTTAGCATGGACAATGCTTTAGTCGCCATTACGGCCGACTATCCCGGACTGTATCCGGCTTCCAAGGTGATTGCGGCCGAAGCCCTGACACCGTCATTCCTTCCTTGCTTATTTCTGACCACCGTATATGATGGCACTGTGCAGGAGGCGCCCCTAGGGCGAGAAGCCGAGCCCGCGGTGGCTGACCAACAAGGGCCAGTTCGGACCAGTAGGCGGAAGAGGAGCGCGGCGCGGACTGAAACGTCGCCGCAAAGGTATAACTCACAATTCAGTATTTAGAGCAACGTTCCTAGGAAGCGTTTGAGTGCTCATGACTCTTATAGGGAAAAAAGCGTCCGCCGGACTGTAGGCATAAAAGTTGTCAATCCAACCTCTACCAGCCGGGCTCCCGCACCTGGTCAGGAGGGGGAGGCGAGCGCAAGGCGCGAGCCAGACGTTCCTCCGACAGAGGATGCCGACAAACTATCCGCAACCAAGTCTGAGGTGGAGAGTGCCCTAAATCACAGGCGCCGCCGGACAGTATTTCGTGACGCGCGCTTCTCCCCCGAGGCGTTGAATGCTTTTAACACGGGGGACGCGCACCCTCGTGCTGCTCAAGATAGTTTTACTAGAGCCACGGAGCAGTATGTAAAAGACATACGGGTAAGAGAATTTAATAGTTGTATATGCCAGTAGCCCCCGAGACTTAAAGTAGTTAAATTAACTGATTTAAGGATCATATGAACTGCAGGATCTTACCGAGAAGAATACCCGACTGTCTCAGGAGTTGCAAGAGTGCAAGGCCCAACTGGAGGCCGCATTCTCTGGCGCAGGAGGAAACGCAAAGACCTCTCCTGGTAACGCATTATTTTTAGAAAGATAAGTAGCGCTTGATCGTTATGCGAGTCTAAAAAATGACATTGCAGGTGCTGCCGGACAAGATCTGGACAGGCAAGAACTTCTGCGACAACTAAAGGCTGGCGAGAGGGTGCTGCATAAGGTGCAGCATGAAAGGAACAAGCTCCAGGATGCCCATACCCAGCTTGGAGAAGAGCTGAAAGGCGTTCGGGCCGAGCTGTCGGGCTCCGTTAAGGAGAATCAACGGCTTCGTCGCGGCTTATATAGTAAGTGCTTGAGCGAATTCCTTTGAAAAGAAGAGTTCGGCGAGGAAGTCAATTTGACAGAATATATCTGTAGGTATGCTCACAGGTCTCCCTGCGGAGGAGATGCCCGTAACAATGGGTGATCAACTTCCCGAATTGTTACAACTGATCGAACGAGTTCGGCAGGCTATGAGTAGCGTCGTCCAGGCATTATGGCCAGCCCTCTCCATACCCAAGGGTCTTGGGGAGCTTGCGGAGAAGCTGCAGGGAGTGCGGCAGCGCTTCCATGTATGGAAGATTTCGGCCTGCCGGAAAGGTGCCAGGGAGGCCTGGGCCATGGTGAAGACGCGGTACAAGAAGGCGGATCCCAACCACATGGCCGAAGTCGGACCTGTGGGGCCTGACGGGAAGGAGATCCCTGTGAGTTTAGTATACGACCAAGTGGAGTTGGCCGCGAAATTTTCCCAACAGGACTGTAAATTAGACAACCTGTTAGACGGGATTGAGGAAGAATACAGTCAGTAGATTTGACAATGTATTATAAAATGACATACGAAATGCCTTCTAGCCGGATTGTAGATCGTTTGTCTTTGCCGACCTTTTCGCTTCGACCTCGGGACCCTATAGTCCGGAGTGTGTCCGAATACCTTCCGGGTTATGAAACAACCGGGGTATGCATGGAGACCAGGCGTAGGGGTCATCAGTGCTTTATCAGACAAGTGCCCAACAAGTTATGTTATATTACATGGTTAGTAAGAAACATCTTCCAGGGAGAATAGTTCCGTTAAGGGTTCCTTTCCACTGGGGGTGGCATGCCCTAAAGTGCATGTCCGGACTACGAGAAAAGCAGAAAAACATCTGGGGGCAGATAAATAAGTGGATAAAAAAATCATCTTTTAAGTCACCGACCGAATATTCCCTTAAGAACGCTAGCTTTCGGCTTCACCCAGTCTGAGGTACACATCCGGCTGACCCGGCAGTAACAATCGCAGAGGTGCTCCCTTTACCTCCTAGCCGAACAATCGGGAACGTAGGGGTAAGCACAGGAGCCAGGCAACCCAGCTTGGCCAAAACTTAAGTCATATCGATGCATATAATGGTGAATAAAAGGTACATGTGGAGGCTTGACACATGTGCTGGGCACGAAGCCCGTATAATTAAGCTTCTGGTAAAGAAGCCCCCAGGTATAATGAGTGCGGATAGCACATCAATTGCGCGCGAATGTTGCGCGAGTAGGCCTTTTAAGGCTTGGATGAATAGGGTTGAGAAGAAAAAGAGAAACAAAAGGCAGCTGAAGTAAAAAAAATAAATTTTTGGACGGGGGGAAAGGGACGAACTCTTAGTACGGCGCTAGGCATAGAATCGTCGGAGGCGGGCTGCGTTCCATGGGTTCGGCTCGAGTCGGTTATCCGATGCATTTCGTAGACGGTACGCTCCGCCGGTCAGAACTTGATCGATGATGAAGGGGCCTTCCCATTTGGGCTTGAGCTTGATCTTCTTCTTGTCCGGCAGGCGTAGAACTAGTTCGCCAACGTTGTAAGTCTTGGCCTGTACTTCTCTGCTTTGATATTTTCGAGCCTGCTGCTGATAGAATGCGGAACGAGCCTTGGCGACTGTCAGGACCCCGATCCTAAGTCACACCGATCTAGCATGTAACACATCATATCACTTTGCAGCCTCACGCACGGTATTCCCACGGGTGTCGCCTTACCATGGCCCGGGACCGTTTGCGTCTTTTGGCTCACGTATATGATAGTGTCGCTAGTATCCATATGACAAAGAACCCGGGCCGACATGGCTAGTCGTGAACCCAAAGCGGCGCTAACCTATGGGGACAGGCATACATGAATCACATCGAGCATGTCGGTCATCAACGTATGAATTCGGGCTGTAGCACTGGGCTAACAGGACTCCGGTATTCCGGGCTGTAGCAGGCTAGGCAGGACTCCGAATAACACCGCGTGACATTTCCCCGAAGGGACAGACATAGGAACGAAGTGAAACACATGCCGGCTAGTCAAGTGTCCAAGCAGTAGTGCTGGGATAGCAGGACTCCGGTAAACCGGGCTGTAGCGGACTACTATCGCTCGGAGGCACGAGACTACATTTCCCCATATGAGAGGCTGCCAAGGATAAACAACTAGTTTGTCGGATCCCACACATACCAAGCATTCCAAACATACACACAATATGCTCAATATGTGTAAATATGACGTGGCATCACAACATAACTCTACGACTCAGATATTATTCATTAGGCTCCGAGGAGCGAGATATTACAAACATGGGTCTCACGACCCAACACTCAGAGCATACAAGTCAAAGCACAAGCGGAAGCTAATCATGTCTGAGTACAGACAACTATAAATGAAAAAGGCTGAGAAGCCTGACTATCTACCAGATCCTGCCGAGGCACAAGATCGTAGCTGAGGTAACAAGCTAAACGTCGAAGTCCAAGCGGAACTACTAGCGAGACTGACGTCTCTCTGCAAAACATAAGATAAGCAAACGTGAGTACAATTGTACTCAGCAAGGCTTACATCAGAACTAACTACATATGCATCATTACCAAAAGGGGGGTGGTGGAGTTTGACTGCAGCAAGCCAGCTTTGACTCGGTGGCTATCCTGAACTACGACTGCAAGTAACTCTTTTGAGGTGGCGCACACGAGTCCACATATTCACCATATCAATACACCACTATGGACCCGCTCCCGTCTCCCTACGAGAACGCCATCCATAGCACTCACGCTTATCTTGCGCATTTTAGAGTATCCACTTTCACTTGTCTATGAACTGATATAGGCAACCCAGAAGTCCTTTTCCGCGGACACGGCTATTCGAATAGATCATATTAACCCTGCAGGGGTGTACTTCTTCACACACGCTCTCACCACTTACCGTCGTTTACACGACATGTACTCGGCAACCTTCAAGCGGAAGCCCAACGTGGGTGTCGGCCACGGCCTACCTAAACACTCAAGTCCCTAGTCCAGGTTTATCGCCTATTCGGGTTCCATCCGCAGGGAGTCCGGCCGAGGTTTCCCATACAGCCCCGAACGATGTGTGCAGGGTTCCCGAGATACCAAACAGGCACTCGGTAC
>LR880971.1:41325018-41341922 GCA_904067115.1 Aegilops sharonensis | reverse complement strand
CAGCGTGGGTTCCGCCCCGGACGACGCAATGCTGGGTAGATACCCCGTGGATGACATCACGGAGAACACTAGCTGCGAGCTACACGTCAAAATGAAGAACATATCCATGAAGGTGGCGGACGGAGAAGCTTTTCCAGTTACCCCCAAAGCAACCTACCATTGCATCCCGATTCCAGAGGGCTATGCTCGTGTCATGGTTGACGAGGTGGTGCAGCCATATTCGGAGCTAGAGCTTGACATTCCTAGAGGTGAGGACGAGCGCTTTCTCGGAGACGCCAACCATCGTATCATCCTATGGAAAAAGGATTGCATCATCTTTCGAAGGCCACCGACACCGCGTCATCTGACTCCTCGTCGAAGTCCGCCACCGAGTCAGCAGTCTCCCGCTCCTGCAAGTCCACCAAGTCCGGCAAAGTGTCAGGCCACTCCTCCTTCAAGTCCGGCAAAGTGTCAGGCCACTCCTCCTCCTCCAAGTCCGCCACAGCGTCAGACGTCCACTCCTCCTCCAAGTCCGGCACAACCTCAGGCCACTCCTCCTCCAAGTCCGGCACATCTTCAGGCGGCCACTCCTCCTCGTCCAACTCAGCCCCGTCAGCCGGCGTCTCCGCCGCCTCAGCAATCGCAGAAGAGACACCCCGCAGCTATTGTGCATAGCAGTACGAGTCGAGGTAGTACAGGAAGTACAGGCGGAGGCAAGCGATATAAATATGGTCCAAGCCTCACGCCTCTTCCGCAGAGGTCTTATGACAGGTCCGAGGAGGAAATCGCAGCCATATCGAAGTCCGAGGTGGAAGCCCATTTTGCACCGAAACCGCCACCGCCGCCAAGGGAGAAAGTGCCTAAGGAAACGATTGACCACTTCATTCGTATGGCTCAACCACCAGCTCCCAAGCCTGTTGACACAGACTATGAGCGCCACATCAGGAAGTTAAATCGAGCACGTCTACGTAAGGAGGCGAGCTCGGGATCGAGCAAACAAGAAGCAGCTGTCAAAAAATGCGGGAAAACCATTCCCCAGCTGGGAGAACAGGCGGCGCAATCGATCCCNCCGAAACCGCCACCGCCGCCAAGGGAGAAAGTGCCTAAGGAAACGATTGACCACTTCATTCGTATGGCTCAACCACCAGCTCCCAAGCCTGTTGACACAGACTATGAGCGCCACATCAGGAAGTTAAATCGAGCACGTCTACGTAAGGAGGCGAGCTCGGGATCGAGCAAACAAGAAGCAGCTGTCAAAAAATGCGGGAAAACCATTCCCCAGCTGGGAGAACAGGCGGCGCAATCGATCCCCTCGCTTGTTGTGCCAACAATACGTGACAGTACGCGCGCCCAATATTATTGTGGGCAAACAGTTTACGTTCCTGAGGTGGGCAATGTGGTAATAACGGAGGACCATATAATGCAGGCTGAAGTTCTCAAAATCACTGTTGGACAACTCCTCGAGATCGAGCCCATGCCTGTGCTTAGATAGGATGAAATAAAACGGAAATATGTCCGGGGCCAACCTTTGGTCCATCCAGACGAGGTTAAGAACCTCCCAACGAGAATGTATGAATTGCATCAATGGTACATGAACATTACCAAGATTTCCGATCGAGTGTCCTTCATGGTGAATGTCAAGGAGGACCATTACTTCCATGAGAAAGCTTTGTCCGTTGAGTATTCTGAACTGTTTCAGTTATACAATCAAGACGCACTCGACAAATCTATCGTCAGTTGCTATTGTCTGTAAGTGATTTCTTTCTGTAATTTAGGTCTCAAGCTAGCTATACTGATCCTTTTGATCAATCATTACCTGTAATTATCCTCACTATATTCTTTTCTGTGGTATTATATGCAGGATGAAGATGTATGAAATGACAAAAGGTGGACGCTATGGCATCGGGTTCATTGACCCAAACACCGTTAATGAATACACATGGAAACTAAATGCACATCATCAAAAGGACGTAGAGGACAACATGCTAGAGTTCTTGAAGCGCCTCAAATACAATGAAGATATACTACTTCCTTACAACTTCCAGTGAGTCACACTGTCTTGTACTACAAATTCTCTGTTTTTGCCTACTAGCTAGCTACATGTTTTTTCTTTACATATGCCCGCTTAATTAAGGCATGCAAACGTGTGTGCATGCAGATATCACTTGGTCTTGTGTATCATTAAAGTTGACGCCGAAACAGTTGAAGTACTGGACTCACTACTCAAAAAAAAAAAAAACTGACTATAACATCTTGTATGGGATAGTCAACAGGTAATTTCAATCATTATTAACTATATATCTCGGCCTATTTAGTTCGTCATTTTTCATGATATGAACTATATTTAATAACTCCTTTATTCATTTTCATTGTCGGCGGGCAGGGCTTGGGCAAGGTTCATCAGCGTCACGGAAGGCGAATGGAAAAAAAAGCTTAAATGGTTTCGACCCAAGGTAAGTAATTAAGTAGTACTATCTAGCTAGCTAGCTGCCATCTCTTTAATTATCATGCTTGATTAATTATTATCAGATCAAATTCCATTCTCGTAAAGGCCCTGAAGCAGGCGCAGGGGACTGATCTGTGTGCATTCTGCGTTTGCGAGAACATTCGCATGATGGCGTCCGAAAGGAGCAGATCTGAAAGACAGGAATGGGTACGCTTGTCAAAACCCTATTCACAATTTTTACACCATTATCGATATCTAGTCACACAACTAATACACATGCATATTCATCTCCTTCTTAACAGTTCACAGAGGTGCGGGAGAAGCTCCTAGAAACGGAGCGCGTAGAAGCACTTCAAGAGGAAATAGCAGGATTTTTGCTCGACTAGGTCCTAAATCCGAACGGAGAATACTATTACCCGCTGCCCCCATCGAGCTCCGAAGGCACCAATTAGGCTAATGCCACTGGCTCTGAAGGCCACATGCATATGTAGGAGAAATTGTATATAGCTATACATGTGTGTATGTGTGAATTAATTAATATGATGTTTTGTGAGACATTGATGATATATATATATATGCATGATTGGTTCTATTAGAAATTCTATATATNTTGTGAGACATTGATGATATATATATATATGCATGATTGGTTCTATTAGAAATTCTATATATATATATATATATATATATATATATATATATATATATATATATATGCATAACGTGTACAATGTGTAGTATTGTAAAGTACCAGCAAACGAAAAAGAATTAAATTGATAACACAAATTGAATTGAAAAATAAAAAATAAAACAAAAACCCACAAACATTTAGTACCGGTTGGTGTTACCAACCGGTACTAAAGGGCTCCCGCCCCCCAGAGCTGGCTCGTGCCACGTGGTTGGCCTTTAGCACCGGTTCGTGCTGAACCGGTACTAAAGGGGGGGGGNAATTGAAAAATAAAAAATAAAACAAAAACCCACAAACATTTAGTACCGGTTGGTGTTACCAACCGGTACTAAAGGGCTCCCGCCCCCCAGAGCTGGCTCGTGCCACGTGGTTGGCCTTTAGCACCGGTTCGTGCTGAACCGGTACTAAAGGGGGGGGGGCCTTTAGTGACCACACTTTAGTGCCGGTTATGTAACCGGCACTAAAGGGCCTTATGAACCGGTGCTATTGCCCAGTTCTGCACTAGTGGTAAGACTCCCCTTCCGGAGGAATCCGTCACCGCCGCCGACAGCAGCCCGGAGTGGGATCCCAGGGTCCAACCCCTCGTGAAATCATGAGTATATAAAGCCCGGACACGTTTGTGTATCCAAACTCACTATCGTACAACATTTAACGCATTGCGTCGTGTCTTCTTTGCAGTCCGGCGAGGTCCCGCACCGAACAATCCTCATCAGAGGATTCACTGGGCTCGGATGCTATGGACAGCGGGACACCCCTGACGGCCCCCTCCCCCAAACACGTGAGTGACACCGAGGTATCGACTCGAAGGGACCCAGGCCAAGGAGGGGGTGGGAAGACCATCAAGGCGGCGCCGGAGGGTCGAACCTCAACGGCCAAACATACGGGGGAAATGGCTCCCATGGACACTGACGGCGGGGACTATTTTGACTTCAGCCCCTAGCCGGACACAGTTCCGGAGACCAACACGGCTCCGGAATTAGGCAGGCAACCTCCCTTGACAGAAGGGGGTGCGCCTGTCCCACTGGCCACCTCAGCCTACTAGAGGTGCCGAATACCTTATCAGCAGCGCTGAAGAGCGCCTCCATCATTGAAAAACACTGTGCCCTTATGGGTGCGGTGATTGAGAAGATTCAGTCCGCTGAAAGCGGGCTGAATCAAGCCTGCATCACCCTTATAACGGGCTTTGAGGTATGTTCTGAGGTTTCAGAGAGTGTTATAGCATAGATAGTAGCCCCTGATACACTGTTCGGTGTTCGGAAGAAAAAACCGGACAGAGGATCGAATATATACTCACATGAGACTTACCTTGTCACACTTCTCCCTCTTTTGTTTTTTTATAAGCAGAAATCTGTAGTGACTGCCACCTCTCATACTGCGAAAGTCTCCGGACTGAAGCAGAGTCTGGTGCGGGCTGAAGAAGAACTCAGCCAAGTGAAGAAGCAGTTGGAGGATAACCAAGGCATGCAAAAACCCTTGTTCGCGTTCAGCGCGAATGAATAATTGAGTATGACAAAGTTTTTTCATGATGTACTCTAGGAGCGATGGCCGAACTCGAAGCTCTTAAGAAGGCGGTGGCCGAGGCCGAGAAGAAGGCGACCACTGAGCAGACCCTTCGTGAAAAACACGAGGCCAGGGTTACTGAAGTGCAGAAAGAGCTCCAAGAGGCCGTGAAGAGATACGAGACCTTGGAGCAGAGTTTAACGGAGAAAGAATCCAAACTCACCAAGGCTCGTCAAGCCACGCATGATGCCCGGAGCGAAGCTTAGGGCGCAATGCAGGAAATCTAGGTGGCCAGAAAGATCGTGGTGGGTAAGGCTTCGACTAAGCAAAGAAAGTATTTAAAGGGAGAAAATCTCATTACTAAGTCGAATTCGGATTTCTCCAGGGGTGTTTGCGGAGCTGCCATGCAGCGTATCTAATGCCGCACAATTCTACCGAGCCAAAGAAAGGAGCTCTGAAGAGAAGCTCTTCTGGTTGCAATATCTGGCGCCAGAGTATCTAGTGTCCTTTGCCGATAAACTCAAACAGCTGATCGAGCTGCATAGGGCGGCCGAACTAGCCATGAAGGATTTAATTATCCAGCTATGGCCCGCCGAGGCGATTCCCAGTAGCTACTTCGGGCTCGTGAAGCGGCTTGTAAGTGTCTACCCTCGATTAGAAGTCATCAAGCGGTCGGTCTGTATGGAAGGTGCGCGAATGGCCTTCGCCCGCGCAAAGGTGCACTGGCCGAAGATGGATGCTGAAAAGTTGATGACCGAAGGACTGCCTGAAGGGAAGGGGCACCGCAAGCCCAAGTTATATTATGACAATGTCCTGGAAGGATCCCGCCTTGTAGCGGAGCAATGTGCCAAGGATATTATATTCCCATGAATACGTTCATGTTATCCTATGTAATGTTGGACAAGGTTATTTATATGATATAATGCCTGTTATGTACGAGCTTTACCTCCTGTGCGGTTGTTTTTTATATATTAATCCTGAGAGTTGGCCAGTCGTCGGCTTCTGCCCCCACGTAAGAAGTACGGGGGTGTTCGGGATAAACCTGAGCACTCTTGACCCCAGTTTTGGGTCCTTGAAGGAGGTGTTCAGCACAACGAACCAGGCAATCGGACTATAAGGCTTTATCACCCTCACCTAGCCATAGGAGTTTGACAAAAGAAAGGTAGGCGCAGCTCCTGGTGTTCGGAAGACCACACTAGGAGCTCTATAAGCACCTGATCGGAAGAAAAAGCTGATCCATCGCACGCTGCATTAGTTATCGCATAATGCGGAAGAAATCCTTAAAGATTTTGCAACCTCTCGAACAGCTGACCAGCTCTCGCCGTATCATGACAGTCAGTTTTCGGCTTTCTCTACTGAGGTGCTCATCCGGAAGAATCGGAACACAATCGCAGTAATTCTCCCTTTACTACCCTAGCAGATATAGCGGAACATAGGGTAGCAAGCACAGGAGCCAGGAAACCCAACTATTGACCCAAGACATGATTCGAAGCCGATGCATATAATGCTATAAGTTCGGGGTGACGAACGACCGTGAAGGTATTCAGACTTTATTGTCGTATTATGGGTACAACGAGGCCCCTGGCATATTAAGGCACACTGTAATGTACGGATGCCATTTGAAAAAATATCAATAAGAAAGAATAGCAAGTAAGCATCATATAAAGCCACATATTGTAATTGAGTAATACGTCGAGGCGTACGAGTACAAGTAGTGCGAAAAAAGAAATATGACTTCAGAACCTGCTGAGACCAGGGGGGTTGGCTGTGTGCGGATCTGGGTAATAATCGGATGGTCGTGAAGGGGAATGTTTAAGTATTCCTGAGGGAATCCCGGATTAGGGGGTGTCCGGATAGCCGGACTACCATCATCAGCCGAACTATCATCAGCCGGACTATCATCATCGACCAGACTCCAAGACTATGAAGATACAAGATTGAAGACTTCGCCCCGTGTCCGGATGGGACTTTCCTTGGCGTGGAAGGCAAGCTTGGCGATACGGATATGTAGATCTCCTACCATTGTAACCGACTCTATGTAACCCTAGCCCTCTCCGGTGTCTATATAAACCGGATGGCTCAAGTCCGTACAACAATAACAACAACCCTTACAATCATACCATAGGCTAGCTTCTAGGGTTTAGCCTCCTTGATCTCGTGGTAGATCCACTCTTGTAAACATCCACAATATCAATATCAATCAAGCAGGACGTAGGGTTTTACCTCCATCAAGAGGGCCCGAACCTGGGTAAAATATCGTGTCCCTTGTCTCCTGTTACCATCCGCATAGACGCACAGTTCAGGACCCCCTACCCGAGATCCGCCGGTTTTGATACCGACATTGGTGCTTTCATTGAGAGTTCCTCTGTGTCGTCACCGATAGGCTCGATGGCCTCTTCAATTTACGACGACGAAGTCCCGGGTGAGACTTTTCTCCCCGGACAGATCTTCGTATTCGGCGGCTTCGCACTGCGGGCCAACTCACTTGGCCATCTGGAGCAGATCGAAAGCTACGCCCCTGGCCGTCAGGTCAGGTTTGGAAGCCTAAACTTCACGGCCGATATCCACGGGGACTTGATCTTCGATGGATGTGAGCCACAGCCGATCGTGCCGCGCTGTCACGATGGGCATGACCTAACTCTCCCGCTGGACAGCACCTTGGGGGCCGCACACGAATCCGCTCCGACCCATAGTCCGAAGTCGATCGCTCGGATCGAGGACGGATGGCTGGACACCGCCTCAGGAGCTGCAACTTCCACGGCGATGGAGCCGAACACTTACCTTGTCCCGCATAAAGCTCATGACTCCGAGGTGCCGGACTCTCTGCCGGACTCCGAACCTCCTGCGCCCCTGCCAGTCGAATCCGATTGGGCGCCGATCATGGAATTCACCGCCGCGGACATCTTTCAGCATTCGCCCTTCGGCGATATCATAAATTCACAGAAGCATCTCTCGCTATCCGGAGAGCCCTGGCCGAACTACGGCCAGGATGGTTGGGACGCGGACGACGAAGAAATTCAGAGCCCACCCACCACCCACTTCGTAGCCACCATCGACGATTTAACCGACGTACTCGACTACGACTCGGAAGACATCGACGGTATGGACGACGATGCCGGAGACTACCAAGAACCAGTGCCCACAGGACACTGGAAGACCACCTCGTCATACGACATATACATGGTGGACACCCCAAAGGATGGAGACGGCGAAGAAGCAACGGAGGCCGATTCCTTAAAGAAAAAGCCCAAGCGCCGACGTTAGCGGCGCCGCTCTAAATCCCGCCACGGCAAGAATGGAGATTCCGGCACAGGAGATAATAACACCCCAGAAAGTGACGAAGACAACCCCCTCCAGCACGATCCAGCGCAGGAGGAGGCAGAAGCAAGCCCTCACGAGAGGGCGGCAGACGAAGAGGTCGAGGATGACAATTACTTACCTCCCTCTGGAGACGAGGCAAGCCTCGACGACGACGAATTCGTCGTGCCTGAGGATCCCTCGAACAAGAGCGTTTCAGACGCAGGCTAATGGCCACGGCAAACAGCCTAAAGAAAAAGCAGCAACAGCTTCAAGCTGATCAAGACCTACTGGCCGACAGATGGACCGAAGTCCTCGCGGCCGAAGAGTATGAATGCCCCTCCAAAAGTTACCCAAAACGCAAGTTGCTCCCCCGACTATGGGAGGAAGCGTACAAACCTGCATCACCAGCGCACAATACGGCAGACCGACCACCTCGTGGCCGCGACAGAGAGGCGTGCAAGCCCTCCACAAAAACCGTACCCCGGCATCGCTCAAAAAGCTTGAAGCTACGGGGGAACGCACCGGACTTGCGGGATATATTGGAGGACAAGGAAAGACAATCCAGATCTATCTATGGATCACGCGAGCGCCCCAAGACCCACGACGAATACCGTCGCGCCGGATACAACTACTCCGGCCGGGCCGAACACAGCAGACAACGCTCTATCGAGCTACGTCGCGATATTGCTCAATACAGAGGCGCCGCACACCCACTATGCTTCATTGACGAAGTAATGGATCATCAAATCCCTGAAGGGTTTAAACCCGTTAATATCGAATCCTACGATGGCACAACAGACCCCGCGGTTTGGATTGAGGATTATCTCCTCCATATACATATGGCCCGCGGCGACGATCTTCACGCCATCAAATATCTCCCGCTCGAGCTTAAAGGACCAGCTCGGCATTGGCTTAACAGCCTGCCCGCAGAGTCAATTGGATGCTGGGAAGACCTGGAAGCCGCATTCCTCGACAACTTCCAGGGCACGTATGTGCGACCACCGGAGGCAGATGACCTAAGCCACATAATCCAGCAGCCAGACGAATCGGCCAGGCAATTCTGGACACGGTTCTTAACAAAGAAAAATCAAATCGTCGACTGTCCGGATGCAGAGGCACTCGCTGCCTTCAAACATAACATCCGCGACGAGTGGCTGGCCCGGCACCTAGGACAGGAGAAGCCGAAATCCATGGCAGCCCTCACATCACTCATGACCCGCTTCTGTGCGGGAGAGGATAGCTGGCTGGCTCGCAGCAACAACCTCAGCAAAAACGCTGGCAGTCCGGATATCAAGGACCGCAATGGCAGGTTGCATCGAAACAAAAACAAACGCCGCATTAACGGCGACAGCAATGAGGATACGGCAGTCAACGCCGGATTCCGAGGCTCCAAGCCCGGTCAACGGAAGAAGCCATTCACAAGAACCACTCCGGGCCCATCCAATTTGGACCGAATACTCGACCGCTCCTGTCAAATACATGGAACCCCCGAAAAGCCAGCTAACCACACCAACAGAGATTGTTGGGTATTCAAGCAGGCAGGCAAATTAATCGCCGAAAACAGTGACAAGGGGCTACACAGCGATGACGAGGAAGAGACCCGGCCGCCGAACAACAGAGGACAAAAGGGATTCCCCCCTCAAGTTCGGACGGTAAACATGATATACGTAACGCATATTCCCAAGAGGGAGCGGAAGCGTGCACTAAGGGACGTATACGCGATGGAGCCAGTCGCCCCAAAATTCAACGCATGGTCCTCTTGCCCGATCACTTTCGATCGAAGAGACCATCCGACCAGTATCCGCCATGGAGGATTCGCCGCATTGGTTTTAGACCCAATCGTCGATGGATTTCACCTCACGAGAGTCCTGATGGACGGCGGCAGTAGCCTGAACCTGCTTTATCAGGATACAGTGCACAAGATGGGCATAGACCCTTCAAGGATTAAACCTACAAGGACAACCTTCAAAGGCGTCATACCAGGTGTCGAGGCCAGTTGTACAGGCTCAGTTACACTGGAAGTGGTCTTCGGATCCCCGGATAATTTCCGAAGCGAGGAGTTAATCTTCGACATAGTCCCGTTCCGCAGCGGCTATCACGCTCTGCTCGGACGAACCGCGTTCTCAAAATTCAACGCGGTGCCGCATTATGCATACCGTAAGCTCAAGATGCCAGACACTCATGGAGTCATCACGGTCAATGGAAACACGGAACGCTCCCTTCGAACGGAGGAACATACAGCGGCTCTCGCGGCAGAAGTACAGAGCAGCCTTTTAAGGCAATTTTCGAGTCCGGCCGTTAAACGACCGGACACGGCCAAACGTGCCCGGAGCAACATCAACCAAGACCACCTGGCCCGTTCCGAGCACGCGTAGCAATGCGGCCTCAACCCCAGCCCTCACAAAATTGTAAGACAAACTCTCCGCGTACATAATTACGCCCTGGAGATACCATGGGCATAGGGGGAAAGGCACAACCACAACAGACCCAGAGTGCGGTTTGACCACACCAGGGGCTCCCAAGTGTGTCGCTCTTTTTTCTTTTATTTCTCTCTTTTTTATACAGAACTCTGTCCGGCGGCGAACCTGCCGAACTCATGATGCAACAACCAGGGAAGGACAAAGGCCGCGACCAACACTCAGGTGGTCTCCATCACGAGCATTAAATTTGTTAAATACAACATTCCGCGGCCTACCCCTGGAGGGAGACGCCTTTAATTCGTCCAATCCCTTGCTTTTCGCACTATTTGTATCATTCCGCACTCATAGCATATCTTCTCGAATAAAATGCAGCACTTTTTTGCCCCTAATTGCATTACCTTATATATATATGTTCATTTACGACATGTTGCACCCGTACATTTTGGTACGGCCAAATACACCAGGGGCTTATGTTCTCCGCGTTATGGTGTGATAAAGTCCGAACACTTTCACAAGTGCGGCACCCCGAACTTATAGCATTATATGAATCGGCTCCGAATCATGTCTTGGGTCAATAGTTGGGTTTGCCCGGCTCCCATGTTTGGCACCTTACGTTCCGTTCTATCGTCTAAGATAGCACTAGGAGAACCACTGCGATTGCGCCCCGGTTGAGCCGGGTTAACGCCTTAGTGGAGAAAGCTAAAACTGACTGTCATGATAAGGCGAGAGACTGGTCGCTGTTCGAGAGGTCCTTTCGGGTCCTTAAAGACCTACGCCGCTTCGAGCGAAGTTCCGGATAATGTCCGACGAAGGCGTGGATAGCGCCCCTGATTCGGTCCTCCGAATACTAGGGGCTTCGCCGAAATTTGAAATTATATAATTCTATGGCTAAGTGAGAGTGTTCAAGCACTATAAGTCCGGTTGCCTTGTTCGTTGTGTTGAGCGCCTCCCTAGATGGACCAAAAAATGGGAACTAGAGTGCTCAAGTTTATCCCGAACACCCCAGCACTCGTGGCATGGGGGCTGAAGCCGACGACTTGCCATCTCTCAGATTTAATAAACGGCCGCACAGAAGGTAATATTTTAAATTACCAAGCGTTGCTTAGCGCATATGAACAAAGTTTTCAGCGCACAGGATAACACATTGCGAGTTTACTCAATAATTACATCCCTAGGGCACTCATCCGCAATCTTGCGGGCACCCTTCAGGATAGTCTTATAGTACATTTCGGGCGTACGATATTCCTTGCCCGCTGATGGCGCGTCAGTGATTAGCTTCTCCGCATCCAGCTTGCCCCAATGCACCTTTGCGCGGGCAAGGGCCCGACGAGCACCTTCAATACAGGCGGAGCGCTTGATAACCTCCACCCAGGGGCACGCGTCCACCAACCGTCGCACGAGGCCGAAGTAGCTCCCAGGCATGGCCTCTCCAGGCCACAGCCGGACTACGAGGCCCTTCATGGCCTGCTCGACCGCCTTGTGGAGCTCGACCAGCTGCTTCAGCTGGTCGCTAGGGGGAACCGGATGGCCGGCCTCAGCATACTGAGACCAGAAGACCTTCTCCGTTGAGCTCCCCTCCTCGGCTCGGTAGAATGCAGCGTCATCAGACACGCTGCGAGGCAGATCTGCAAACGCCCCTGGAGAGCTCCGAATTCGGGTAAGTAACACGTAATTTACATTCACATGCTTGCTTTGCATGAATAATGCCTTACCCGCCGCTATCTTCCTCACCAACTCAATCTCCTGAAGGGACTTATGGGCATCAGCCTTGGCAGTTTTGGCACTTTCGAGAGCCGAGGCAAGCTCGGACTCTCGAGTCTTTGAGTCACGCTCCAAACTCTCATGCTTTTCCATGAGGGCCTGGAGCTCTTGCTGAACCACCGCCACCCGCGCCTCCTGCTTTTCTTGCTCTGCCCGTTCCGTGCCCGCATTGCGTTCGGCCGCGGACACGGCCTCCTTCAGGGTCGCCACCTCGTTCGTGGCCCCTGCAGTACCCATGTTATCCTTGTTATTTTTTTTTTTGCAACCTAAATCCTTTTCTGTAAGGTACAAGTTCAAAGTGGCGTTACTCACCTTCTTTGTCCTGGAGCTGCTTCCTGGCGCGGCCGAGCTCTTGCTCGGACCGCTCGAGCTCGTGCTTCAAAGCACCGACCTCCGCAGTCAGTGCGGCAGAGGTCAGCAGCGCAGCCTGCAACCCATATTGACATAATTTTTTAGCAACCCTGCGTATATCTTCTTTTTTCAGATCCTCAGTTCGGCTTTTCTTCCCGAACACCGAACCGAGCATCAGGGGCTGCTGTCTATGCGGTATTACATTGCATATTTTTAACTTCTTACCTGAAAGCCTGATAGAAGGCTACTGCAGGCTTCGGTCAGCCCGCTCTTAGCAAGATGCACCTTCTGAATCACTGCACTCATAATAGTGCGGTGTTCTTCCTTGATGGAAGCGCTCTGCAGCGCCTCCAACAAATTTCCCGGCGCCTCCGGTTGGACGGAAGCCGCCGGCGTCACGGTCTTGCCCTTCATTCGAAGGGGCCGCCGGCCGGACCCCGGAACCACTGCGGGTTCTGATATGGAGTCCGGCGCAAAGTCCGGGAGGACGCCTTGTGGCGCCTCCGGAGCCTCCCCCCGATGGGTCCCTTCTTGGGATCCCACCTCGGCGTCCTCAGTGTCGCGAGGGGTGGAGGCGGTCGGGATGGAGTCTACATCCGACGGATCCAACGACCCGCTCGATGAAGCGGGGAGATTATCACTGGCCGGACTACAGGCAGCATGCGGCATCAGAATGACACTATGTGACACACAAAAAGAAATTATAAATCATTCAGGAATCCGGATACTTACGATCTCGCTGGAGGCCTGGCCCTTGAAGGCCATTCTTCCTCGCCAACGTTGATGTTGGCGAAGCTGTCCGGGGGAATAGTCCTTCCCCTCTTGGACCCTTCGGCCTCCCCTGTTGGGGAATCCTTCCTCTTCCTCTCTCCCCTCTGGGAGAGAGTCCTCTTTCTCCTCCTCGTTTTCGGGGGAGGAGTCCGCCCCGGAGTCGTCGGACACCTGAAAACGGGAACTCTTTCGAGCACCCATGGCCTCCTTCTTGGCCTTCTTCTCTGGCACCACGTGCGGTGCCGGAACCAGCAGCCCCGCTAGACGGGCGTCTACTGGATTTTCTGGCATAGGAGCCGGGCAGATAATCTGCTCCGCCTTCCTCATCCAGTCCTGTCAAAGGAAAAGGGGAAATTAAAACCCGCATAGAGTCAAACTATGAAAAGCAAGTGTCCCATAGGAGGCCATGTAGGAGGGCCTCGTATTCGGCTGCGTTGTTGGAGTCCATGTACATTATTTGAAGTACGTATTGGATTGTGTCTCCCGGGGGACGTCAGGACGACGCCAGCCCCCAAGCCAGCCAACATTTTGGATCCGTCAAAATGCATGATCCAGTTGGAGTACGCGCCGTACTCTTTAGGGAGTTCGGCTTCGGTCCATTCGGCGATGAAGTCCGCCAGAACCTGCGACTTTATAGCTCGCCGTGGTTTGTAGGTTATGTCAAATGGTAAGAGCTCGATAGCCCATTTTGCAATCCTGCCCGTTGCGTCGCGATTGTTTATAATATCGTTGAGAGGTACTTCGGAGGCCACCGTTATTGAACAATCTTGAAAGTAGTGACGCAGCTTCCGGGATGCCATGAACACCGCATATGCTAACTTTTGATAATGTGGGTACCGGGATTTGCATGGAGTTAGAACAGTGGATACGTAGTACACTGGTTTTTGAAGAGGGAATTTGTGCCCTTCTATTTCTCGTTCAACGACGAGTACCGCGCTAACAACTTGATGTGTTGCTGCGATATATAATAACATAGGCTCGCCCAGGTTGGGCGCGGCCAGAACCGGATTTTTTGCCAGTATGGCCTTTATTTCTTCGAGTCCGGCTGTGGCAGCATCCGTCCATTCGAAATGTTCGGTGTGCCGGAGGAGGCGGTAGAGGGGCAGAGCCTTTTCTCCCAGACGGGAGATGAAGCGACTTAAGGCCGCTATGCATCCGGTTAGTTTTTGTATCTGCTTGAGGTCTTTTGGAATATCCAATTGTGACAGAGCTCGGATTTTGGCCGGGTTTGCTTCAATTCCTCGACCGGATACGATGAAGCCCAAGAGCTTTCCGGCTGGTACACCGAAGACGCATTTTTTCGGATTGAGCTTAATGTCATATGCTCGGAGGTTGTCGAATGTCACCCTCAAGTCTTCTACTAGAGTTCCGACGTGTTTGGTCTTGACGACCACATCGTCTACGTATGCCTCTACTGTTTTGCCTATCTGGGTAGCCAGACATGTTTGAATCATGCGCTGATATGTTGCGCCGGCGTTTTTGAGTCCGAAGGGCATTGTGTTGAAGTAGAATGGCCCATATGGAGTAATGAATGCCGTTGCGGCCTGGTCTTTCTCCGCCATCTTGATTTGATGGTATCCGGAGTATGCGTCGAGGAAACACAATGAGTCGTGCCCTGCGGTAGCATCGATGATTTGGTCGATGCGAGGGAGGCGGAAAGGGTCCTTTGGACAGGCCTTGTTAAGGTCTTTAAAATCGACGCAGAGGCGCCAGGATTTGTCCTTTTTTGGTACCATTACTAGATTGGCTAGCCAGTCCGGATGCTTTATATCTCTGATGAATCCGGCTTCTAAGAGTTTGGCTAGCTCTTCTCCCATTGCATGTCTTTTGGGCTCGGAAAATCGCCGAAGAGCTTGTTTGACTGGCTTGAATCCTTTTAGGATATTTAGGCTGTGCTCTGCCAGCCTTCGTGGGATTCCTGGCATGTCTGAGGGATGCCAGGAAAAAATGTCCCAATTTTCCCGAAGGAATTCTCGTAGTGCGGCCTCGACATCAGGACTTAATTGTGCCCCAATGGAGGCCGTCTTTGTGGGGTCCGTTGGATGGTCCTGAAATTTCACTATCTCATCTGCTGGTTTAAAAGAGGTGGATTAGGACCTCTTATCGAGCATCACATCGTCCCTATCCACCGTGGAGCACAGCGTAGCTAGTTCCTCTGCCGCTAGGGCTTCGGACAATGCCTCTAGGGCCAGTGCGGCTATCTTATTTTCAGCGCGGAGTGCCGTATCTGGATCACTGGCGAGAGTGATTATCCCATTGAGTCCGGGCATTTTGAGCCTCATGTACCCGTAGTGGGGAAGATTGTGAATGCCTCTCGCCCTAACAAAGCGTGATATCCGCTGCCGAATGGGGCCACTTGAAACGTGACCTCCTCGGACCTGTAATTGTCCGGTGAGCCGAACACTACATCTAGTGTGATTTTTCCTGCACAGCGTACTTCTCGACTAGGGATTATCCCTCTGAAGGTTGTGCTGCTTCGCTCAATGCGGCTCCAGTCAATTTCCATTTTTTGAAGGGTTTCCTCATAGATGAGGTTTAATCCGCTGCCGCCACCCATGAGTACCTTAGTAAGACGTAAACCTGAAGGAAATATGCCCTAGAGGCAATAATAAAAGTTATTATTTATCTCCTTATATCATGATAAATGTTTATTATTCATGCTAGAATTGTATTAACCGGAAACATAATACATGTGTGAATATATATAGACAAACAGTATGTCACTAGTATGCCTCTACTTGACTAGCTTGTTAATCAAAGATGGTTATGTTTCCTAACCATGAACAAGGAGTTGTTATTTGATTAACAAGGTCACATCATTAGTTGAATGATCTGATTGACATGACCCATTCCGTTAGCTTAACAGTTGATCGTTTAGTATGTTAATGCTTTCTTCATGACCCATACATGTTCCTATAACTATGAGATTATGCAACTCCCGTTTACCGGAGGAACACTTTGGGTACTACCAAACGTNATTGATATATTGGAAGCCTACATTTGGACATCGGAAGTGTTCCGGGTGAAATCGGGATTTTACCGGAGTACCGGGAGGTTACCGGAACCCCCCGGGAAGTCTATGGGCCTTAATGGGCCATGGGAGAAGAGGAAGGGCAGGCCAAGGTGGGCTGCGCGCCCCCCTCCCCCCTCTAGTCCGAATAGGACAAGGAAGGGGGGGGCGGCGCCCCTTCCCTCTTCCCCCTCCTCCAATCCTAGTCCAACTAGGAGAAGGGGGGGGAGTCCTACTCCCGGTGGGAGTAGGACTCCTCCTTGGTGCGCCTCCCCTAGAGCCGGCCACCTCCCCCTTGGCTCCTTTATATACGGGGGCAGGGGGCACCCCAAGACACACAAGTTGATCTACGGATCTTGCCTTAGCCGTGTGCGGTGCCCCCTTCCACCATATTCCACTTCGGTCATATCGTCGCGGAGCTTAGGAGAAGCCCTGCGCCGGAGAAGTCATATCGTCGCGGAGCTTAGGCGAAGCCCTGCGTCGGTGGAGCATCAACATCGTCACCACGCCGTCGTGCTGACGGAACTCATCCCCGACACTTTGCTGGATCGGAGTCCGGGGATCGTCATCGAGCTGAACGTGTGCAGAACTCGGAGGTGCCGTACGTTCGGTGCTTGGATCGGTCGGATCGTGGAGACGTACGACTACATCAACCGCGTTGTTATAACGCTTCCGCTT
>LR880971.1:41304697-41316265 GCA_904067115.1 Aegilops sharonensis | reverse complement strand
TCGTGCTGACGGAACTCATCCCCGACACTTTGCTGGATCGGAGTCCGGGGATCGTCATCGAGCTGAACGTGTGCAGAACTCGGAGGTGCCGTACGTTCGGTGCTTGGATCGGTCGGATCGTGGAGACGTACGACTACATCAACCGCGTTGTTATAACGCTTCCGCTTTCGGTCTACGAGGGTACGTGGACGGACACTCTCCCCTCTCGTTGCTATGCCATCACCATGGTCTTGCGTGATCGTAGGAAATTTTTTGAAATTACTACGTTCCCCAACAAACCGTCTACTATCGGACTAAGGACCAATGCGGCTGGTGCTCTAGATGTTCGGAGTTTAGGTTCGTCGCTGGCGTTGAAGGTGATAGCCGTGTCGCTCCATGGATTTGTTGTTGCTACTTGGTAGACTTCGGCGAGGCTGTGGATTGTTCGTTTCCGCATGTTATTTGATGCGAAAGTCTCGAAGACTGTTAATACCGTACTGGTACTGCTGGGTAGGTTGCCCGGGGCGAAAAAGCCTACGCCACATTTGACCACCTGCCGTAGTATCCAACACGCTCGAAGGCTGTGTGTTGGAGTGGCGCCCTCCGTGCTGTGGATTTTGCAGGGTCCGTTGAGCCAACCCTCCAGTACGGTTCCGTACCCTTTAGGGGGTTTTGTTTTTTTGGTATTCAACCCGGGTGCTTGATAATGATGCACCCTTTTGTTCCGGACTAGGGATGTATTCGGGGCCGGATTATCCCAAAATTTACTTTCGGTTTTCCAGGCGCTCTCCATCGCACAGTACTTTTGTACTATGGTCGCCAAGTTAGTAAAGCGTGTAATTTCGCGACGACTTATGGTGTTTAGGATTCCCTTGTCCGTGCAATTATTACAGAAAATTGGGATTGCGTCCTCCTCTCGACAGTCCTTTATCCTGTTCTTAACCGGGAGGAATCTGGCCTAGTAATGATGTACTGTTTCAGCGGGCTCTTGCCGAATTCGAGAGAGATCGCTAATGTTTGGGTGGGCGGGTGGAACTAGATCCGGAACCCTATCCAATTCAGGACTCAAGGGCCGAGAAGTTTCCGAACTTGGAAGTTTGGATTTTTGAGTGTTATCCAATGAGTCCAACCCGCCGCCTAACTTTAAGTTCAGGGCTTGGTCGACGTCCGTCCCTCTGCGGGAATCCGGCATGGAGGGATCGGGAATCCGGACGCAACTAGTCTTTAAGATACAAGAAGAATCGCCGCATTGCTGCTCTATCACAGCAACATGATGGGTAGCCTGGGGAGAATTGATCTCTCTCAGATCGGTTTTAGGCCCGATCCGGTCGTAGTCTGTGGCGACTCCCAGGGTAGCGATGCGATCCAAGAGCTCGTTTATGGAGGAGAGCTCGATCGGATCTAACTGTTCGGCAAGTTCCGAACTAACCTGGAGATTGGTTTCGATGACTCGAGAGGTCATCGTAGGCGCGGTGGCCGGACTGGCGGTCATAAGAAAACCACCTAGCCGAAGAGTCTGGCCAGCGGCCAAGGCTCCTTTGGCGATAATATCGTCTCTAAAGACGAGATGAGGCATCCTACCTGACGGCGACGACACAGAGGAACTCTCAATGAAAGCACCAATGTCGTTGTCAAAACCGGCGGATCTCGGGTAGGGGGTCGCGAACTGTGCGTCTAGGCGGATGGTAACAGGAGACAAGGGACGCGATGTTTTACCCAGATTCGGGCCCTCTTGATGGAGGTAAAACCCTACGTCCTGCTAGATTAATATTGATGATGTGTGTTACAAGAGTGGATCTACCACGAGTTCAAAGAGGCTAAACCCTAGAAGCTAGCCTATGGTCTGATTGTTGTTCGTCCAACGGACTAAAACCCTCCGGTTTATATAGACACCGGATAGGGTTAGGGTTACACAGAGTCGGTTACAATGGTAGGAGATCTATATATCCGCATCGCCAAGCTTGCCTTCCACGCCAAGGAAAGTCCCATCCGGACACGGGACGAAGTCTTCAATCTTCTATCTTCATAGTCTTGGAGTCCGGCCGATGATGATAGTTCGGCTATCCGGACACCCCCTAGTCCGAAACTCCGTCAGTGCCCATCTTCCGTGTTGTATCCTAATAAAGCAGGTTCAGACTACGGCCTCTGTCCATAAGGACTCTTGTGAGGTGGAATCCGTCAATTATTGAGTCAAGGACTAGTGCGGCTGAGCCGCCCTGATGGGTATTGGTCGGACGGTCCTTGCGGTCAGAGGTGATCGGGCCGGCCGACTGTCGGTTCAATATCCGGCGTATCTCGTAGTAGGGGTCCTAAGCTAGGCGTCTTGGAGCGATGGTAACATGGACATAGGGTTTTACCTAGCTTCGGGCTCCCTTGATGAGATAATACCCTATATGCTGCTTTTGATTGTATTCATATGGGTGTAGTACAGAGTACACGTATCTACCACTAGATTGTAGTAATGAATATGAGATTGTCTATTGACTAGCATGGCCTCGGTTTATATAAGACACCGGAGGCCTAGGGTTTAGAAGAGTCCTTGTCTTGGGCGCCAAGTCTTGTGGAGTCTTCCTTGTATGCGGCAGGGGTTGTCAGAACTGGCCCATGAGTATACGGCCATAGGGGTCCTCGGCCCAATCCAACTGATCGGGAGATGACATGGTGAGTACCGCCTAGTCCAGGACACCGTCAGTAGCCCCCTGAATCGGTCTTCAAGTTGGGGACGCTCGTCGATTCTTCCGAACTGTTCTTCATCTTCGGTCGTCGGTCTTGAAAACTGGTTCAACAAATCTTCTCATCTTCGATCTTGAGGATCGCCGAATTGCATCCGAAGAGTTTACACGTCGGGTATCCGAGGAGCCCCTTTAAGTTTCCGGCCTTTATCAATGCCTTGTTATTTTTATGCCACACCTCGGGTTTGGAGTTGTTCCCGGGCGGCAGTGTCCTCTTGCGTCCGAGCTCAAACGCCGGACTGAATTCGAGGTATCCTTTGCAGCCGAGCACCAACGCCGGACTGCTTCCGAGCTCCAATGCCGGTGTATCCGAGATCCACCGCCGGAATGTATCCTAGTTTCACCGCCAGACTGTATCTGAGGAGTATTGCTACAGCCGAGCTCCAACGCTGAACTGCATCCGAGCTCCAACGCCGGACTATGTCCAAGCTCCAACACCGGACTATGTCCAAGCTCCAACGCCGGACTATATCCAAGGTGTCATAGATCACCTTGGTTCAAAAAAGTTGAAGGAGTTTAGCCGAGCTTAATGCCGGAAATGCCCTCTACGGAGCCAGCCACTAGCGTCCGAGCTTGATGCCGGACTGCTTCCGGGGTGTCTATTGTAGTCGAGCACCAACGCCGGACTATATCCGAGGTGGTGCACCACCTCGGCCATGGGCTGATTTTTATGAATTTAATTCTGAATTATGCAATGTAATCTCTGCCGAGATGTATAGCCAGTAGCCCTCAAGGTGTGTGTTGGCCTAATATCCGGGATGCACCTGAAGGAAAAATCAAACCACTGACCCTAGTAGCCCCTGAGACCCAGGTCGATTCATAAAATCAGCCTGAGGATCAATTCCTAGCTCGGCAGCATACTTAGGAATAGAAACGTGGTGTGCAAATTCCTCGAGACTCAGGTTGGGTGCGGCCGACCAACCTCTGGATAATAATCTCCTCGAAAACTATATTGCACTTTAAATTTTCTGCATTGAATTGTCAATGCAGTAGCCCCAGAGACACTGGTCGGGTGGCGACACCAGATCAGGGGATCGATGTACCCCTTTAATATTTGTAAATGAGAACCATGAAGCCCAGTAGCCCCCGAGCCTTAATGTGGGCACGGGAGGCCGAATTAAGGATCGACATCCATAGTAAAATCACAAATTATATGTGATGACTCCATGTATCCAAGTACTTTACGTCATTAATGCTCGACTCTGCATTGTATAAAACTTTGTTGACCGACCATCGGCTTCAACCTCCTCGGCCAGCAGCCGAGGGGTGTTTGTCCTACTTTATAAAGCCTTCATGAGGGCAAATATTTACGACAAACAAGGCAATCTGGCCATACGGTTTTATAAACAAAGGTACGCGGAGAGACATGTTATATTATTATTTATTTATTTTAACATAAGAAACATTTTCCAAAGAAAATAGTCCCTCTATCGGTTCCTTTATTTCGGTTGTCATGCCAAGTATGATCATGAAACCTCAGCTCCGATCGATGTGGGAGGAAAATACTGAGGATTTAGTTCGGGGAAAACTTCCGAACTCTATGGTCTAAATGAACCAAAATTTTCACTTCCATTGCGACCGTTTATGATCTGAAAGTGGCCCATCGTCGGCTTCTACCCCTTGTAGATGCTATGCAGGGTGTTTCCAAAACAACCCTTAGCCGACGTCTCAGTGCCCGAAGGCGGCTGTGTTGGCGGAAACGAGGCAATCAGATATGCAGGCTTTAGAACTTTCACTTAGTCATAGGAGCTTAAAGTTGGGAGGCCAGCAAGTAGCCCCCCGGTTAGTGTTCGGCGATAGCCGAGGTCAAGCCGTAAACACTTCGGCCAATGTTATAAACGGCCCGTCTTTTAATACAGTCATCGGACTGCTGACCAATTTACGCATATTTTGACAGTCAGTTTTCGGCTTTCTCCACTGCAGTGCTTAACCATGCGAGCTGGAAGCACAATCGCAATGGTTCTCCCTTTGCACACCTAGCCGAACAAAGCGGAACATAGGAGGCAAGCATAGGAGCCGGGCAACCCAACTATTGACCGAAGACACAATTCGAAACTGATGCATATATAGCAATATCCGAGAATTTTTGCCGAATCTCTAAAGGTGTTCGGCGTTGCACTGCGAGACTTATGCGGAAAACACACAAATAGTTGAAAAGTGCCATAGGATTGGAAAACCAAAAAACGTCAGTAAAAACTCGACGTCCGAACTAGATCAATTGTTCGATGCCAATCAGAAAATTGGTCTCAGAAAAAATTATGCTTCTGTCGTGCTTTAACATGACACAGCCTATCTCAAGACTTCAAGCGGGTCAGTCTACGGCTTCAACCTCCTATCGCGAAGGCGGAGTACTTCTTGTTAGGCCAGTTTAGCAAAATTTAGCGGTTGTGAGAGGGAAATTAGGCCCCCGTCTATTGACCATATACTCGCGTCGAAAAAAGGAGTGATAGAAAAAAGACTTTACAACGATTAGGAAGAAGAACACTTATTATAAAATATCTCACATAAATTTAAGAGCCCCCGGGTGACTTGGGTAACAGAATTTTATGTATAATGATTGTATGTAACGAAATACTTATATCATATCTGTGTCCACCCGAACTTTATACGCGTCTTAACCGATCGTCGGCTTCTCTCTCTTCGGTCAAGGACCGAAAAGTGTTATGTACTCCCCCTGTCGAGAATATCGACGGTGTTTCCGATAACCAGGCAATCTGGCCATAAGGCTGTAACAGACAAAGCGCACTCAGGGAACTTATGCTATATTACAGACAAAGTGTAAGAAGCATCTTCGAAGAAAATAGTAGCCCCACTGATACCTTTCTTCGGTTGCTCATTATTATTACGAGACTTGTGCAATAGATTTTTTGTACTCATGAGTTCCGTTGTGTGCCGACCATTGTTGAAAACAGTAAGAGTGCTAGCTTTCGGCTTCACCCAGTTTAAGGTCCGGCTCGGATGACCCGATCATGACAATCGTAGAGGTGCTCCCTTTACTCCCTAGCCGAACAATCGGGAACGTAGGGGTAAACACAGGAGCCAGGCAACCCAGCTTGCAAATCGCTTAAGTCAATATGGTGCATATTGTGGCGTAATACATGAACAAGGAACGAAGCCGTACAAGTATAATCATTTGTAAGAGGAAAGGCTTCAGAAAGGAAGCCCCCAAGTAAACGGGGTATTTGAATGTGTGTGTGACAAACAAAGTTTGGATAAGGAAGTTTTTCACAAACAATTTTTTGCGAAAAAAGTATAATGCTTGGTCGGATCGAACAAAATTTAAAACTGGGAGTTTTTTATCATGAAAGCGATAGCTGGTTAATGTGTTCGGCATTGATGACGCGGTCCGAGCTTGATGTGGGACAAAGTCTCAGCCCCGATGTGGCCGAGCAAAGAGCTCGGTACTCCGAAGAGTTGAAGCCCCTGGTCTAGCCAAGGTAATGAAAAAAAGGTGCATAATTAATTTACGCGAAAAAAGTTTGGTAAATATGGCCTGACCGCTGAGGCTAGCTCGATGGCGCGTTGGCGTCGTGGCACGGCGATGTCGGCGAAGGTCGGCCTGCCCAGGTGACAGGGAGAGGCTGGCCGGACCAATGCCAGGTACAAACGTCGGTAGAATTTATCTACCAAGATGATGCAATATAGGCCAACAAAAAATATTCTATGTATAACAATGCTAATCGAATAATTTGAAAAAATATAACCTGAACGCCAGCGGCGACGACTGTAGCAGACCGAAGCAAACGGACAAACTGATCCGTGCCGAACACGCTGCAAGGCCAATCCTCAATATGCGTAGTAGCACTTTTATTATGTGTATTTGTCAGAAAAAGTAGAAGACAACCAGCGGCCGACTACATAGGTATTGAATTAAAAAGGGGAAATTAGCAAATCTCCTTGTTGTCTGCTGGAGGTCATTATCTCCACGTCATTGCTATGGCAATACCAAGAGAAACATGTGTCGCTCCTATTACGTGGACACAAGCAGTCCTAGTAATACCAGGCGGACTTGCACGTGGAAAGTGCATAAAAGGAAGATGATTAGGGAAAAGTATAGATTGCCTTGTAATTAAATAATGAAGGAAAGAGAAACAATGATTGGATCTCCCTGTGACTGCGCTGAGCCGAACTATTGTCAGCATAACATGCATGCCGTCTACTGTACTGTGTCATCTCCTCGGCTGGTTCACCGCCATTCGGATTGCTTCTTTTTTTTATCATTGACCTTGACAAGGTGTCTGTCGGTTGGCGCACAACAAACCGGGCTGTCGAGACGATAGCCAGGTTGGAGCGGCGCGGAGGAGCTCTGTTAACGATGAGCCGAACTTATCAAGGCAAGCTCACACAATGGTCTGACCTTGAAAATTAGGAAACAATTAGTATTATCCATTTTTTTATAAGAACGTATCCGGAGACAGACTGCTTAATAAAGTAGTCTATTTCCTCAAGGCTTATAATTAAATAAGAAAAAAAGAAAATTAAATAAGGAAGAAAGAGAAAGAAAAGTTGAATCTCCCTCATGATCTCCTAGTGCGGAAAGCAATTTTGGGGAGAAAAGTAGGCTTTGGATAGTCTGTCAGATGAAGTTGCAGCCACGCCCTCGAAGTAGGAGCGCCAGATTTGACTTCTTCGTCCGTTGGCGTGAGGCAGTTGTCGACACAGGGCGTCGGCGCAATAAGGTGACGAAATCCGAACTCACAGGGTCGCTCAAGTTACGGACGCAATATGCGTGGGGCAGCGACGACATATCATATCGCCTTGAAGTGGCGGCAGCAACATAGGCCGGATTGCAGACCTGGATCTTCAAGTGTGAAAATCTAAAAAGAATTGTCAAGCACAATAATCCATTAAGGGCCGCATATATGCACTAGTAGTAATAGCATCAGACCACTTGTGATTTGACGTTCTACACAAGCGTTAGAATATAGCAAAGCTAAAGCCAACTAGTAGTAGCACGTGAGGGCGCAGATCATGAAGACAAACCATTAAGTACAAGTTAATTAAATAATAAGGAGGAAGGAGGATGGATGGAAACTTCCCTGCATGCCACCGCCGATCAGGACTATTGTCAGACGACCCTCCTGTACTGTTTCTGCGTGGGGACGGGCAACACGCTCGCTATCTCCTCGGCTGGCATGTGTTGCTGCTCAGATTGCCCTGTAATCTCCGCGTTGATCCGTGCAGCGAGGCTGTTGTTTACACGCACGGCTTTCCAGGACCTTAATGACATATGGGTAACTCGGATCCAAGGTATCCTCGAACGACGGATATGGCAGCCGCCGCACGAACCTTTTGGATTCCGATCTGACTACGAACAACGTAGCAAAACGTGATAGCAAGGATTTCGCAAAAGAGAAAATAAACATGAAAGTGACTGAAAAAATATCACCTAATCATCCCATCGATCCGTGACGATCCCCAGCAGGCTCTCAATGAAAGCAACAATGTCAGTTCAATATCCGGCGTATCTCGTAGTAGGGGTCCTAAGCTAGGCGTCTTGAAGCGATGGTAACATGGACACATGGTTTTACCCTGCTTCGGGCTCTCTTGATGAGATAATACCCTACATGCTGCTTTTGATTGTACTTATATGGGTGTGGTACAAAGTACACGTATCTACCACGAGATTGTAGTAATGAATATGAGATTTTCTATTGACTAGCATGGCCTCGGTTTATATAAGACACCGGATGCCTGGGGTTTAGAAGAGTCCTTGTTTTGGGCGCCAAGTCTTGTGGAGTCTTCCTTGTATGCGGCAGGGGTTGTCCGAACTGGCCCATGAGTATACGGCCATAGGGGTCCTCGGCCCAATCCAACTGATCTGGAGACGACGTGGTAAGTACCCCCTAGTCCAGGACACCGTCACCGAACATGAGTTATATTTTGGGGCGACTAGCTCCGTTGCGTAGACATCCCTAAGTGTGCGCCTCCTTTCCCGCCTAGGGATATTGGTGGCTTTTATCATATTCACCGTTTTCATTTGCGGGGGAAACTTCTTTTGCCCTCCTGTGTTCGGTGCCTGGGGCTCCTCGTCGTTGTCCTCGCTTTGCGACCCCTTCTCCTTGTTTTCGGCGCCTGACTTGCCGACTTGTTTAAAGACCCAGCATTCTCTGTTGGTATGATTGGCTGGTATTTCTGGGGTGCCGTGAATTTGGCATGGACGGTCGAGTATACGGTCCAGACTGGACGCGCCCAGACTGTTTCTTTTAAATGGTTTCTTCCTTTGACCGGTATTAGGGCCGCTGAATCCGGTATTGACGGTCGTGTCTTCGGCGTTGTCGCCATTATTTCGACGCTTGTGTTTGCTCCGTCAGGGCTTGCCGTTGTTATCTCCTGGTTCAGAAGCCCCAGCCTTACTTGAGGCGATGTTGCTACGAGCTAGCCAGCTGTCCTCGCCCGCACAGAAGCGGGTCATGAGTGTCGTGAGGGCTGCCATGGATTTCGGCCTCTCTTGGCCAAGGTGTCGGGCGAGCCACTCGTCTCGGATGTTATGCTTAAAGGCCGCTAGGGCTTCGGCATACGGACAGTCGACGATTTGGTTCTTTTCAGTTAAGAACCGAGTCCAGAATTTCCAAGCCGACTCTCCGGGCTGTTGGGTTATGTGACTTCAGTCATCAGCGTCCGGTGGTCGCACATAAGTGTCCTGGAAGTTGTCAAGTAATGCGTCTTCCAGGTTCTCCCAACTGCCAATGGAGTTTGTCGGCAGACTATTCAGCCAATGCCGAGCTGGTCCCTTGAGTTTTAGTGGGAGGTACTTGATGGCATGTAGATCATCACCGCGGGCCATATGGATGTGGTGAAGTTAATCTTCGATCCATACCGCGGGGTCTGTTGTCCCATCATATGGTTCGATGTTCACGAGCTTAAACCCTTTTGAGAATTCATGCTCCATTACTTCGTCAGTGAAGCATAGGGGGTGTGCGGCACCTCTATGTCGGGCTACATCGCGACGCAGTTCGGATGAGACTAGTCTGTGGTATTCACCCCGGACGGATTTGTGTTTAGTATATCCCGCTTGGTGCTCATCGTCACGCGTTGGGGCGCGCCCCCGCGATCCGTAGATTAATCATGACTTCCCTGCTTTGTTTTTCCATTCGTCTCGCAGGTCATGTGTGTAGCCCCGGGCCTTCGTGTTTTTGTTTGTTTGGCGACGGGGTGCAGGCTGTTGTTCGGGCTGATATGCCGCTTTGTCTCGGTCACGAGGTGGTCGGTCAGCCGCATCCTGCGATGGTAGTATAGGCTCTACTGCCTCGTCCTCAAATTGAGGTAACAACCTGCGCCTCCAGGAAGCTTTTGGTTGGGCGCTCGAGTCCGTATTACTCGGCCGCCAGGACCTCAGTCCATCTGTCAGTTAGCAGATCATGATCATCTTGAAGCTACTGCTGTTTTTTCTTCAGGCGCTTTGCAGTGGCTATGAGCCGGCGCTTGAAGCGTTCCTGCTCGACGGGATCCTCAGGCACGATAAATTCTTTGTTGCCAAGGTTCACCACCTCTTTGGAGAGGGGCATGTAATTGTCATCCTCCTAGTCTTCATCCATTATCTGTTCATCAGGACTAGCTTGCCCGTCCTCCTGTCCGGCCTGCTCGAAGCTTGGCTGGCGGGATTTTTTCGTCTTCGGCATCGTCCGGAGTGCTATTGTCTCTTGTGCCGGTATCGCTGTTGTTCCTATGGCGGGGTTTAGAGCGGCGCCATTGACGTTAGTGCTTAGGTTGCTTCCCAGGAGGATCATCCTCCGTTGCATCCTTTTGACCCTCGCTGTTGTTTTCTTTGGGTGTGTCCACCATATATATATATCATATGATGAGGTGGCTGTCCAGCGCCCTGTGGGCGGTGGTTCCTGTTCTTCTCCGGCATCGTCGTCCATGCCATCGATGTCTTCGGAGTCGAAATCAAGCATGTCGGTTAAGTCATCGACAGTGGCTATTAAGTGGGTGATGGGTGGGTGACGAATTCCTTTGTCGTCCGCTTCCCATTCAAGCCAGACATAGTTCAGCCAAGAGTCTCCTGACAAGGAGAGAGATTTTAATGGGTTTAGCACGTCGCCCAAGGGCGAGTGCTGAAAGATATCCGCGGAGCTAAACTCCATGACCGGTGCCCAGTTAGATCCGATGGGCACAGATGCATGCGGTTCGGAGCCTGTGGCCGGAGACGAGTCCAAGGATCCGATGACACAGACCTCCTTGGAAGAGAAATCTGTGTTCGTCTCTATCGTCGCAGAGTGTGCGGCCTCTGTGGCGGGGTCCATCCACCCGTCCTCGGATGGCATGATCTGCTCTGGATCTAAAGCCGGGGTAGCTGCATGTGTAATCTCCTGAACAGCGTCCGATGGCAGATCTAAGTCATGCTCATCGTGACTGTAGGGCGCACCTGTCATGGGCTCGAATCCGTCGAAGATCAAGTCTCCCCCGACGTCAGCAGTGTAGTTCAGGCTTCCAAACCTGACCTGATGGCCAGGGGCATAACTATCGATCTGCTCCAGATGGCCAAGCGAATTGTCCCGTAGTGCGAACCGCCGAATATGAAGATCTGTCCGGGGAGGAAAACCTCACCCTGGACCGCATCGTTGTAGATGATTGAAGGAGCCATCAAGCCTTACCGTGACGACACAGTGGAACTCTCAATGAAAGCACAACTGTCGGTGTTAAAACCGGCGGATCTCGGGTAGGGGGTCCCGAACTGTGCATTTAAGGCTAATGGTAACAGTAGGCGGGGGACATGATGTTTACCCAGGTTCGGGCCCTCTCTATGGAGGTAATACCCTACTTCCTGCTTGATTAATCTTGATGATATGAGTATTACAAGAGTTGATCTACCACGAGATCGTAGAGGCTAAACCCTAGATGCTAGCCTATGATT
>LR880971.1:41260844-41282529 GCA_904067115.1 Aegilops sharonensis | reverse complement strand
GTCAATGGGCCTTGATGGGCCTTAGTGGGAAAGAGAAAAGGGGGCCATATGCTGGCCGCAGCCTTCCCCCCTTCCCTAGTCCTATTAGGATTAGGAGAAGGGGGTGGCGCCCCCTCTCTCCCTCTCCCCTTGGTCAAACCCTAGTTGGACTAGGTTTTGGGGGGGGAATCCTACTCCTAGTAGGAGTAGGACACCCCTGGCGCGCCTCCCTCCTGGCCGGCCAGCCCCTCCCCTTCCCTCCTTTATATACAGGGGCAGAGGGCACCCCATGGAACACAAGTTGATCATTGAGATCGTTCCTTAGCCGTGTGCGGTGCCCCCTTCCACCAAACTACACCTCGAATATACCGTTGCGGAGCTTAGGCGAAGCCCTGCGCCGGTGGAGCATCATCATCGTCACCACGCCGTCGTGCTGACGGAACTCATCCCCGACACTTTGCTGGATCGGAGTCCGGGGATCGTCATCGAGCTGAACGTGTGCAGAACTCGGAGGTGCCGTACGTTCAGTGCTTGGATCGGTCGGATCGTGAAGACGTACGACTACATCAACCGCGTTGTTATAACGCTTCCGCTTTCGGTCTACGAGGGTACGTGGATGGATACTCTCCCCTCTCGTTGCTATGCCATCACCATGGTCTTGCGTGATCGTAGGAAAATTTTTGAAATTACTACGTTCCCCAACAGGATCTTCTTCTGGAGATGATGGAGAGAGAAACGCCTCCACCTGTCGCACCTTCATGCGAGGCGGACGACCCTAAGGTGTCGTCGTGGAGGGTTTCCCCGAGTCCGGCGGGGCCGGAAGGTCCGGCGCCAACTGGCGTGCGGTCGGAGGAGCTGAAGGATTTTCTCGGGCGAGCGGCTATCTCAGAAGATCACCGTGCGCTAATGGGTACGGTGATTGAAAGAATTGCATCCGCTGAGAGCGGATTGCATGAAGCCGTCAGAAGCTTACTGACGGGGTTCGAGGAACAAAAAAATGATGTACCTTCTGACAGTTATGCATATAGAATGCGCCCTGTATAGATAGTAGCCCCTGAGACTCGGTATGTTGTCAAAATTGACAGTGTGCCAAGGATCATAATCTCAGTTATAACATATCGCCGCTCCTAAATAGGTGGCGGGGTGTCCAGTGGCCAGCCGGACTGATGAATTTGCCGAACTAAAGCGGCAACTTGATGAGGCAGATGCGGACATCGCGCTTGTCAATAAGCGGTTTGACGAGTCACAAGGTATGCGACTTCTTCGCGGACGCGTGGTAAGGGAGCTTGATGCCCGTGCCTTACTACTTGTATGCTTAATGCAGGTGGTGCCGCTGCTGTGGAGGAGCTGCGGGCGGAACTCGCCCGAGCTAAAGAGCAAGCCAGAAATAGTAATGCGTCCGCTTTAAGGGCGGCCGAAGAGCTAAAAGCCGAACGGGCTGCTCACTGCCGAAGCAAAGAGGAAATGGCCGATATGGCCATAAAGTTGAAGAATGCTACCGACCGCTGCGGGGTTCTTGAAAAAGAACGTCAAGCGGAGCAAGAGGACCTGAAAAAGGCCACCGCCAAAGCCAAGGATGCCCGCTTCGCAATGAGAGCTGCAAAGGAGGAGCTGCGTCAGGCTGTGGATGTTGCTGCTGGAAAGCCTTTTCTGCTGCGGAGGAAGTTCACGGATCCGAAGTATGCTCAGTTGGACCGGTTGTGGAATTCGGAGGATGCTTATCTGGATTTAGCGGCGAGTGCCACGGACGCGATCAAGCGCTTCCGAGGACAGAAGGGGCACAGAAGGGAAGAGCTGTTTTGGTCGCAGTTCCATAGTCTAGAGCGTCCTCTTCCGTTAACCTATCGGTTGGCCGAATGGGCCGAGCTGAATCGATTGTCCGGACTTGCCATGAAGCATGTCGTGACTCATTTGTGGCCGGGGAAACCTCAGCCGAAGAGTTATTTTGGCTTAGTGCAGCAGTTCCTTGGTGCGGTACCGCGTATCGACGCGATGAAGAGGTCGGCGTGCATTGAGGGTGCGCGGATGGCTCTTGCCCGTGTCAAGACAAGCTGGGCAGAAATGAAGGCCACCGACGTTGCGTCCCCAGATTCGGACGGAAGCCGAGTACCAGTCGAGTGCTATTTTGAGGAAGTTCTTCCGGGCGCTCGCTTAATAGAGACGCATTGCTCGAAGGATGTTATGTTTGAATGACATGTGTAACTTATGAAACAACGTTTCAATATAATATAAGAGCTTTTTATACTTGTGCGTTCAAGTAGTAAACTACTCCCTGTGCGGCCGTTGATGTATATGTATATATAACCTGAAAGATTGCAGTCTTTGGCTTGAGCCCCCACGCACATAGTGCGGGGGTGTTTGCAAAGAAGGCGCTTTTTCACACTTAATCCAATGTCTTGGTCCTATTAAGGAGGTGGTAGCATAGCAAACTAGGCAACCGGACTATAATGCTTTATCACTTTCACTTAGCCATAGGAGTTCGATGGTGGGGCTACTATATAGCCCATAGGGGCACCGCGCTCTCCCAAATTCGGGGCGCGTATGTGCCTGACCGGGAAACGGCCCTTCGTTAATGCGGGGGAATTCTAAACAGTCCGCTGGGTCATCGAGTGGTTGACTAGTCTCACGCTATATCATGACAGTCAGTTTTATCTTTCTCCACTGAGGTGCTCAACCCAGCTCAATCGGGGCACAATCGCAGTGGTTCTCCCGGCGCTACCTTAGCCGATATAACGGAACGTAAGGTACCAAAACATGGGAGCCGGGCAAACCCAACATTTGACGAAAGACATGATTCAGAGCTGATGCATATAAGGCCTAACTCGAGACGCCGAACACTCCCTAAGGTATTCGGTCTTTATGAAAACGGGCAGAATAATGCCCTAAGCCCCTGGTGTCCAGGTACGCGCAAAAATTATGGTGCGGCCGATGCCAAAACGCCAGCCTCCTCCTCGGTTGTAGTAAGAAACCGGGGGATGTGTATCAACAAGAGACAGTAAAAAAGGTTTACGCAGGGTCTTAATCTGAAAAGAATCCTTGCGACGGGTCCCTGCTGCACGTCTGCGCCTGTGTCTCCGTTGTGCCGTATCCTGGACGGGTATAGCACGGTGTTCATCTGTAAAAGAGAAGAACTTAGTTGAAAAGAAAAAATATCGTGCGAGAAATGTACTTCATATTAAATAAACAGAGTACGGTTCGGGAGGTGAATAAAATTGAGCTTTATTGTCTCTTGTTGTACGTGCGTGCAACCCCTTGTATGGGGGTACGCCGCTAGTAGGCGCCGGACTCGTCTAGCCGTGTCCGGGGTTTGAATGACCTATTCAGGTGCTTTGATTAGCGGAGCCGGATTGGTGTGGGGCTGTCGAGGCAGTCTCACGTTCTTCCGTGCTCGAGTAACACTTAATACTCCCTTCTAATGAGACGATGCCGCGTGGACCGGTTATTTTAAGTGTAAGAGATGCATAATGCGGTATTGCGTTAAAGCGGGCGAAAGCTTCACGCCCCAGTAGTGCTTGATAGCTACTTTCGAATGGGGCAATGTGGAAGGTTAACTTTTCGCGGCGGAAGTTGTCGGATGAGCCGAACACAACTTCTAGTAGTAGGGAGCCCGTACAAGGGGCATATGGGCCTGGCATTACCCCTTTGAAGGAGGTGTTGCCATGGCGAATTTTGGTTGGGTCTATCCCCATTTTGCAAATTGTGTCCTGATATAGCAGGTTTAGATCGCTACCTCCGTCCATTAGGACTTGTGTAAATTGGAGTCCGTCGATTATAGGATCTAATATCAAGGCAGTCCATCCTGCGCTCCGGATACTTCCGGAATAGTCCTGATGATCGAAGGTGATTGGTTTTGACAACCATCGTTGGGACTCTGCTGGGATAGACCGTGCGGCACGTGTTTATATGGGCGCCGCTCTGTTTTTCCCTGTTGTCACTTGAAGTGAGTTCACTGTTTTGACTTTTTGTGGGAAATTCTTTTGTTTTCTGGGGCTCTGCTTGTGGTGCTCGTCATCATCCTCGCTTGGCGTGTCGAGCCCCTTGTGTTCGGCGTTGAGTCTGCCGGACTGCTTGAAGACCCAACAATCTCTATGGGTATGGTTTGCAGGCTTCCCGGGAGTACTGTGGATTTGGCATATCTTGTCCAAGATTTTGTTTAAGTTGGATAGCTCATCGCTATTGTCCTTAAGGGGTAGTTTTTTATTGTTCTGCCGTGAGCTTTTGAATCCGGTGTTGACTGTCGCGCTCTTTGGACCGTTCCCCATAATCCGGCGCTGGTCCTTGCTGCGTCGTGGTTTCCCATTCCCATCCCTGACTTCGGATGTACTTGGGTCGCTGGTACTGCATCTTGCTAGCCAGCTATCCTCTCCCGCGCAAAAGCGGGTCATGAGGCTTGTTAGTGCAGCCATGGTTCTCGGCTTCTCCTGGCCGAGGTGTCTGGCGATCCATTCGTCTCGGACGTTGTGTTTGAAAGCTGCTAAGGCTTTGGCGTTCGGACAGTCGACTATTTGTTTCTTTTTGGTGAGGAACCTGTTCCAGAATTTGCGGGCTGACTCTCCGGGTTGTTGAGTTATATGACTTAAATCGTCTGCATCCGGAGGACGGACATAAGTCCCTTGAAAATTTTCCCTAAAAGCATCCTCGAGCTCTTCCCAACTTCCAATGGTATTTTCAGGGAGGCTTTTGAGCCAATGCCGGGCTGGCCCTTTGAGCTTGAGGGGTAAGTATTTTATGGCGTGGAGATCGTCTCCTCTAGCCATGTGTATGTGGAGGATGTAATCCTCAATCCAGACTCTAGGGTCTGTTGTTCCGTCGTATGCCTCTATGTTTACGGGTTTGAATCCCGCTGGGAATTCGTGATCTAGCACCTCATCGGTGAAACACAGGGGGTGTGCGGCACCCCTATATTTGGGTGTGCCGTGATGTTCGGATATTTGGCGTGTTGCATTGCTTTGAAGAGCTTGCTTTCTCGGCCCATAGATGGACCTAACTGGGCCATCCTTTTGATGCGAATCCTTATGCGGATCGCGTACCGGCTTGTGTGCGGTGCCATTTTCCGCTCTCTGTTTGCTGTGGGGTCGTCCATCCGACCGGGTGGCCTTCTTGCTTTTTGATTGTGGGAGCTCTACGGCCTCCTTATCAAATTCGGGCAGTAGTTTTCTCTTTGGGTAGCTCTTTGTTCAGCGACTATCGCCGTATTTGTCTGCGGTGTTGAGTACTTTGCTCCATCTGATTCTGAGTGCATCTTCCGCTGTTTTGAGATTCCGCTTCTGCTTTTTCAGGCTACGCGTAGTGGCGACGAGCCTTTTGTGGAGGTTCTTCTGCTCCAACAATTTGTCCAGCGTGAGATCGTCCGGACTGTTATCTTCGCCGGGGACGGGTTGTTTATCCAAGTTGTCCTGTTCGGACGGTTGCTCGATAGCATGTTCGTCCACCGGTTCGCCCTGCTCTATGGCTGGGTCTTTGTCGAGGCGAGACTTGGTGCGGCGTTTACGTTGCCGTTTTGACTGCTTTTCGAGGGATTTATCCTTCGTAGTGTCCCGTTGTTCCTCGTCGTCACTCCCTTTAGGTGTATCCACCATGTATACATCGTGGGATGAGGTGGCTGTCCAGTATCCTATAGGTGCTGGTTCCTGGTTGTCTCCTACATCGTCGTCCATACCGTCGATGTCTTTGGAGTCGAAATTGAGCACATCATTTAAGCTTTCGAAAGTGGCTACAAAGTGGGCGGTGGGTGGGCGTTGAATTTCTTCGTCGTCCGCATCCCAACCTTCCTGACCGTAGTCCGGCCAGGGCTCTCCTGATAAAGAGAGAGACTTTACTGAATTTAGGATGCCGCCAAATGGCGAGTGCTGAAAGATGTCCGCGGCAGTGAACTCCATGACCGGCGCCCAATCGGATTCGATTGGCAGGGACGTGGATGGTTCGGAGTCCGGAGAGGAGTCCGGCGCCTTGGAGTCACGGTCTTCGCAAAGGACAGGGTTGGAGTTCGGCTCAATCGCCATAAAGATCGTAGCCCCCGAGGTGATTTGCACCCACTCGTCCTTGATCGGGGGAGTCGGCTCCGAGCTAAGGGTCGGAGCGGACGCTGGTGCGGCCTCCAGGGCACTGTTCGACGACAGAGCTAGATCGTGCCTATCGAGACAGTGCGACATGCTTGGCTGTGGCTCGAATCCGTCGAAGATCAAGTCTACGCGGACATCGGCCGTATAGTTCAAGCTTCCAAATCTGACCCGAGGGCCAGGGGCGTAGCTTTCGATCTGCTCCAGATGGCCTAGCGAATTGGCCCGCAGTGCAAAGCCGCTGAATACGAAGATCTGTCCGGGGAGAAAAGTCTCACCCTGGACTGCGTCGTTGCTGATGATTGAAGGAGCCATCGAGCCTATAGGTGACGACACAGAGGAACTCTCAATGAAAGCACCAATGTCGGTGTCAAAACTGGCGGATCTCGGGTAGGGGGTCCTGAACTGTGCGTCTAGGCGGATGGTAACAGGAGACAAGGGACACGATGTTTTTACCCAGGTTCGGGCCCTCTTGATGGAGGTAATACCCTACTCCTGCTTGATTAATATTGATGATATGGGTAGTACAAGAGTAGATCTACCACGAGATCAGAGAGGCTAAACCCTAGAAGCTAGCCTATGGTATGATTGTTGTTCGTCCTACGGACTAAAACCCTTTGGTTTATATAGACACCGAATAGGGTTAGGGTTACACAGAGTCGGTTACAATGGTAGGAGATCTACATATCCGTATCGCCAAGCTTTCCTTCCACGCGAAGGAAAGTCCCATCCGGACACGGATCGAAGTCTTCAATCTTGTATCTTCATAGTCTAGGAGTCCGGGCAACGGTGATAGTTCGGCTATCCGGACAACCCCTAATCCAGGAATCCCTCACTTTCTTGAAACTAGTGGTCTTATTCACCATCAACACTTGATGTTCCTTTTTGATTTCTACCACTGTTGATTTTAGCATTGAATATAACTCGGGAATGGACTTCTCCATCCCTTGCATATTGTAATTCATCACAAAGCTCTTGTATCTAGGTGGGAGCGAGTGGAGGATCCTGTCAATGACCGAGTCATCTGGGAGATTAACTCCCAACTGAGACAAACAGTTGTATAACCCGGACATAGTGAGTATATGCTCACTGACAGAACTGTTTTCCTCCATCTTACAGCTGTAGAACTAGTTAGAGACTTCATATCTCTCGACCCGGGCATGAGCTTGGAAAACCATTTTCAGCTCTTGGAACACCTCATATGCTCCGTGCTGCTCAAAACGCTTTTTGAGCCCTGGTTCTAAGCTGTAAAGCATGCTGCACTGAACCAAGGAGTAATCATCACTATGCGACTGCCAGTCGTTCATAACGTCTTGAGTTGCTGGGAAAATGGGTGCTTCACCTAGCGGTGCTTCTAGGACATATGCTTTATTGGCAGCTATGAGGATGATCCTCAAGTTCCGGACCCACTCCGTATAGTTGCTACCATCTCTTTCAGCTTGGTTGTCTCTAGGAACGCGTTGAAGTTGAGGGCAACATTAGCGTGGGCCATTTCATCTACAAGACATATTGCAAAGATATTTTTAGACTATGTTCATGATAATTAAGTTCATCTAATCAAATTATTTAATTAACTCCCACTCAGATAGACATCCTTCTAGTCATCTAAGTGATACATGATCCGAGTCAACTAGGTCGTGTCCGATCATCACGTGAGACGGACTAGTCATCATCGGTGAACATCTTCATGTTGATCGTATCTACTATACGACTCATGTTCGACCATTCGGTCTCTTGTGTTACGAGGCCATGTGTGTACATGCTAGGCTTGTCAAGTCAACCTAAGTGTTTTGCATGTGTAAATCTGGATTACACTCGTTGTATGCAAACGTTAGAATCTATCACACCCGATCATCACGTGGTGCTTCAAAACAACAAACTTTCGCAACGGTGCACAGGTAGGGGGAACACTTTCTTGTAATTGTATGAGGGATCATCTTATTTATGCTACCGTCATTCTAAGCAAATAATATGTAAACATGACAAACATCACATGCAAATCATATAGTGACATGATATGGCAAATATCATCTTGCGCCTTTGATCTTCATCTTTGAGGCGCGTCATGATCACCTTCTTCACCGGCATGACACCATGATCTCCATCATCATGATCTCCATCATCGTGTCTTCAGGAAGTTGTCTCGCCCACTATTACTTCTACTACTATGGCTAACGGTTTAGCAATAAAGTAAAGTAATATTACATGGCGTTATTCAATGATACGCAGGTCATACAATAAATTAAGACGAATCCTATGGCTCCTGCCGGTTGTCATACTCATCGACATGCAAGTCGATTCCTATTACAAGAACATGATCAATCTCATACATCACATTCTTTTGGCCATATCACATCACATAGCATACCCTGCAAAAACAAGTTAGACGTCCTCTAATTGTGGTTGCATGTTTTACGGTGCCTATATGGGTTTCTAGCAAGAACGTTTCTTACCTACGCAAAAGCCACAACGGTGATATGCCAATTGCTATTTACCCTTCATAAGGACACTTTTCATTGAATCCGATCCGACTAAAGTGGGAGAGACTGGCACCCACTAGCCACCTTTATGCAACAAGTGCATGTCAGTCGGTGGAACCTGTCTCACGTAAGTGTACGTGTAAGGTCGGTCTGGGACGCTTCATCCCACAATACCGCCGAAACAAGATAGGACTAGTAACGGTAAGAAAATTGAACAAACCAACGCCCACAACTACTTGTGTTCTACTCGTGCATAGAATCTACGCAATAGACCTAGCTCATGATGCCACTATTGGTGAACGTAGCAATAATTCAAAAATTTCTACGCATCACCAAGATCAATCTATGGAGATTCAAGCAACAAGAGAGGAAGAGGATGAGCATCTTCATACCTTTGAAGATCTCTAAGCGGAAGCATTACTAGAACGCGGATGAGGAGTCGTATTCGTGGCGATTCAAATCGCGAAAGATCCAATCTAACACCGAACGTACGGCCCCTCCGCGTTCAACACACGTACAGACCGGGGACGTCTCCTCCTTGTTGATCCAACAAGAGGAGAGGAGAAGTTGAGGGAGAGCTCTGGCAGGACGACGGCGTGGTGGAGGAGCTTGCAGTTCTCCGGCAGCGCTTCGCCAAGCACTTACGGAGGAGGAGGTGGAGTTGGAGAGGGGGAGGGCTGCGCTAGGGGAAGGGTATGGCAGCCCTCCCACCCCCTCACTATTTATAGGGGGAAGGGTAGAGGGGGCCGGCCCCCTTAGATCTCATCTAGGGGGGGGGGGGCCAAGGGGGGGAGCTTGCCCCCCAAGTTGGTGGGAGGCACCCCCACCCCCTAGGGTTTCAACCCTAGGCGCCTTGGGCCCTAGGGGGCGCAGCAACCCACTAGGGGGCTGGTTCACACCCTTGTTCAGCCCACTAAGTCCCTCGTGGCAGGTGGACCCACCCGGTGGACCCGCGGACACCTTTCGATGGTCCCGGTACAATACAGGTAACCCTCAAAATTATTCCGGTGACTGAAACTGGACTTCCCATATATAAATCTTTACCTCCGGACCATTCCGGAACTCCTCGTAACGTCCGGGATCTCATCCGGGACTCCGAACAACATACGGTAACTGCATACTAATTCCCATATCAACTCTAGCGTCACCGAACCTTAAGTGTGTAGACCCTACGGGTTCGGGAATCATGTAGACATGACCGAGACAGCTCTCCGGCCAATAACCAACATCATGAACTTCATAGCTGATACGTCTTGAGCTTGCGTTGGTTTTCCTCGAAGAGGAGAGGGTGATGCAGCAATAGTAGCGTAAGTATTTCCCTCAGTTTTTGAGAACCAAAGTATCAATCCAGTAGGAGGCTCCACAAAAGTCCCACGCACCTACACAAACAAACTGAGAACTCGCAACCAACGGGATAAAGGGGTTGTCAATCCCTTCACGGCCACTTGCGAAAGTGAGATCTGATAGAGATAGTATGATAAGATAAATATATTTTTGGTATTTTATAATATAGATGCAAAAAGTAAAGATGCAAATAAAGGTAGATTGGGAGCAAAAATGATAAGATATAGACCCGGGGGCCATATGTTTCACTAGATGCTTCTCTCAAGATAGCATAAGTATTACGGTGGGTGAACAAATTACTGTCGAGCAATTGATCGAAAAGCGAATAATTATGAGATTATCTAGGCATGATCATGTATATAGGCATCACGTCCATAACAAGTAGACCAACTCCTTCCTGCATCTACTACTATTACTCCACACATCGACCGACTCCTGCCTGCATCTAGAGTATTAAGTTCATAAGAACAGAGTAACGCCTTAAGCAAGATGACATGATGTAGAGGGATAAACTCATGCAATATGATATAAACCCCATCTTGTTATCCTCGATGGCAACAATCCAATATGTGTCTTGCAACCCTTTCTATCACTGGGTAAGAACACCAAAAGATTGAACCCAAAGCTAAGCACTTCTCCCATGGCAAGAAAGATCAATCTAGTAGGCCAAACCAAACCGACAATTCGAAGAGACTTGCAAAGATAACTCAATCATACATAAAATAATTCACAGAAGAATCAAATATTATTCATAGATAAACATGATCATAAACCCACAATTCATCGGATCTCGAGAAACACACCGCAAAAAGAGATTACATCGAATAGATCTCCACAAGAGAGGGGGAGAACATTTTATTGAGATCCAAAAAGAGAGAAGAAGCAATCTAGGTAATAACTATGGACCCGTAGGTCTGTGGTAAACTAC
Organism: Aegilops sharonensis; assembly: GCA_904067115.1. Taxonomy (NCBI): domain Eukaryota; kingdom Viridiplantae; phylum Streptophyta; class Magnoliopsida; order Poales; family Poaceae; genus Aegilops; species Aegilops sharonensis. The sequence continues at coordinate 41,271,739 of LR880971.1, read as the reverse complement.
TCACAACTCATCAGAGGGGCAAGGATGTTGATGTAGAGACCCTCCGTGGTCGATTCCCCCTCCGGCAGAACGCCGGCGAAGGCTCCAAGATGGGATCTCGCGGATACAGAAGGTTACGGTGGTGGAAATTGTGTTTCGGGTGCTCCCTGGATGTTTTCGGGGTACGTAGGTATATATACGAGGAAGAAGTACGTCGGTGGCCGCCCGAGGGGCCCACGAGACAGGGGGCGCGCCCTACAGGGGGGGGGGGGCGCCCTCCTATCTCGTGGGAGCCTCGGCTGCTTCTTGGCTTGCACTCCAAGTCCTCTGGATCACGTTCGTTCCAAAAATCACGCTCCCGAAGGTTTCATTCCGTTTGGACTCCGTTTGATATTCCTTTTCTTAGAAATACTGAAATAGGCAAAAAAACAGCAATACGGGCTGGGCCTCCGGTTAGTAGGTTAGTCCCAAAAATGATATAAATGTGTAAAATAAAGCCCATAAACATCCAAAAGGGGTAATATAATAGCATGGAACAATCAAAAATTATAGATACGTTGGAGACGTATCAAGCATCCCCAAGCTTAATTCCTGCTCGTCCTCGAGTAGGTAAATGATAAAAAGAAATTTTTGATGTGGAATGCTACCTAGCATAATTCTCAATGAAATTTTCTTTATTGTGGCATGAATGTTCAGATCCAAATGATTCAAAATAAAAGCTTATAAAACATAAAAATAATAATGCTTCAAAGCATACTAACAAATAATCATGTCCTATCAAAATAGCATAGTCAAAGAAAGCTTATCCCTACAAAATCATATAGTTAGGCCATGCTTCATTTTCATTACACAAAATACTCCCATCATGCACAACCCCGATGACGAGCTGAGCAATTGTTTCATACTTTTTAATGCGCTTCAGATTTTTTAACTTTTACGCAATACATGAGCGCAAGCCATGGACATAGCAGTATGGTGGTATATGGTGGTGGTTGTGAGGACAAAAAGGGAGAAGATAGTCTCACATCAACTAGGCGTATTAACGAGCTATATAGAGATGCCCATTAATAGATATCAATGTGAGTGAGTAGGGATTTCCATGCAACGGATGCACTAGAGCTATAAACATATGAAAGCTCAACAAAAAGAACTAAGTGGGTGTGCATCCAACTTGCTTGCTCAGGAATACCTAAGGCATTTTGAGGAAGCCCATCATTGAAATATACAAGCCAAGTTCTATAATGAAAAATTCCCACTAGTATATGAAAGTGACAATATATGAGACTCTCTATCATGAAGATCATGGTGCTACTTTGAAGCACAAGTGTGGAAAAAGAGATAGTAGCATTGTCCCTTCTCTCTTTTTCTCTCATTTTTTTCTTTTCCCTTTTTTTTCTTTGGCCTTTCTTTTTTTCTTTTTTCTTTTTGGCCTTTCTCATTTTTTCCTTTTCTCATTTTTTTTCCTTTTTGTAAAGTCCGAAGGGAATCATAGCCTTCATCATCCTTTCCTCACTAGGACAATGCTCTAATAATGAAGATCATCACACTTATATGGATTTACAACTCAAGAATTACAACTCAAAGCTAGACCAAGATATGACTCTATATGAATGCCTCCGGCGGTGTACCGGGATATGCAATGAATCAAGAGCGACATGTATGAAAATTATGAAGGTGGCCTTGCCACAAATACGATGTCAACTACATGATCATGCAAAAGAGCAATATGACAATGATGGGACGTGTCATAATAAACATAACGATGGAAAGTTGCATGGCAATATATCTCGGAATGGCTATGGAAATGCCATAATAGGTAGGTATGGTGGCTATTTTGAGGAAGGTAAATAAAGGGTTTATGATACCGGGGAAAGTTGCGCGGTAATAATAAAGGCTAGCAAAGTGAAAGGATGAGTGTGCGTATATCCATGGACTCACATTAGTCCAAAAGGAACTCATATACTTACTGCAAAAGTCTACTTAGCCCTCGAAGCAAAGTACTACTACGCATGCCCCAAGAGGGATAGATTGGTAGGAAAAGACCATCGCTCGTCCCCGACTGCCACTCATAAGGAAGACAATCAAAAGAGCACCTCATGCAACAAATTTTTCACACAACTTTTACCATATGTGCATGCTACGGGACTTGCCAACTTCAGCAAAAGTATTTCTCAATTTCATAATTACCCACTAGCATGACCCTAACATTACTACCTTTATATCTCAAAACAATTATCAAGCATCAAGTTGATCATAGCATCCAATTCTTTTTCTATGATAGTTTTTATTATACCCAACTTGGATGCTCATCATTCTAAGACCAACTTTGTAACCATAGCAAATACCATTCTGTTCTAAGAGACTCTCAACATAATATAAGTGAAGCATGAGAGACTAGAAATTTCTTCAAAATTAAGACACCACCGTGCTTTAAAAAGATATAAGTTAAGCACAGAGAGTGTTCTAGCAAATTCTAATCAAATCGGCTTCTCCCAAAAGGTGTGTACAGCAAGGATGATTGTGGTAAACTAAAAAGCAAAGACTAATATAATACACGACGCTCCAAGCAAAACACATATCATGTAGCGAATAAAAATATAGCTCCAAGTAAAGTTACCAATGAACGAAGACGAAAGAGGGGATGCCTTCCTGGGGCATCCCCAAGCTTAGGCTTTTGGCTATTGTTTAATATCTTGGGGTGCCTTGGGCATCCCCAAGCTTAGGCTCTTGCCACTCCTTATTCCATAGTCCATAAAAGCTTTACCCACAACTTGAAAACTTCACAACACAAAACTCAACAGGAAATCTTATAAGCTCCGTTAGTGAAAGAAAACAAAACCACCACATAAGGTACTGCAATGAACTCATTATTTATTTATTTTTGTGTTAAACCTACTGTATTCCATCTTCTATATGGTTTATAAACTATTTTACTAGCCATAGATGCATCAAAATAAGCAAACAACACACGAAAAACAGAATCTGTCAAAAACAGAACAGTCTGTAGCAATCTGTAACTAACGCAAACTTCTGGAACTCTAAAAATCCTACCAAAATAGGAAGTACTGGAAAATATGTTTATAGATCAGAATAAAAAATAATAAATGCAAAAGCACGTTTGTGTGGTTTATTGAATTTTTTCTCGTGAGCGCAAAGTTTCTGTTTTTCAGCAGAATCAAATCAACTATCATCATAGTTTATCCTATAGGTTCTATTTGGCACAAACACTAATTAAAAGATAAAAACACATCTAAACAGAGAGTATATGCAAGATTTATTACTAAACAGGAGAAAAAACAAAAAACATAGAGAAAATATGGGTTGCCTCCCAACTAGTGCTATCGTTTAACGCCCCTAGCTAGGCATAAAAGCGAAGATAGATCTAAGTAGTGCCATCTTTGGCACTCAACTTTTTAATGGAGTTGTCCTCAGGTACGGGAGGCTCTTTGCATTTCCCTTCATGCTCAGAGATCCTTTGATCCAATTCATCCAACCTCTTATTACAAAGTACAATCAAGTTATTCATGTGGTTGATACTCCCACCAATATTCTTAAGTGGTTCAACAATTTTTTGCAATTCACAAAGTTTCTCTAAAATTTGAGCTCCTTCAAGAGAGAAGGATGATCCCTTTTTTAGGGGAAGTACTCCTACAATACCTTCTATAATTTCATAAGCAAAACTAGGATCAATTTTAATAAAACATCCTTTTGCGGCAAAATCAAGAAGTTGTCTATGGGATGGGGTTAACCCAACATAAAAATTGCGCATTAAAATCTTGAAATCTCCTTCCACGGCACAACTACGATAAGATTCTAACATCCTAAACCAAGCATCTTTTAAATTTTATCCTTGTCTTTGCTTGAAGTGAAGAACTTCAAAATCGGGAGACATAGGAGTGGATAAAGAACTAGCCATAACGACGAGGTAAACGAGCAAACACACGGGCAACGGAAAAAGGCAAGCGAAAAAGAGAGGAGGAGATTGGGAAAGAGAGGGCGAATAAAATGGCAAGGGTGAAGTGGGGGAGAGGAAAACGAGAGGCAAATGGCCAATAATGTAAATGCGAGGGAGATGAGTTTGTGATGGGTAATTGGTATGTCTTGACTTGAGCGAAGACCTCCCCGGCAACGGCGCCAGAAATCCTTCTTGCTACGTCTTGAGCTTGCGTTGGTTTTCCTCGAAGAGGAGAGGGTGATGCAGCAATAGTAGCGTAAGTATTTCCCTCAGTTTTTGAGAACCAAGGTATCAATCCAGTAGGAGGCTCCTCAAAAGTCCCACGCACCTAGACAAACAAACTGAGAACTCGCAACCTACGCGATAAAAGGGGTTGTCAGTCCCTTCACGGCCACTTGCGAAAGTGAGATCTGATAGAGATAGTATGATAAGATAAATATATTTTTCATATTTTATAATATAGATGCAAAAAGTAAAGATGCAAATAAAGGTAGATTGGGAGCAAAAATGATAAGATATAGACCCGGGGGCCATAGGTTTCACTAGAGGCTTCTCTCAGGATAGCATAAGTATTATGGTGGGTGAACAAATTACTGTCGAGCAATTGATAGAAAAGCGAATAATTATGAGATTATCTAGGAATGATCATGTATATAGGCATCACGTCCATAATAAGTAGATCGACTCCTGCCTGCATGTACTACTATTACTCGACACATCGACCGACTCCTGCCTGCATCTAGATTATTAAGTTCATAAGAACAGAGTAACGCCATACGCAAGATGACATGATGTAGAGGAATAAACTCATGCAATATGATATAAACCCCATCTTGTTATCCTCGATGGCAACAGTACAATACGTGTCTTGCAACCCTTTCTGTCACTGGGTAAGAACACCTTAAGATTGAACCCAAAGCTAAGCACTTCTCCCATGGCAAGAAAGATCAATCTAGTAGGCCAAACCAAACCGATAATTCGAAGAGACTTGCGAATATAACTATATCATACATAAAAAATTCAGAGAAGAATCAAATATTATTCATAGATAAACTTGATCATAAACCCACAATTCATCGGATCTCGACAAACACACCGCAAAAAGAGATTACATCGAATAGATCTCCACAAGAGAGGGGGAGAACATTGTATTGAGATCCAAAAAGAGAGAAGAAGCCATCTAGCTTATAACTATGGACCCGTAGGTCTATGGTAAACTACTCACAACTCATCGGAGGGGCAAGGATGTTGATGTAGAGACCCTCCATGGTCGATTCCCCCTCCGGCAGAACGCCGGCGAAGGCTCCAAGATGGGATCTCGCGGATACAGAATGTTACACCGGTGGAAATTGTGTTTCGGGTGCTCCCTGTATGTTTTCGGAGTACGTAGGTATATATAGGACGAAGAAGTACGTCGGTGGCCGCCCGAGGGGCCCACGAGACAGGGGGCATGCCCTACAGGGGGGCGGGCCCTCCTATCTCGTGGGAGCCTCGGCTGCTTCTTGGCTTGCACTCCAAGTCCTCTCGATCACGTTCGTTCCAAAAATCACGCTCCAAGTCCTCTTAGAAATACTAAAATAGGCAGAAAAACAGCAATACGGGCTGGGCCTCCGGTTAGTAGGTTTGTCCCAAAAATGATATAAATGTGTAAAATAAAGCCCATAAACATCCAAAAGGGGTAATATAATAGCATGGCACAATAAAAAATTATAGATACGTTGGAGACGTATCAATAGGCATGTTGGCTCCCACATGTTCCACGATGATCTCATCGGGTGAACCACGATGTCGGGGATGTCGGGGATTCAATCAATCACGTATACAATTCCCTTTGTCAATCGGTATGTTACTTGCCCGAGATTCGATCATCGGTATCCCAATACCTCGTTCAATCTCGTTACCGGCAAGTCACTTTGCTCGTTCCGTAATGCATGATCTCGTGACTAACTACTTAGTCACATGGAGCTCATTATGATGATGCATTACCGAGTGGGCCCAGAGATACCTCTCCGTCATACGGAGTGACAAATCCCAATCTTGATTCGTGCCAACCCAGCAGACGCTTTCGGAGGTACCTGTAGTGCACCTTTATAGCCACCCAGTTACGTTGTGACGTTTGGTACACCCAAAGCATTCCTACGGTATCCGGGAGTTGCACAATCTCATGGTCTAAGGAAATGATACTTGACATTAGAAAAGTGCAAACGAACTATACGATCTTGTGCTATGCTTAGGATTGGGTCTTGTCCATCACATCATTCTCCTAATGATGTGATCCCGTTATCAATGTGTGGCACCCCGGCTCAGAGCAACCGGTTTACCTTGCATTGCTAGCCCAGAGGTCAAGTCTTCTGGCAATACACAAGAACATTGTACAAAAACAACCGCTTTATTGATGCTAGCGGATTACATAGGTCTGATATTACATCGAGATTCGAGGCCAAGCGGCACACACGGTGTTGCTGGACAGTATGTACATTTTAATGTACATGACAGGGCCTCGATCACACGAGCTACGCGACAGTAGAAGAACAACGAAGTGGAACTCCATAGCACAGGGACACCGACGTGAACACGGCCTAGACACGAGATGCGCTCCGATGTGAACTGACTTGCCTGAAATCTGGCATAACACGCCAGGTCAGTACATTGAATGTACTTGCAAGCTCACAACAAACATAAGCACGATGACAAACAATTTTATGATATTTAATCAGATTAATACAATGCAGAACTACTACCGAAGGAAAAAAATGTTTCATGCAGTGAGTCCCACGGACTCGCTTACCAGATGGTTACCTCGTAACCAAACGGTGACCATACCTGGGTCACACCTGAAACCAATCACTCATGAACACCTCAAGTGTTCATGCTCCGCCACGAACCAATGCATCACGTCACTCACTTTGTTTGCAAGATTTATTAGAAAGGTTGATCCATGGTATGACTTACTTCCGAGTTATGCCCATAACCGAGGACACGACTATCAATAGATTAATTACACTCTGCAGAGGTAGCGCACTTTACCACACTACGGAACACCTGGCCTCGCATTCCCATTCGGGTGGACCAAAGCATTCCGACGAAACCCTCCCTTTGTCATGCACTCTCCCCGGCCACTCCGACCAACTCCCCATCAGGGCTAGGTTTTGGGTGGCCCCGTGTCTACCAAAGACACCAACGGCCACGGTCGTGGCAAGACGGTCCCGAACGGGGACAAGGTACAATAAAAACAAAAACGAGCACACAAGGTTATGTCTGCCTACCGGTCCAGGATATGCACGCTCATAACCTTCCCTCGCGGGAGGCACCGGCGAGAGCCACAACAAAGGACCGAATCAAGACCTTCCCATAAGGTAAATGTGGTTGCATTGAATTAAAACCCGATTCAGTGGCACCATGATGTGATCAACATCATATTCAAGTTGAACTTAATCAAGTTTAGCTTTGATAAAAATGTTTTATCATCAACATGATATACCCCTAAAAGAATAATGCCACTATTCGTCATGCAAAGCAAACAACGCATATTCATGGATCAAACTTAACAACATATACAGCTTGCAATACTTAGAACCAAACTTCTCTTGCTATAAATCATTTTTATTTATCAAGAATATTTTTATTAGTTCTTTATGAAACTATCACTAGTAAAATAACTACCATTAATTTCCATAGCAATATGCATAGTGCAAAATATTACTCTACTTAGCCAAACAAGCTTATGCATTCAACCAGTAACTAAAACAAGCATATCAAGCATGGTAGAGTAACTAGAAATTAACCCAAGTTATTTGTCAAATTTTAATTGCAAATAAGAACTCATATTCAAGTAGAAAATCATAGATATTGAAATAACACCATCCAAATGCTGGTATGGCTTTCCTTAGTGTAGAGGAGGATCACACCCCTCTGGGTTTGCTTCAAGACAAGCTTATCCTTCTGAAAAAGAATTTAAACCACAAAAATATTTGTCAAAACACAATTTGAAAATCCCCATAAATTCTAGGCAGCAAGGAAAAATCCACCTTCTGGTGTGCTGCTAGAGCTTTTTGAAACAAAGACAATGCAAAAAAATCAAATCATTTGGACTTATGGTTTAGAAATGGTGGCTGGTCAAAGTTCAGTCAAATTTCTGAATAATATTTGAATTAAATAGAAATCCTGGGGGCGGGGTGACATCGAAAGCGTAAAACAGAAATACGCCTCCACTCATACTGCTTCGGGCGCGAGTGGTGAGACTGATAGGTGGGTCCCGCGTGTCAGGAGAGAGGGGGGGGGGGGCGAGATCAGAGAGAGGCGAGGCTTCATCGGAGCTCATGCCGGCGACGAGGGGGTTTGGGGCTAGGCTAGACGGATAGGGTTGAAGCGGGGCTCGAGGAGCACCTGCCCGTACCCGTGGCTTGGCGAGAGGTGGACTTAGCTGCTCGCATTTGAGCTCGCAAGCTACGGTGGCGGACGGGTCTCGCCAGAAAGGTTGAAGATGATGGCTAGAGGCGGCTCCAAGGGCTCAAAGGTGTCCAGGCAGCACCAGCAGATCCCCAATGCCCCGCCCAAGCAGTTGCTTGAGCTCAAGAGGCACCGGGGCGCGGCTGGACCGCGGGGATCACCGGAGTCCTCTGGTCGGGGCGACGGCCAAAGGCCTGCCTGACTGAGCTTTTTCTCGTCTATGTGTTCGTGGAGGTGGTGTGGAGTGGTGCTTGGCTAGGATTCAAGGAGGGGAGCACTATATATAGCCGGAGCGAGGGGGGAACGTGTTGCCGCCGGAGCTCTCTGGACACTTGGCAAACGGCGACAAGAAGCTCCAACGCGAGGGGGCAAACGCTCAGCATCAACGCAGGAGCTTGCCCACGCTCGCAGACGAGCACAGGAGGTGGTTGGGGAAGCGAACAAGTGGACGCGCGCACTGTGGCGTTTTGGCCGCGATGCGCCCATGCTTGCCGCGGCGGCTCCGGTGGCGGCGAGCGCCAGGGAGAGGTCAAGGGTGATGGGTCGGGGATTGTGGCATGATACGGCAGTCGGCGGTGAGAGCTGGAACGAGCACGCGCAAAACAGAGAGCAAGGCGCCAGCCAGAGCGCGTCGAGATGCTGCTAGGCGCTGTATCCACGCGCGGTCACCAAGCTGGCATGGTCAAAACGATGCCCAGGAGCAGCCAAACCTTGTCTACGCGCTCAACCATGCAGTGTTTAGTGTAGGAGAGGTGATGGTTCATGCCCAGGCCGACCAGACTTGACTTCACTACGTTGACAAGTTTCTGTCCAGAAACTTGGTCGACAAGTTTTGCCACCTTCTAGAAGGCCATTAGGCCTGATCTCCTGGGATTTAGGGTTTCTTTGGAGGGTGTTTAAGCTCAAGAAAGATCAAGGCTAAAAGCTCAAGGAAAGATGTACTTGCTGTACAAAGTGCATTTCGGGTCCAGAAGTGAAAAGATTTTCTACAGCAAAAATATTACAAAAAGTGGTGAAATAGTTTTGCATGGGAAGGTGTGCCAAGGTGCTTAGAATATTTTGGAATTACCTCAAATTTTTCTGAGCAAGAAAAATTGAAGTTGCTTTGGAGCACAAGTTTCTAAAGTGAGTTTCAGAGAGAGAGAAATGAATATTTTTCTTTTATGAAAAATATTCATTTGATTATTTTGAGGATTGATTAGAGGAATAAATAAGATAGGTCACTTGGGTGAAAGTCAAGGATATGCCCAAGTGCCAAGCCTATTTGAAATGATTCAAACTCCAATTCAAATCGGGGCAAAAACCACGATAAAAACCAAGTCCGAAAAAGAGAGAGAAGGCAAGTCCGGTAAAAGAGAGAAGGCAAAATCCAGGCTGTCACAAATCCAGGCTGTCCTCGAGATTCGGTTGCTTGGGAAAACCATTCTAGGTATGCAGTCCTTAAAAATTCCTCTCTTTCCCAGGTTGCTTCCTCTTTGGTAAGGTGCTCCCACTGAACCTTGTAAAACCTTATTTCTTTGCTGCGGGTGAACCTTTCTGTCTGATCCAATATCCTGATTGGTTTTTCCTCATAAGTCAAATCCTTAGCCAATTCTACCTCTGCCATATCAGTCCTTTTCTCCGGTGGCAAGATACATCTTCTCAGCTGTGAGCTGTGAAACATGTTGTGTACTTCTGACAGTTCCGGTGGCAATTCCAACTGATATGCAACCGTACCGACTCTAGCCATCACGAGGAATGGACCGATATATCTGGGTGGCATTTTTCCGCGGGTCTAAAACCTATTGACTCCTTTCATAGGGGTGACTCGGAGATATACGTGTTCTCCGGGTTCGAAGCTGATCTGACGATGTTTGGCATCATAGTAGCTCTTCTGTTGAGATTTGGCCAATTGCGGTCTGTCGCGGATTTCATTGACTTGCTTCTCCGCTTCGAGCATTAAATCAGTCCCGAAAATGCGGCTGTCTCCGGTTTGAGACCAGTTTAATGGAGTGCAGCATTTTCGGCCATACAGGGTTTCATAGGGTGGCATCTTTAAGCTGGCCTGGAAACTGTTGTTGTAGGAAAACTCGGCGTAGGGCTGATAGTCTTCACACTTGGTTCCTTGGAACAATGTACATGCCCGGAGCATATCTTCGAGTATTTGATTTACTCGCTCAGTCTATCCATCGGTCTGAGGATGATAGGTCGTGCTGTATTTCAAAGCGATCCCCAAGGGTTGATGTAGTCGGGACCAAATTGCAAAGGTGAAGAGAGATCGCTGATACGTCACCAACTTATCTACTTTTCCAAACACTTTTGCCCTTGTTTTGGACTCTAATTTGGATGATTTGAATGAAACTAACCCGGACTAACGCTGTTTTGAGCAGAACTGCCATGGTGTTGTTTATTGTGCAGAAAACAAAAGTTCTCAGAATGACCTGAAAATCCACGGAGACAAGTTTTGCAAAATATAAAAAATACTGGCGAAAGAATCAAGGCCAGGGGGCCCACACACTGTCCACGAGGGTGG
>LR880971.1:41234458-41260650 GCA_904067115.1 Aegilops sharonensis | reverse complement strand
CAATGTACATGCCCGGAGCATATCTTCGAGTATTTGATTTACTCGCTCAGTCTATCCATCGGTCTGAGGATGATAGGTCGTGCTGTATTTCAAAGCGATCCCCAAGGGTTGATGTAGTCGGGACCAAATTGCAAAGGTGAAGAGAGATCGCTGATACGTCACCAACTTATCTACTTTTCCAAACACTTTTGCCCTTGTTTTGGACTCTAATTTGGATGATTTGAATGAAACTAACCCGGACTAACGCTGTTTTGAGCAGAACTGCCATGGTGTTGTTTATTGTGCAGAAAACAAAAGTTCTCAGAATGACCTGAAAATCCACGGAGACAAGTTTTGCAAAATATAAAAAATACTGGCGAAAGAATCAAGGCCAGGGGGCCCACACACTGTCCACGAGGGTGGATGTCAGAGTAAATGACCATGGGTAGCTTAGCCGGCTCCCTTTGGCCCTTTGAAAAAAACAACAGGCCGATCGAGCCTTGGAGCACCCAAGATGCGGGGCCGCCTTCCTTCGGCCGGCTGTCTCACAAGCCAACTACCGGAAGGCGGCCCATCCGTAAACTCTCTTGAAGGACGCCATGATAGGGCCGACTCCAAGAAACCAGCCCAAGAAGACCGAGTCCAAGAGGCCGTCGCAAGAAGACCGACTCCCAGAAGCCAGCCCAAGAAGGCCGACTCCAAGAGGCCGGCCCCTGGCAAGCGGCCAGGGCCGTGCCCTAAAAGTCTGCACCCCCATAACGATGACGGGACAGGGCGTAGCAACAGTGGACCCTGCCACCCCCGAATCCCGGAGCACGCATGGCTATAGTATGCCGTACGGGGCAGCCGTCACCCGTCCGGCGTGGCACTGTCGCCATGCCGATCATGACGCCCTCCACGACGGGCTGCCAGTACGGCCCGCAGGCGGCGGGCCCCTTCGGTCAGAGAGACGCACGAAGGCGGCCTTGCCTGCCCCACCCGGCCTGAGGCATGGCCGGCTTCCTATGGCCAGCTTGGCCCCCTCCTCGGGGCGCGCGCACCATTATGAACACAAGATGAGGTAAGGCTACAGTGAGAGCCCGCAAGGCAGCGGCACTGTAGCCATGCTTACCTCAACAAAGCCCTCGTCATCAGAGGCGAGGCAACAGTAACCAGCCCCCGACAAGACCCCCAAGAGGTGGGGCCGGCCTGTCGTCCAATGAGCCGGCAGCCGGCGGGACCCACCAGTCTGCGGGCCCCAGCAGCCGGCGGAGAAACCGGCGGCCATAGACACTAACGGCTAGGGCCCGCGCCCAGCCGGATTACCATTGTACCCCTGAGGGGTAGGCCTTTATAAACGCCCCGAGGCACCCATGCAAAGGGTGGATCTCATAGAGTTTTAGAAGCTACCATAGGGAGAGAAGAGACCTAGCCTTACCCTTCTTCCTCCTCCCACCGAACAGCTCAAGGAGCCTCTTGTAGCTTCTTGCTGATCTAGTGATCATGCGGAGACCCCGCAGAGCAGGAGTAGGGGTATTATCTCCACGGATAGCCCCCAACCTAGGTAATATCCGCCGGCGTGCATGTCTTCGCCTCATCCCGTTTCCAGGCACCGGCGATGTCTTACTGGCTCCCACAATGATAAGCCACCCGCTGGCATATGTCGCACCAACCACCCGACATTTAGCGCTCACCGTGGGGCCAGGTGCACCATTGTCCGAAGACCTGCTCTAGACGGGAACCCTTTTCCTCCCTAGCGAGTGTAGCCAGCCTGGCACGCCCGATGGCACTTGCCCCGATGCGCTGCAAAGCGTCGACGACGCCTGCGCAGTGAGCTGCCTCACCGATCATCTTGGCGAGGCTCACATCTCCGACGAGCCCGCATCTGACGCGGGCATAGGCTGCCCCGAGAGTCGCCTCCTCAGCCTCCTCGACCAACTCCACGTCTCCAGCGAGCGTACCACGGACTCAGAGTCGGTTGGCTCCATCGACCCGATGCTTGTCGACTCCGACACGGCGTCGCTCGATGCCTTCCCCACCAACGTGATCATCTTCGACGACCCACTTCCTCAAGCCGACAGTGGCGGTAGCACCGTCACCGAGGTACTAGTCATCAGCCACGGCGTCATCTCTGGCGAAAACGCCCATGATGCCCTGCAAGCAACGCTGCGAGATCTGTCCGCTCCCATCCCAGCTGACGCCGACGCCGAGACGCTGGAGGCACGCCACCTTGCTCTCCTTGCGGAGGGCTAGAGGATAGCCTCCATTAGACGCCTCACTGAAGCTCACCGGCGCGAAGTTGACCGCGGCGACTTCGGTATGCCGCCTCCTGAAGGGACAAGCCGAGCCGGCGTCGTCAAGACGTGTGGCGCGGCCATCGCCAGCATGCTGGGAGCAGAACGCCCAGTCTACGCCACGCCTCTCGAGAACCTATGCGCCGCTCAGTCGATCGTAGACGAGTTGAATGGACTGGGGGCTGATGAGCTCCCCTACATGACCAGACGCATCCAACAGCTAATCGACGCGGCCGGAGAGCGGCACGAAGCCGGCGTCCGTGCTGGAAAGCCGCCTCGCCGAGAGCACGGCGCGACATCACGGACACCGACTGCAGGCGGCGCCCGTGCGAGACAAGAGAAGGAGCCGGCTGCTAGCCGCAGCCGGACTCGAATCACCATCGAGCGCGACGCAGAAGGCTGCCCTCGAGGTGTGGAATGACGAGGTGACCCGCCTCCTCCTCTGCCTCGTGGGAAGAGATATCCCACCCCGCCGCCTGTCACGCATCCGATTCTCAGTGGCCGACTGGGCCACCGAGAAGGAGTCGGCGAGAATGATGCCCGCCACTGGATCAACCGCCTAGCACGATCCCTGGCACCGGAAGAAGAATACGATGTGGGCCCGCCCTGCTTCGGCCCCCGCATCCGCGACGAGACCTTCCCCAAAGGGTTCTCGCTCCCAAGAGACACGCCCAAGTACAACGGCTCTGTGAAGCCGGAATATTGGTTGATCTACTACTCCACCGCAGTCCGCATAGCAAGCGGCAATAGGCGTGTTGCCGTGAAATATGTCCCCTTCATGCTCCAAGGCACGGCGCGCACCTGGCTCAACAGCCTCAAGCCTTACAGCGTCAATAGCTGGCTAGACTTCATGGAAGTTTTCATTCGCAACTTCACCAGCAAGTACACGTGGCCTCCCAAGCCTCGCCAGCTTTCCTTGTGTGCTCAAAAGCCCAACGAATCGTCACGCGACTACCTCACGCGTTGGGCCGAGCTCCGCAACTCCTGCGAGGGGGTGCACGAGGTTCAAGCTATAGAATACTTCACCGCCGGGTGCAGAGAAGGCACCCTCCTCAAGCACCGACTTCTCTACGACGAGCCGACTACCCTCGACGAGCTGCTGATCATAGAAGATAAGTACGCCACGGCTGACTCCTCAATGAAGACCGAGCTCCGAGTAGACGCCTCCGGAAAGGTGCTAGCTCCGGCTCCCAAGACACCGGCTGGACAATCCAGCCGATGCCCGTACCAGAGCGACCACAAGCGCAAGGCCCCTATGCCGTCTTCCACCAGCCGGCAGGTGGCCACGGTCGAAGATGAACAACCTGAGGGGAGGCCGGCACCCAAGAAGCAGAAGGGCAGCAGGCCGGCTTGGCAGCCGGCTTTCTCCTACTAGCAAACCTTTGATAGCAAGTTCCACAGCGCCGTGAAGCCGTCCAACCACACAACTCGGAAATGCCATTGGCTCACACGAATCTCCAAGGGCGAGGGGCTGTTGCCACCTCCGCCTACAGGCCAGCCGCCTCCAGCCCCTCAGGAGCCGGCCGCTCGGCCGGCGGTCGGAGCTATCCAAGACGAGTTCCCTGATGAACATGCCGCCTACATCGTCTTTACAAGCCAGACTGAAGACCGGCGCAGATGGCGCCGACAGTAGCAAGAAGTCAACGCGGTCACCTCCAACAACCCCGAGTTTATGCACTAGTCCGAGAAGCCTATCAGCTGGAGCCAGGCCGATCACCCAGAGGTGATGCCGTCTACTGGCTCCTATGCATTGGTTTTGGATGCCACCTCGCGACAGAAAGGCGAGCTGCCCGTTTCTCCCGCGTGCTGATAGATGGCGGGAGCACCATCAACATATTGTACCATGATACCATGGAGAAGCTCAACATCAAGCCGAAGCAGCTCATGCCAAGTCGGACTGTGTTCCATGGCATCGTACCCGGCCTATCCTACTCACCAATCGGCAAGATCAAGATGGATGTCCTCTTTGGGGGCAAGGATCATTTTCGCCGAGAAGCAATATGGTTTGAGGTAGTGGATCTGGAGAGCCCGTACCACGCATTGCTTCGCCGACCAGCTTTGGCCAAGTTCATGGTTGTACCTCACTATGCCTACCTCAAGATGAAGATGCCGAGTTCCAAGGGCATCATCACTATAGCCGGAGACTACAAGAAGTTTTCTGAGTGCGCGGCAGCTAGCAGCCGGCTGGCCGAGTCCCTTGTGATTGCTAAAGAAAAGAAGATGCTGGATCGAGTCATGGCCTTGGCTGGCAAGCAGCCGGCCTTGTCCCCCAACCCCAAGGAATGTGATGCCCAAGGTTCTTTCCCACCAGCCAAAGAGACAAAGGAGATACCTCTGGACCCAGAGCACCCGGAGAGGTACGCTGTCGTGGGCACTGGCCTCGATAGCAAATAGGAAGGCGAGCTCGTCGATTTCCTCTGTGAGAATCGGGACATCTTCACATGGTCTCCCAAAGACATGCCGGGTGTCCCGACGGATTTCACCGAGCACAAGCTACATGTCCGATCTGACGCCAAGCCGGTCAAGCAGCCCCTGCGTCGCCTGTCAGAAGAGAAGAGAAGAGTAGTTGGAGAAGAAATAGCCCGGCTTGAGGCAGTCGGCTTCATTATGGAGGTGTTCTTTCCAGAGTGGCTTGCCAACCTGGTCCTGGTGTTAAAGAAGAACAAGCAGTGGCGCATGTGCATTGACTACACCAGCCTCAACCAAGCCTGCCATAAAGATCCTTTTGCTCTGCCAAGGATTGATCAAGTGATAGACTCCACAGCCGGATGCGAGCTATTGAGTTTCTTGGATGCCTACTCGGGCTACCACCATGTACACAGAGGCGGAAGCCAAGGAAGCACGAGAAGACGGCGTCGACCTGCTGGAAGAAGGCTGGCTGTTAGCCCTCAGCCAGTCCGCCATCTACCAGCAGGGTCTACGCCATTACCACAGCTGGAAGGTCAAGCCAAGATCCTTCCAAGAGGGTTATCTTATGCTCCGGCTGACCTAGCGAACAGCCGGCCAGCACAAGCTCTCGGCCCCTTGGGAAGGCCCCTTCGTCATCAGCCGGGCTCTAGGTAACGACTCCTACTACCTGATTGACGCGCAGAATCCGAAGGCACGCAAGAGAGATGATTCCGGCAAGGAGTCGGAGCGACCATGGAACGCCAATCTTCTTAGAAGATTTTACAGTTAAAATGCAGTATGTACCACGCTACCTTTTGTATTAAGTATGAGACAACGGCCCCCCCGAGGAGTACTCGGGGACTACCCTCTTTTATCTATGAATGATGGGTATCATACCCATGGTTATGCCTCTACATTTGTTTTTTCGTCCGGCACCGGGTTCGACCAGTTGGCCCGGGGACTTGCCGCCTTGTGTTATATTCAAAGTTCTACCTGCAGTCAGACAAGTACTGTGCCGGCACCCAAGCCCTCTCTTGTTGAAATCCGCAGCTCGAAGAATCGACTGTCTGACTGGAAAGAGCCAAAGGCAGGAAAGGATGCCCACACGAAAAACGGCTAAGGATTAACAAACTTATATAACCCAAGCCGGCTTCCCCGCCCCCCCCCCCCCCCCCCCCCGCGCCCCGGCGGCCGGGCGGCGCCCCCCCCCCCCCCCCCCCCCCCGCGCCCCGGCGGCCGGGCGGCGCCCCCCCCCCCCCCCCCCCCCCCGCGCCCCGGCGGCCGGGCGGCGCCCCCCCCCCCCCCCCCCCCCCCGCGCCCCGGCGGCCGGGCGGCGCCCCCCCCCCCCCCCCCCCCCCCGCGCCCCGGCGGCCGGGCGGCGCCCCCCCCCCCCCCCCCCCCCCCGCGCCCCGGCGGCCGGGCGGCGCCCCCCCCCCCCCCCCCCCCCCCGCGCCCCGGCGGCCGGGCGGCGCCCCCCCCCCCCCCCCCCCCCCCGCGCCCCGGCGGCCGGGCGGCGCCCCCCCCCCCCCCCCCCCCCCCGCGCCCCGGCGGCCGGGCGGCGCCCCCCCCCCCCCCCCCCCCCCCGCGCCCCGGCGGCCGGGCGGCGCCCCCCCCCCCCCCCCCCCCCCCGCGCCCCGGCGGCCGGGCGGCGCCCCCCCCCCCCCCCCCCCCCCCGCGCCCCGGCGGCCGGGCGGCGCCCCCCCCCCCCCCCCCCCCCCCGCCAACCGGCTGTCAGAGCAGCTGGCTGGCCGGCTTCCCTCCTTACTCTGCTACAATCTATGAAATCTCGAGTACTTGTCCTCCCAAACGGCCAATCCCTTACCCGGTCACAGACTGCAAAGCAGCTGTCCGTCTGGGAAGGCGGCGACCAAGGGAGGGCGACAAAGGAAAATAGCCAAAAGATAAGCAAGTAGGAATGGAAGCCAAGAAGATGCATAATTATATTTACACAAAAGGCCTTCGAAAGGCCGGCATTCGACATAGTTTGAATTCACCCCCAGTGGGTGGAACTGCGCAAATTTAATAAAATGTTGTTCAAGGAGTAGCGAGCAGGAAAGTAAAGATGGCGGATCAGGCCAAGGGAGCAACTGAGGAGTCGAGCAGGTTGGTGGAGACGGCTGTGTCGGCTGGAGGAGTGGCCGGCAGGCGAGTCTCGGCTTGATCATCACCTGCGGAAGGCGGTGCGTTCGCACGCCCCTTGTTGCGGGAATCACGATCAGGCTGGGGCAGGCTAACTGCTTCACCATACGGCACAATGTCTTCGCCATCTTCCTCCTCCTCCTCTTCGCCCTTGTCGCTAGAGTCGATCTCCTCCGCCGAGTCTTCACCGTCTGCCGGGTTCAGCCCGGACCATTCCTCCAGCTGAGCGACGCCGTCTTCGTTTACCTCAGGAGCAAAGGCACTGGTGTCGGTGAAGTCGGCAATCGCCGAGGCGCGCTGAATGATAGCTGGCCGCACCGCCTCAAGCTCCTCGTGAGCCTCCTGCCGCCAGGTGTGCAGCTGGTCCAAGTTCAGCCCAGGATACCAAGCCCGGACGAACTCTAGCGCCCGTCGAGCGCCGGACTGAGCTGCTGAAGCCTTCCAGGCCTCAAGGCGGCCGACTGCTACCTCCAGCCAGTCAGCAGTCCGGCTGGGGGTGCGGGGAATCACCTCGCCGGGCCAGAGGGCGGCCAACACCTACGCTCCCGCATGCTGAAGACGGCGGAGCATGCGGTAGGCCGGCCAGAGGCGGGCTTGGATCGCCAGAAGCTGCTCCTCAAGCGACCGGTTGGCGTCTGATGCGATCTCAACCCCCGCCTGCCACCGGGCCTCATGGTGAGCTTAGACGGCTTGGTTAGCGGCGATGGAGTAACTGGGGAAGTATTCTACACAAAGAAAAAAGTAATAGAGCAAATCAGAAGATAAACCAGATGGCAAGAATGAGCAAAGGAGCGAAGAAGAAGGCGGCCTACCGTCAATCATATCTTCAATCTGGCCGTAGCCCTCGCTCAGAGACTGCCTCGCCTCGGCCCAGCTCGCCGCCTCGGTCTCATACCTGGCTTTGAGGGCGGCCTCGCTGTCCTGCGCCGTCTTCAGGGCCGCCTTGTGGTTCTCCTCCTGGTCGGCCAGCTTCTTGGCCAGGCGATCACGTTCCTGAGCCAAGGCATTGAGCTCGCCCTCCCTGGTGCGAAGGGTAGTCTAGGCCACACCTAGCTGCTTCCTCAAGTCGGCATTGGCTCCTGCCGATATGAAGAAGAAGAAATTAAAGAAGAAGTCGTCAGGAAAGATCCGACCTGACTGCTCAGCAGTCGGCTCGAATCTCGGGGACTACACCCAGTGGGTCCGCTGGCGCGCCCCCACATGAGATAAAAAAGCACTCACTCCGGCTCTCCGTCAGATCGGCGGTCTTCTGATTCATCTCCCAGGCCTGGGAGTTGAAGGTAGCGGCGTGGAGGTTGTGATAGTCCTGCGAATAGGAAGAAGGTGCGAACAAGAGCAAATCATTAAATCAAAGTATTGTCAGAAGTGCCAAGCCGCCTGCTCAGCAGCCGACTTGGAACTCGGGGACTACACCCAGTGGGTGCGCTAACGCGCCCTCACGGAAGAAATCAAGAGCAAGAAGACTCACCCGAATGGCCGACCGCGTCGCAAGAAACTCTTGGGTACAATGCTTCAGCGCGGTGGCCTCAGACTGAAGCCGGCTCCGGACATCCTGCGCTGCCAGATTCAGCGCGGACGTCCCACCGCCTGGCGTCCACCCTGGCGAGCTGACGCTGGCCGTCTCCAGGTCATGGGCAACGAGTTGGAGCCCGCGGCCCTCTGCGGGTCCAGCTCTGAAGCCGCCCTCCCCGTGCGCCGACGGGTCGGCGACGGGACCACAAGATCCGCCCTCGTTGTCGGCTCGCCTCCAGCCGGCTGCTCAGGCGGCGCCTCGGGCTGGCCCGCGGCACCGTCCCTCCCTCCGGGACGACTATGTCGCCTCCTCCCTCTCCATCGCTGGCTGGTCGCGGCAGGTTTCCTCTGGCGGGGGCATCGGGATGTCGGGGGCCACGGTGCGGAGGGGAATGACGAGTTGTGGATGCTGGCTACGCAGGGCCTCCGCCGCCCTCTCCGTGGCCGCGGCCTCCGCCTGGGCCTTGGCCGCCGCATCGGCCTGCGCCTCGGCCGACTCCGCCGTCGACTCATGAGCCGCCTTGGCGGCGGCTGCCCTCTGCTCCTCCGCCTCCCGCGCCTCCCGCGCGTTCCGCTCCGTTGCCGCTTGTAGTTCGGCACGGGGGTCTACGCGGCGGGAACCCGCAGATCCTCCCGCCCCTCCGACTATGGAGGCGGCCGTAGTCCGCTTAAGTGAGAGCGGAGCCCTAGTTGATAAGACAAGAAAATACTTAGAATAATGCCGACTGAAGAGAAGAAAGAAAGGCGCGCGAGAATTAACACTTACGCCGAAACTGCATGTGGCTGCTTCACCACCTTGCAGAAACGGGCCGCCTTCGCGGCCGCCTCGTCCCGCTTGGTCGCCGCCGCGGAACCCTTGGGCTTCTTCGGCCGACCGCCGAAGAGAGTCGGCGCCGCTTGGCGTTTCTGCGCGCCGCCCCGTGCAGCCGGCCCGCCAGAAGGGCCCGCGCCTTGATGGTCGGATGCCGGCTGGCGGCACGGAATAGGCTCGGCCTCATCATCATCAGGCCAGTCATCGAAACCGGCGGTGAACCCGGATCCGCCTGCATCGCCACCTCCCCCTACGGCATCGTCGTCGAAGGCGGCCTCCCCCAAGTCGGGTTCGTCAAGGTCGTCTGCCACGCAGTCGGGAGCGAACTCGCGTTCCGCCCCCGCGGTCCCGGCCGACGGATGAAGGAGGGGGTTCTCATTAAAAAACAAGCCGACTGGTCAGAAGCCGGCCAGAGATAACTCGGCAACAAGAGAGGAAGAAAAGAAGGAAAGCTTACCACAGGCGGGGGGTTGGCGCGAGAATACGGCTCCTTGCCGTACCGCCACTCCTCGGTTAGCTTGCAGTTGGCGATGTAGTTCACCATGTAAGATACCTCGTCGTGCGGCATCTCTTTGGTGCTAAGCCGGCTTGGGTCGAAGCGGCCGCTCATCTGGCAGATCAGATGGGGGCGGCCTTGGAGCGGGAGCACCCGGCGCTCCACGAAGGCGGCTATCAGGTTGGACCCAGTCAGGCGCTCCGAATGGATTAGCACCCGAATTCGGGCGACGGCGCCAGCCCCAGCCGGCGTCAGCGACCTGGCCCGATAGGACCACGAGGGCTGCCTCCCAGCCAGCGGGCCGGTTACGTAAGCCAGCAGGTTGACGTAGTCGCCTTGCGAAGCGACGTTTTTCACATAAAACTAGGATTTCTGCCAAAGCTTCACCGACTGGATCAGCGTGATGGGCGGAAATGGGTTGTCGGCTGTCGATCTCCGTATGGCGATGAAGGCGCCGCACGGAGCCGGCACGCACGCGATGACCGTACCGAGCTTGGACTGGAAGAACTCCCCCAAAAGTTCGATGGTTGGGAGGACGCCGAGGAAGCCTTCGCATAGAGTGACGAAGGCCGACAGCAGCACCACCATGTTTGTAGTGAGGTGGTGCGGCTGGAGATGATAAAACTCGAGAAATGAGCGGAAGAAGCCGCTCGCAGGAAGGCCGACGCCGCACAGGCAGTGCGAGTAGAATATCACTCGCTCGCCCTCCTCCGGCGCCGGCGAAATCTCCCTCTCCAGCGCGAGACAGACCCGCACCTGATCCTCGCCCGGCAACCGCTACGTCTTTCGGAGGAAGTCGATGTGGTCCTCACGGACGTTGGAGCCGTCCCAGGAGCTCGACGTCGGAGCCATGGGGACGGAAGGGCGACGGAGAGCGCGTGCTTCGGTGGCAGCAAGACTGCGGCACGCCAAGAAGAATGGCGGAACGGTGGCGTCGTGGAGAGCCGTTGCGGCGACGGAGAGGAAGAAGAAGAAGGGAATGGTGGAGCGAGGGCGAGCGTGCGAATGAATGCCGCTCCCCCTCCCCGCCCCTACTTATAGCCTCGTGCGGCAAAGCCGAGGAGGCGAGGCGTGGGGGGCGTGGGATTAACTGCGCCCACTCCCCTACGTCCGCGATTATTACGCCTTTACGGCGAGTTGAAACCGCCGTCGGAAGACGTGTGGTCAGTTCGGGCTGCAAAAGATCCGCGCCCGGGCCGAGGCGTGGAAGTGGCGGGCCCCGGTCTGCAGCGGCGTCCCGTCACGCGCGTGGGCTGGCAGGCCCTTCCAGCCGAAGGACGCCAAGTGGCGCGCAGGCGGCGGGCGGACAACCCGCGGCCTGGCCAGCTGGTTCCCGCCTTCGGATTTCGAAGAAACTTCGCCGAGAAGGCACGCATAAGTGAAGCCGGCTCCTAGCTGCCGGCTCTTCGGGATAGGAAGCTAATTGAGCTTCTCGATTCCCCTTTCAGCCGCGAATCCCAACCAGCTTCGGGGACTACTGTCGGAGTAAATGACAACAGGCCGATCGAGCCTTGGAGCACCCAAGATGTGGGGCCGCCTTCCTCCGGCCGGCTGTCTCACAAGCCGACTACCGGAAGGCGGCCCATCCCTAAACTCTCTTGGAGGACGCCATGATAGGGCCGACTCCAAGAAGCCGGCCCAATAAGACCGACTCCAAGAGGTCGGCCCAAGAAGACCGACTCCCAGAAGCCGGCCCAAAAGGCCGACTCCAAGAGGCCGGCTCCTGTCAAGCGGCCAGGGCCGTGCCCTAAAAGTCTGCACCCCCATAACGATGAAGGGACAGGGCGTAGCAACAGTGGACCCTGCCACCCCCGAATCCCGGAGCACTCATGGCTACGGTACGCCGTACGGGGCAGCCATCACCCGTCCGGCGTGGCACTGTCGCCATGCCGATCATGATGCCCTCCATGACGGGCTGCCAGTACGGCCCGCAGGCGGCAGGCCCCTTCGGTCTGAGAGACGCCCGAAGGTGGCCTTGCCTCCCCCAGCCGGCCTGAGGCATGGACGGCTTCCTATGGCCGGCTTGCCCCCCTCCTCGGGGCGCGCGCACCATTAAGAAGACAAGACAAGGTAAGGCTACAGTGAGAGCCCGCAAGGCGGCGGCACTGTAGCCATGCTTACCTCGACAAAGCCCTCATCATCAGAGGCGAGGCAACAGTAACCAGCCCCCAACAAGACCCCCAAGCAGTGGGGCCGGCCTGTCGTCCAATGAGCCGGAAGCCGGCGGGACCCACCAGTCGGTGGGCCCCAGCGGCCGGCGGAGAAGCCGGCGGCCACAGACACTGACGTCTAGGGCCCGCGCCCAGCCGGATTACCATTGTACCCCCGGGGGATAGGCCTATATAAACCCCCCGGGGCACCCATGCAAAGGGTGGATCTCATAGAGTTTTAGACACTACCATAGGGAGAGAAGAGAGCTAGCCTTGCCCTTCTTCCTCCTCCCACCGAACAGCTCAAGGAGCCTCTTGTAGCTTCTTGTTGATCTAGTGATCATGCGGAGACCCCACAGAGCAGGAGTAGGGGAATTATCTCCACGGAGAGCCCCCAACCTGGGTAAGATCGATCGGCATGGATGTATTTGCCTCATCCCGTTTCCAGGCACCGGCGATGTCTTACTGGCTCCCACAATGATAAGCCACCAGTTGGCATATGTCGCACCTACCACCCGACAGTGGGGGGCGCGCCCTACCCCCTGGGCGCGCCCCCCTGTCTCGTGGGCCCCTTGACGCTCGACCGACCTCAACTCCAACTCCATATATTCCGTTTTTCGCGGATAAAAAAATCAGAGAGAAAGTTCCATCGCGTTTTATGATACGGAGCCACCGCCAAGCCCTAATCTCTCTCGGGTGGGCTGATCTGGAGTCCGTTCGGGGCTCCAGAGAGGGGGATTCGTCGCCGTCGTCATCATCAACCATCCTCCATCACAAATTTCATGATGCTCACTGCCGTGCGTGAGTAATTCCATCGTAGGCTTGCTGGACGGTGATGGGTTGGATGAGATTTACCATGTAATCAAGTTAGTTTTGTTAGGGTTTGATCCCTAGTATCCACTATGTTCTGAGATTAATGTTGCTATGACTTTGCTATGCTTAATGCTTGCCACTAGGGCACGAGTGCCATGATTTCAGATCGGAACCTATTATGTTTTCATGAATACATCGTCCACCGCGCCGAGAGCACCAGGGCGGTGGACGACGGCGAGGCCTAGGAAGGGGACAACACGGAGCCGGGGAAGACGCGGCAGTGGATGCCCACTCGTAGAGGAGTACGAGGGTTCACTGGTTTGCTGCGGTGTGAGGCTGCCGTCACCGTAGAATAACAGGGGGTGTGGGTGAGTAGAGGGATGGACTGGCCTGCGGTGGGAGTAGTAGGGGGCGGTGAGGCCTCCGCCGCAACGCACCCAGCCACGGGAGGTAGGAGTACGAAGCACGACCGACGCTGGTTTGGGGAGCTGGAGCAAGAAGACCAGAGGTTGAAGAAGCACTACGGCCGTTGGATGGACATCGTACGGTAAATGGAGCTAGAATCATGCATATTGACTAACTTGACAAAGCCCTCCGTCCCCGTCAACTTAGTAGGCCCACAAGTCAGCCTGCCACTATACTGGGTCCCAGCTAACAGGGGGAGTATTCATTTTTTTGTAAGTAATAAGGAGGCACTTCCTTGCGTACGAAGATATAGCTGGTGCGTCCGAGCTGTCAGCGGCGGTAACGTTTTTTCCGCAAAATACTGAGGCCCTTTCGGTGGGTCCCCGATGTCAGGTGGAGGAATCATTATTTTGGGCGTAATAAGGAGGCATTTCCTTGCGTGCGGCCGTGGACCCAGCTGTCGGCCTCTCCACGTACAGCCCACTTCAGATGCATGTCGGTCGTTGACCACGTTGACCAGGCCGCGCCAAGAGCACCAGGGCAGTGGACGACGGCGAGGCCTAGGAAGGGAACGACACGGAGGCAGGGAAGACTCAGCAGTTGTTTCCCACGTGGAGGGGAGTACGATTGAATGAGGGTTTACTGATTCGTCTGCCGTCGCCGAAGAATAACAGCAGGTGTGGGTGAGTAGAGGGATGGCTAGGCCAGCGATGGGAGTACGGTGGGGCGGTGAGGCCTCCGTGGCAGCACAGCCGGCCACGGGGAGGAGGGCGTAGGCAGTCCCGCCGACACTTGTTTGAGCGGCTGGAGCAGGAAGAGAAGAGATTGAAGAAGCACGACGGCCATTGGATGGCCATCCAACAGTCATTCCTTGTGCGTCAACCATTTTTTTAGGAAAGCCTCAAATCTATGGAAAACAGCATACAACCCATCTGCCATTATTTCTAATAATTTACAGCCCATTTGCTAATTCTTAAGGTTTTGTTTGGAGCCCATATTCTTTTTGTTAGCATTATAGCCCATATTGTGGCCACGGTTAAAAAATTATACGAAATTTTGCATATTTCGGTGCGGTCCGAACTGTTTTTAATCCCGAAATTTCGACTCACATTCAAACTGAATTTAAAACTAAATGTATATCAATATAAAATCCAACAAATTCTCCACGTATAAAAATTAATGTAATTTAAATTCTCAAAATGAAAAAAAGATATTTGAAACTAATTGCCGCTTTGATGTGTTTTAAAAATGTACATACCATTTCTCATTACTGATGGGCCATTTTCTCGGCCAGCCGAATGAAAGCTCTCCTCGTCTTGAAAGATTTGCAGCCCAACAGGCCTGACAAAGCGACTTACTTGGCAAATCACAAAAAAACTAGGTTGTGGCCGTGGACCCAGCTGTCAGCCTCTCCACGTACAGTACTCTTCCGATGGAAGTCGTTCCCTGACCACGTTGACCACGCCGCGCGGAGAGCACCACGGTGGTGGACGATGGTGAGGCCTAGGAAGGGGACAACGCGGAGCCAAGGAAGACGCGGCAGCGGAAGCCCGCGCAGAGAGGAGTACAAGGGTTCACTGGTTTGGCTGCGGTGTGAGGCTGCCGTCGCCGCAGGGCCTGGCCAGCGGTGGGAATAGTAGGGGCGGTGAGTCCTCCGCGGCAGCACAGCCGGCCACGGGAGGCAGGAGCATGAGGCACGACCGGCGCTAGTTTGGGCGGCTGGAGCAAGAAGACCAGAGGTTGAAGAAGCACTAGGTCCGTTGGATGAACATCATACGGTCACTGGAGCTAGAACCGTTCATATTGACTAAGTTGACAAAGCCCTTCGTCCCCGTCAACTTAGTAGGCCCACAAGTCAGGCTCCCACCAAGGTGGGTCCCAGCTAGCAGGGGGAGTATTCATTTTTTTTGTGCGTAATAAGGAGGCACTTCGGTGGGTCCGAGCTGACAGCGGGGGGACGTTTTTTTCGCGAAATACGGTGGCCTGTCAGGTGGGTCCCAGCAGTCAGGGGGCAAACGTTTTTTTCGCAAAATACGGTGGCCCGTCCAGTGGGTCCCTGCTGTCAGTTGGAGGAATCATTATTTTCCATGTAATAAGGAGGCACTTACTTGCTGCGGCCGTGGACCCAGCTGAGACTCTCCACGTACAGTATACTTCCGATGGAAGTCGTTCCTTGACCACGTTGACCTCGCCGCGTTCTGTTGCATGCATGCGTCCATGGGCGTGGTGCGTCCCCACTATCAGCCTCTCACGTACAGTCATCTTCCGATGAATATCGGTTGTTGACCACATTGACCACACTGTGCCGAGCGCACCCAGACAGGAACGACCCGGAGATGGGGAAGACAGGGCAGTGGAGTCGCAGATGGAGAGGAGTGAGAAACTTCACTAGTTCGGGTGCGCGGCAGCACAGCCGCGGTCCCGCCCACGGGAGACAGGAGCAAGAACAGAGGTTGAAGAAGGAGCACGGCTATTGGATTAACATCCAACGGTCCAGCTGCTAGAATCATTTGTGAATTAAGTTGACAAAGCCGTGCGTACACGTCCGCTTAGCAGGCCCACAAGTCATTCACAAAATCTGACGGGTCCCAGCTGTCAACGGGATGAATAATTTTTTTCGCAAAACAAGGAGGCACTTCCTTCCGTGCGAAGATACAGCCGGTGGGTCCCAGCTGTCAGGTGGAGGAAACATTTTTTTTCAGCTTAATAAGGAGGAACTTTCCTTGCATGCGACCATGGACCTCGTGGGTCCCAGCCGTCAGGCTCTCCACATACAGTCCTCTTCCGATGACTCTCGTTTTTTGACCACGCCGCACCGAACACAGCGAGGCGGTGGACGACGGCGAGGCTCCGGACGGGAACGACTCGGAGATGGGAAAACGCGGCAGTGGAGTCGCAGATTGAGAGGAGGAGAAGGGTTATAACTGGTTCTGTTGCAATTCATATCAAACTCAGGTTCACAGGACACGTTCATATTCATAGCCAACATTCACTATCAACAACTCAAAAGATTCATATATACACAAGATCAGCATATCTATGCATCCAAATGATTGATAGATCACACGACAATATTCATACATAATTCACATAAAGATTCAGATATACACATGTTGAGTATGTTTATGCATCCAAATGATTGAGATCACAGCCAATATGACCCATGGACGAACTTTAATTACCTAGGGTACAGACTGGTAAATGGTATTCAATCAGAGGTACTTCTTGCTAAAAATTAGTTCTTGTACGAGTAAACTTTCAAGTACATAAGAGGCAGCACAGACAATCTGAACTTTGCTTGTAGGTTTATCCTCAAATAGTGGCTGAGGGAGTTCCGGACTAGGGGGTGTCCGAATAGCCGAACTATCATCATCGGCCGGACTCCAAGACTATGAAGATACAAGATTGAAGACTTCGTCCCGTGTCCGGACGGGACTTTCCTTGGCGTGGAGGGCAAGCTTGGCGATACGGATATGTAGATCTCCTACCATTGTAACCGACTCTGTGTAACCCTAACCCTATCCGGTGTCTATATAAACCGGAGGGTTTATGTCTGTACGACGAACAACAATCATACCAAAGGCTAGCTTCTAGGGTTTAGCCTCTTCGATCTCGTAGTAGATCCACTCTTGTAACACACATCATCAATATTAATCTAGCAGGACGTAGGGTTTTACCTCCATCAAGAGGGCCCGAACCTGGGTAAAACATCGTGTCCCTTGTCTCCTGTTACCATCCGCCTAGACGCACAGTTCGGGACCCCCTACCTGAGATCCGCCGGTTTTGACACCGACAGTGGCCTCGTGCCGACAGAGGTTTGAGCAACTTGGCCACTACTTTCATCCAACTAGTTTACTGGCTCAACTTGGTCCTATATCTCGCCAAAATTCTACATTGCAGACGAGAAAGGAGGCGGTTGAGAAAATGAACCACACAAATTTTTTGTGCAGTTCAACTGAAATGGAGCATCCTTGGCGTTCATACTGATTAAGTCCCAGATGAATATACGCGTCAACCAACTTGTCTGGAATCTTTAGACTCCATGCCATATAGTTCGCTACCATATGTGCCGATAACCAAAAGGCACAAGTTGGGACCAAAGACTGGATTGCGTTTTTCTGGGCTATGCACCAAGCAATATTTTTGGCGTTCACTCTCCTAATACTTGGAGTTTGACAATTGGTTGACGCCGGTTGATACTCGAATGAATATAGGCACTTCTTGTCAACATCGATGCTTTTCTGAGTGAACTTTGGAGTACATAGCAGTAGCATAAGTACCTGTCCATCTGATCATTTTGTGCAGTTCTACTGAAATCACCCGATGTAATGATTTGCCTGCGAGTTCAGGCTCCAAATTACTCCTTTATGAAATCGACAAACAGTAGCACAATACCAAATTACCAATACATATGACAGGCACAATAATCAGGATAAAGACCAGTACCAACTTGTGTGAGGTAGCATATAAATTACTATTTCCTTTGACTGGAAGCCGAGATAAGCCAAGCGACTGACAACAAAGGAAGAAAGCAAGCGGGGATTAGCGACTAACAGGAAAGGACGGAAGCTGTCGAGGCAATGAAGCACCCAAAGTTTTTGTGCACTTCCACCAAAATCGAGCATCCTTGTTGGCACATATATTGAGAGAGTGAGATTACTGTAATAGTGAGACTAGTTGATGAAACATACAATAACAAATAGAAGCACCCTCATTATCTTAATGGGTAATGAGGGAGTTCTGGACTAGGGGGTGTCCGGATAGCCGAACTATCATCATCGGCCGGACTCCAAGACTATGAAGATACAAGATTGAAGACTTCGTCCCGTGTCTGGATGGGACTTTCCTTGGCGTGGAAGGCAAGCTTGGCGATACGGATATGCAGATCTCCTACCATTGTAACCGACTCTGTGTAACCCTAATCCTATCCGGTGTCTATATAAACCGGAGGGTTTTAGTCCGTAGGACGAACAACAATCATACCATAGGCTAGCTTCTAGGGTTTAGCCTCTTTGATCTCGTGGTAGATCCACTCTTGTAACACACATCATCAATATTAATCTAGCAGGACGTAGGGTTTTACCTCCATCAAGAGGGCCCGAACCTGGGTAAAACATCGTGTCCCTTGTCTCCTGTTACCATCCGCCTAGACGCACAGTTCGGGACCCCCTACCCGAGATCCGCCGGTTGTGACACCGACATTGGTGCTTTCATTGAGAGTTCCTCTGTGTCGTCGCCGATAGGCCCGATGGCTCCTCCGATCATCAACAACGACGTGGTCCAGGGTGAGACTTTTCTCCCCAGACAGATCTTTGTGTTCGGCGGCTTTGCACTGCGGGCCAATTCGCTAGGCCATCTGGAGCAGATCGAAAGCTACGCCCCTGGCCATCAGGTCAGATTTGGAAGTTTAAACTATACGGCCGATATCCGCGGAGACTTGATCTTCGACGGATTCGAGCCGCAGCCTGCGTGCCGCACTGTTTCGATGGGCATGGTCTAGCTCTGCTGCCGAACAGTGCCCTGGAGGCCGCACCAGTATCCGCTCCGACCCTTAATCCAGAGCCGGATTCCCCGAGCGAGGATGAGTGGTTGGACACCGCCTCGGGGGCTACAATCTCTATGGCGATCGAGCCGAACTCCATCCCCGTCCTTTGCGAAGATTCCGACTCCAGGGCGCCGGACTCCTATCCGGACTCCGAACCCTCCGCCCCCCTTGCCGATCGAATCCGATTGGGCACCCGTTATGGAGTTCACGGCCACGGACATCTTTCAGCACTCGCCTTTTGGCGACATCCTGAATTCACTAAAGTCTCTCTCTTTATCCGGAGAGCCCTGGCCGGACTACGCTCAGGAAGGTTGGGATACGGTCGACGAAGAAATTCGACGCCCACCCACCACCCACTTGGTAGCCGCTGTCGACGACCTAACCGACATGCTAGACTACGACTCCGAAGACATCGACGGTATGGACGACGATGCCGGAGACGACCAAGACCCAGCACCTACAGGGCACTGGAAGGCCACCTCGTCATACGACATATACATGGTGGACATCCCAAAATATGGGAACGGCGATGGAACAACGGAGGATGATCCCTCCAAGAAGCAGCCCAAGCGCCGGCATCAGCGGCGCCGCTCTAAATCCCGCCACAGCAAGAATGAAGATTCCGGCACCGGAGATAACAATACATCGGACAACGCCGAAGACAATCCACTCCAGCAAGATCCATCGCAGGAGGATGAAGACGCCAGCCCTCAAGAGAGAGCGGCAGAAGAAAAGGTAGAGGATTATATGCCTCCCTCCAAAGACGAAGCAAGCCTCGACGACAATGAATTCATCGTGCCTGAGAATCCCGTCGAACAAGAGCGTTTTAGACACAGGCTTATGGCCACGGTGAACAGCCTAAAGAAAAAGCAGCAACAGCTTAGAGCTGATCAGGATATGCTAGCCGACAGATGGACCGAAGTCCTCGCGGCCGAAGAGCATGAGCTCGAACGCCCCTCCAAAAGCTACCCTAAACGCAAGTTGCTCCCCCGATTAGAGGAGGAGGCTCACTTACCCGCATGACCAGGAGACAATACGGCTGACTGACCACCCCGTGGCCGCGACAGAGAGGCCTCTAGGTCCTTCACTAGAACCGTACCCCGGCATCGCTCAAAAAGCACACGGCCAAAGGGGAATGCTCCAGACCTGCGAGATATATTGGAGGACAAGGCAAGACAATCAAGATCGATCTATGGATCGCGTGGGCGCCCCACGGTACGTGACGACAACCGTCGCGCCACACACAGTAAGTCCGGCCGGGCCGAACAAAACAGACCAAGCTCTTTTGAGCTCCGTCATGATATCGCCTAGTACAGAGGCGCCGCACACCCACTATGCTTCACAGACGAAGTAATGGATCATCAAATCCCCGAAGGGTTTAAACCCGTCAATATTGAATCCTATGATGGCACAACAGAACCCGCGGTTTTGATCGAAGACTATCTCCTTCACATCCACATGGCCCACGGTGACGATCTTCACGCCATCAAATACCTCCCCCTCAAGCTTAAAGGACCCGCCCGGCATTGGCTCAACAGCTTGCCAGCAGAATCAATTGGGAGCCGGGAGGACCTGGAAGCCGCATTCCTCGATAAATTCCAGGGCACTTATGTGCGACCACCAGACGCTGATGACCGAAGCCACATAATTCAGCAGCCAGACGAATCGGCCAGACAATTCTGGACACGGTTCTTAACCAAGAAAAACCAAATCGTCGACTGTCCGGATGCGGAGGCCCTCGCGGCCTTCAAGCATTACTAACGCGATGAGTGGCTCGCCCGGCACCTAGGACAGGAAAAGCCGAAATCCATGGCAGCCCTCACATCAGTCATCACCCGCTTCTGCGCGGGTGAGGACAGCTGGCTAGCACGCAGCAACAACCTCAGCAAAAACTCTGGCAGTCCGGACTTCAAGGACCAAAACGGCAGGCCGCGTCATAACAAAAACAAACGCCGCATTAACGGCAACAATATTGAGGATACGGCAGTCAATGCCGGATTCAAAGGCTCTAAACCCGGTCAGTGGAAAAAGCCATTCAAACGAACTACTCCGGGTCCGTCCAATTTGGACCGAATACTCGACCGCTTGTGCCAGATACACGGCATCCCCGAAAAGCCAGCTAACCACACCAACAGGGACTGTTGGGTATTCAAGCAGGAAGGCAAGTTAATTGCTGAAAACAATGACAAGGGGCTCCATAGCGATGACGAGGACGAGACCCAACCGCCGAACAATAGAGGACAGAAGGGTTTCCCCCCACAGGTGCTGACGGTGAACATGATATACGCAACGCACATACCCAAAAGGGAGCAGAAGCGTGCACTCAGGGATGTCTACGCGATGGAGCCAGTTGCCCCGAAGTTCAATCCATGGTCCTCCTGCCTGATCACTTTTGACCGAAGGGACCACCCCACCAGCATCCGCCACGGAGGATTCGCCGCACTGGTCTTAGACCCAATCGTCGATGGATTTCACCTAACCAGAGTCCTGATGGACGGCGGTAGCAGCCTGAACCTGCTTTACCAGGATACAGTGTGCAAAATGGGCATAGACCCCTCAAGGATTAAACCTACCAAAATGACCTTTAAAGGCGTCATACCAGGTGTAGAAGTCAATTGTACAGGCTCAATTACACTGGAAGTGGTCTTCGGATCCCCGGATAACTTCCGAAGCGAGGAGTTATTCTTCGACATAGTCCCGTTCCGCAGCGGCTATCATGCCTTGCTCAGACGTACCGTGTTTGCAAAGTTCAACGCGGTGCCGCACTACGCATACCTCAAGCTCAAGATGCCAGGCCCTCGACGAGTCATTACGGTCAACGGAAACACTGAACGTTCTCTCCGCACAGAGGAACATACAGCGGCTCTCGCGGCAGAAGTGCAATGCAGCCTCTTAAGGCAATTATCGAATCCGTCCGTTAAGCGGCCGGACACAGCCAAGCACGCCCGGAGTAACTTACAACAACACCACCTGGCACGTTCTGAGCACGCGTAGCAGTGCGGCCCCAACCCCAGCTCCGACGAAACGTCAAAGCAGGTCCTTCGCGTACACCATTACGCTCTGAAGATACCGTGGGCATGGGGAGGGGGGCACGACCACAATACACCCAGACTGCGGCTCAACCACACCAGGGGCTCTCACGTGTGTCGTTCCTTTTTCTTTTCTTTTTTACCTTTTACTTTTTACCCACAGGACTCCGTTTGTCAGAAGCCCTGTCCGGCAGCAGACCTGCCGAACTCACGATGCAACAGCCAGGGAAGGATAAAGGCTACAACAAATATACAGGTGGTCTCCTTTACGAGCATTTTCATACACCAATCTGCAGCCTACCCCTGGAGGGGGACATGTTTAACAGTCTCATACCTTGCTTATCGCACTATTTGTTTCGTTCTGCATTCGTAGCAGCACTTATTGAATAAAACAATGCAGCACCTTTTTGCTTATAATTGCATTTCTTTTTCATACATATGTTCATTCACGACATGTTGCATCCGTACACTTTGGTACGGCTAATATACACCAGGGGCTTATGTTTCCCGTGTTATGGTGTGATGAGTCCGAACACTTTCACAAGTGCGGCACCCCGAACTTATAGCACTATATGCATCGGCTCCGAATCATGTCTTGGGTCAATAGTTGGGTTTGCCCGGCTCCCGTGTTTTGGTACCTTACGTTCCGTTATATCGGCTAAGGTAGCACCGGGAGAACCACTGCGATTCCGCCCCAGTTCGGCTGGGTTAACGCCTCAGTGGAGAAAGCTAAAACTGACCGTTGTGATGAGGCGAGAGACCGGTCGCTGTTCGAGAGGTTTTCTGCGAGTCCTTAAAGACTTACGCCGCTTAGAGCGAGGAGCCGGATACTGTCCGGCCAAGGCGTGGATAGCGCCCCAAATTCGGCCTTCCGAAGACTAGGGGCTTCGCTGAAATTTAAAATTATAGAATTCTATGGCTAAGTGAGAGTGTTCAAGCATTATAAGTCCGGTTGCCTTGTTCGCTGTGTTGAGTGCCTCCCTAGATGGACCCAAAAATGGGAACAAGAGCGCTCAAGTTTATCCCGAACACCCCAGCACTCGTGGCATGGGGGCTGAAGCCGACGACTTGCCATCTCTCAGATTTGATAAACAGCCGCACAGAAGGTAATATTTTAAATTAACAAGCGTTGCTTAGCGCATATGAACTAAGTTTTCAGCGCACAGGAAAAAAAATGCGAGTCTACTCAAATATTACATCTTTGGAGCACTCACCCGCAATAGTGCGGGCGCCCTTCAGCACACTCTTATAATACATCTCAGGCGTGCGATGCTCCTTGCCCTCTGGTGGCGGGTTCGTCACGAGCTTCTGGGCATCCATCTTTCCCCAGTGCACCTTTGCGCGGGCAAGGGCCAGACGGGCACCCTTGATACAAGCGGAATGCTTGATAACTTCAACCCACGGGCATGCATCCACCAGCCGCCGCACCAGGTCGAAGTAGCTCCCAGGCATGGCCTCCTTAGGCCACAGCCGAACTATGAGGCCCTTCATGGCCTGTTCAGCCGCCTTGTGGAGCTCGACCAGCTGCTTCAGCTGGTCGCTAAGGGGCACCGGATGTCCGGCCTCAGCATACTGAGACCAGAAGACCTTCTCCGTCGAGCTCCCCTCCTCGGCCCGGTAGAATGCGGCAGCATCGGACACGCTGCGAGGAAGATCTGCGAACGCCCCTGGAGAGCTCCGAATTCGGGTAAGCAACAGGTAATTAACACTCACATGCCTACTCTGCATGAAAAATGCCTTACCTGCTGCTATTTTCTTCACCGCCTCAATCTCCTGGAGGGCCTTGTAGGCTTCGGCCTTAGCGGTTTTGGCACTCTCAAGAGCCGCTGCAAGCTCAGACTCTCGAGCCTTCGAGTCACGCTCCAAGTTCTCATGTTTTTTCACGAGATCCTGGAGCTCTTGCTGTACCTCCGCCACCCGCGCCTCCTGCTTCTCTCGCTCGGTGCGTTCCGCGGCCGCATTACGTCCGGCCGCGACCACCACCTCCTTCAGGGTCGCCACCTAGTTAGCGGCCCCTACAATACCCACGTTATCCTTGTCATCTTTCTTGCAACCAAATCTTTTTCTGCAAGGTACAATTTTCATAAGGTATTACTCACCTTCTTTTTCCTCGAGCTGCTTCTTGGCATTGCCGAGCTCGTTCTTGGACTGCTCGAGGTTTTTCTTCAAAGTATTGACCTCCGCAGTCAGTACGGCAGAGGTCAGCAGCACAGCCTGCAATCCCATATTGACATATTTTTATGGCTCCTGCGTTTATCATTCTAAAGATCCTCAGTCCGGCTTTTCTTTCCGAACACCGAACCGAGCATCAGGGGCTACTGTCTATGCGGTACCATTTTACATATATTGAATTTTCTTACCTCAAAGCCTGATAGAAGACTGGTACAGGCTTCGGTCAGCCCGCTCTTGGCGGACTGAACTATCCGGGTCACCGCACTCATAACAGTGCGGTGCTCCTCCTCGATGGAGGTGCCGTTGAGCGCCTCCAGTAAGCTATCCGGTGCCTCCGGTTGGACGAAGGACACCGGCGGCTTACCCTTCTGGCGAAGGGATCGCTTACCGGACTCCGGAACCACTGAAGGTTCCAGCATGAAGCCCGGACAAGGGTCGGGCTTAGAGCCCCTGGGGGTCTTGCCCCCCACGCGCCTGGAGTCCGGGAGGTTGCCTTGTGGCACCTCCTGCGCCACCTCCTCGTGACCAAGTCCCCTTTGGAGCCCCGCCGCAGCATTGTCCGCAGCATGAGGCGAGGAGGCTGTCGGAAGCGAAGTACTCTCCATTTTCGACGAGCCCAGGGACCCGCTCGATGAATCGACGAACTCGCCTTTGGGCGGGCTGCACGATTGTTCGACATTAGAGAACACTCAGCGATAATAAAAAGCCACGGGTACTCGGACACTTACGATCTCGCCAGGGGCTTGGCCCTCGTAGGCCGATCCCCCTC
Organism: Aegilops sharonensis; assembly: GCA_904067115.1. NCBI lineage: Eukaryota > Viridiplantae > Streptophyta > Magnoliopsida > Poales > Poaceae > Aegilops > Aegilops sharonensis. The sequence goes on along the minus strand of LR880971.1, from coordinate 41,236,169 downwards.
GTCGTCGTCGACGTTGGTGGAGAAGTCCGGAGGAAGGGTTCTTCCCTTCTTGGACCCTCCGGCCTCCCCAGTTGGGGCGGCCTTCCTTTTCCTCTCCTCCCCCGCTGGGGGAGAAGCTTTTTCTTCTTCCTCCTCGTCTTCAGGAGAAGATTCTGCTTCAGAATCCGACAGCACCTGGCGTCGGGTGCTCCTTCGAGTTCCTGTGGCCTCCTTCTTGGCCTTCTTCTCCGGCCCTACATGGGGTGCCGGATCCAGCAGCCCCGTCAATCAGGCGTCCGCTGGGTCTTCTGGCAAAGGAGCCGGACAGTTAATCTGTCCAGACCTCTTCAGCCAGACCTGTCGAAGAATAGGGAGTTTTCAGATCCCACGTAGGGTCAATCTATGGAAAAGGAGTCCCGTAAAGGGTAAAATCACTTACCTCGCTGGCTTGACGCCGCGAGCTGTATCCGCGATCTTTGTTAGCGAATGCGGGGGCTTCGGCGCCCTTGAACAGCACCTTCCAGGCATCTTCGTACGTGGTATCGAAGAGCCGGCTCAAGGTTCGGTGCTGTGCCGGATCGAACTCCCGCAAATTAAAGTCCCGTTGTTGGCATGGGAGAATCCGGCGGATGAGCATCACCTGGATTACGTCGACAAGCCTGCGATTCTTGTCCACCAGGTTCCGGACGCGTGTTTGGAGTCCGGATAGCTCGTCCGAATCCCCCCACTTCAGGCCCGTCTCTTTCCATGACAAGAGTCGTGTGGGGAATCCAGATCTGAATTTGGGGGCCGCCACCCATTCAGGGTCGCGTGGCTCGGTGATGTAGAACCACCCCGATTGCCACCCCTTTATTGTCTACACAAAGGAGCCCTCGAGCCATAGGACTTTGGCCATCTTGCCGACCATGGCGCCTCCGCACTCCGCTTGGCTGCCCTTCACAACCTACGGCTTGACACTGAAGGTCTTGAGCCACAAACCGAAGTGGGGCTGGATGCAGAGGAAGGCCTCGCACATGACGATAAATGCCGAGACGTTGAGGACGAAATTCTGGGCCAGGTCATGGAAGTCCAGGCCGTAGTAGAACATGAGCCCCCGGACAAATGGGTGAAATGGAAAACCTAGTCCGCGGAGGAAGTGGGGGAGAAATACCACCCTCTCATGGGGACTGGGGGTTGGAATAAGCTGCCCCGCGTCGGGCAGCCTGTGCGCGATATCGCCGGACAAGTATCCGGCCTCCTGCAGTCTTGGGATGTGCCCCTCCGTGACGGAGGAGGCCATCCATCTGCCTCCCGCTCCTGACATGGTTGGAGAACGTTGAGGAGGAAAGTGCGGACTTGGGCGCTAGAGCTCGAGTGCACGGGAATGGATGAGAAAAGGAGGAAGAAGGCGTAGGTGAAAGGGTGGATCCTTATCCCCTTATATGGGCGGACAAAAACATGTGTCCCCACCGGCCTGGTAAAACTCGCTTATCTCCCAAGCGCCACAATCAATGGCGCGGTTGGGTTACCCACGTCCGTATTGATGGGAATCCCGGAATAAGGGGAACACGATCTCTGCCTCGACAAGACGTGCCAAGGAAACCGCTTCGCTAAACGCGCTGAGGTGGAACAGTAAAAACAATTTGAATAAAGGCTTGGTAGTGGTGCGACGTCACGCCACAAAATACGTCAGCAGATTGATCTTGTGTAATATTATTCTCTCTACGGTGGTATGTGGAATTTATTTTTGCAG
>LR880971.1:41203574-41215934 GCA_904067115.1 Aegilops sharonensis | reverse complement strand
TTAGTTGATTTATAGTGCATTTTAGGTTAGTTGTTGTTAGTGCATTTTAGGTTAGTAATTTTAGGTTAGTCTATTTCTTCTTCTTCGCGTATTTTTGTGCATTTTAGGTTAGTAAATTTTTTCTGTTGTAATTCAGTACGATGAATGTTTTCTGTTAAAACTCATATTAAGTTTGTTCGATGAATGTTTCATGGAAGGGAGGGAGTAAAAACTCATCAGACATGAGGGGGAGGAGTCCCCCTCCGGTTCCTAACTCTCTCGGGAATTCAACATGCGGGGGGGGGGGGGTCGATACCCCCTCCCCGATAACTTTGACATGAGGGGGGGGTCGATATACCCCCTCCCCGATAACATTTTTTTCCATGTATGTATATCGTCGTTGTCAATATACCCACGTCACTTGTGGGACATAGATATAGTGTCGTCGTTGTTGTTGTCGATATACCCCCTCCCGATAGCTTCATGTATTTTTAAGAAGGAAAAAACAAGCATATTATTTTCCCATGTATGAATGTCGTCGTTGTCGATATACCCCCTCCCGATAGCTTCAACACGTGGGGGGGGGGTCGATATTACCCCCTCCTTGAAGCGTTCTCGAGGCCACCCCTAACACTTGAAGCATTGTCGAGGCCACCCGAAACCCTAGAGAAGCAGCGTCGAGGCCACTAATTAATATGATTCCTTATTGTGATTACCTAGCTAGTTCTACGTTTGCCACTAATATATCCATATCTGTCATGTTTGAATAATAATTGCCATGTTGTAAATATTTGTAGAAACTATGGACACCCCCCGAGACGAAGCACAAGAAGCGTTGTTGAGGGACATAATCACAGAAGGAAGTGGTGCCGTCTGCTCGTTGATGTTTCTCAACGACACCGATGGTCTGGAAGGAGAGGGTGAAGAAGGAGCTGGCTATGATTATGATGGCTCCGATGACCCAATGCCGGTGCAAGAAGAAGTTGACCATGAGGACGGCTCCGGTGACCGAACTGAGTCCGGCCAGGTATATATATTAGTTAAGCCTGTGCTGACTAGCTAATTGATGAATTATTTTTTTTTGGTATGTACACATATTGATTAACTCTCGTCTTTGTTCTTTTTTCTAGCCCTCCGGATCGAGCACAACTTCAGTAAAGAGATGAGGCCTGAAGAAAAAGTTGAGCTCGGATGAAAAGTTTGAGATCATAGAAATCGCGCGCGACGGCCAACCGATTGAACCCATCCGGACAAAGAAGGCATTTGTTGCTCAGTGCGGGGTTCTGGTTAGGGACAAGATCCCGATTAGCATCCACCAATGGTATAAGCCTAAGAACGAAGACCCTGAGGTGCATTATGTCAACGATATGCAGAAAAATGATCTTTGGACTGAGCTAAAGTCAAATTTCACCCTACCGCCAGAGGATGATCCGGAGAAGCCAGTTGAGCAATTAACCAAGTCTTTTGCTCTTAAGAAGATGGAAGTCCTATTCAGGAATTGGAAGAAAGAACTGAATAAGTTTGTCGATAAAAAAGAGACCCCAGAATTCAAGGGCAAATATGAGAAGATCAGAGATGACTGGCCCGCATTTGTGGCCCACGAGACATCGGAAAAGAGTAAAAAGATGTCGGCGACAAACAAGAAAAATGCTGTGAAGAAGAAGCTTCACCATCGCACGGGGTCAGGTGGCTTACTCATAGCTCGGCCTAAGTGGGCCAAGGCTGAGAATGATCTGCTTGATAAAGGGATCGAACCAGAGACAATGAACTAGCCAGACCGTTGCCGGACTTGGTTCTTCGGGGCTGGCGAAACCTTGGACCCTGTATCAGGGAAGTGCATTTGGACGGATGATCAATTGGACATACCAGTCAAGAGGCTTCAACAATATATCGAAGCAGCGCAGCAAGGGACGTTCTTTCCAGACAGAGAGAACGACGAGCTCACAATGGCCCTCGGGAATCCTGAGCACCCTGGACGGACACCAGGCACGCCAGGCTCCGTTTCATGGAAGGCTGGGTTTCCGGATGCAGGCGGCTACAAATGCCAGGAGACGAGGAAGAAAGTGTAGCAGACCAAACTGCAGGTGCTACATGCAAGGGTACAAGCGATAGAGGAACGAGAAGCAGATTGCAGCAAACGACCTGCCGAAGCTTCCCCCGAAACTACCCCGCCATCTCAGCGGAGAAGCAGCGTGGCTTCCACCGAGCTGCTTCAGCCGGAGCATGCCTTGACGGCTCCTGCCAGCTATCCCGTGGATGCTATCACGGAGGCTGAAAATTGCCACCTTATGGCACAATGGATGAATTTGAAGGTCAGGGCGGCTGTTGGCTATGTTTATCCTACTAAATCCGGTGCAACTTTTCACTGCCGACCGATTCCAGAAGGATATGCTAGGGTGATGGTGGATGAAATAACAGAGGGATTTGAGGACCTCCAGCTTGACCACCCTACCGGTGAAGGGGAGACTCGGCTGGGTTCTGCTCTGAAGACTCCATGCCTATGGCGGAAGGATCTCATCGACCTTCCGAACTGGACGCCTCCGCCTCCTCCTCCTCCTCCGGCGAGTTAGGGTACTCCGCCTCCTCCACCGCCTCCTCCTCCGGCGAGTGACGATCAGGGCACTCGGACGGCTCCTTCTCCGGCGCGTGGCGGCACTCCGCCTCCTTCCCCGCCTGCGCCGGCGCGCCCGAGCAGCCAGCCTCCTCCTTTTCCGCCTCATCAGCAAGGGCGGAAGAGACCCGCCGCCGCTCCGGCTACTCCGGCGCGTCATAGTCCTTCTCCTCCACCTCGTAAGCAAGGAAAGAAGACATCCGCTCCGTCTGCTCTGTCGGCGTCTAGCAGTACAGCCAAAGGCGGGAGGACATACAGATTCGGTCCTTCTCTGAAGACTCCAGAGAAGTTACCATACGAGATGACCTCGGAGGAGAACGTGAAGATTGCGCGAACTGAAGTGAAGGACTGGTTTCAATTGTTAAAAGCACAGAGACATCCACCTCCGGAGGAGAAGGTTGATCCGGTGAAAGCGAAGCGCACTCTGGCTGCCCTGACAAAACCACCCAAGTCTCCGCCGAAAGGCAACTATGAGCGCATTATTGGAAAGGCATTTGCCGAAGCGGAGAGGTCGGGAAGTACTGTCAGTGATCAAAGGATGAAAGAACGACGAGCTGGGAAACAAATTGCCCAGCTCGGCGAACAAGCGAAGCAATCATGCCCCCCGCTCAAGGTGCCTGCTAGCGACATCGTCGATCCGAGGATGGTGCCCGGTTATAGCAATCCTGGAGATTACCTGCCTGACGATGTACATTATGATTTCTTGGAGGTGCAGATACAAAGATACGAGTATGGGAAACCTCTCGTCAAAGATGAAAGATCTCTATCAACGATGATGCGAAGATTGCATGATTGGTACATGAAAACCTGCAGAGAGTCTGAGGGGAGGAGTACTTTGTATGTGAGAGTTAAAAAGGAGCATGACCTCGTTGGAATTGAACTGTTGCCTATTCCATTTGAGGAGTTCTATCAGTTTTTCAATCAATTGGCCGTCGATAAAGCAACGGTCACCTGCTACTGTCTGTAAGTAGTACTACTTCTGTCATTAAGTCTCTCTATATAACTCAGCTCTTTCATTGCATGTATTTATAATTATCCTCACTGTATTATGCAGATTGAACATTGCCGAATTGAAGAAAAGACAAGTGGGTGATATTGGGTTCATTAACACATATCTCATAGATGCAACTGAGGTTAAATATCATGCCGAAAATACCGAGGCCAACTTGCTACAATCGTTGGTAATAAATGAACACAAAGATATAATACTCTTTCCTTACAACTCCAGGTGAGTGTTACTGTCTTGTGGCATATTCGGTTTCCCTTATTAGTCCAGGTTATAGTAATGTAATATTGATGAGTTATGCATGCGTGCGCAGCTACCACTATATTCTCCTAGAGATTAAGCTTGAGCATGGAGTAGTAACTGTCTTAGACTCCAAACAAAAAAATCCGGAGGAGTATGCGGACATGACTGAAATGCTCGAGAAGTAAGTTAAATCGATCATTATCCACCATATCAGCAACTTTGTTCATTTCTGATATCAAGTAATTGTTTTCTTTGTATGGCAGGGTTTGGAGAAAATTCACCAAAAAAGCTCCGGGACTGCCGAAGAAGCTGCAATTTAGACACCCGAAAGTAAGTACTATAGTAGCATATTCCACGCATCTCCTAGTGATTCAAGCGCTAGTTTCATCAATACCATTTAGCATGCTTGCTAATTATCAGTTTGATTGACCACTATTTCTTGTAAAGTGGTTGTAACAGGAACAAGGGAATGATTTCTATGGATACTACATTTGCGAGTCCATCCGCCACACGACCTGTGAGCGGGGCTACTCTGACAAACAATATGAAGAGCGTAAATAACAATATTCACAATTTTATTTTATTACCATCATTTGCATTGAGTTTCATTCATTCATATATATATGTATTGACCCCCTTCTTAAAATTAGATGTTCCGGATGCGGGATGAACTCCTAGCACCAGATCGCATGCGAGCAATTCAAGAGGAATTAGTGGCATTCTTTCTTGACCACGTGATCGCTGAAGACGGAGAATACTATGTGGACCACGCGTCCGTTAGTTAGGAGATTATATTTGTAAAAGATAATTATTGTATATATGTAGCCGGTAGTGTCGGATAGATATACGAGAACTTGTTGTTCGACCAATCTCTCGGAGAAGGAGAGGTGGTCGATATCTCTTCTCTCTGTATGCATATATGTTCATGACGATCTTCTGTTTCCTTCGTAGCGTGTCTAGCTAGTCCTCTCTATACGTATGTATAGTATGTAGCGTCGACCAAGCACGGACAAAAGAGAGGACACTTCTCTCTATTAATTAGCTAGCTAACACAATATATGAAACACCTAAATTAAACCCCCAAAACCCCCAACCCCCCCCCCCCCCTTAAAAAAAGAAAAACCCAAGCCACAGAAATGTTGACGCGTGGATGCCTATTGGTCCCGGTTGGTGCCACCAACCGGGACCAAAGGCCCTCCTGCCTGGGCTCGGCGCACAGGCCACGTGGAGGCCCATCTGTCCCGGTTCCGGACTGAACCGGGACTAAAGGGCCAGGGCATTAGTACCGACCCTTTAGTCCCGGTTCAGGAACCAGGACTAAAGGCCCTTACCTATCGGGACAATAGGCCCTTATTCCACCAGTCATAGAGGACGAGCAATGAGTATTCATTGTTTATTTTTGATGAAAGCTATTGTCTCCACTGTTACTCCTTGACTTTGTCAATGCCTCTCTCTCCTCCACATAAGCAGGGACTACTTGCTATGCATGCAGCGGGCAGCTAGCGTCTTGAGGGGCCAGGGCGGTGAGAGCGGGCTCCGAAAGCGGTCCGGACTCCAGCATGGCCCACCTCACATTATCACCATATATTTCTTGGAGTCCATGCGCGGCGGGCGGGTGATCTCTTCTCCCTCCCCCGTTTCTCTCTTCTCAGCCGACGCCCGCCGAGCGATTAGATTTCGGCTATCGACAGTTTATTCAATTACGGTCCCACATGTCAGTGAAATTGCAAGACAACGCGTGTCCCCTTTGGTGAGCGGCGTGCTAGCCGGACTGTCGGGGTTGCGACGCGTACGAGTCGTAAGTGTGCCGCCTTTTCCTTTAGAACTTGCGAAGCGTAACATTTTGGAGCGATCAGTCGATAGAAATCCAGAACAAAATGACGCGGACGGTGCTTTCCCGCTCGTTAGGCGGGCTAGTTCGAGTGATATGACGTGCTACAGTGCCATCCACTTGCTCCATTTTTATGTAAGCAAGAGTTTACACTCGTACGCGGGAGGAGTGCGAAACACCGCGGATCTGATTTTGATCGAGGGATAACTGTTCCCTGCCAAACAATGGAGGATTGTTAGCGATTATAGCATGATAGTTAGGGCATCTCCAATGATGGCCAACAAATTTACACCGGCATCTGTCCGAGGACACTGATGGATGCCATCCGATGCTGCCCGCATACCTTTCGACAACTATATGAACTAACCGGACGAAATTCGTGCAAACAAAGCAAATTTCAAATTAACCGGATGAAATTAACCAGATGAAATTCATTACATTTCGAAAACTTTTCCTACAAACTGGACGAAATTCATTACATATTTCGCACAAACAGTACTAAACCTACTGTAAACCTAATCTAAACGGTCGCCGGCGCCCAACCACCAAGTCCGGCCATGAACCCAAGAAAGCAGGCCATTGCCTTTGCCTCCTCCTCATCCACCTCGATAACCTCCTCCTCCGGTCGGAGCACAAGGTTATGAAGATTTCTGCCTCCACGTCGCAGTCAAGCGGCTAATCGGCCGCAGATGTTTACCTCACCAAGCTTGGCGTCGACTGAGTGGAGTAGCGGTGGCCTTCTCGGGACCAGAGCGGCGGCGACCTACCGTGTACTACTGTTCCTCGCTGCCGGCTGCGCCCGCAGACGCGCGCCGGCTTCGTGGTCGTGGCGGCGGAGGGCGGCCCGGGGGGTGCCGGCGATCTCCTTCGTTTGCTCCTGTGACAGTACGTCGAAGAGAGCTTTGGAGCGCGTCCGGAGCGGAGCCGCCGATGTACCTCGTCTGCTCCTGCGACAGTACGTCCAATAGAGCTTCGGAGCGCCACGAGGCCAAGGTTGAAGTGGTGCCGACAGAAGGAAGGGACCGGAGGAGAATAAGTGTGGGTCTTTGGCTATGGCTGGGAACTGGGGCTCAAGTTAATATAGCGGTCGAATGGCAATGAGCCGCGGTAGACGGATGGACAACTGGCGCCGGAGTAGGTTCGTCGTGCGTGAATGTGGACGCTGCTTTAGTGACTTAACTGCAGATGCGTTTGGGTGACTGGCATGTGGGCCCAACGGGTGTCTGGCCCGCATATCAGTGACACACCAATTGCACCTACAGTTAAGTCCAGTGAATGCGGCATTGACATTCTGGAGAGACGGTGACCGTTTCAGGCGCATGCGGACTGTTTGACTGGTCAACCATACAAATACGGAGCTATACGCTGAGCCAGCGACCGTATAATCACCATATCTCGTATACAATGATCAAAGTGAGCTATCAAGACAAGTTCGATGACCGCCAATGCATTTTACTCGGTAATAAATGACCAGGATTGAAGGGGAATCCTAATTTGCTTCGTCTTCTGTCCTTGAGCTCTTGACAAACCAATGCACTATATAGTTGTCCGGCCACTCCACCCCAGAGCTCTCACCAAGCGTCGTTCATGCCACCGCGCCGCACACTAACCGGTAAGGCAGCGATGGCATCCCGCCGCGCCGAGTTCCTCGCCGCCCACGAACGCACACAAAATGGTAGGGAAGTGATGGCATTCCATCGTGCCGAGTTCATCGCCGCTCGCGACCTCACAACTATGTGGGAGGAATTTGAAGATGCCAAGGCCGAATGGGCGGTAGAGCAAGAGGCGGCCAAAGCCGCACAGAGGGAGCGGAAAAGTCAGAAAGCACTCAAGAAAACAGAGGCCCGCCGCTGCAAGAAAGAAAAAGACGCACACGCTGCTGCGGAGAGGTCGGCGGAGAACCAAGCACGGTGGGGTGTCGCCGACAAAGCCAGGTAGGAGAACGACGGCGTCTGGCCAGCATGTGAGAAGTAGTAGTACTAGTAGTTAGTGTGTGCGTCTGTGTCTAAGCACGAGCATGTACCAGTACTACTAGTTACTACTGTAGTTTTTAGAGAAAACTACCAGTACATTAGCCTAGACTAAGTGGAAAAATTCCTATCCTATGCATCAAATGGCATCTCTTTCTCTATAGGAATTGAGATGCATGTCATCTGACTTCCTATGATTTTCATATTCCTATCCTATGAACGAAAGTAGGCCACTGTTGGAGTAAATACTGTAGCTAGCAGTACTGTTGGTACAGTAGTTTTCTTCAAGAAGCGAAATTCAACGAAGTCATGATGGTTCCTTCGTCCGAGCAACTTCAAAGTGGGAAGTGGGCCTGTGATTTGACGGCTCATTAGTCATTGTTACTGCGGTGCAACGACCTGGGTGACTCTCCCTTGGAGTTCTGCGTGCATGGCAAGTGGACCAGGATGGTCGACGTCCCACATGTTGGCAAACGGAAGTATTCTTTCCGATATCGAGGAGCAAGGAAACCGCATGGTATAGTATCACTACTGATTGGTTCGCAAACAAATAATATTACTCCCGATTTATAATTATTTTTTATTTCGGATGAATGCTAGCGTTTCAACTCTTACGACGAAGGGTGCCAAACACGGCACGTGCTGGATGTCCCACACGTCAGCGAAATGAGTGGGACATGAACAGCGTGGTAGAGCCCAGCGTAAAAAAATAGCGTGGTAGAGCGTCTCCGCTTCTTCCACTTCTGGGTCGGAGACCACACGTAGTAGTACTTAGCTGTATGAACGATACAAAGTGCGACCTGGAGAGAAAGACACGTCTAGTTGGAAGGTCTCGGGGCATACACGTAAACAAATATAAAAGTTAATATGTGCCTCCAATTAATATAGTAGTAGTAGAGTACTTAGACACGTACTCCATAACATCACCGTGCATTGCGCGTACAACATTTAGTGGTAGTACATAGTAAGAGACAAATGCCGCCAAAGAGTTCCCTTCTCGACCTACTTTTGGGTCTTTGGTAGTGTATGGAGGGTGCATGAGTCCATACTAGTTTAGCACAAATACACTAGAAGCATGCATGAAGAGAGCATGCATGAAGAGGGGTGTTGAGTTGAGCATGCACGAAGAGGGAACAACTATGCTGAGACGAGAACGCAACCAAACACACCCTGTATGCCACTGATGTTCATACCATTTGTGCCTTTCTACTTCACTTACTGCGCTACATTACTCAGGTTCATACGTCCACTCCTGGGTACATGTTCGTCTCGTAGTTCCAGTGCCACGTGTTCTTCATATAGATGGAACGATCGTTGCATAACACGAGCGCCTTGATACTAGATGTCTCGCGTGTTGGAAAAAGGATGAACAAAGCTCACGTAAAAAAATAGAGTGGAAGAACATAGATTCCGGACGACCGAGAAGGAGCAAGGAACCTCGTGGTGGAGCGTCTGCACTCATAATATTTAATTTTATTCAGCGATATAAAATTAACCAATCATCTCCACAGTGGACTGGAAGAGTACGAAACACGGCAGCCCAGTGTAGTTACATCATACTAGTACATGGCTAACCCACGCTATCACCATATTTCTTGGCTTCCGTGCGACACCTATCTCTAGTAATCCAGCAACCTGTATCGCTTCTCCCTCCTCGTCTCTATCAAAGTGCGGCGGGCTGGCGTTTCTGCCGTCTATTGAGGTCGGTTAACTTTCACATGTTAGCGACATGCCAAGAGCATTCTAAAAAAATTCCTTTCACGTTCCATTTTCAAAAAGAAAAAATCCTTTCACGTTCAAATTTGCCTGTATGCTTTGAGCAACTTGCATGTCCTATACTGCTCCTGTTTGATTCTCTAACTTAGCTAGAGGTTAGACTAACTCATGACTAACCCTGAACTAACTGTAGCCAAAGAGGTGTTTGGGTGACAGGGTTAGATTGACAATAAATGCACTTCATGGAGAGAGAAAAGTGATTTTTCAGTGGTCCCAATGAGAACTATCTCCAGCTAGCACCTCTTGGGTGGGATAGTTTTTTTTGGTGGGTTCGGAGAAACTTGCTCCAATTTAAACCCTCATGCTTGGATACTTTAGGCCTATTTGAGCCCCAACTAGCTCAAACTAACTGTAACCCATGGATCCAAACAGGGCCTATGGCCAGTCTCGACGCGGAGCAGTCGCGTGCACCGGGAAGCGGCGCTCTCTCGGCCGTCGCGCCACTTCAATGCCGGCGCCAGTGAGAGGTCGCCTACGCTTTGGCCGGGTATTAATGCAGCACTGACGCTCCAGGCGACGCTGACCGTTTCACGCGGGTAGCGCGCGCTGGCAAGGGAGTATAGGTTTTGAACCATTTCAGGTGTAGTAGTAATGGTAGTTTGCAAAACTACTCAATTATTGCACTCAGTTTCCTAAGAAATTGTGGTAAAAGGTTACTTCACAGCCCGCTTCCCTTCTCCTTCCTGCTCGTGATTTACGTGGCCATGTTAACGTGGTTGTGTCAAAAAAATGTCACTTCCTGCTCGTGATTTGCGTTATATAATTACAAGCAAGATTCTCGTGCATTGCACGGAACATCAATATGCATTTTTTTACAAAACACCTGTTGTGATTGACCCATGCAGGAGTAATCCCATGTGTAAAAACTAATGATATCTCGAGAATTTTATCGGAAAACTGGTATCTCGAGAATGTCATCGAAAAAATGAAAGATGAGAGATAAGGCGAGGAGGAGTGGAGCGTGGTGGTGACTGGTTGTCGGAATGGGCGGAGGCGTGGGGATGGACGGCGCCGGCAGGCGGCAGCAGCCACCATGCTTGCTAGATTATTCCAGAGACTTATTCCTTTTTAATTGCTGAGCAATGAGGTTGCGGGAGATAATGATGTGGAGAGAGGTGCCGGTATCTTTTGTAAAATTTTCATAGTTTGCTTCCTATCCGTCAGATATAGATCATATGGTCTGTATTACAAGATGGCAGGCACACCATCATCGCTAACTCATTTTTTATAAGGGTGTACAGATGATAAGTTTGCTGACTACTAAAGTAACACTACTAGGGAAAAGCCTAGCAGCAGCGCGGGTTTTGGACCTATTAGTAGCGCGGGGACCAGCGCTACTAATAAGGCGCTACAGCTAACGTATAGCAGTAGCGCGGGTGCCACCCGCGCTACTACTACGTCCTTTAGTAGTAGCGTGGGTAAAAACCCGCGCTACTACTACCAGCGCGGGTTTTTTTTGAATTTTTTCGAAAAAATATTTTGATTTTCTCCCTAATTTTCAAATTTCTGAATTATTTTAACCTCAAATCTCTAATCACCCCTCATCGCTGCTCAATTTAATCTCTAATCACCCCTCAGCATTCCAAATCATCTAACTTCCCGGACGGTCACCCATCCTCTCACTAGTCCAGCCTGAGCACGCTTAACTTCCGTGTTCTATTCTCCCTCCTTTCCAAGTTTGCACTTGTTGTTTTCGTGACAATAGTAAGATGCCCATCCTATTAACCTCAGGAATTTAGCTTGAGCATGAAGTCACACATTTCACTATTTGAGTTTGAAACTATTGTTCTAAAAAATTAGTAACACTAATATTTCTTGAATAATTAGTTTGACCACAGTTTGACCAGATTTGACCAAAATTCAAAAAAACAAAAATAATTATTTAGTAACACTAATATTCTAGAATAATTAGTTTGACCATTGTTTGACCACAGTTTGACCACACAGTTTGAAATTTTTTCGATTTTTTCCACTCTAGATCTTAAAAGCCCCGTAACTTTTTTTCTGTTTGGTTTTTGAGGATTTTGAAAATGTTTAACGGTGTTCCCCCGTTAAATTTGGATGTAACTTTTCGAGTAGATGATTTTTCATATAAAAAACTTTTTCATCCGAGTTAGTATGCAAAAGTTATGCCCATTTTTACAAATTCTCGAGAGATTTTGCAAATAAAGTCGAAATTCATATTTGCAAATTTTCCCAACAACTAGACCACATATCACATGGGAAACTTGTTTTCTTTTATTTTTTTTGACATTTTCATCATTTTATTTTATTTTTTTTTAAACTGAAAAGGCGATCCACAGGGGGGGAGGGTAGAGTTTGAAAATTGGACCTTTAGTAGTAGCGCGGTTTTTTACCCCATCGCTACTACTATGGCACCACTTAGTAGTAGCGAGGGCTAGAAACCAACGCTACTGCTAGCAAACTTAGTAGTAGCGAGGTTTTAAAAACCCGCGCTACTACCATGGCATGTCCCGGGGGGCACGGTAGAGACCGCTTAGTAGTAGCGAGGGTTAAAAACCCGCACTACTGCTATCAACTTAGTAGTAGCGAGGTTTAAAAACCTGCGCTACTGGTAAGTAGCAGTAGCGAGGGTTTTTAACCCTCGCTACTAGTAACTTTCTGTGTATAGGCTTTTCCCTAGTAGTGTAAAGTGGAATCTGTCCATGTTATGCAAGTAAATAAAGGTGATTGTTTATCATACGGGTAAGGTTGGATGAAGGGTGGTAGGAACAAATGCTCCTCCTAGAGCATGTGTGTGTGAGATGGAGTCTTAGTGTGTGTGGTGTGTGTGTGTGTGAGAGAGAGAGAGAGAGAGGAGAGAGAGAGAGAGATGGAGTCTTAATTTGTGTGTGTGTGAGAGAGAGAGAGAGATGGAGTCTAAGTGTGTGTGTGGGGGGGTGCGTGTGTGTGTGTGTTTGTGTGTGTGTGTGTGAGAGAGAGA
>LR880971.1:41187744-41202967 GCA_904067115.1 Aegilops sharonensis | reverse complement strand
GTAATTTAAGTGTGCATGGCTTCATCATAGAGAGGTGATGTGTATGGCAGAGGCCACCAACGATGGGGTGCGAGAGAGAAAATGCCCGTAGGAGGGAAGAGAAGGTGCGTGCGCGTGAGAGGAGTCGACATCGAGAGAACGTGTTTGTTCGAGAGACACCACAGAAGACTACTATATATCGATGGTGCATGTAGGCAGGAATTAAACAAAGGGATGGTCTTATTGGTTTCGGGGATATAGGGGAAGAGTGAGAGGCGCGCAGGGGTGGGGGGTAGCTAGAAGGAGATTGTTAAGTGTGAGTGTGTGTTTTGCCCATCCAGGCGGAAGTTATGTGCACAAAAGAGGAGAACAATTCGATGTGGTGTTAGGATTGAGGGTAATTAACTACGTATGGAGACATAGAGACCTTGAACGTGCATGTGTGAGAGGTATACATGTATACGTGGGATGTGTGTGTGTGCACGCGCGCATGATCGAGATAAAAGAAAGAAGACATAAGTCCTAAGATCAACGACATGGGAGAGACGGATCGGTATGACAATATGCATGCATGCGAGAATGCAGGGAAGAAGGCCCGACAATTGAGCATGTGTTTTTGTCTTTAAGAGATAGTGGCGTGGGCTGTAGCATGCATCTATGGCGAGCAGAGGGGGTGAGGCGCAATGATTCTGCAAAAGAGATCAACCTATAAATGCATATGTATGGATAGACATATATAGTGTGGGTGATAGGAAGCAAGACTCCGTGTGAGAAAGAAATGTTGAAGGAGAAACTACAGATAGATACAGAGTTGGAGATGCTAGCTAGAGAGACATCCGTTAGTTTGGTGTCGGAGATGACCGTCGGGTGGTTCAAAGGGTGAAGTTATATATGTGTGTGAGAGGGCACTTGACTGCATGCATGTAGAGAGAAACATATGTAGTGTGCGTGATAGGAATCAAGAGTGAGGGCGAGAAAGAAGGTTGATGGAGAAACAGATAAATAGAAAGATAAAGATGCTAGCTAGTGTGCGCTAGAGATAGGAGTCGGGTGGATCAGAAGGCTGGGTTATGTGTGTGGGTGTGAGAGAGAGATAGAGAGAGGGTGCATGTGAGTCACATACAAACAAATATCAGAGAGAAATGAGATCCAGAGAGACGGAGTTTTGTGTCTGCGAGAGAGAAAGATATTTCACAACGAGAGTGATAGCTAGAGAGACATATGAGGGAATGCCAGATATCTCTAGGGAGAGAGGGTGTGTTTGAGCGACATACAAGAGAACAATGGAGAAATATGAGACCCTGGGAGACAGAGTTTGTGTTTGTGTGTGAGAAAGAGATATTGAAGAGGAAGAGTCGTAGGTTCTCATATCTAAGGAGCAAAAGACATCTCTATATGAGGGGTGTGCGAGTGGCACACATGGGAATAGTTGACAGAAATGAGACCCCGGTAGACAAAGTTTTGTGTTTGTGTGAGAGAAAGAGATTCCACATGGAGAATCATAGCTAGAGACACCAGCTGGAGAATCATATACTTAGAGAGAGATAGAGTGATGAAGGTCGATGGAGAGAGTACCGTCAGTGTGTTATGAAGATAAAAGATCATTGTCGACATACAAGTAGCACGAGAGATGCCTGAGAGACGATGAATGTGTATAGGTCCAAAGAGATAGTCCTATATAAGCATGAGTGATAGCTATATGAGACGAATATCTGGATTAAAGGGGATTCAAATATTTAAACTGGAGATCACGACATCGATAATATCATAACGCAAATTGGTGTATCAAACATGCATATTCATTTGAATTTGGGCACACGTGTAATGTTATATAGTTTATCAATATTGGTGATCCATAGATTCTTCAATTACAAACAATGCATGGTTTATATGCAATTAGTGTCTAAATGGGATTACACTATATGTTGCGTGTGTGAAACACATTATACATATTTGAGAAGTAAGAAAAAACCCGCATGAAACACACATTAATTGGAGACAGTTAGCGAGGAATGCATACATTGGATTTCAACATAAAATGGTTTCAAATATTTGAAAATCCAAATTGATGCATACAACCTTATGAATCTGAGATCATGCCATTTGTAAACCATATTTATGTATAAATGGTGTTGTGCTTTTGAAAGTATATATGTAAAAAAATGATGTATATAGAATGTACACTACCAGGGAAAAGGCTAGCAGCAGCGCGGGTTTTAGGTGTATCAGTAGCGCGGGGTGGGGCGCTACTAATAAGGCGCTACAGCTAACATATAGCAGTAGTGCGTGGTCACCGGCGCTACTGCTACACAAGTGTAGCAGCAGCGCGGTTACTGGGAGCACGCTACTGCTAGTAGCTCTAGCGCCCTTTGCAACAATGCGCTACTGCTATAGCGGTGCTGCTGCTAACTTCTATACACTCGCTACTGCTAATTTAACAGGTTTTTTGTTTTTTTGGGCATATTTGTTTTGTATCTGTACAGGCTTTATAGAAGAATCTTTAGCACATAGAAATGTCATCATGATACACATACAAATGCCTGCGAGACCACGAATATAATCATAGCATATACATACAAATAGTCTCATCATAATCATCATCCAACACAAAGTGGTCTCTCGTCATCATCTCGAAAATAGCGATACAAGTCCTTGATTACTTGCAAATACATTGTCATCCATCTAAACAATGGTATACGCGAGAAGAGCTATCACTTTGAGTACATGAGTTCGTATCCCTTTCTCGCACTAGCGTGAACCTAAACTAACTACTGCCTGTCGCTCGGAAACCGGAAACCGGCAACACCTGGGCCTGACACTCCGGCCACTCATCGTATATATACTCCTGGCGTAGCACTTCTTCGCCATCGATGATCTATGCACATATATAGTTGAGCAACAGAAAGAGACAGACTTGACAAAAATAGAAACAACATATCATAAGGATAAATAACAAAGTTCATCGTACCCAAAATGCGCTAACTAGAGTGATCTTCGCTAGTCGAGGACGAGGATGGTTTAATTACATCACTAATAAAGTTTCACTGCGCATAACTTAAAGTTTTGTCATACGGAAAGTATGGACTAAACAGACACATTGTCATATATCGACGATCACTCTAACATGCCGTGCCATCCATCGAGGTCAGGGAGATAGTCCCCGAGCTTAGTGAAAGGCTTCATGTCGAGAAGCTGAGAGGCTATCCATGTTCGGACGTCTTCCCGCGACATTTGTCCTTCTCCGCAGAACATCCCTGTTTTTCCGCGACCTCTTTCATGATGATTTGGGCAAGTTCGCGCTGGATGTTATAGAACTCAGCTCGAAGTCGATGATCCTCGATATCTACTATGTCCTTTGCCCATTGCAGAATATGGGCATCGCCATATGTAGGTGACATTTGAATGTTCTGGTGATCCCGTCTGTACTCCAGCATGTGGTGTAGGACATAGAATCCATCATTAAGAGAATCGTTCGGTTGCTGGATGCAGCAGAAGTCGGTCTTATGGCCGAAGGCGGCCCTGCCGCCCCTTCTCTTCTTGTCCCTAGCCTCTCCACCCCTTGCTTGGTAGTAAAACATAGCACTGTCGAGAACATCTTTGATGTGGGTGTAATCCTTTTTTTGAATGTTCTTCGACGAGTCCAAGTAAAGAGCGTGGCAGAATCGGGGGTAGAGGATGACAAGGACGGCACGCCCGCCGCTGCGCAAAATAATTACACCTCAAATTAATTATCCTCCACCGTGCAAATGAATTATTGAAATCGAAGGAAGGATAGCAGCGTGGATGACTTACACGGGATGATAAGGCACGAGAATCGCCTCCTTGTCCTTATTCGCGAGCATGAAACTGATGATGTAATCCCTCGCGTATTCACGCTGCTCTGCACAAACTCCCAAGAAGCTCTCGTGCATGTAGTACAGGTCAGCGACACAGATATGACGTATCTGCTCAACCCCAATGATGTAGTTCATGTGCAAGGCATAAAGGCGGACAAACGTGAAATCTAGCTTCTTCACGTGAAACATGTCGAATATGTAATCGAATCGGAGGAAGAACTTATCCGCAGGGAAGCTCTCGACGTACGACATTTGCCGCGGAACGTTAACCACGTACAGTGGGTATCCTGGATCTTTCGAGGCGATGAGGCATTTCTCTACCCGCATCACATCGTCATGAAGTCTCCTTAGATCGCCGAATCTGGCTCGTAGCGCTGTTGCAGGTAGGATTGGTTGACCGGGGATATGCCATTTATCCGCATCGGGGATATCTATACGGTCCTGAAGCCGAGGCTGCTGAGGCGGCTGGATCATAGAATCAGCTTTTTTGCCTTTCCTCGCTCTCTTCCTAGACTTCTTTACTACCGGAAGGTCGTCAATAATACGTTGATACGGTAATTCAGGCACCGACTCATGACGCTCAAACCCTGAGGAGGCGCCAGTATAGACATACTGTTCAGCGCCATCGTCATCCTCATCCTCATCCATGGCGACGTCATCAGCGACTAATGGAGCCTCCTCCTTACCCAACCCGACACCCGACGCTATCACCCAACCCGACACCCGACGCTAATTGGGTAGGTGGGGTGTTGATGTTCATACCTTGTTGAGGCTGCGTGCTCGTGGGTGTGTTCCCGGCCGCCTCCAGACGAAGCAGACTCTTTGGCCACAACAGGACCCACCCATTGCAACAATCACCAAGCCGCCGCGGTGTCTCCTCGTCAGCCACCAGTAGTGTTGGAGGAGGCAAATTCTCGTGGCCCGGTTCGACACTGGCCATGGAAACCTTGAAGATGTTCGGGGGGATCGGCCGGCTGTGGAACAATGGTTCCTTCGGCTTCATTATCGTCACCTTCCCCACGGCCACCTTCTGGTCGCTGATGGTGTACAATATGGTGCACGGGGTTTCATCGGCCTGCAAAGAAAAGTCTGCGACGTGAGACATCCGAAAGGCAAAGAAAACGGGAGATTATACATTTATATTGAAGGAGGCCGGTGTGACAGATACCGTGAGGGCGTCGAGCTCAGCCAAAGGCGAAGCACCGCCGAGCACGTCCGGTGCGGGAGCAGGTGCGGTAGCCGGTCCGGGAGCAGGTGCGGGAGCCGGTGTGGGAGCAGGTGCTCCCAAGAAGTCAGCAAGGGGAAAGTCCTCTGCATTTTTTTCTGGATTTTTCCTTGTCCAAGTGATAACGCCCGTCACCAAGGAAGTAGACAAATCTGCAACCACCTGTTTTGCGGCAGCTACCGCTGTTGCGACTGTCTGAGATGATTTCTTCTCAACCGCAATCTCAACCTTCTTGTCGATGTTTTCTTCGGTTAACTTCCGTCTTTCCTTTCTCTCCTCCGTGGTCTCACGGTAGTACTTCTTCCACGTGGCGCCGTCTCCGACACCGTGCACGCGTCCATACGACGGTCGAGTATCCATCGGTTGTCGTTTCAATATGTTCAACGCCCGGTTGAATGGAGTGTCCCACTTGGGCCTCGCCAATGCCTCAGACGGCGAGTCGCTTTCGGCCGCAATCCGGTGCTGCTCTCTCTGCAGAAGGCACAAGGATCGTTTACAAATATGACTAACGTGTGCAGTCGAATTGATCAGAAACTAAAATTACCAGCAGTCTCATGAACTCCGTAATGACCGGTGTTGTCTCGTAAACTTTCTTCAGTGGGTCCCAACGGTGCCGGCCCCTCAGGACGTCACGCTCCTGCGGGACGGTGAAATCCGCCAAGGGGTCTGGGATGCGCAGACTCGCGGCTTCCGCATCCTCCTTGGCCCATTTGGACCTCTTTCCGCCGTAACCACGACTTCCGAGGTGGTGGCTCCCAATGTTCCTCTTTTGAAGCCCCTTCATGTACTTAGACTTTTTTTTGGCAGCTTCGTCCTCGCAAGCCTCCTTGAATATTTGAAACTGCTCTTCCGTGATTGTCGGATTATCCTTTACAATATCGGAGTAGGGTTCCCCGTCGTTGATCTTTGCTTTCGCTCGATTTTTCCAGGCGGCCAACGCGTCGCTAAACTTGGTCATGGCGTGTTTGTTTATCTTCTTCATTGCCGGGTCCTCGTCTGGATCTTCATACTCCTTCTCATTCCGGCCCGGGAACAAGAATATCAGGTGAAACTTCTTTAGGAGGGAGCTCCTCATATTTTCTATCTTCTGTAGTTTCTCATCATTGATGGTGGCAGTTGTCCGTACGATGCAGCCAATTTAATTTCCGTAGCACGCGCGCGCTTCCTCGGGCGCCTTTGGCTCAAAATTGCCATCGTCCACCTCCGTGACCACCAGTCTAGTAGTCCTGAGTTTGTTAGGAACCCGTTGCCTCTTTGCTTTCGGTTCTACACCGGCTCCGCTCCCCGAGGCAGCACCGGTCTCAGCGCCGGTCTCGATGCCGGTCTGAATCTCAGCGCCGGTCTCAGTCTCAGCACCGGTCTGCGTGTCGGTCTCAGTCCCCGATGCCACCGGTGGGCCCAGCAACAACATCGGTTGATCGTCGGTACGGCTAAAATATTCGTCTGTCGCCAGGTAGACGTCGTCGCAATCACCAGAACCCTGTCCTTCATCGTTGCTAGCCATGTTTCCTATGATTAAATCTAGTCAATTAATTCTAGACCTAATAAAATGAATAATGACATAAAAAAGGACTGTTGTTTTGCAGGAATGTTGACTCCTTCCTGGTGCGGCAAATCCCGGGCACTCGATATGTCCTAGTTTGTAGCACAAGTCATGCCGAAATTCACGGAAAATTTCGGCATGACCTTTGCTAAAAAGTGGACAAATCGAGAACCTGAAATTTGCCGGAACAGAAATGAATCAACATTCCGGCAAAACATAGGCCACTCAGCATCATTCCCTGGAAACAACAAAGCCACTTGGGCACAATCGAACAACTTCAATGAAAAGATATAACATGACCACTTCAATGAAAAATAAAATTTGCCTAAATTCTTTTCCTTGAAAAATAGTGGTCTTTTCAAAAATCAAAAACCTTTCAAAATGACCTCACTAAACACTTCTCTGCCTAGGACAGAACCCAAATTATGTTGATCTAGCTATTCCTCTCTCTCACACAAACACACATTATTATCTCTAACCCTTCTCTGCCTAGGACAGAACCCAATTAAATTGCAAAGGAACTCCATTTCTCTAACCCTTCTGAACTAATGCTCTAAAATAAAATTTTCCTCTAACCTAGTCAACCTACATAACCTAGCTTGTTAATCCAACGAACCAAATTAACCTACCTATTTAACCTAGTTAGTTAATCTAGTTTACCTAGATAATTAACCCTAATTAGACAAGTTAACGCAGCTAGTTCTTTGTCAAAGCCCAAAATAAATTTTTGCACTAATTAACATAGATAATTAACCTAATTAAACTAGTTAACCTCACTAGTTCTCTGTCAAAGCCCTAACTAAATTTTTGCACTAACCTAGATAATCTTATATTTACTAATTGGATGCATCATACGAGCTTCCACGTTAATCCACATCATTAAAAATATCTTAACCGTCTGGTCTATATAATTGATCTATCATTAATGTTATTGTTGTAGGGAAAATAAAACACCCAAACAGGTCCAAGTTGCACGCATACCTTTTTTTCGTTAATCCCTACCACATGCGAAAAGCCTCCACGTTATAAAACTAACCAATTGGAAGGCTCGGATTTAATAAGCGGCTGTGGAGTTTTATTCTGTCCTGCTTGAGAGTCCTAGAGGCTTACGTTTAGTCCTCAAACATAAATTCACTAGGTAAGAAAAAAGAATAGAATTACCATCATGTACGCAACCCTTCCTGCTCACGTACATGCCCAAGCTCCTGTATTTTGTGAAGACCTTCTCCCATGGACGGAGCCACCATCAGGCCCTTAGCCTAATCCGGTTACAAAACTTCTGCTTTTCTCTCTCGCTCATAGATACAATTCAATCGGATCACCACCTTTTCACATCTCGATTTGCTTTCCGTTGTCTCTCATCCGATCTGTCTTAAAATTTTGTACTGCTGAAGAAGTCGCGGGCTGACGGCAGCCACGTCGCCCATAGCCAAGGTGTGTATGCAGGGTTTAGAACTGCATATGTACATCCACTTGCGCGCCAGCAGTCAGCAGATGATTAATCTCATAAAAGCTGGAACTAATTCTCATTTGATGAATGCATGGGTAGATATGAATATAACGAATGCATGAGCATGGCCGCTAAGGTATGATATCTGATGTCACTACAAGCTCCTAAGACACGTGAATGTACAAATTGTTTCGCTACTTTGTAACCCTTTTTTACAGCTGCTTTATTTTTAACACATTGGCACACTACAGGTGAATCCACTAGTCGAGGAGTCATCCTTTGTCGTCTCTGCCTGTAGAAGTTCGATTGTTCCCCACTCATATTAAAATTAGTATGTTCTTTTTTTCTATATTTCTGTATTTTCCAACTGCATTGGGTACAGGCACTGACGTGTGATAACTGCACATATGCATCTAATTTTTCTCTTAACTAGGATAAATAAATATTAGAAATGATTGTATGCTGAAATCTCCATACCAATATACTAACTCGAGGTCATCAAAGTAAGCATGTCATCCATCAGAAATATGTGATACACATACCCATATATGTGTGGCAGATTAAAAAAAAAATCCCCAATTTACATCAAAGTAATATATTTCGTTTATATTTCTTCGAAATACATCAACATTGATACTCCGCTGATTTGTTAGTGTTGTCATAATTGTTTAAAAATTATAATCTCAAACGAACATATTGTGTTTCTGCTTTCATTCTTTAGATGTGATATCAACCTTTGAGGAGATCCCACGGTGTACTTGCACAAATTTCTACACCATCAACATATTCTTTCATCTAGATGCTCTGTATTTGTGAAGTGCATAATATTGTATAAAATATGTTTTGTAACTGAGATGTCTTAAGCTAATAAATCATATGTTCCTAACATTGGTCATAACAATGATTAATACAAACCCACAAAAAAATAAAAAATGATCAATTCAACTTCTTTGGATATTTTTTCTTCAGATTCCCTGGTAAAGCAGATCATATTTCCCAACTAAAATGATTGATCGTATGATGTGGGTTTTCTTAGCACAAAGATAGTGGCCACAATACCCTCCCTGGGAGAAAACAAAACAAGAAACTGAACTAATTAATCTCCTGGATTCTCTAAGCACTCACATAATTTGCAATATGTTTAGACTTATATAATACAATCATTTCATTGTTAGTATGTCCTACGAGAGACTTACATATATAACTGGAACTTAATTACGCAAGACCCATTAGTATGTAATTCTTAAATCGGTGCCATAACATCTGATTCAACATATTGATTGAATAAGTCAAAACTAAGTTATATGTTGTAAATTTGTAATGAATACTAGCCCGTGCTGAGGCACGGATTGATGACTAGTTAACCTAATTAAACTAGTTAACCTAACTACTTCTCTGTCAAAGCCCTAACTTAAATTTTGCCCTAACCTAGATAATTAACCTAATTAAACTAGCTAACCTATGCATGAGAGAGAGAGGAGGGTGGGGGCTTACAGAGGATGGCTCCGGTGGTGGCGACGGAGGCAGTGGTGGCGAGGGAGGCAGGGGCGTCTCCGGTGACGGCGAGGGAGGCAGGGGCGTCTCCGGTGACGGCGAGGGAGGCAGTTGTGGCGAGGAAGGATCCGGTGGCGTCGACGGCGGCTCCGGTGGCGTTGACGAGGCCGCGCGGCTCCGTGGCTTTGGGGGCGGCTCCGGTGGCGTCGACGGCGCACGGCTCTGGTGGCGTCGACGTCGGCAGGAGACGGCGGCGAAGTGGGGCGACGGCGAATCGGGGAGACGGCGGCGCGTGGGGTGGGTTGAGGGATTTGGGGGAGAAGTGGTGGCCGGGGGGAAACAGATTTTTGGTTAAGTCAAACTTAGCAGTAGCGTGTTTGGTAAAACGCGCTATAGCTAAGATAGCTATAGCGGTTTTTACAAAACGCGCTGCTGCTATAGCTATGTAATTTTCTTCCATTTTTTAATTTCCTTTTCTGTTTCTATAGCGGGGGTCTAGGACACGCGCTGCAGCTACGTTAGCTATAGCGCCTCTTACAAACACACGCTGCTCCTATGCCTTCCTCCGTTTTTTCGCTTTTTCATTTATTTTGCTTTACATTTTATTTTTTTCCTTTCTCCCTTTTCTATTTCTTTCATTTTTATTTACTTTTCTATTTGTTTTTCATCTTATTTTATTTCCGTTAGTAGTAGCGCTCTTCCTAGGAAACGCGCTGCTACTTATTCCCTAGCAGTAGCGCGTTTCCTACAAGCCCGCTACTGCTATGCGTAGTCTATCATTCTAGCAATGGAAATATTAGTAGTAGCGCTTTTTCCACTACACGCGCTACTGCTAAAGTTGTATCTGTAGCGCGGTTTTTCCACAGTCGCTACTGCTATCTAGCACTAGCGCCCTTTTTGACCCGCGCTGTTGCTAAATTTCTGTGTATAAGGTTTTCCCTAGTAGTGGTAATTCCAATTTAAAATGGATCCCGCCCGAAAAAAAATAGTAGAATACAAATGGGATTCGAATTGAGTTGGCACGGTAAACGTGCACTGCGCAAAATTTGAACGAAGCGGGGAAAGTCGCAGTAACCGCCCGAAACCAAAATCTGTGAGATGGAAATCACTACTGCCTATCCCTGCCGCGCAAAGCCTATCTGCTGGATTTCTATAGGTTTCGATAGGGGTAGGTTTGTAATTTCACCCAAACGTGACGTAACCGCCTCTCACCCGGATTCATACACGGTGGGCGCCAAAACAAACTGTGCCCTCGGCTGAAATTGACTCCCTCCCCGATTCATATTCATACAAGGCGGCGCCAAAAACAAACTCTCGTCGGCAAATATTCGGCGTATGCGAGATTATCGTCCTATCCCCAACCGACTAATGTTGCTGTGATGTACGTAGTAGAAATTTGAAACTGGGGCTAAGTTTGTAAATTTCCTCGCATTTGAGACAAGCGCGCCCTGACTACATGGTTCCCCCCTTCCTCTCTACCTCCCTTTTCCCCATTCGTACTCCGTGGGCGCCAAAACACCCTCTCCACCCACCCTCCTCCGTCCGCCGCCGTCCTCCACCCCATCCACCGCCGTCCTCCTCCACCATGCCGGAGCTGATACCCCGACACCGCCGTCCATTACAAGAGATCGACCTCTCTCATCCACGCCTTCGGACCGGGATACTTGCATCCCGTCCTCTCGCTTCATCCCCGCCGTCGTCCACCTTGCCGGCGCCGCTCCTACGGCCATCTCGTCCACCGCGCCCCACCGCCACCGTCTACCCTCCTAGATCTGCTTCCACGCTACCGACAGCCATCGCTACCGCAGCACCGTCAAATTCTCACCAGATGCGTACACGGCGCGGCACCAGAGGCGGTACTCTTTCGTATCTGCTCAACTTATTTATCGCAGCAAGAAAATAGATCGCCACTTCTTACTCTGATTTCTTGTCTTGGTTGCAAAGTTGCCTTTGTCCGGTTTGCACCTTCAGATCCGCCATGGCACGCTGAACACTATACTCCCAATGCTTATGGTTTTCCCCTTTTATATTCCACACTAGTTAAATCACAGTAGACTAAATTTCAAAATTGGGTCATTCAATTTTTCAGAGCTCGGCGGAGTTCGCCGGTGCGATCCAAGGGGCTCGGGTGGTTGTGGGGCCTCGCGGAACGAAGAAAACTCGACGCGGGTGGGGGGTGGGGGTCGCGGAGGAACACAGGCGGTGGTGGCCGGTGGTCCGGCCGGCGGCCCGTGCGGTGTTCTGTATGGGAAGAATCACAGACGAGGAAGAAGAAGGGTTAGGAGACGTAGGATCTTCATCCAACCGCCTGAAATGGTCGAGAGACAGCTGGGAGTTGCATTCTTAATGCGCTCTGGTTCATCATGTGTGGGCACTGGGCAACCAACATTTTATTATCCAAAATCTGCTTGCTCTTCTTTACCATGTTCGATAGTGCTGGCCTGTACGCGATCGATAGGCTTTCAATTTCTAGTGGCAATACAACACCGTATTTTCAAGCCAGTTCCACTTTCCCGATTTATATATCGTGGTTATGGTGTACCCCTGTTATGTACACTATGATCTACCTAGTTGTTGTGTGCTCTTGTTATCATGGTTTGGCAATAAACTATCTATACAGTATATTATGAACCTATCATCTGCCAGCTATCCTTACTTCTGGAGCCTATTTTTTCTGTACTTGTTCCATATTATATTAATGCACGCACGATATTACAGCACACATGAGCTCTCTCATCAGAATCCAGTGATAGCACATAAGTGTTTACAGGGGCGCCCCTATATTAGAATGTCATCTGCATACAAAGATAATCTCACAACTATTTATGTTTTCATGGTTCTCAGATATTATACGCAATTACAGTGAATATCAGAATTTGCGCATGAGTAGAATATTGTGGAACACTGAAATGACTTACAAAATTGGCACCTAGGCATTGAGTACCATTTTGGAAGCAATGAAACTCGTACGCTCCCCACCTGTTGATTCTTGTTCAGAATATCATTCTAATGACTATTCTAACCTCGAGGAGTCAAAGGCAGATGGCCTATCCTATTCACCCATCAAGGTGCCTGTTCTAATTTGGCAAGGTTTTATTGATTGCGCGTATCTTGCATATGTTGTCTTGCATTTATTCTACTTTGTTGCACCACCATCTGCTTAGTTTACTCATCATATAACTCGAGATGCGATGCCCATCCATTATCAATACATATTCCATCTGTCGTCATACCATGTTTTTCCACTCAAATGCAGTTCTTGTGCATCAGAATCAAAAAGGAAGAGGGTGATTGCCGAACCTGAAGGAGCACCAGCAAAGTCCTTGAAAAACGTGGTGGTGCCGGAGAAATCAGACAGCGCCCCACTTATATTGCTTGTACAACCAGTGACACAAAACATAGGACCGACTCCAGCAGACTGTACCCATACTTCAGTGGCCACACCACTACCCCCACCACACAGGACCTGCACTCCAGCAAAAGGTATACCGATTTCATTTGCCATAGCACCAGCCGTACCACAGAAAAATCCCACTTCAGCAAAAAGTACAGCAAGTCCACCGGCCGAAGACCTATCCCAACTGCAGAGACGGCCAATTCCTGCAGATTGGAACCCCATTCTGTTTATTCCCAGTTTAAAAGACAATGCTTTCAATGTTGTTAGGGACTACGTGCATATATTCCCATCATGGGAATATTATAGTGAAGACAAACACCATTTTCACATCTTCCTGTCCAACTTACGTGTAAGTGCTATTATTCATGGTTATTATTTTCCTGTTTTCTGCTGATCGAACACATTAAATTGTTGTAACTAGGTGAGGGTCAATCTGGATAGTCATGACGAGCAAAGCTTGCTTGTGCTTTTCAAGGAAGCATTGCACCAGTATCGGTGTTACCTGAGGGAATCACACTTTGATGGCAAGTCTATAGACGAATTTCCGGTGAAGTCTCCTATGCTAAATTTAGAAGACATTGAATGGAAAAACCTTGTTATGCACTGGTCTCGTTCCCAGGATGAGGTATTGTCTATGAAATCACATGACAATTTGAACTTCTACTTTTCGGCATGTGCCTTACGGATCTTTTTTGCAGGAAATCAGCTCGAAGAAGAATTCCGGTTTGAAAAGAACGACAGGATATCGCAAATATGTTGCCCGCTACTTTGCTCTTGTTAGTACCTGTTGTCCTGTATCACTGTACTTGCATACATACCTGGTTCATTATGTGACAGCAGTATGCATGATAGCTTGCTTATCAATTTTTCGCTCCAAATTATCTGATCTGTATGAATGGTTACATTAGTGTAGAATATATCCAATGCCAATGAATTTTTTTAGGTCTGCATTGTTCTTGTAAGTACATGCTGTCCTTCATCAGTGTATTTATATTGACAGGTAGTTTTTCATGTACCATCACTCTGCAGCTTATTTTCCTTTGCCCTCCATTTTCTACACATCAGATCTATATTTACTCTTACCATAAGGTTGGTATAGAAGAAGTTTAGCTCTGCATTGCTTTTGGCTGTGCCTTTTGCCTGTATCGCTGCACATACATTTATAGCTACTTGGTTATGTAGCATCACTCTTCATCTTATCTTAAATATTCTCCATTTTTTCGTATATTATCACATCTATATTTACTCTTAACAAAATGTAGAATAAAGGCAATGCTTATGAAGAACATTCTGTGCTAAACTTCTTGAATTCCCCCCACCCCCATCAGCATGGACAAGGGCTTTATAGAGCCTGTCTTCACCAGTAATGTAAATTTGTCCTTCTCAAGCCTTCAAACTTTGTTGTGTATATTAGGTTAGGCATGACTGCAACAGCTGTTTATTTTTGGTGTTTGCATCAAATTGCATGTTTAAAGTTTATTATGTAGTTCATAAACAAAAGTTTGTCCTTCTCAATTTAAGTTTTCAGTTGTACAACCAAGTTCCTTCTTCATACCATGTAAATTAAACTATACAGAGCAAGTGATCTTCTTTTGCACTGCATGTATGCTCATCCATAATCCAGTGGTGTGGTGAACCTACCCACTACAGCACAATGTCATATTCTGCAATGTCTTAACTATGAACAATGTCATATCATTCTACTATTATTTAAACCGCCTCTTTATTTGCCAATCTGAAATGGGATAAATTGACAGCACACTAACCATTGATACTTATGAGTTCTTGATCTATAATCCAGTGGTGTCGTGAAGCTGCCAACTCCTTCACAATGTCAATTCATGCCATGTCTTGACCTGAACAATACCATATTGTGTTAATGCAATTTTAAATTGTGTCACTTTATTCGTCAGTAAGAAATGTGATGAATTGTCAGCACTGATACTTTTATGTGCAAAACCTGTCATCTGTCTGCTTGTTCATCTTTCAGAGTGAGGAAGATATAAGTGTTGAACAAGCGCAGTCTCATCATCTTGCTCAGCTGCTTGCGCTGCAGCTCCCCAGTAGGGCTAACCTTTCTTGAACTCTATTGAAGTGTTGTCGGTTTTGTATATTATTTTGTCGGCGTGTTTATTTGCACTGGTGGCGATCTTTGATGCCCAGTGTATGTAAGCTGTTGTCTGCTTGTGCTTTATTATCATAGTGGCGAACTTTGATGCCCAGTGGATGTAATATGCCGTAATTGCTTTATTGTATAGTCTAGGTTTTTTCTTATTCACGATGATGTAGTTATTTTACT
>LR880971.1:41158900-41170179 GCA_904067115.1 Aegilops sharonensis | reverse complement strand
AAAAAAACAATCAACAATCTCTTTCGCGTACTCCTTACTACCGCGAGGCATAGATGCAGCCCCTCCTCCACCGATCCTCCTCCTCTTCACGCTTCTCTAATCTTCATGCAACAATCGTTTAATGATCCAGGGAGCCTCTCCTCGACCCCTTCCTCTGCAATCTTTCAATCTCCATGTTGCAATCCATCTTTTTGGGGAATTTTGATGTCGGTTTCCAACGAGCAACTACAACGAAGATTTTCTTTTTGGGGGATTTGATGAATCCCTTAATCGCAGCCGTGACCTCCTTGATCGAGACTCCCTTCGTCTCCTCTTTCAAGTGTGGCAGTCGTGAATCAATGAAACAACACAACTCGGCTATCAACATTATGGTTGGGCATACAAGTCACAATGGTGCTTGCGTCACCAGCCAATCGGTTTTCGACAGGCGTTATTTTTGTTTCCCCCTGAGGGAGATGTATCACATGTATTCCTCCTTCTATCCATTATCCCGGCCCAGAGGTTTCCTTACTGATTCGATTTGAGATTATCCAGTAGGTATTGGCTAGCGTTGATGAAACCATTGTTTTCAACTCCGGGTTGCAGGGTGGATTCGGAGGATATTTTCTGCACCAGCCTCAGACTCCTTGAAGTTCATAAGCAGATTATATGGAGCACATAGAACGGTAATGAAGCAATCGCCGGCGAATTTGTTTGCGGGTGAGCCGTAGAGGACACATCTGCACTCAGAGTAACTAGATTTGTTTGCGGGTGAGCCGTAGAGGACAACGTAGAGGACAATTTTCAGTAGCTGTGTGGTTCGTACTGTTGCTCATGTAGGTTCAGTCTGTTGATGTAGGTTCGTGATAATTATGCAAACTAGAAAAATACTTCATAAACAATCTAATTCGTATGTACCCCAAGATTTTAGAGGTCATTGTTATTGAACTTAATTTTTTAATTTCTTCTACTAGAGGAGCTGACACGAGATCGATAAGCTTGGACTAGAATTTTATATTGGAAACCATATATAATTAATGTATAGATATAGAACCAGTACCTTTTACCCTGAATTTTCAGTAAAAATATTTATGGTGGCTTGACCATATTTGCCTGGAAAAGCTGATGAAGTGTTGTATGTAATTTATAATAATCAATAGTTCCTAAACATTCATCGCTTAATTAGTTGCTTGCTTGATACCCTGGCAGCATAAATGTTTTTTGCTGTCAGTATGATTTTGCTTCAATGTTTAATTTATTGAAATACCAAGTAAAGGTAGTTTCCTTTCTTTGCATATAGGAACACTTTAGATAAAAGATCCATTAGGACCTCTTGGATTACCTTGATACTAAAAAATACGGGCATAGAATTTGTAGGATTCCATCGTCATGTCCACATAAATCCTCCATTGGTGAATTTGTACTAGATTTTTTGTGGTTAGACCATAGCGCAAAGCAAAGTATTATAGATTTGACTAAATAGAGAAATACTTATAAATGTGAGCTAACTATATCCTTAAAACATAAACCTTTCGGATTCAGTCCCACAAAATCAAATATCAACATGGATTTTTTTAACATACCAATCATTCAAAAATATTATGAAAATATTAGTAGTTTATAAACATCACGCGGAGAAAAGTTACGGAAACTTATATATTTTGATTAATAATATATCTCAAATAAATGACCAAGTTTTTGGTAATTAAAATTATAATGCTTTTCGCACATACAACACTTATATAGAAAAACTTTACTATGTTTTATGTAGTCTAAATCAGCTAGCCCGTGTTGCTACACGGGTTGATGACTAGTNTAATTCGTATGTACCCCAAGATTTTAGAGGTCATTGTTATTGAACTTAATTTTTTAATTTCTTCTACTAGAGGAGCTGACACGAGATCGATAAGCTTGGACTAGAATTTTATATTGGAAACCATATATAATTAATGTATAGATATAGAACCAGTACCTTTTACCCTGAATTTTCAGTAAAAATATTTATGGTGGCTTGACCATATTTGCCTGGAAAAGCTGATGAAGTGTTGTATGTAATTTATAATAATCAATAGTTCCTAAACATTCATCGCTTAATTAGTTGCTTGCTTGATACCCTGGCAGCATAAATGTTTTTTGCTGTCAGTATGATTTTGCTTCAATGTTTAATTTATTGAAATACCAAGTAAAGGTAGTTTCCTTTCTTTGCATATAGGAACACTTTAGATAAAAGATCCATTAGGACCTCTTGGATTACCTTGATACTAAAAAATACGGGCATAGAATTTGTAGGATTCCATCGTCATGTCCACATAAATCCTCCATTGGTGAATTTGTACTAGATTTTTTGTGGTTAGACCATAGCGCAAAGCAAAGTATTATAGATTTGACTAAATAGAGAAATACTTATAAATGTGAGCTAACTATATCCTTAAAACATAAACCTTTCGGATTCAGTCCCACAAAATCAAATATCAACATGGATTTTTTTAACATACCAATCATTCAAAAATATTATGAAAATATTAGTAGTTTATAAACATCACGCGGAGAAAAGTTACGGAAACTTATATATTTTGATTAATAATATATCTCAAATAAATGACCAAGTTTTTGGTAATTAAAATTATAATGCTTTTCGCACATACAACACTTATATAGAAAAACTTTACTATGTTTTATGTAGTCTAAATCAGCTAGCCCGTGTTGCTACACGGGTTGATGACTAGTGGTCTTAATATACCGTCTGTCGAAGAAACACATTGTCTTGATAACCGGACACAGGTAGTAAAGGTAAATTCTCTCTATAGATATGATGAAGTTGAAATTCCCTCTACTAAATTTCATAGCCCATGCTTAGATGAATTTGCTGACTTTATGGCTAGACAAGAAAGTTTTAGTGCTTATGTTGGTAGAGAATTAAAGAATAATGCTTTCGAGATAGGACGCTTGAGTGATTATATGGCTAGAGTTAAAGGTGAACTTAAACTCATTAGCAAATATGCTTTTATGGTTACCACTCAAGCTGAGCAAGTACTTAAAGCTCAAAATGATTTGCTTGATGAATTAAATAATAAACATTACTTTGCTGTTAGAGTGGCTACTAGAACTGGTAGAATGACTCAGGAACCTTTGTATCTTGAAGGCCACCCTAAGAGAATCGAGCAGGATTCTCAGAGAAATAACTTAGAGGCACCTAGCTCTTCTAAAAAGAAGAAAAAGAAAAATGATTGGACTTTGCATGCTTCTAGTGAACCTGTTGTAGACACACCTGAGAATCCAAATGATATTTCTATTTCTGATGCTGAAACACAATCAGGAGATGAACATGAACCTAGTGCCAATGTTAATGATGATGTTCATGTTGATGCTCAACCTAGAAATAATGATCAAGTAGAGGTTGAACCTGCTGTTGATCTTGATAACCCACAATCAAAGAATAAACATTATGATAAGAGAGACTTTGTTGCTAGGAAGCACAGTAGAGAAAGAGAACCATGGGTTCAGAAACCCATGCCCTTTCCTCGTAACCATCCAAGAAAAGGATGATGAGGATTTTGAGCGTTTTGCTGAAATGATTAGACCTATTTTCTTACGTATGCGCTTGACTGATATGCTTAAATTAAATCCTTATGCTAAATATATGAAGGATATCATTACAAATAAAAGAAAGATACCGGAAGCTGAAATTTCCTCCATGCTTGCTAATTACACTTTTAAGGGTGGAACACCAAAGAAACTTGGAGATCCAGGGGTACCAACTATACCATGCTCCATTAAAAGAAACTATGTTAAAACTGATTTATGTGATCTTGGAGCCGGTGTTAGTGTTATGCCTCTCTCTTTATATCGTAGACATGAATTGAATAAGTTGACACCTACTGAAATATCTTTGCAAATGGCTGATAAATCAACTGTTATACCTGTCGGTATTTGTGAGGATGTGCATGTTGTGGTTGCAAATGTCACTATCTTAATGGACTTTGTTATTCTTGATATTCCCGAGGACGATAGTATATCGATTATCCTTGGTAGACCCTTTTTGAATACTGCAGGAGCTGTTATTGATTGCAACAAAGGCAATGTCACTTTTCATGTTAATGGTAATGAGCATACGACACACTTTCCGAGGAAACAAATTCAAGTTCAGAGCATCAATTCTATTGGAAAAGTTCCAACTATCATTATTGGAGGTTTTGAATTTCCTCTTCCCACTGTCAAGAAAAAGTATGATATTCTTATTGTTGGGGATGTTCATATCCCCGTTGAGGTAACCTAGTGTTATTCGAAATTTCTCTGGTTCCGTGTTATTTGAAATGAGGTTATTAACAAGACTTGATCAACTTTGTTAGTGGATTCATTTTGATGATCATGAGATGGATGAAACTAGAAGGCACAACCTTCTGTACCCTCTTTTTACTTTCTGTTATATAGAATAAATAAAGCAAAAATAGTATTATTTGTCTGTTTTCTGAATTATCTGTGCAATAAAAAAATATCCCGAAAATAAAAGTGCTCCAAATGCCCTGCAAATTTAGTATGATTGTTTATGGAATATTTGAGGATTTTAGGCACTGAAAACACTGCACGAGGGGTAAGCACCTGGCCACGAGGGTGGAGGGCGCGCCCACACCCCCTAGGCGCACCCCCTGTCTTGTGGGCCCAGGGTGGCCCCCCTCCACTTATTCCTGCACCCACACACTCCATCTTCTTCCCAAAAAAATCCCCATCCAGCTCAAGCACGAGTTCTAGCTCATTTTGCTGCGATTTTCGATCTCCTTGCTTAAAGCTCCATTCACAAAACTACTTTGGGAGATTGTTGCTCGGTATGTGACTCCTCGATTGGTCCAATTAGTTTTTGTTCTAGTGCTTTATTTATTGCAAAGTTTTGCTACATAGGTGACCCTGTTCTTGAGCTTGCATGTCAAATTTATGAGGTCCCAAGTAATTCTAATGCATGATATAGGCTCTAGGCACTTGTAGGAGTAGTTTCTACCAATCTTGTTTAGTTCTATGCACTTTTATTTTGAAGTTACTAAAATTTCAGAAATTTTCAGAAAATGTTAACGAGATTTTTGAGGAGCTCTTCTAGCCAAGGCTCCCAGGAAAAACAAGCTAACGAGAAGGAAAAGGCCAAGTATAATCTTCCTTGCATAGCGGAAGTACGGCCGTGTGAATGGCCCTGTGACGATTTCTTGAGAGAAGCCACAATTTATGAAGACTTTTATTCTTCGATCGAGAATGCAGGCCTCACCGATTTCCTCCACGACCGGATCAATCATTAATTATCTTGTCACGCCGGAAGCGGTGTACGCTCATCGAGGGCAAGCATCCACTCCAGAGCCTGAGCCTGAGCCGGAACCTTCACTGGACCCTTATCGTGCATCATCTTACCAGTGGGATCTGGAGGAGATGGCCAGCCAGTGGTATCCTGATTACACCCCTCAGTACACCGGGGAGAGTAGCCGCGGTCCTTGGCAATAGACCAACTTAGGCCAAAAGCCTAAGCTTGGGGGAGTACGTATTTCTCACCAACTTTACATTCATGTTCACACACTATTCTAGTCGTCGGTGCTCATACTCTTTCATTGTATTATCCATGCTAGTTTAATTTTCTTTTTCTGGCTTTCTTTTTGTATGTTTGACAAACCTTAAGAAAAAAACCAAAAAAATTTAGTTAGTTTAATTTCCATGCTTGTAGTAGACTTAAAATGAAAACCCAAAAATATTTCTCATTCTTCTTTTTACTTGTTGGGAGCTTTCCCGTGTAAATAGTTTTATTTCTTTTCTTTCCTTTGGGGGTCGAGAGTAGAAGACCATATTGAAAATGTTTAGTGGCTCTCGTATGCATGATTGTTTAATTACTTAGAGCCCATATTACTTGTCTTCTCTCTTGAGTTGAATGCTTGCAGATTCCAGCTTAGTCCAATGCACGTGCACTATTATTATTATACACATCGTTCAGTCATGTAAGTGAAAGGCAATAATGACGATATATGATGGACTGATTGAGATGAGAGAAGCTGGTATGAACTCGACCGCTTTTGTTTTTGTAAATATGATGAGTTCATCGTTCATGATTCAGCTTATTATGAAGTAAACATATTTGCAATGACATTTAGAGATTATAGTTGCTTGTGCCATGCTTGATTAGCTATGAGTTATAATGGTTTACCTTGTGTGCCAACATGCTATTAAAATGATTATGATGTGGTATGATGGGATGGTATCCTCCTTTGAATGCATTGAGTGACTCGACTTGGCACATGTTCACGCATGTAGTTGAAACAAATCAACATAGCCTTCACGATATTTATGTTCATGGTAGATTATATCCTACTCATGCTTG
This sequence comes from Aegilops sharonensis, assembly GCA_904067115.1. NCBI lineage: Eukaryota > Viridiplantae > Streptophyta > Magnoliopsida > Poales > Poaceae > Aegilops > Aegilops sharonensis. The sequence goes on along the minus strand of LR880971.1, from coordinate 41,163,854 downwards.
GACTCGGTGTAAATTAATTTTAATGCATGTTCATGACTGTTGTCGCTCTCTCAGTTGGTCGCTTCCCAGTCTTTTGCTAGCCTTCACCTACACTAAGCGGGAATACTGCTTGTGCATCAAACTCCTTAAAACCCAAAGTTGTTCCATATGAGTCCACCATACCTTCCTATATGCGGTATCTACCTGCCGTTCCAAGTAAATTTGTATGTGCCAAACTCCAAACCTTCAAATGAAATTCTGTTTTGTATGATCGAGCAGCTCATGTTTCAACTAGGGCTGTCCGTATCTTCCATGCTAGGTGGGTTATTCTCAAGAGGACTGGACTCCGCTCCTCATTCACGAGAAAGGGTCGATAACTGGAGGCACTCCCCCAGGGCTTATGTTAGTTGGAGGCACTCGTTGTTTCGGGCAAGCCATGGATTGCTGCTTGTTGGTGGTGGGGGAGTATAAACTTTTACCATTCTGTTTGGGAACCGCCTATAATGCATTTAGTATGGAAGATACCGCCATCTCAAAGTTGTTGCGTTGACAGTGAAAGTATGCCGCTCAAAATGTTATTCATCCCTATTTTAAAAATCGAGCTCTGGCACCTCTACAAATCCCTGCTTCCCTCTGCGAAGGGCCTATCTATTTGCTTTTATGTTGAGTCATCTTCTTCTTATTAAAAAGCACCCGCTGGAGAGCACACTGTCATTTGCATTCATTACTATTAGTTTATATTGGGTATGACTTGACTGGATCTCTTTTACCATGAATTACAATGTTTAGTCAGTCCTTGATCTTTAAAGGTGCTCTGCATTTATGTTTTGCGGTCTCAGAAAGGGCTAGCGAGATACCATTTTGTTATATCATATTATGATTGTTTTGAGAGTGTTATCATCCGAGTTTTATTATTATTGCTCGCTAGCTGATTATGCCATTGATATGAGTAATTGTGAGACCTAGGTGTTATTTTGAGTATGGTCAGTTCATAATACTTGCTGAAAACTTGAATGCTGCTTTTACATATTTGCAACAACAAGAGCAAACAGAGTTTGTAGAAGTTTTTCTTCATCACTTTCAGTTTATCAACTAAATTGCTTGAGGACAAGCAAAGGTTTAAGCTTGGGGGAGTTGATACGTCTCCAATGTATCTACTTTTCCAAACACTTTTGCCCTTGTTTTGGACTCTAATTTGCATGATTTGAATGATACTAACCCGGACAGATGCTGTTTTCAGCAGAACTGTCAAGGTGTTGTTTATTGTGCAGAAAACAAAAGTTCTCGGAATGACATGAAAATCCACGGAGATAAGTTTTGGAAAATATGAAAAATACGGGCAAAAGAATCAAGGCCAGGGAGCCCACACCCTGTCCACGAGGGTGGGGGCGCGCCCTCCCCCCTGGCCGCGCCCCCTTTCTCGTGGGCCCCCTGACACTCCACCGACCTCAACTCCAACTCCATATATTCCGTTTCGCGGATAAAAAAATCAGAGAGAAAGCTTCATCATGTTTTACGATACGGAGCCGCCGCCAAGCCCTAATCTCTCTCGGGATGGCTGATCTGGAGTCCGTTCAGGGCTCCGCAGAGGGGAATTCGTCGCCCTCGTCATCATCAACCATCCTCCATCACCAATTTCATGATGATCACCGTCGTGCGTGAGTAATTCCATCGTAGGCTTGCTGGACGGTGATGGGTAGGATGAGATTTACCAGGTAATCAAGTTAGTTTTGTTAGGGTTTGATCCCTAGTATCCACTATGTTCTGAGATTGATGTTGCTATGACTTTGCTATGCTTAATGCTTGTCACTAGGTCCCGAGTGCCATGATTTCAGATCTGAACCTATTATGTTTTCATGAATATATGTTAGTTCTTGATCCTATCTTGCAAATCTATAGTCACCTATTATGTGTTATGATCCGACAACCCCGAAGTGACAATAATCGGGATACTTCTCGGTGATGACCGTAGTTTTAGGAGTTCATGTATTCACTATGTGTTAATGCTTTGGTCCGGTACTCTATTAAAAGAAGGCCTTAATATCCCTTTGTTTCCATTAGGACCCCGCTGCCATAGGAGGGTAGGACAAAAGATGTCATGCAAGTTCTTTTCCATAAGCACGTATGACTATATTCGGATTACATGCCTACATTACATTGATGAACTGGAGCTAGTTCTGTGTCACGCTATGTTATAGCTATTACATGAGGAATCGCATCCGACATAATCATCCATCACTGATCCAATGCCTACGAGCTTTTCACATATTGTGCTTCGCTTATTTACTTTTCCGTTGCTACTATTACAATTACTACAAAACTATTATCTTTACTTTTGCCACTGTCGGTGTCAAAACTGGCGGATCTCGGGTAGGGGGTCCCGAACTGTGCGTCTAGGCGGATGGTAACAGGAGACAAGGGACACGATGTTTTTACCCAGGTTCGGGCCCTCTTGATGGAGGTAATACCCTACTCCTGCTTGATTAATATTGATGATATGGGTAGTACAAGAGTAGATCTACCACGAGATCAGAGAGGCTAAACCCTAGAATCTAGCCTATGGTATGACTAGTCGTCAACCCGTGCTACTGCACGGGCTAGGAAGTTTTTAAAAACTATAATATTATACATAAAAAGTTGCAGCAATTATTTATTTAATCCCATACAAATCGGAAGTATGAAGTATTTATAATTCTTTTTAATGCTTATTACATATAAAATATCTTATTTTATATGCCCTATACTTAAAACATAGTGGATCATCATAAATTTCTGTATTAATGTTTGTGCACAACAAAATATGGTGACATCATTATACATATTTAACTGTTCCTGAATTTAGTAATGAGTAAATGCATATGAATATGTTCTATCTTTTTTAACATCTGTCTACATATAACCTCTATGATTTCGCTCTTTACCACTAAGTATTGGCCTGATACTCCATGTTTCTCCATGCATACATGTTATTAAAATATTTTTCCAAAACATGTGTAACCAAAACCATTCTCTCAGCAATTAGTTACGCCGATCACTTTCAGACCCATGCATGTGTTCTCTCTCTCTATCTAACTCATCGCCGCACCCACCGGTCAAATGCTCATCAACTCAACATACGGATGAGTTGCATGCTTCACTATGGTCTGTGGCCCAGTTCAACCATATCCTTGTACTTCTAAATGTTTGGAAGACCATCGAACTTCTTAAAGTTCATTTTTAAATTCATGGATGCCTTATATGTCTTTTTAATAATCCACTTGAACTTCTACGACAATCCTTGCACTTTAAAATTTCAACACTAAAAATGTGAAGTTTGCTCGAATATTGTTAAATTGACACGTTGATTTTTTTATTCACATATATTTTTAGAGGATTAACCTTTTGTTTTTTATAATAATTCCCCTAATTATTGGATGCCTTCTGTAAATTTATTTTACATTTTTGATAATTGATCCTTATGACATCTCAACTAAGCCATTAGGATAAGTAATGATGATAAATTTCTTTCGGCCATGACCGCTAGCCGTTATCCCAGTCCATTTTTTGTGAGAAGCTTGTATCCTAGTCCATGATACGATATTATATTCTACGAAATTTGCATGCAACTTCAAAAAGAAGTGTGGTAAGAAAACATTTATGAATTTAAAAAATGTGGAGATTCCTGATGTTGTATATTGCCGATTGGTTTTGGTTGCTTATCACATGTGACATCCGACGAAGATTACTGACATGATTCAAATAAAAATCAAACAAATAGGAATCTGATGAAAATATTTCATAATTTTGTATTTCTATAATTCTTAGTGACATATTCGTGAAAACAATAAATAAAGCTGGACACATCATAGGAACTATGTCTACATAAAAAAAATGACATCTTTAAAACTTTTGAAGATTACGTCATACCTGGACCGTGCGTCTGCACGGGTTGATGACTATAAAAGCCTTAGAACAGACTATTTCATGAATTCATATAGAAGCATACCATAATGTCTATAGAGAGGGCATGTGAATTTGAGCGCAATAAGCCCAATAAATATTTGAAAGAAACCTATTTCTTGCTCAAGCATATGTGTCTCTTCATGTTACCATATGCGATCACCTCTATCTTCTTAAAAGCCGTATTTGTCCATGGTAAATTCTCCAGACCAATTAATCCTTGTCTGATCCAAAAGGTTTCAGGCTTCGACTACTTAAACCAATTCAGGAATTGTCTTTATTTGGTTCAAATATTCAGCTCCAATGCATGTATGTCAAAGTACCAACATAATTTTTTTAATTCTGATAGAACAAAACGATAAATAACTTCAAGAAATTAGTAATGCGTCCTGCGGGGACACCTGGTGATAATTTAATCATTGGTTATTTTGTAGCAAAATGATCGCGTCAAAATCAACACATGAGAAGCAACATAATAAGTGTTGAGATAGGAGTAATACCTACATTTGCAATAAATTCAATGAGAAATCTAAGATACTTTTTCTAGGTGTTTCAGGCTACTAAGGTTTGGCATAACTGCATATAAGTAACTAACATGTATACCTTTGGCGCATCCACACGTGCCTGCGTGTAGTTTATAAGTTCCGGCCGTGACGACGACAATGACTATCAAGCAATAACGCTAACTTCTGCTCGTGGGTGCTGGCCGATGTTTTTTCTTCCGGCAATTAAAATAAAAGCTGGCTGGATGATTGCCTAAACAGCACCAACACGGTCTCCTAGTCAATCCTTCTTGAACGTATATACTGGCCAATCGATTGGTGTGGGCCGGACACAAACACAGGAACACACGTGTGAAGAAAGCACCAACCTAGTTAATTGTTTCAATCTTATTTTCACAACAGGAGATTCAGCCTACATGACGGTAAACATATGCATATTATCACATGTTGCTAAGGCGCTGCCCTGCTCCTTGCTTACCCATCCAACTGATTACGTTGACGACTTCATCCAATATGGCACTCAGCTCTTTACT
>LR880971.1:41134693-41158578 GCA_904067115.1 Aegilops sharonensis | reverse complement strand
CTGCGTGTAGTTTATAAGTTCCGGCCGTGACGACGACAATGACTATCAAGCAATAACGCTAACTTCTGCTCGTGGGTGCTGGCCGATGTTTTTTCTTCCGGCAATTAAAATAAAAGCTGGCTGGATGATTGCCTAAACAGCACCAACACGGTCTCCTAGTCAATCCTTCTTGAACGTATATACTGGCCAATCGATTGGTGTGGGCCGGACACAAACACAGGAACACACGTGTGAAGAAAGCACCAACCTAGTTAATTGTTTCAATCTTATTTTCACAACAGGAGATTCAGCCTACATGACGGTAAACATATGCATATTATCACATGTTGCTAAGGCGCTGCCCTGCTCCTTGCTTACCCATCCAACTGATTACGTTGACGACTTCATCCAATATGGCACTCAGCTCTTTACTAGAGGATCGATGTATAAATCTCAGTGACTTGTACATCGGAGGCAGGTGTTCTGTCCAGGGCTGGTTGCTAACATCGGCGGCAGTGAACCCGAGGACACGGAAGGGACTTGTGGCGCTAAGATGTCGTCGCTGATGTAGGCGACAGCTATAGTGAATCAAAAGACATGGCAGGAAGAGATCGATGTTTTTTAAGGGAAGGGATCGATCGATGTTTTTCTAGGGTGGATAGGTAGATGTTTAAGCGCTATAGGAAGCAGATAAATATTGACTGATCAATCCTGCGTGTAGAGAAGGCAGAGACGTACAGAGTAGGGCCACTCAATCCAAGGGCTATTAACTTCTAGTATGAGATATATCTAGCACATATATTTTTCTTCTTAATTTATGGGACGTATCATAGGACTTTCCTTGTGTGTGTTTTTTCACGTGAGGACTCCTTAGGTTTTATTACGTGAGCTTTTTTTTGTTTCATTAACGTTGTACATGTCATGTGTGTATTGCATAGGGTTGTTTCATCTGCGTTACGCAAGTTTTTCTTTCTATCCTGACCGTATATTTTCTAATCTAATAGTTTAACTAATTTTGATGATGTGGATTAATGAGAGATCATTAATTGTGCCTCCAATTAGTAAATATAAGATTGTTGTATATATCTATCGACTAGCCTGGCCTCGGTTTATATAATGCACCACAGGCCTAGGATAACAAGAGTACTAGCCGAATACGCCGGTGCGGGAGGTGTCCTTGTCTTGATCGCCAAGTCTTGTGGAATCTTCCTTGTATGCGGCAACTGTCCGGACTGGCCCATGAGTATACGGCCATGGGGATCTTCGGCCCAATCCAACTGACCGGGAGACGACGTGGTGAGTACCCCCTAGTCTAGGACACCGTCAGTAGCCCCATGAACCAGTCTTCAAGTTTAGGGATGCTCCTCGATTCTTCCGAACTGTTCTTCATCTTCGGTCGTCGGTCTTGAAAACTGGTTCAATAAATCTTCCCATCTTCGATCTTGAGGATCGCCGAAATGCATTCGACGAGTTTACACGTCGGGTATCCGAGGACCCCCTTTAAGTTTCCGGCCTTTATCAATGCCTTGTTATTTTTATGCCACACCTCGGGTTTGAAGTTGTTCCCGGGCGGCAGCGTCCTCTTGCGTCCGAGCTCCAACGCCGGACTGCATTCGAGGTATCTTTTGCAGCCGAGCACCAATGTCGGACTGCTTCCCAGCTCTAACGCCGGACTATGTATCCGAGCTCCAACGCCGGACTATATCCGAGCTCCAACGCCGGACTATGTATCCGAGCTCCAACGCCGGACTGTATCCGAGGTGTCGTAAATCACCTTGGTTCAAAGAAGTTTGAAGGAGTTTAGCCGAGCTTAATGCCGGAAATACCCTCTATGGAGCCAGCCACTACCGCCCAAGCTTTACGCCGGACTACTTCCGAGGTGGTGCACCACCCCGAATGTGGGCCGATTTTTTTCAATATTTTTTATTGGTGCAATTTATTCTCTGTCGAGATACATAGCCAGTAGCCCTCAAGGTGGGTATCGGTCTAAAACCCGAGATGCACATGAAGGATGACATAAGACTGCTGATCCCCGTAGTCGTTGAGACTCAGGCTGATTTGCAAAATCGGTCTGAGGATCAAGTCCTAGCTCGGCATAATACTTCGGGACACAAAAAGCGGCGTGCTTAGTCCTGAAGACTCTGGTTGGGTGCGGCCGACCAACCTGAGGATCAAAATCTCCTCGGAGACTGTATTAAACTTAAAATTTTCTACATTGGACAGGCAATGCAGTAGCCCCCAAGACACTGGTCGGGTGGCAACACCAAATCAGGGGATTGATGTGCCACTTTAACATTTGTAAACAATAAGCCCGAAGCCCAGTAGCCCCCGAGCCTTAATGCGGTCACGGGTGGCCGAATTAAGGATCGATATCCATAGTAAAATCACAAATTATGTGTAATGACTCTATGTATCCAAGTACTTTACATCATTAATGCCCGGATCCGCATTGTACAAAACTTTGTTGACCGACCATCGGCTTCCACCTCCTCGGCCAATAGCCGAGGAGTGTTTGTCCTACTTTATAAAGACTTTATGAGGGCAAAGATTTACAACAAACAAGGCAATCGGTTTTATAAACAAAGGTACACAGAGAGATATGTTATATTACTGTTTAACAGAAGAAATGTCTTCCAAAGAAAATAGTCCCGCTATCGGTTCCCTTCTTTGGGTTGTCATGCTAAGCATGATCATGAAACCTCAACTCCAATGTAAGAGCAAAATATTGAGGATTTAGTTTGGGAGACCAGTTACTAGCCCCCGGTAGTGTTCGGAGACAGTCGAGGTCAAGCCGGAAACACTTCGGCCAATTTTATTAATGGCCCGTTGAGGGAGTCCTGGATTAGGGGGTGTCCGGACAGCCGGACTACCATCGTCAGCCGAACTATCATTTGCCGGACTATCATCATCGACCGGACTCCAAGACTATGAAGATAGAAGATTGAAGACTTCCCCCCGTGTCCGGACGGGACTTTCCTTGGCGTGGAAGGCAAGCTTGGCGATACGGATATGTAGATCTCCTACCATTGTAACCGACTCTATGTAACCCTAGCCCTCTCCGATGTCTATATAAACCGGATGGCTTTAGTCCGTAGGACAAGAATCACAACAACCCTTACAATCATACCACAGGCTATCTTCTCGGGTTTAGCCTCCTTGATCTCGTGGTAGATCCACTCTTGTAAACATCCACAATATCAATATCAATCAAGCAGGACATAGGGTTTTACCTCCATCAAGAGGGCCCGAACCTGGGTAAACATCGTGTCCCTTGTCTCCTGTTACCATCCGCCTAGACGCACAGTTCAGGACCCCCTACCCGAGATCCGCCGGTTTTGACACCGACACCCGTCATTTAATATGGTCATTGGATCGCTGACGAGTTTACACCTATTGTGACAGTCAGTTTTCGGCTTTCTCCACTGAGGTGCTTGACCATGCGAGCTGGAAGCACAATCGCAGTGGTTCTCCCTTTGCACACCTAGCCGAACAAAGCGGAACGTAGGAGGCAAGCGCAGGAGCCAGGCAACCCAACTATTGACCGAAGACACAATTCGAACCCGATGCATATATAGCAATATCCAAGAATGTTTTTGGCGAATCTCTAATGGTGTCCGGCGTTGCAGTGCGAGACTTGTGCTGAAAACACACAAATAGTTTAAAAGTGCCAAAAGCTTGGAAAACCAAAAAACGTCAGTAAAAACATGACGTCCGAACAAGATCAAGTGTTCGATGCCAATCCGAAAATTGGACTTTAGATAAAAAAGTGCTTCTGCCATGCTTTAACATGACACATCCTATCTCAAGACTTCAAGCGGGTCAGCCTACGGCTTCAGTCTCCCATCCCGAAGGCGGAGTACTTCTCATTAGGCCAGTTTAGAAAACTAAAATCTAGTGGTTTTGAGAGAGAAATTAGGCTCCCCGGCTAGTGACCGCACACTCGTGTCGAAAAAAGGAGTGATAAATAATAAACACTTTGCAACGACTAAGAAGAAAAACACTTAGTATAAAACGGCACTAATAAACATAAGAGCCCCCAAGTGACTTGGGTAAAAGTTGACTATATAATGTAAGGTGACATGTAAAATGCCTTCTAGCCAGATTGTAGATCGTTTGTCATAGCGGACCTTTTCGCTTCAACCTCTGGACCCAATAGTCCGGAGTGTGTCCGAATACCCTCGCGGTTATAAAAACCGGGGCATGCATGGAGACCAGGCGTAGGGGTCATTAGTGCTTTATCAGACAAGTGCCCAACTAGTTATGTTATATTACATGGTTAGTAAGAAACATCTTCTAGGGAGAATAGTTCCGTTAGGGGTTCCTTTCCCTGGGAGGCATGCCCTAAAGTGCATGTCCGGATTGCGAAAAGAGCAGAAAAACATCTGGGGGCAGGTAAATGAATAGGTAAGAAATCATCTTTTAGTTCACCGACCGAGTATTCCCTTAAGAACGCTAGCTTTCGGCTTCACCCAGTCTGAGGTACACATCCGGCTGACCCGGCAGTAACAATCGCAGAGGTGCTCCCTTTACCACCTAGCCGAACAATCGGGAATGTAGGGGTAAGCACAGGAGCCAGGCAACCCAGCTTGGCCAAAACTTAAGTCATATCGATGCATATAATGGTGAATAAAAGGTACATGCGGAAGTGTGACACATGTGTTGGGTATAAAGCCCGTATTAATAAGCTTTTGTTAAAGAAGCCCCCAGGTATAATGAGCGCGGGTAGCGCGTCAAGTGTGTGCGAACAAAGTTTGGACAAGGAAAATTTTTACAAGCAACTTTTTTCCAAAAAAGTATAATGCTTGGTCGAGCCGAACACAAGTTAAAAATTTAAAACTTTGTGCGTGAAGGCAACTTAGCTGGTTAATGTGTTCGGTATTGACGACACGGTCCAAGCTTGATACGGGACAAGGTTCCGTCCCCCAAGCCGATCCCGAGGTGGCGGAGCAGAGATCTCGACACGCCGAAGTGGTGACATAGCACGGTCAATGCAGACCTGCAGAGTGACGCCGAAGTCCCCAGACCATTTTCCTGTGCACAAAAAATGGCGCAAACCGGAGATAATCTTATATTTACTAATCGGAGGCACCATAATAGGCTCCACGTTAATCCACATCATCAAAATTAATTTAGCCATTAGATTATAAATTTAATGATCAAGATCTAATAGAGGATGCTGCCTCAATAACCAAAGAAAAAGCATGTACGTACATGAATAGGACTAAGCCCACACGTACAAAAAAGTTCTCAACGCCCACATCTAAGTTAGTTGCAAAGAGAAAAAAACACGTCTAGGCTTTGTATAAAGAAAAAGACATGCATGCCTATTTCCTTTAAATTTGGTGGTCAAGATCCACATGTATAGAAAAGAGTCCAAGACGCCCACCTCTACGTTCTGAGAAAAATATAAAAATACTAATCGGAGGCACCATAATAGGCTCCACGTTAATCCACATCATCAAAATTAATTTAGCCATTAGATTATAAATTTAATGATCAAGATCTAATAGAGGATGCTGCCTCAATAACCAAAGAAAAAGCATGTACGTACATGAATAGGACTAAGCCCACACGTACAAAAAAGTTCTCAACGCCCACATCTAAGTTAGTTGCAAAGAGAAAAAAACACGTCTAGGCTTTGTATAAAGAAAAAGACATGCATGCCTATTTCCTTTAAATTTGGTGGTCAAGATCCACATGTATAGAAAAGAGTCCAAGACGCCCACCTCTACGTTCTGAGAAAAATATAAAAATACTAATCGGAGGCACCATAATAGGCTCCACGTTAATCCACATCATCAAAATTAATTTAGCCATTAGATTATAAATTTAATGATCAAGATCTAATAGAGGATGCTGCCTCAATAACCAAAGAAAAAGCATGTACGTACATGAATAGGACTAAGCCCACACGTACAAAAAAGTTCTCAACGCCCACATCTAAGTTAGTTGCAAAGAGAAAAAAACACGTCTAGGCTTTGTATAAAGAAAAAGACATGCATGCCTATTTCCTTTAAATTTGGTGGTCAAGATCCACATGTATAGAAAAGAGTCCAAGACGCCCACCTCTACGTTCTGAGAAAAATATAAAAATACTAATCGGAGGCACCATAATAGGCTCCACGTTAATCCACATCATCAAAATTAATTTAGCCATTAGATTATAAATTTAATGATCAAGATCTAATAGAGGATGCTGCCTCAATAACCAAAGAAAAAGCATGTACGTACATGAATAGGACTAAGCCCACACGTACAAAAAAGTTCTCAACGCCCACATCTAAGTTAGTTGCAAAGAGAAAAAAACACGTCTAGGCTTTGTATAAAGAAAAAGACATGCATGCCTATTTCCTTTAAATTTGGTGGTCAAGATCCACATGTATAGAAAAGAGTCCGAGACGCCCACCTCTACGTTCTGAGAAAAATATAAAAATAGCATGCCTTCTTTCATTCAAGAAAAAAAAACACATAGATAGGTGTTTAAAAAGAACACAGATAAGAAGTCCTTGAAGCTCCACATAAAAAAGGAGTCCAAATCTCAGTTTGGAAAAAGCAAAATCAACACACGTACGTAGAAAGAGACCTGAAGCCACAAGTCCAAAAAAAAGGAGTCAAAATAAATGTTTTTACATTTAGCGCCCTCTCTCTGTCTAACGCTAAAATCTCTTCCGTTAGCTATCTATGTTCTAGATTCTAGGACTTAACAGCCCACACATACGAAAGAAGTCCTTAATGCCCACGTCTAAGTTAGCTGCAAATAAAAAAGAGCCACGTCTTGGTTCTGAAAAAAATCATGCCTTCTTTCCTTTAAATTTATTAATGGTTTTGAAATATGTCATAGCAAAAGGGCATCCGAATGATTTCTTCAATGATGAAATTTGAGTGTTGTTGAAGTTTTTTTGTTTCTTTAGTTACTGTGGTTTTTCGCAAAAAAATGTGTTGGGCGAATCTCTCCACAATTGGAATTTCACTGATCGTGGCATAATTTATTTTAAAAGCTTGCTACAGTAAAGAAAATTCTTTAGTCTCCAACATCATATTTAGGATGTAGGGACAAGAATATTTCCAATATTTTTGAATTCCTTGAAAGTATGCTTTTATTCTGATTTAAGAAAGAGGCATGTACGCCCCTCCTTCTAATCAGTTTCATTTACATACTTAAACCTTGAGGATCTAATGTTTTGAGTTCCAAAAATAATTTGAATCAAAGTAGTTGCTAGACCGTGCAGGCGCACGGGTTGACGACTAGTAGTAATAATGATAATTTAAAAAATTGTTGCATAATAAATAATTTATGCAAAGTGAGTAATAAAAGAAATATGGCCTGGCGCCGAAGTCAATGTCGATGCAGGGCGGCGGCGTGATGCGGTAAAGGCATGGCAAGGCCTGAATTCACAGGTCGGTTCAAGTTCCGGATGCGGCGTTTACCGGACTATGTACGGAAACTGACCGAACCATCATGCGACCGTCGATAACGCGGCCACCATTTGATAGACCTGTGTACATATGATGGACAAACCAGAGTAATAATTCCTTGGAAAAATTAACCCAAACAAGCAAAAAGGAATACTAGGATTAATAGCACCTGGTTTATTTGTTGTAGCAATCTGAAGGAAAGTGATTCCCAAAATTTGGACTCGATCCGAGCACCCATTGCCTGGTCGGCTAGTGACGCCGAAGTGTCCGGAGTAGGTCGATGAAGAGATGGCGAAGCCCCCGGTCCAGCCGAGATGTTGAAGTAGGTCGGTGTGATGGACACCAGCTCGAAGAAGCAATAGTGTGGCCCTGCCGAAGCAGGTCGTGACGTGGTCGATGCCGGCTTGATGAAGCGACCGTGCGGCGATGCCGGTATGCCCGCTTTGTGTAATCCGTGAGGCGGCGATGTTGGTGATGATTTATCCTTCGTGATGCCGGACTCTTGTTCGGCTTGCCGAGATGATGATCCGAAGAAGTTGAGCTCGGCTCAACAAAGTGACGACGTGTCTAGCGCAGGTCGACAGCCATGAAGCAACATTGCCGGACTGGTTTGACACCAGCATGATGTTGAATATCATGTTCAAAAGATCTTAAAGTTAGTGGGATGTGTTCGGAAACAAAACACAATACCCCATACAAAACTTCCTTCAAATAGGATGTCCGAAATCCAGTTCATAAAAAAGACGAACTCGGGTCGGATTCGTTTTCGCGCAGAAAACAGATCCGAAAAGTGATGAACTAATCGGAAGGTTCCCGGAGTTTGGACGGTCGGATCGAGCTGAAATTTTGAGGGGTGGTAGATATAGGAATTCCGCAGCTGATCAACGGTTGGATCTTACAAAGGAAGTCCGAGCTAGAAGCTGGATACCACGCCCTAAACTCGTCCGGATTCTCGTCCAGATTCAATGCAGCTCCGGTATACCGGAGATTGCCAGAGATTCCTCCATCGGAACTCGACGAAATTTTTCAGGGTTGTTGTAGACTCAATTCCGCACTATTTTGCCGAAGCAATCGTCGAACTGACGCTCGAGGAGGCGGTGACGGCGGATACAAGTTCGCTGTCGAGGAAAACAGCGCGGTCGCCCGAGGGCAATGTTGACGTTGAGCCCCCGGGCTCACTGGATGATTCCTCCATGATCTTTATAGAGATCGGAGCTGATGTTGACGAAGGCCCTCATCCGAACATGACGATCGGAGATAAGGCGCAGTCCTTGGTCGAACCAAGGTGACCAGTCGAGCTGGTGACGAATATGCCGAAGTCGCAGTTGACCTGCGGGCGAGCTATCGACCTTTTGCCGAACACACAGAGGAACTCTCAATGAAAGCACCAATATCGGTGTCAAAACCGGCGGATCTCGGGTAGGGGGTCCCGAACTGTGCGTCTAGGCGGATGGTAACATGAGACAAGGGACACGATGTTTTTACCCAGGTTCGGGCCCTCTAGATGGAGGTAATACCCTACTCCTGCTTGATTAATATTGATGATATGGGTAGTACAAGAGTAGATCTACCACGAGATCAGAGAGGCTAAACCCTAGAAGCTAGCCTATGGTATGATTGTTGTATATATCTATCGACTAGCCTGGCCTCGGTTTATATAATGCACCAGAGGCCTAGGATAAGAAGAGTCCTAGCCGAATACGTCGGTGGGGGAGGAGTCCTTGTCTTGATCGCCAAGTCTTGTGGAATCTTCCTTGTATGCGGCAACTGTCCGGACTGGCCCATGAGTATACGGCCATGGGGATCCTCGGCCCAATCCAACTGATCGGAAGACGACGTGGTGAGTACCCCCTAGTCCAGGACACCGTCAACCACTGTTACCATTACTATCATACTACTTTACTACTAAATACTTTGCTGCAGATACTAAGTTATCTAGGTGTGGTTGAATTGACAACTCAACTGCTAATACTTAAGAATATTCTTTGGCTCCCCTTGTGCCGAATCAATCAATTTGGGTTGAATACTCTACCCTCGAAAGCTGTTGCGATCCCCTACACTTGTGGGTTATCAATCCCCTGTCGGAGGTGATAGTCTTGGGTACTCCATGCAGACTGATGATTCTTGACACATATAGCTGTGCGAGTTGATTTGCACGGTATGTGGTCCAGATAGGAAGAAAGTGTGCCACCTTTGTTAAGGTGTCCACTATGACCCATATTGCATCGTTTCCTCGATGAGACCCTCGTAGTCCGGTGATGACGTCCATGCAGAATCATCCCATTTCCATTGGGATACCGGCAGAGGTTAGAGGATTCCGGTGGGTGTTTGGTGTTCCGCATTTACCTTATTGCATACATCGCAACAAGCCACAAAGTATGCGATGTCGTTCTTCATTCCTTCCCTCCAAAATACCTAACGAAGGTCCTCATACGTTTTTGTACCATGGGGATAATTGAGTATGGTGCTTCATGCGCTTCTGTCAATATCTTCTTCTTCAGACTTTCTTGGTTGGGTACGCAGAGTCTTCCTCGAAACCTAGCGAACCTTGCTGGTCCATAGAGAAGTCTGGTGCACGCCTTTGGTGCATCTTCTGAATTAACATCTTATCATTCGCTTGAGCGCTGCGGATTTCTTCTTCAAGAGTAGGGGCAACTTCCAATATATTGGCAAGATGGACGTCGGTGATTACCAAATTGAGCTGCATGATTTCTTCATAAAGCTCCGGAGGTAGGGAATCCATTAGAGCACTAAGGTTTGCAAGTTTGCGGCTGAGGGCGTCAGCCACCACATTAGCTTTGCCCGGGTGATAATTTATCCCGAGGTCGTAGTCCTTAACTGTTGGAGATATGCCCTAGAGGCAATCATGTATGATGATATTTCCTATGTGTTTATGAATAAAGATAGTCCTTGGACATTATAAATGATGTGTATCAGCAAGTATGTGACTTGTTTGTGGGACTATGCATTGTATGATGACTGTCCTAAAAGGTCCCTAGTCGAAAGGGCTATGTGGACGCGCAGCCGACTAGACTAGCATATGACACGGTCGATGGCTTGGTCTCACTAGCCATGGAGCATTGGATGCTAACCGGATAATATGGACTTGGAAAGGTCTGGTCGGATTCGACGTATTCGGATCCGAGTCGGACAGGCCCAACTATGAGACGCAGCGATATGTCATCTGTGAGTCTCTAGTACAACATATGTTCTATGTCCTAAGACCTGATCTGACGCATGTACTCGGGATGGTGACAGACTTGCTTTGGGCCGACCAAACGCTACTCCGTGACTGGGTAGTTACAAAGGTAGGTTTCGGGTTTGTCCAGTCCCATGTTGCAAGACATGGTCGAGCAAGATGGGATTTGCCCCTCCGATCATGAGAGATATACTCTAGGCCCCTCATGTGATCCGACCAGGATAAGCATGGCCATGCGACAGAGATTATGAGATAATCCGGTTTGTGGCCGGTATCACTGGAACGAGAAAGAGGTCGGGCTAGCACAAGGATGACAATCTCGCCTTGAGCCCGACAACATATATCATGTGGGAAAGGGAACAGTGTGACACGTTGTAGAGGTTCGCCTAACCAGCTTCATAGTCTGCTTGGTGGTCGGCACGCCTTGCTAGAGTCCGCTACCAACCGTGCAGGTCGGAGGTGATCCGAACTGTGACCAAGCCGACTTGAACCTAAGCGGTCGCGCACTTAAGGGAAGGAACCTACAAGGTCGGTTCGTAGGACACTGGTCGGATGTGATCCGAACTGGACTAGGAACGTGACCGAGTAGACTTTGGGCTTTAGGGTCCGTGCAAGGCCCAAGTGTTGAGCCTGCGATGCACGCCTATATAAAGTGGGGGTGCGGCACACTCATGCGGTTGATCGCTTCGGCGCTGCGACTAGGGTTTGCATGTGTTGCGAATAGCCACCTCCACTCGCCGCCGACTGTGTGATTGGACCTAGCAGTCCGCCGCATGGTGTTCCTCCTGCACGCGTACCTTTAGAGGCGGTGCACTTGCGCTGCTCCGGCGAACTTGTACGTGGGATCGGACGACCGGCTGTTCGAGGGAGATCGGACGAGGATGAGACGATTCACGCGGACGCGCTGCCTCAACTCTACTTCCGCAGCACGGCGCTGCGCGTCTAGTGGTAACAAACTGTGATCCATCTTCCATAGCATGTTCTTGGTTGTTCTGCGCGTAGGAAATTTTAATTTGCAGTCGACGCACCCTACAATAGATCCCAACATTAACCAATTCGAACCATCTTCGCTATCGAAGGTTCAAATCGGGCTGAGTGAATATATATTTAAGACTCTAATGATCGGTGAATATCTGGCACTTCTTTCCAATCAGATAGTGTCTCCAGATCTTCAAAGCGTGCACCACCGGGGCCAATTCCAAATCATGAGTAGGGTAGTTTCCTTTGTGTTGCCGCAGTTGTGGAGATGCATATGCACCCACTTTGCCATCTTGCATGAGTACGCACCCCAGTCCTCTGCTGGATGCGTCGCAGTAGACATCAAAACTGCGGTAGATGTCTAGAAGAGTCAATAATGGTGCCTATGTCAGCCTGCTTTTTACCTCATTGAAACTCTTCTCACATTCCTCAGTCCATATGAACTTCTTATCCTTCTTCAGAAGCTCAGTCATAGGCTTGGCGATATTTGAGAAGCGTTCAATAAAACGGCGATAATACCCAACTAGTCCAAGGAAACTCCGGATTTCTCAGAATGTGGTGGGTGCGGACCAATCAAGTACATCCTTCACCTTGCTTGGGTCCACTAAGATTCCTTCTGCCGAGAGGACATGCCCGAGGAATCCCACTTGTTGGAGCCACAACTCACATTTGCTGAATTTGGCATAAAGCTGATGGTCGCGAAGCCTTTGCAGAACCGCTCGAAGATGCTCCTTGTGTTCATCCTTGCTCTTGTATTAAATGAGGATGTCATCAATGAATACCACCACAAATTTATCCAAGAAGTTCATAAACACCTTGTTCATCATATGCATAAAGAATGCAGGAGCATTGGTGAGGCCGAAGGACATAACGGTGTACTCATAAAGACCATATCGAGTGCTGAACGCGGTCTTAGGAATATCTTCCTTCTTTATCTTGAGTTGATGATATCCAGTCCTCAAATCAATTTTTGAGAATACTTTGGCCCCATTAAGTTGATCAAATAGATCGTCGATCCTCGGAAGTGGATATTTGTTTTTGATGGTGACGTCATTCAGCTGTCGGTAGCGCCGTGTATTTCGTACCCGACAAACAAACCAGTAGAATGCGATTCTATGCATAACTTTGTTTTGCAGGTTTGATGTGAATAGTATGGCTCATGTGTATGTGATGCACGTGTGTAATTTATACGTGTCCTGCGTGTCATGTTTGTCAGCCGGCAGGAGCCAAAATGCTGTCATTATATTAACGACCTGTGTGTCGACTTGTGACTCTATGTAAAATTCATTACTAGTTGTAGTAGTTGGATAATAGAGATCAGGTTGGTGGCTTGGCGTCCCGGCGTGACAAACAAGATGGAGTTCGTAGATGGTCATCGGAGTCGGAGCTGACCTGGAAGAACGTCCATGAAGGAGCCATACTATTTCACAATATATGTCTATATGTGATTGTTATGCTTCTTTGTTTCTATGCATGTGAGAATGGTAGAATGATCCCTCATGAATATCAAGCGAATTGCCATCCCCGATGTTGCACCTTCGCACGTCAAGTACGCCTAGTAGTGGGCTCATAAAATTGAGGTGCTGCTGGGTGTCCTTGAACTGAAGGGTTCGTGTCGGACACGGACATGCACTGCGTCAGGTTAACTTGACAAGGCTATCAAAACGGTTTTGGGCCTTGTGACAAAGAAGGTTGGGATCCGGGGTATGAGATACCTTCCTGACCGACAGGAGTCGTATAGAGATGCGATTAGCAAGCAGTTGCTTACCGGATAGGTATGTTGGCTAGCAGTGATGCTAAAGCTCACTAGTCGCATGCGCTAGTCGGATCCTGAATCACTGAGAGTTTGCGGACGGATGCTGACTTCAGTGGGAGTATTTCTGTTTTGGCGAATTACTCTACATAAACACATTGCTTAGTGATTGCATATTTTCTGTTGTAGATCAATGGCACCACCTGCTCAACCCAACTTTGCATTGAAATCAATTCTGGAAAAGGATAAACTGAATGGAACAAACTTTACCACCTGGTATAGAAATCTGAGAATTGTTCTCAAGCACGATAAAAAGGAACATGTTCTAGAGGATCCGCTTCGAGAGGAACCTGCCGATAATGCTAATGCCACAACTAAGAATAACTACCAGAAACTCGTTGATGAATCAACGGAGATCAGCTGTCTGATGCTGGCTTGTGTGGAACCCGATTTGCAACAGCATTTTGAAAATGTTGAGGCTTACGATATGATCGAGAGTCTCAAGAGCATGTTTCAGACACATGCTAGGACCGAAAGGTTCAACGTCTGGCGATCGTTGATGGATTGCAAGATGAAGGAAGGTGATCCACTGAGCACGCATGTGATCAAGATGATCGGATATGTGCAAGCTTTGTATCGTTTGGGCTTCCCGCTCTTGGATGAGCTTGCTACTGATGCTGTTCTGGGTTCTCTTCCGCCCAGCTATGGGACGTTCATCTCGAACTATCATATGCATGGCATGGATAAGAAGCTCATTGAATTGCATGGGATGCTCAAGGTGGCAGAGCAAGATATTAAGAAAGGCACGCATCAAGTGTTGATGGTGCAGAAATCGGCTAAGTTCAAGAAGAGTTGGTCCAACAAGAAGGCTAAGGCAAAGGGCACGGAGATGGTAACCTCCGCCGCTACGCCGAAGTCTGGATCGGACTCAAAGACCGTTTGCTTTCATTGCATGGAAACTGGTCACTGGAAGAGGAACTGTAGCAAGTGGCTTGCAGAGCATGGAAAGAAGGCCGGAAATGCTTCTTCAAGCAAAGGTACACTTGTTAAATATGTTATAGACATTTACCTTGCTGACATACCTAGTAGCTCTTGGGTATTTGATATCGGATCGATTGTTCATATTTGCAACTCGATGCAGGGGCTGGTAAGAACTAGGCGTGTGGCACAAGGGGAGATTGACATCAGGGTCGGCAACAAAGCAAGAGTTGCTGCGTTGGAGGTCGGCACGATGCAGCTCCAGCTTCCTTCCGGATTCATTATGGAATTGAATAATTGTTATTACATTCTTGTACTTAGTCGGAACATTATTTATGCCTCATGTTTGATGAGTCAAGGTTATGAATTCAATTTAAGGACAATGGTTGTTCGATATTTTTGAATGGTATGTTCCAAGGCTATGCACCCATTGTAGATGGGCTATTCATATTGAATCTAGAACAGGAACCGGTCTATAACGTGAATGTCAAGCGGCATAAGCCTAATGAGATAAATCCGACATACTTCTGGCATTGCCGGCTTGGACACATTAGTCTGAAATGCGCGAAGAAGCTCCATGATGATGGGCTCCTAACTTCGTCTGACTTCGGGTCGTTCGAGACATGTGAATCATGCTTGCTCGGCAAGATGACTAAGTATCCTTTCGCAAAGAGTTGCGAGAGGGCGTCCGAGCTGTTGGAACTTATACATAGTGATGTGTGTGGTCCAATGAGCACGACTTCCAGAGGTGGCTATCAGTACTTCGTGTCTTTTACCGACGACTTGAGTAGATATGGATATATCTATTTGATGAGGCACAAGTTGGAAACTTTTGAAAAGTTCAAAGAGTTTCAGAACGAGGTTGAGAATCAGCTCGGCAAGACTATAAAGCTTCTGCGATCTGATCGTGGAGGTGAGCACATGACCCAGGAGTTTGATGATCATCTGAAAAGTCGAGGTATAGTACCTCAGCTCACACCTCCGGGTACACCATAGAGAAACGGCGTGTCAGAAAGGAGGAATAGGACCTTGTTGGACATGGTCCGGTCTTTGATGAGCAAATCGGATTTACCCTTGTCATTTTTGGGGATATGCTCTAGAAAGTGCAGCTTTCACACTTAATATGGTACCATCAAAATCCGTAGACAAGACACCACATGAGATGTGGACCGGGAAGAGTCCCAGTTTGTCTTTTCTAAAGATTTGGGGTTGTGAGGCATTTGTCAAGCGACTTATGTCAGACAAGCTTACACCCAAGTTGGATAAATGCATATTCGTGGGATATCCGAGGGAAACCTTGGGATATAGCTTCTACAACCGGGAATAGAACAAAGTGTTTGTTGCTCGAAATGGGGTTTTCCTTGAGAAAGAGTTTCTCAGTCGGGAGGCCAGTGGGAGGACGGTCCGACTCGAAGAAATTTAAGAACCACTTGGGGACGGCTTGGTTGGTGATGAGATCATACCGGAGTCAGTCAGGGAACCCGTAGTGGAAGCGGCACCGGAACCACGGAGGCCGGAAAGATTGCGCAGAGTGCGCGATGTATTGTTGCTAGAAAGCGATGAGCCAGCCACATATGCGGAAGTGATGGTGAGCCTAGATTTCGAGGCATGGCTGGAGGCCGTGAGATCCAAGTTAAAGTCCATGGATGAGAATCAAGTCTGGGACTTGGTTGATCCGCCGCCTGGCGTAACAGCCATTGGTTGCAAATGGGTCTTTAAGAAGAAAACCGACATGGATGGAAATGTTCAGATCCACAAAGCTCGGCTTGTCGCTAAATTTTATGGACAAGTTCAAGGAATTGACTACGACGAGACTTACTCGCCGGTAGCTATGCTGAAATCAGTGAGGATCATACTAGCTATAGCTGCATATTTCGATTACGAGATATGGCAGATGGATGTCAAAACGGCTTTCCTTCACGGAAATTTAACCGAGGACGTGTATATGATACAGCCCGAGGGTTTTGTCGATCCGACTAGCACTAGTAAGGTATGCAAGCTCAAGAGATCCATTTATGGGTTGAAGCAAGCATCTCGGAGTTGGAACATTCATTTTGATGAGGTCGTCACTGGTCTCGGTTTCATCAAAAGCGAAGAGGACTCTTATTTATACAAGAATTTAAGTGGGAGCTCGATAGTGTTTGTGATCTTGTATGTGGATGACATATTGTTGATCGGGAACAATGTTTCGATGCTAAACTTGGTCAAGGAATCATTGAATGGCAAGTTTTCGATGAAGGACCTTGGTGAGGCAGTCTATATTTTAGGCATTAAGATCTATAGAGATAGATCGAGGAGGTTGCTTGGTTTAAGCTAGAGCACGTACATAGATAAAGTGTTGAAGCGGTTCAACATGAGTGAGGCGAAGAAAGGGTTCTTGCCGCTCTCACATGGTACAAGGCTAAGCGAGACTCAGAGTCCTTCGACATCTGATGAGCGAAGCAGGATGAGTAGGATTCCGTATGCCACGGCAATCGGATCCATCATGTATGCCATGATATGTACAAGGCCTGATGTTGCTTTTGCAATAAGCCTAACAAGTAGATACCAGGCAAACCCAGGTGAGAGTCACTGGGCAACGGTAAAGACTATTTTGAAGTACCTAAAAAGGACTAAAGAGATGTTCCTAGTTTATGGAGGTGAGGAAGAGCTCGTCGTAAAAGGTTATGCCGATGCTAGTTTCCAAACCAACAGAGATGATTGTCGATAACAGTCCGGATTCGTGTACGTCCTGAACGGAGGACAAGTGCACTGGATGAGTTCCAAGCAGGATACGGTGGACGATTCTACCACAGAAGCCGAATACATTGCGGATTGTGAAGCTGCAAAGGAAGGTGTTTGGATCCGGCATTTTCTGGATGATCTTGGTATTTTCCTAGCCTGGGTGAAACCGTTGGACCTTTATGTGATAATTCTGGTGCCATCGCACAAGCCAAGAAGCCGAGGAATCACCACAAGGTTAGACATATAGATCGGAAATATCACCTGATATGAGAGATCGTAAAGAATGGTGATGTAGAGTTATGCAAGATTCACACGAATGCAAATGTTGTAGATCCGTTGACTAAGCCGCTTCCACAACCCAGGCATGAGGGGCACGTTAGAGCTATGGGCATTTGATGTCTATTTGATTGACTCTAGTGCAAGTGGGAGACTGTTGGAGATATGCCCTAGAGGCAATCATGTATGATGATATTTCCTATGTGTTTATGAATAAAGATAGTCCTTAGACATTATCAATGATGTGTATCAGCAAGTATGTGACTTCTTTGTGGGACTATGCATTGTATGATGACTGTCCTAAAAGGTCCCTAGTCGAAAGGGCTGTGTGGACACGCAGCCGACTAGACTAGCATATGACACGGTCGATGGCTTGGTCTCACTAGCCATGGAGCATTGGATGCTAACCGGATAATATGGACTTGGGAAGGTCTGGTCAGATTTGGCGTATTCGGATCCGAGTCGAGATAAGGTCCGAGTCGGACAGACCCAACTATGAGACGTAGCGATATGTCATCTGTGAGTCTCTAGTACAACATACGTTCTATGTCCTAAGACCTGAGCTGACGCATGTACTCGGGATGGTGACAGACTTGCTTTGGGCTGACCAAACGCTACTTCGTGACTGGGTAGTTACAAAGGTAGGTTTCCGGTTTGTCCAGTCCCATGTTGCGAGTCATGGTCGAGCAAGATGGGATTTGCCCCTCCGATCAGGAGAGATATACTCTGGGCCCCTCATGTGATCCGACCAGGATAAGCATGGCCATGCGACATGGATTGTGAGATAATCCGGTTTGTGGTCGGTATCACTGGAACGAGAAAGAGGTCGGGCTAGCACAAGGATGACAATCTCGCCTTGAGCCCGACAACATATATCGTGTGGCAAAGGGAACAGAAGTGTGACACGTTGTAGAGGTTCGCCTAACCAGCTTCATAGTCTGCTTGGTGGTCGGCACACCTTGCTAGAGGCCGCTACCAACCGTGCAGGTCGGAGGTGATCTGAACTATGACCAAGACGACTTGAACCTAAGGGGTCGCGCCCTTAAGGGAAGGAACCTACGAGGTCGGTTCATAGGAAACTGGTCGGATGTGATCCGAACTGGACTAGGAACATGACCGAGTAGACTTTGGGCTTTAGGGTCCGTGCAAGGCCCAAGTGTTGAGCCTGCGATGCACGCCTATATAAAGTGGGGGTGCGGCACACTCATGTGGTTGATCGCTTCGGCGCTGTGACTAGGGTTTGCATGTGTTGCGAATAGCCACCTCCACTCGTCGCCGACTGTGTGATCGGACCTAGCTGTCCGCCGCACGGTGTTCCTCCTGCACGCGCGGATACCATTAGAGGCGGTGCACTTGCGCCGCTCCGACGAACTTGTACGTGGGATCGGACGACCGGCTGTTCGAGGGAGATCGGACGTGGAGGAGACGATCCACGCGGACGCGCTGCCTCAACTCTACGTCCGCTGCACGGCACTACGCGTCTAGTGGTAACGAACTGTGATCCATCTCCCGTAGCATGTTCTTGGTTGTTCTGCGCGTAGGAAATTTTAATTTGCAGTCGACGCACCCTACCGTAGATCCCAACATTAACCAATTCGAACCATCTTCGCTGTCGAAGGTTCAAATCGGGCTGAGTGAATATATACTTAAGACTCTTATGAACGGTGAATATCTGGCACTTCTTTCCAATCAGATAGTGTCTCTAGATCTTCAAAGCGTGCACCACCGCGGCCAATTCCAAATCATGAGTAGGGTAGTTTCCTTTGTGTTGCCGCAGTTGTCGAGATGCATATGCCTCCACTTTGCCATCTTGCATGAGTACGCACACCAGTCCTTTTCTGGATGCGTCACAGTAGACATCAAAATTGCGGTAGATGTCTGGAAGAGTCAACACTGGTGCCGATGTCAGCCTGATTTTTAACTCGTTGAAACTCTGCTCACATTCCTCAATCCATATGAACTTCTTATCCTTCTTCAGAAGCTCAGTCATAGGCTTGGCGATCTTTGAGATGCCTTCGATAAAACGGCGATAATATCCAACAAGTCCAAGGAAACTCCGGATTTCTGAGAATGTGGTGGGTGCGGACCAATCAAGTACATCCTTCACCTTGCCTGGGTCCAGTGAGATTACTTCTGCCGAGAGGACATGCCCGAGGAATCCCACTTGTTGGAGCCACAACTCACATTTGCTGAATTTGGCATAAAGCTGATGGTCGTGAAGCCTTTGCAGAACTGCTCGAAGATGCTCCTTGTGTTCATCCTTGCTCTTGTAGTAAATGAGGATGTCATCAATGAATACCACAACAAATTTATCCAAGAAGTTCATAAACACCTTGTTCATTGAGGGAGTCCTGGATTAGGGGGTGTCCGGATAGCCGGACTACCATCGTCAGTCGAACTATCATTTGCTGGACTATCATCATCGATCGGACTCCAAGACTATGAAGATAGAAGATTGAAGACTTCCCCCTGTGTCCGGACAGGACTTTCCTTGGCGTGGCTCTATGTAACCCTAGCCCTCTCCGGTGTCTATATAAACCGGATGGCTTTAGTCCGTAGGACAAGAATCACAACAACCCTTACAATCATACCATAGGCTAGCTTCTAGGGTTTAGCCTCCTTGATCTCGTGGTAGATCCACTCTTGTAAACATCCACAATATCAATATGAATCAAGCAGGACGTAGGGTTCTACCTCCATCAAGAGGGCCCGAACCTGGGTAAACATCGTGTCCCTTGTCTCCTATTACCATCCGCCTAGACGCACAGTTCGGGACCCCCTACCCGAGATCCGACGGTTTTGACCGACATTGGTGCTTTCATTGAGAGTTCCGCTGTGTCGTCACCGATAGGCTTGATGGCCTCTTCAATCAACAATGACGTAGTCCTGGGTGAGACCTTTCTCCCGGACAGATCTTCGTATTCGGCGGCTTCGCACTGCGGGCCAACTCGCTTGGCCATCTGGAGCAGATCGAAAGCTACGCCCCTAGCCGTCAGGTCAGGTTTGGAAGCTTAAACTTCACGGCCGATATCCGCGGGGACTTGATCCTCGATGGATCTGAGCCACAGCCGAGCGTGCCGCGCTGTCTCGATGGGCATGACCTAACTCTGCCGCCGGACAGCACCTTGGAGGCCGCACCCGGATCCGCTCCGATTCATAGACCGGAGCCGATCGCTCGAATCGAGGACGGATGGCTGGACACCGCCTCGGGAGCCGCAATTTCTACGGCGATGGAGCCTAACACTTACCTTGTCCCACATAAAGCCCATGACTCCGAGGTGCCGGACTCCCTGCCGGACTCCGAGCCTCCTGCGCCCCTACCAGTCGAATCCGATTGGGCGCCGATCATGGAATTCACCGCCGCGGACATCTTTCAGCACTCGCCCTTCGGCGATATCATAAATTCATTGAAGCATCTCTCGCTATCCGGAGAGCCCTGGCCGAACTACGGCCAGGACGGTTGGGATGCGGATGACGAAGGAATTCAGATCCCACCCACCACCCACTTCGTAGCCACCGTCGACGATTTAACCGACGTACTCGACTACGACTCTGAAGACATCGACGGTATGGACGACGATGCCGGAGACTACCAAGAACCAGTGCCTACAGGGCACTGGAATGACCACCTCGTCATATGACATATACATGGTGGACACCCCAAAGGATGGGGACGGCGGAGAAGGAGCGGAGGCCGATTCCTCAAAGAAACAGCCCAAGCGCCAACGTCAGCGGCGCCGCTCTAAATCCCGCCACGGCAAGAATGGAGATTCCGGCACAGGAGATAATAACACCACAGAAAGTGCCGAAGACAACTCCCTCCAGCACGATCCAGCGCAGGAGGAGGCAGAAGCAAGCCCTCAGGAGAGGGCGGCAGACGAAGAGGTCGAGGATGACAATTACTTACCTCCCTTCGAAGACGAGGCAAGCCTCGGCGACGAAGAATTCGTCGTTCCTGAGGATCCCGTCGAACAAGAGCGTTTCAGATGCAGGCTAATGGCCACGGCAAACAGCCTAAAGAAAAAGCAACAACAGCTCCAAGCTGATCAAGACCTACTGGCCGACAGATGGACCGAGGTCCTCGCGGCCGAAGAGTATGAACTCGAAGGCCCCTCCAAAAGTTACCCAAAACGCAAGTTGCTCCCCCGATTAGAGGAGGCAGCATCACCAGCACACAATACGGCAGACCGACCACCTCGGGGCCGCGACAGAGAGGCGTGCAAGCCCTCCACCAAAACCGTACCCCGGCATCGCCCTAAAAGCAGGAAGCCACGGGGGAACGCGCCGGACTTGCGAGATATATTGGAGGACAAGGCAAGACAATCCAGATCTATCTATGGATCACGTGGACGCCCCACGACCCACGACGAATACCGTCGCACCGGATACAACCACTCCGGCCGGGCCGAACACAGCAGACAACGCTCTCTCGAGCTACATCGCGATATTGCTCAATACAGAGGTTCCGCACACCCACTATGCTTCACTGACAAAGTAATGGATCATCAAATCCCAGAAGGGTTCAAACCCGTTAATATCGAATCCTACGATGGCACAACAGACCCCGCGGTCTGGATTGAGGATTATCTCCTCCATATACACATGGCCCGTGGCGACGATCTTCACGCCATCAAATATCTCCCGCTCAAGCTTAAAGGACCAGCTCGGCATTGGCTTAACAGCCTGCCCGCAGAGTCAATTGGATGCTGGGAAGACCTGGAAGCCACATTCCTCGACAACTTCCAGGGCACGTATGTGCGACCACCGGACGCAGATGACCTAAGCCATATAATCCAGCAGCCAGACGAATCGGCCAGGCAATTCTGGACACGGTTTTTAACAAAGAAAAATCAAATCGTCGACTGTCCGGATGCAGAGGCACTCGTTGCCTTCAAACATAACATCCGCGACGAGTGGCTGGCCCGGCACCTAGGATAGGAGAAGCCGAAATCCATGGCAGCCCTCACATACCTCATGACCCGCTTTTGTGCGGGAGAGGATAGTTGGCTCGCTCGCAGTAACAACCTCAGCAAAAATGCTAGCAGTCCGGATACCAAGGACCGCAATGGCAGGTTGCGTCGAAACAAAAACAAACGCCGCATTAACGGCGACAGCAATGAGGATACGGCAGTCAAAGCCGGATTCCGAGGCTCCAAACCCGGTCAACGGAAGAAGCCATTCAAAAGAACCACTCCGTGCCCGTCCAATTTGGACCGAATACTCGACCGCTCTTGTCAAATACATGGAACCCCCGAAAAGCCAACTAACCATACCAACAGAGATTGTTGGGTATTCAAGCAGGCAGGCAAATTAATCGCCGAAAATAGTGACAAGGGGCTACACAGCGATGACGAGGAAGAGACCCGGCCGCCGAACAACAGAGGACAAAAGGGATTCCCCCCTCAAGTTCGGACGGTAAACATGATATACGCAACGCATAATCCCAAGAGGGAGCGGAAGCGTGCACTAAGGGACGTATACGCGATGGAGCCAGTCGCCCCAAAATTCAACCCATGGTCCTCTTGCCCGATCACTTTCGATCGAAGAGACCATCCGACCAGTATCCGCCATGGCGGATTCGCCGCATTGGTTTTAGACCCAATCGTTGATGGATTTCACCTCACGAGAGTCCTGATGGACGGCGGCAGTAGCCTGAACCTCCTTTGTCAGGATACAGTGCGCAAGATGGGCATAGACCCTTCAAGGATTGAACCTACAACGACGACCTTCAAAGGCGTCATACCAAGTGTCGAGGCCAATTGTACAGGCTCAGTTACACTGGAAGTGGTCTTCGGCTCCCCGGATAATTTCCGAAGCGAGGAGTTAATCTTCGACATAGTCCCGTTTCGCAGCGGCTATCACGCTCTGCTCGGACGAACCGCGTTTGCAAAATTCAACATGGTGCCGCATTATGCATACCTTAAGCTCAAGATGCCAGGCCCTCATGGAGTCATCACGGTCAATGGAAACATGGAACGCTCCCTCCGAACGGAGAAACATACAGCGGCTCTCGCGGCAGAAGTACAGAGCAGCCTTTTAAGGCAATTCTCGAGTCCGGCCGTTAAACGACCGGACACAACCAAACGTGCCCGGAGCAACATCAACCAAGACCACCTGGCACGTTCCGTGCACGCGTAGCAATGCGGCCCCAACCCCAGCCCTCGCAAAATTGCAAGACAACTCTCCGCGTACATAATTACGCCCTGGAGATACCATGGGCATAGGGGGAAGGGCACAACCACAACAGACCCAGAGTGCGGTTCGACCACACCAGGGGCTCCCAAGTGTGTCTCTCTTTTTTTTGTCTTATTTTTCTCTTTTTTACACAGAACTCAGTCCGGCGGCGAACCTGCCGAACTCATGATGCAACAGCCAGGGAAGGACAAAGGCCGCGACGAACACTCAGGTGGTCTCCATCACGAGCATTAAATTTGATAAAATACAACATTCCGCGGCCTACCCCTGGAGGGAGACGCATTTAATTCGTCCAATCCCTTGCTTTCCGCACTATTTGTATCGTTCCGCACTGATAGCATATCTTCTCGAATAAAATGCAGCACTTTTTGCCTATAATTGCATTAC
>LR880971.1:41071579-41088106 GCA_904067115.1 Aegilops sharonensis | reverse complement strand
CTGTATGCATATATGTTCATGACGATCTTCTGTTTCCTTCATAGCGTGTCTAGCTAGTCCTCTCTATACGTATGTATAGTATGTAGCGTCGACCAAGCACGGACAAAAGAGAGGACACTTCTCTCTATTAATTAGCTAGCTAACACAATATATGGAACACCTAAATTAAACCCCCAAAACCCCCAACCCCCCCCCCCTTAAAAAAGAAAAACCCAAGCCACAGAAATGTTGACGCGTGGATGCCTATTGGTCCCTGTTGGTGCCACCAACCGGGACCAAAGGCCCTCCTGCCTGGGCTCGGCGCACAGGCCACGTGGAGGCCCATCTGTCCCGGTTCTGGACTGAACCGGTACTAAAGGGCCAGGGCATTAGTACCGACCCTTTAGTCCCGGTTCAGGAACCGGGACTAAAGGCCCTTACCAACCTGGACAATAGGCCCTTATTCTACCAGTTATAGAGGACGAGCAATGAGTATTCATTGTTTATTTTTGATGAAAGCTATTGTCTCCACTGTTACTCCTTGACTTTGTCAATGCCTCTCTCTCCTCCACATAAGCGGGGACTACTTGCTATGCATGCAGCGGGCAGCTAGCGTCTAGAGGGGCCAGGGCGGTGAGAGCGGGCTCCGAAAGCGGTCCGGACTCCAGCATGGCCCACCTCACATTATCACCATATATTTCTTGGAGTCCATGCGCGGCGGGCGGGTGATCTCTTCTCCCTCCCCCGTTTCTCTCTTCTCAGCCGACGCCAGCCGAGTGATTAGATTTCGGCTATCGACGGTTTATTCAATTACGGTCCCACATGTCAGTGAAATTGCAAGACAACGCATGTCCCCTTTGGTGAGCGGCGTGCGAGCCGGACTGTCGGGGTTGCGATGCGTACGAGTCGTAAGTGTGCCGCCTTTTCCTTTAGAACTTGCGAAGCGTAACATTTTTGAGCGATCGGTCGATATAAATCCAGAACAAAATGAGGCGGACGGTGCTTTCCCGCTCGTTAGGCGGGCTAGTTTGAGTGATATGACGTGCTACAGTGCCGTCCACTTGCTCCATTTTTATGTAAGCAAGAGTTTACACTCGTACGCGGGAGGAGTGCGAAACACCGCGGATCTGATTTTGATCGAGGGATAATTGTTCCCTGCCAAACAATGGAGGATTGTTAGCGATTATAGCATGATAGTTAGGGCATCTCCAGCGATGGCCAACAATTTTATACCGGCATCTGTCCGAGGACACTGATGGATGGCATCCGATGCTGCCCGCATACCTTTCGACAACTATATGAACTAACCGGACGAAATTCGTGCAAACAAAGCAAATTTCAAATTAACCGGATGAAATTAACCAGATGAAATTCATTACATTTCGAAAACTTTTCCTACAAACTGGACGAAATTCATTACATATTTCGCACAAACAGTACTAAACCTACTGTAAACCTAATCTAAACGATCGCCGGCGCCCAACCCCCAAGTCCGGCCATGAACCCAAGAAAGCAGGCCATTTCCTTTGCCTCCTCCTCATCCGCCTCGATAACCTCCTCCTCCGGTCGGAGCACAAGGTTATGAAGAGTTCTGGCTCCACGTCGCCGTCAAGCGGCTAATCAGCCGCAGATGTTTACCTCACCAAGCTTGGCGTCGACTGAGTGGAGTAGCGGTGGCCTTCCCGGGACGAGAGCGGTGGCGACCTACCGTGTACTACTGTTCCTCGCTGCCGGCTGCGCCCGCGCACGCGCGCCGGCTTCGTGGTCGTGGCGGCGGAGGGCGGCCCGGGGGGTGCCGGCGATCTTCTTCGTTTGCTCCTATGACAGTACGTCGAAGAGAGATTTGGAGCGCGCCCGGAGCGGAGCCGCCGATGTACCTCGTCTGCTCCTGCGACAGTACGTCCAAGAGAGCTTCGGAGCGCCACGAGGCCAAGGTTGAAGTGGTGCCGACAGAAGGAAGGGACCGGAGGAGAATAAGTGTGGGTCTTTGGCTATGGCTGGGAGCTGGGGCTCAAGTTAATATAGAGGGCGAATGGCAATGAGCCGCGGTAGACGGATGGACAACTGGCGCCGGATTAGGTTCGTTGGACGTGAATGTGGACGCTGCTTTAGTGACTTAACTGCAGATGCGTTTGGGTGACTGGCATGTGGGCCCGACGGGTGTCTGGCCTGCATATCAGTGACACACCAATTGCACCTACAGTTAAGTCTAGTGAATGCGGCATTGACATTCTGGAGAGATGGTGACCGTTTCAGGCGCATGCGGACTGTTTGACTGGTCAACCATACAAATACAGAGCTATACGCTGAGCCAGCGACCCTATAATCACCATATCTCGTATACAATGATCAAAGTGAGCTATCAAGACAAGTTCGATGACCGCCAATGCATTTTACTCGGTAATAAATGACCAGGATTGAAGGGGAATCCTAATTTGCTTCGCATTCTGTCCTTGAGCTCTTGACAAACCAATGCACTATACAGTTGTCCGGCCACTCCACCCCAGAGCTCTCACCAAGCGTCGTTCATGCCACCGTGCCGCACACTAACCGGTAAGGCAGCGATGGCATCCCGCCGCGCCGAGTTCCTCGCCGCCCACGAACGCACACAAAATGGTAGGGAAGTGATGGCATTCCACCGTGCCGAGTTCATCGCCGCTCGCGACCTCACAACTATGTGGGAGGAATTTGAAGATGCCAAGGCCGAATGGGCGGTAGAGCAAGAGGCGGCCAAAGCCGCACAGAGGGAGCGGAAAAGTCAGAAAGCACTCAAGAAAAGAGAGGCCCGCCGCTGCAAGAAAGAAAAGGACGCACGCGCTGCTGCGGAGAGGTCGGCGGAGAACCAAGCACGGTGTGGTGTCGCCGACAAAGCCAGGAAGGAGAACGACGGCGTCTGGCCAGCATGTGAGAAGTAGTAGTACTAGTAGTTAGTGTGTGCGTCTGTGTCTGAGTACGAGCATGTACCAGGACTACTAGTTACTACTGTAGTTTTTAGAGAAAACTACCAGTACATTAGCCTAGACTAAGTGAAAAAATTCCTATCCTATGCATCAAATGGCATCTCTTTCTCTATAGGTATTGAGATGCATGTCATCTGACTTCCTATGATTTTCATATTCCTATCCTATGAACGAAAGGAGGCCTCTGTTGGAGTAAATACTGTAGCTAGCAGTACTGTTGGTACAGTAGTTTTCTTCAAGAAGCGGAATTCAACGAAGTCATGATGGTTCCTTCGTCCGAGCAACTTCAAAGTGGGAAGTGGGCCTGTGATTTAACGGCTCATTAGTCATTGTTACTGCGGCGCAACGACCTGGGTGACTCTCCCTTGGAGTTCTGCGTGCATGGCAAGTGGACCAGGATGGTCGACGTCCCACATGTTGGCAAACGGAAGTATTATTTCCGATATCGAGGAGCAAGGAAACCGCGTGGTATAGTATCACTACTGATTGGTTCGCAAAAAAATAATATTACTCCCGATTTATAATTATTTTTTATTTCGGATGAATGCTAGCGTTTCAACTCTTACGACGAAGGGTGCCAAACACGGCACGTGCTGGATGTCCCACACGTCAGCGAAAGGAGTGGGACATGAACAGCGTGGTAGAGCCCAGCGTAAAAAAAACAGCGTGGTAGAGCGTCTCCGCTTCTTCCACTTCTGGGTCGGAGACCACACGTAGTAGTACTTAGCTGTATGAACGATACAAAGTGCGACCTGGAGAGAAAGACACGTCTAGTTGGAAGGTCTCGGGGCATACACGTAAACAAATATAAAAGTTAATATGTGCCTCCAACTAATATAGTAGTAGTAGAGTACTTAGACACGTACTCCATAACATCACCGTGCATTGCACGTACAACATTTAGTGGTAGTACATAGTAAGAGACAAATGCCGCCAAAGAGTTCCCTTCTCGACCTACTTTTGGGTCTTTGGTAGAGTGTATGGAGGGTGCATGAGTCCATACTAGTTTAGCACAAATACACTAGAAGCATGCATGAAGAGAGCAGGCATGAAGAGGGGTGTTGAGTTGAGCATGCATGAAGAAGGAACAACTATGCTGAGACAAGAACGCAACCAAACACACCCTGTATGCCACACATGTTCATACCATTTGTGCCTTTCTACTTCACTTACTGCGCTACATTACTCAGGTTCGTACGTCCACTCCTGGGTACATGTCCGTCTCGTAGTTCCAGTGCCACGTGTTCTTCATATAGATGGAACGATCGTTGCATAACACGAGCGCCTTGATGCTAGATGTCTCGCGTGTTGGAAAAAGGATGAACAAAGCTCACGTAAAAAGATAGAGTGGAAGAACATAGATTCCGGACGACCGAGAAGGAGCAAGGAACCTCGTGGTGGAGCGTCTGCACTCATAATATTTAATTTTATTCAGCGATATAAAATTAACCAATCATCTCCAAAGTGGACTGGAAGAGTACGAAACACGGCAGCCCAGTGTAGTTACATCATACTAGTACATGGATAACCCACGCTATCACCATATTTCTTGGCTTCCGTGCGACACCTATCTCTAGTAATCCAGCAACCTGTATCGCTTCTCCCTCCTCTCTCTATCAAAGTGCGGCGGGCTGGCGTTTCTGCCGTCTATTGAGGTCGGTTAACTTTCACATGTTAGCGACATGCCAAGAGCATTCTAAAAAAAATTCCTTTAACGTTCCATTTTCAAAAATAAAAAAGTCCTTTCACGTACAAATTTGCCTATATGCTTTGAGCAACTTGCATGTCCTATATTGCTCCTGTTTGATACTCTAACTTAGCTAGAGGTTAGACTAACTCATGACTAACCCTGAACTAACTGTAGCCAAAGAGGTGTTTGGGTGACAGGGTTAGATTGACAATAAATGCACTTCATGGAGAGAGAAAAGTGATTTTTCAGTGGTCCCAATGAGAACTATCTCCAGCTAGCACCTCTTGGGTGGGATAGTTTTTTTTGTTGGGTTCGGAGCAACTTGCTCCAATTTAAACCCCCAAATAGCTCAAACTAACTCTAACCCATGGATCCAAACAGGGCCTATGGCCAGTCTCGACGCGGAGCAGTCGCGTGCACCGGGAAGCGGCGCTCTCTCGGCCATCGCGCCACTTCAAAGCCGGCGCCAGTGAGAGGTCGCCTCCGCTCTGGCCGGGTATTAATGCGGCACTGACGCCCCAGGCGGCGCTGACCGTTTCATGGGGGAAGCGCGTGCTGGCAAGGGAGTATAGGTTTTGAATCGTTTCAGGTGTAGTAGTAATGGTAGTTTGCAAAACTACTCAATTATTGCACTCAGTTTCCTAAGAAATTGTGGTAAAAGGTTACTTCACAGCGCGCTTCCCTTCTCCTTCCTGCTCGTGATTTACGTGGCCATGTTAACGTGGTTGTGTCAAAAAAATGTCACTTCCTGCTCGTGATTTGCGTTATATAATTACAAGCAAGATTCTCGTGCATTGCACGGAACATCAATATGCATTTTTTTACAAAACAACTATTGTGATTGACCCATGTAGGAGTAATCCCATGTGTAAAAACTAATGATATCTCGAGAATTTTATCGGAAAACTGGTATCTCGAGAATGTCATCGAAAAAATGAAAGATGAGAGATAAGGCGAGGAGGAGTGGAGCGTGGTGGTGACTGGTTGTCGGAATGGGCGGAGGCATGGGGATGGACGGCGCCGGCAGGCGGCAGCAGCCACCATGCATGCTAGATTGTTCCAGAGACTTATTCCTTTTTAATTGCTGAGCAATGAGGTTGCAGGAGTTAATGATGTGGAGAGAGGTGCGGGTATCTTTTGTAAAATTGTCATAGTTTGCTTCCTATCCGTCAGATATGGATCATATGGTCTATATTACAAGATGGAAGGCACACCATCATCGCTAACTCATTTTTTTATAAGGATGTACAGATGATAAGTTTGCTGACTACTAAAGTAACACTACTAGGGAAAAGCCTAGCAGCAGCGCGAGTTTTGGGCCTATTAGTAGCGCGGGGACCGGCGCTACTAATAAGGCGCTACAGCTAACGTATAGCAGTAGCGCAGGTTTTTTTTGAATTTTTTCTAAAAAATATTTTGATTTTTTCCCTAATTTATGAATTTCTGAATTATTTTAACCTCAAATCTCTAATCACCCCTCATCGCTGCTCAATTTAATCTCTAATCACCCCTCATCATTCCAAATCATCTAACTTCCCGGACGATCACCCATCCTCTCACTAGTCCAGCCTGAGCACGCTTAACTTCCGGGTTCTATTCTCCCTCCTTTCCAAGTCTGCACTTGTTGTTTTCCTGACAATAGTAAGATGTCCATCCTATTAACCTCAGGAATTTAGCTTGAGCATGAAGTCACACATTTCACTATTTGAGTTTGAAACTATTGTTCTAAAAAATTAGTAACACTAATATATCTTGAATAATTAGTTTGACCACAGTTTGACCAGATTTGACCAAAATTCAAAAAAACAAAAATAATTATTTAGTAACACTAATATTCTAGAATAATTAGTTTGACCATTGTTTGACCACAGTTTGACCACACAGTTTGAAATTTTTTCGATTTTTTCCACTCTAGATCTTAAAAGCCCCGTAACTTTTTTTCTGTTTCGTTTTTGAGGATTTTGAAAATGTTTAATTTGGATGTAACTTTTCGAGTAGATGATTTTTCATATAATTTTTTTTTTCATCCGAGTTAGTATGCAAAAGTTATGCCCATTTTTACAAATTCTCGAGAGATTTTGCAAATAAAGTCGAAATTCATATTTGCAAATTTTCCCAACAACTAGACCACATATCACATGGGAAACTTATTTTCTTTTATTTTTTTGACATTTTCGTCATTTTCTTTTAATTTTTTTAAAACCGAAAAGGCGATCCACAAGGGGGGAGGGTAGAGTTTGAAAATGGGACCTTTAGTAGTAGCGCGGTTTTTTACCCCATCGCTACTACTATGGCACCACTTAGTAGTAGCTAGGGCTAGAAACCAACGCTACTACTAGCAAACTTAGTAGTAGCGAGGTTTTAAAAACCCGCGCTACTACCATGGCATGTCCCGGGGGGCACGGTAGAGACCGCTTAGTAGTAGCGAGGGTTAAAAACCCACGCTACTGCTATCAACTTAGTAGTAGCGAGGTTTAAAAACCTCAGCTACTGGTAAGTAGCAGTAGCGAGGGTTTTTAACCCTCGCTACTAGTAACTTTCTGTGTATAGGCTTTTCCCTAGTAGTGTAAAGTGGAATCTGTCCATGTTATGCAAGTAAATAAAGGTGATTGTTTATCATACGGGTAAGGTTGGATGAAGGGTGGTAGGAACAAATGCTCCGCCTAGAGCATGTGTGTGTGAGATGGAGTCTTAGTGTGTGTGGTGTGTGTGTGTGTGTGTGTGTGTGTGAGAGAGAGAGAGAGAGAGATGGAGTCTTAGTTTGTGTGTGTGTGTGAGAGAGAGAGAGATGGAGTCTAAGTGTGTGTGTGGGGGGTGCGTGTGTGTGTGTGTTTGTGTGTGTGAGAGAGAGAGAGAGAGAGATGGAGTCTTAGTGTGTGTGGTGTGTGTGTGTGTGTGTGTGTGAGAGAGAGAGAGAGAGAGATGGAGTCTTAGTGTGTGTGGTGTGTGTGTGTGTGTGTGTGTGAGAGAGAGAGAGAGAGAGATGGAGTCTTAGTGTGTGTGGTGTGTGTGTGTGTGTGTGTGTGAGAGAGAGAGAGAGAGAGATGGAGTCTTAGTGTGTGTGGTGTGTGTGTGTGTGTGTGTGTGAGAGAGAGAGAGAGAGAGATGGAGTCTTAGTGTGTGTGGTGTGTGTGTGTGTGTGTGTGTGAGAGAGAGAGAGAGAGAGATGGAGTCTTAGTGTGTGTGGTGTGTGTGTGTGTGTGTGTGTGAGAGAGAGAGAGAGAGAGATGGAGTCTTAGTGTGTGTGGTGTGTGTGTGTGTGTGTGTGTGAGAGAGAGAGAGAGAGAGATGGAGTCTTAGTGTGTGTGGTGTGTGTGTGTGTGTGTGTGTGAGAGAGAGAGAGATGGAGTCTAAGTGTGTGTGTGGGTGGTGCGTGTGTGTGTGTGTTTGTGTGTGTGAGAGAGAGAGAGAGATGGAGTCTTAGTGTGTGTGTGGGGGTGTGCGTGTGTGTGTGTGTCCCGGGGTCCTCTGTGGCGGATGTAATTTAAGTGTGCATGGCTTCATCATAGAGAGGTGATGTGTATGGCAGAGGCCACCAACGATGGGGTGCGAGAGAGAAAATGCCCGTAGGAGGGAAGAGAAGGTGCGTGCGCGTGAGAGGAGTCGACATCGAAAGAACGTGTTTGTTCGAGAGACACCACAGAAGACTACTATATATCGATGGTGCATGTAGGCAGGAATTAAACAAAGGGATGGTCTTATTGGTTTCGTGGATATAGGGGAAGAGTGAGAGGCGCGCAGGGGGGGTAGCTAGAAGGAGATTGTTAAGTGTGAGTGTGTGTTTTGCCCATCCAGGCGGAAGTTATGTGCACAAAAGAGGAGAACGATTCGATGTGGTGTTAGGGTTGAGGGTAATTAACTACGTATGGAGACATAGAGACCTTGAACGTGCATGTGTGAGAGGTATACATGTATACGTGGGATGTGTGTGTGTGCACGCGCGCATGATCGAGATAAAAGAAAGAAGACATAAGTCCTAAGATCAACGACATGGGAGAGACGGATCGGTATGACAATATGCATGCATGCGAGAATGTAGGGAAGAAGGCCCGACAATTGAGCATGTGTTTTTGTCTTTAAGAGATATTGGCGTGGGCTGGAGCATGCATCTATGGCGAGCAGAGGGGGTGAGGCGCAATGATTGTGCAAAAGAGATCAACCTATAAATGCATATGTATGGATAGACATATATAGTGTGGGTGATAGGAAACAAGACTCCGTGTGAGAAAGAAATGTTGACGGAGAAACTACAGATAGATACAGAGTTGGAGATGCTAGCTAGAGAGACATCCGTTAGTTTGGTGTCGGAGATGACCATCGGGTGGTTCAAAGGGTGAAGTTATATATGTGTGTGAGAGGGCACTTGACTGCATGCATGTAGA
The DNA here is from genome assembly GCA_904067115.1 of Aegilops sharonensis. Classification (NCBI taxonomy): domain Eukaryota; kingdom Viridiplantae; phylum Streptophyta; class Magnoliopsida; order Poales; family Poaceae; genus Aegilops; species Aegilops sharonensis. The sequence continues at coordinate 41,079,095 of LR880971.1, read as the reverse complement.
GAGAAACATACGTAGTGTGCGTGATAGGAATCAAGAGTGAGGGCGAGAAAGAAGGTTGATGGAGAAACAAATAAATAGAAAGATAAAGATGCTAGCTAGTGTGTGCTAGAGATAGGAGTCGGGTGGATCAGAAGGATGGGTTATGTGTGTGGGTGTGAGAGAGAGATAGAGAGAGGGTGCATGTGAGTCACATACAAACAAATATCAGAGAGAAATGAGATCCAGAGAGACGGAGTTTTGTGTCTGTGAGAGAGAAAGATATTTCACAACGAGAGTGATAGCTAGAGAGACATATGAGGGAACGCCAGATATCTCTAGGGAGAGAGGGTGTGTTTGAGCGACATACAAGAGAACAATGGAGAAATATGAGACCCTGGGAGACAGAGTTTGTGTTTGTGTGTGAGAAAGAGATATTGAAGAGGAAGAGTCGTAGGTTCTCATATCTAAGGAGCGAAAGACATCTCTGTATGAGGGGTGTGCGAGTGGCACACATGGGAATAGTTGACAAAAATGAGACCCCGGGAGACAAAGTTTTGTGTTTGTGTGAGAGAAAGAGATTCCATATGGGGAATCATAGCTAGAGACACATAGCAGGGAGCGAGATATACTTAGAGAGAGATAGAGTGATGAAGGTCGATGGAGAGAGTACCGTCAGTGTGTTACGAAGATAAAAGATCATTGTCGACATACGGGTAGCACGAGAGATGCCTGAGAGACGATGAACGTGTATAGGTCCAAAGAGATAGTCCTATATAAGCATGAGTGATAGCTATATGAGACGAATACCTGGATTAAAGGGGATTCAAATATTTAAACTGGAGATCACGACATCGATAATATCATAACGCAAATTGGTGTATCAAACATGCATATTCATTTGAATTTGGGCACACGTGTAATGTTATATAGTTTATCAATATTAGTGATCCATAGATTCTTCAATTACAAACAATGCATGGTTTATATGCAATTAGTGTCTAAACGGGATTACACTATATGTTGCGTGTGTGAAACACATTATACATATTTGAGAAGTTAAAATAAACCTGCATGAAACACACATTAATTGGAGACAGTTAGCGAGGAATGCATACATTGGATTTCAACATAAAGTGGTTTCAAATATTTGAAAATCCAAATTGATGCATACAACCTTATGAATCTGAGATCATGCCATTTGTAAACTATATTTATGTATAAATGGTGTTGTGCTTTTGAAAGTATATATGTAAAAAAATGATGTATATAGAATGTACACTACTAGGGAAAAGGCTAGCAGCAGCGCGGGTTTTAGGTGTATCAGTAGCGCGGGGTGGGGCGCTACTAATAAGGCGCTACAGCTAACATATAGCAGTAGCGCGTGGTCACCGGCGCTACTGCTACACAAGTGTAGCAGCAGCGCGGTTACTGGGAGCATGCTACTGCTAGTAGCTCTAGCGCCCTTTGCAACAACGCGCTACTGCTATAGCGGTGCTGCTGCTAACTTCTATACACTCGCTACTGCTAATTTAACAGGTTTTTTTTGGGCATATTTGTTTTGTATTTGAACAGGCTTTATAGAAGAATCTTTAGCACATAGAAATGTCATCATGATACACATACAAATGCCTGCGAGACCATGAATATAATCATAGCATATACATACAGATAGTCTCATCATAATCATCATCCAACACAAAGTGGTCTCTCATCATCATCTCGAAAATAGCGATACAAGTCCTTGATTACTTGCAAATACATTGTCATCCATCTAAACAATGGTATACGCGAGAAGAGCTATCACTTTGAGTACATGAGTTCGTATCCCTCTCTCGCATTAGCGTGAACCTAAACTAACTACTGCCTGTCGCTCGGAAACCGGAAACTGGCAACACCTGGGCCTAACACTCCGGCCACTCATCATATATATACTCCTGGCGTAGCACTTCTTCGCCATCGATGATCTATGCACCTGCATCGTCACATGAGTCGATGATATGCAACATATATAGTTGAGCAACAGAAAGAGACAGACTTGACAAAAATAGAAACAACATATCATAAGCATAAATAACAAAGTTCATCGTACCCAAAATGCCCTAACTAGAGTGATCTTCGCTAGTCGAGGAGGAGGACGGTTTAATTACATCACAAATAAAGTTTCACTGCGCATAACTCAATGTTTTGTCATACGGAAAGTATGGACTAAACAGACACATTGTCATATATCGACGATCACTCCAACATCCCGTGCCATCCATCGAGGTCAGGGAGATAGTCCCCGAGCTTAGTGAAAGGCTTCATGTCGAGACGCTGAGAGGCTATCCATGTTCGGACGTCTTCCCGCGACATTTGTCCTTCTCCGTAGAACATCCCTGTTTTTTCCGCGACCTCTTTCATGATGATTTGGGAAAGTTCGCGCTGGATGTTATAGAACTCAGCTCGAAGTCGATGATCCTCGATATCTCCTATGTCCTTTGCCCATTACAGAATATGGGCATCGCCAGATGTAGGTGACATTTGAAGGTTCTGGTGATCCCGTCTGTACTCCAGCATGTGGTGTAGGACATAGAATCCATCATTAAGAGAATTGTTCGGTTGCTAGATGCAGAAGAAGTCGGTCTTATGGCCGAAGGCGGCCCTGCCGCCCCTTCTCTTCTTGTCCATAGCCTCTCCACCCCTTGCTTCGTAGTAAAACATAGCACTGTCGAGAACATCTTTGATGTGGGTGTAATCCTTTTTTTGAATGTTCTTCGACGAGTCCAAGTAAAGAGCGTGGGAAAATCGGGGTAGAGGATGATGAGGACGGCACGCCCGCCGCTGCGCAAAATAAGTACACCTAAAATTAATTAGCCTCCACAGTGCAAATGAATTATTGAAATCGAAGGAAGGATAGCAGCGCGGATGACTTACACGGGATGATAAGGTACGAGAATCGCCTCCTTGTCCTTATTAGCGAGCATGAAACTGACGATGTAATCCCTCGCGTATTCACACTGCTCTGCACAGACTCCCAAGAAGCTCTCGTGCATGTAGTACGGGTCAGCGACACAGATATGACGTATCTGCTCAACCCCAATGATGTAGTTCATGTGCAAGGCATAAAGGCGGACAAACGTAAAATCCAGCTTCTTCACGTGAAACATGTCGAATATGTAATCGAATCGGAGGAAGAACTTATCCGCAGGGAAGCTCTCGACGTACGACATTTGCCGCGGAACGTTAACCACGTACAGTGGGTATCCTGGATCTTTCGAGGCGATGAGGCATTTCTATACCCGCAGCACATCGTCATGAAGTCTCCTTAGATCGCCGAATCTGGCCCGTAGCGCTGTTGCACGTAGGATTGGTTGACCGGGGATATGCCATTTATCCGCATCGGGGATATCTATACGGTCCTGAAGCCGAAGCTGCTGAGGCGGCTGGATCATAGAATCAGCTTTTTTGCCTTTCCTCGCTCTGTTCCTAGACTTCTTTACTACCGGAAGGTCGTCAATAATACGTTGAGACGGTAATTCAGGCACCGACTCATGATGCTCAAACCCTGAGGAGGCGCCAGTATAGACATACTGTTCAGCGCCATCGTCATCCTCATCCTCATCCATGGCGACGTCATCAGCGACTAATGGAGCCTCCTCCTTACCCCGTCCGCTATCACACAACCCGACACCCGACGCTAATTGGGTAGGTGGGGTGTTGATGTTCATACCTTGTTGAGGCTGCGTGCTCGTGGGTGTGCTCCCGGCCGCCTCCAGACGAAGCAGACTCTTTGGCCACAACAGGACCCACCCATTGCAACAATCACCAAGCCGCCGCGGTGTCTCCTCGTCATCCACCAGTAGTGTTGGAGAAGGCAAATTCTCGTGGCCCGGTTCGACACTGGCCATGGAAACCTTGAAGACGTTCGGGGGGATCGGCTGGCTGTGGAACAATGGTTCCTTCGGCTTCATTATCGTCGCCTTCCCCACGGCCACCTTCTGGTCGCCGATGGTGTACAATATGGTGCACGGGGTTTCATCGGCCTGCAAAGAAATGTCTGCGACGTGAGAAATCCGAAAGGCAACGAAAACGGGAGATTATACATTTATATTGAAGGAGGCCGGTGTGACAGATATCTTGAGGGCGTCGAGCTCAGCCAAAGAAGAAGCACCGCCGAGCACGTCCGGTGCGGGAGCCGGTGCGGGAGCAGGTGCGGTAGCCGGTCTGGGAGCAGGTGCGGGAGCAGGTGCGGGAGCAGGTGCTCCCAAGAAGTCAGCAAGGGGAAAGTCCTCTGCATTTTTTTCTGGATTTTTCCTTGTCCAAGTGATAATGCCCGTCACCAAGGAAGTAGACAAATCTGCAACCACCTGTTTTGCGGCAGCTACCGCTGTTGCGATTGTCTGAGATGATTTCTTCTCAACCGCAATCTCAACCTTCTTGTCGATGTTTTCTTCAGTTAACTTCCGTCTTTCCTTTCTCTCCTCCATGGTCTCACGGTAGTACTTCTTCCACGTGGCGCCGTCTCCGACACCGTGCACGCGTCCATACGACGGTCGAGTATCCATCGATTGTCGTTTCAATATGTTCAACGCCCGGTTGAATGGAGTGTCTCACTTGGGCCTCGCCAATGCCTCAGACGGCGAGTCGCTTTCGGCCGCAATCCGGTGCTGCTCTCTCTGCAGAAGGCACAAGGATCGTTTACAAATATGACTAACATGTGCAGTCGAATTGATCAGAAACTAAAATTACCAGCAGTGTCATGAACTCCGTAATGACCGGTGTTGTCTCGTAAACCTTCTTCAGTGGATCCCAACGGTGCCGGGCCCTCAGGACGTCACACTCCTGCGGGACGGTGAAATCCGCCAAGGGGTCTGGGATGCCCAGACTCGCGGCTTCCGCGTCCTCCTTGGCCCATTTGGACCTCTTCCGCCGTAACCACGGCTTCCGAGGTGGTGTCTCCCAATGTTCCTCTTTTGAAGCCCCTTCATGTACTTAGACTTTTTTTTGGCAGCTTCGGCCTCGCAAGCCTCCTTGAATATTTGAAACTGCTCTTCCGTGATTGTCGGATTATCCTTTACAATATCGGAGTAGGGTTGCCCGTCGGTGATCTTTGCTTTCACTCGATTTTTCCAAGCGGCCAACGCGTCGCTAAACTTGGTCATGGCGTGTTTGTTTATCTTCTTCATTGCCGGGTCCTCGTCTATATCTTCATAATCCTTCTCATTCCGGCCCGGGAACAAGAATATCTGGTGAAACTTCTTTAGGAGGGAGCTCCTCATATTTTCTATCTTCTGTAGTTTCTCATCATTGATGGTGGCAGTTGTCCGTACGATGCAGCCAATTTAATTGCCGTAGCACGCGCGCGCTTCCCCGGGCGCCTTTGGCTCAAAATTGCCATCGTCCACCTCCGTGACCACCAGTCTAGTAGTCTTGAGTTTGTTAGGAACCCGTTGCCTCTTTGCTTTCGGTTCTACACCGGCTCCGCTCCCCGAGGCAGCACCGGTCTCAGCGCCGGTCTCGATGCCGGTCTGAATCTCAGCGCCGGTCTCAGTCTCAGCACCGGTCTGCGTGTCGGTCTTAGTCCCCGATGCCACCGGTGGGCCCAGCAACAACATCGGTTGATCGTCGGTACGGCTAAAATATTCGTCTGCCGCCAAGTAGACGTCGTCGCAATGACCAGAACCCTGTCCTTCATCGTTGCTAGCCATGTTTCCTATGATTAAATCTAGTCAATTAATTCTAGACCTAATAAAATGAATAATGACATAAAAAAGGACTATTGTTTTGCAGGAATGTTGACTCCTTCCTGGTGCGGCAAATCCTGGGCACTCGATATGTCCTAGTTTGTAGCACAAGTCATGCCGAAATTCACGAAAAATTTCGGCATGACCTTTGCTAAAAAGTGGACAAATCGAGAACCTGAAATTTGCCGGAACAGAAATGAATCAACATTCCGGCAAAACATAGTCCACTCAGCATCATTCCCTGGAAACAACAAAGCCACTTGGGCACAATCGAAGAACTTCAATGAAAAGATATAACATGACCACTTCAATGAAAAATAAAATTTGCCTAAATTCTTTTCCTTGAAAAATAGTGGTCTTTTCAAAAATCAAAAACCTTTCAAAATGACCTCACTAAACACTTCTCTGCCTAGGACAGAACCCAAATTATGTTGATCTAGCTATTCCTCTCTCTCACACAAACACACATTATTATCTCTAACCCTTGTCTGCCTAGGACAGAACCCAATTAAATTGCAAAGGAACTCCATTTCTCTAACCCTTCTGACCTAATGCTCTAAAATAAAATTTTCCTCTAACCTAGTCAACCTACTTAACCTAGCTTGTTAATCCAACGAACCTAATTAACCTACCTATTTAACCTAGTTAGTTAATCTAGTTTACCTAGATAATTAACCCTAATTAAACAAGTTAACGCAGCTAGTTCTCTGTCAAAGCCCAAAATAAAATTTTGCAGTAATTAACATAGATAATTAACCTAATTAAACTAGTTAACCTCACTAGTTCTCTGTCAAAGCCCTAAGTAAATTTTTGCACTAACCTAGATAATCTTATATTTACTAATTGGATGCATCATACGAGCTTCCACGTTAATCCACATCATTAAAAATATCTTAACCGTCTGGTCTATATAATTGATCTATCTTAGCCTTACGATTAATGTTATTGTTGTAGGGAAAATAAAACACCCAAACAGGTCCAAGCTGCACGCAAACCTTTTTTTCGTTAATCCCTACCACATGCGAAAAGCCTCCATGTTATAAAACTAACCAATTGGAAGGCTCGGATTTAATAAGCGGCTGTGGAGTTATATTCTATCCTGCTTGAGAGTCCTAGAGGCTTACGTTTAGTACTCAAACATAAATTCACTAGGTAAGAAAAAAGAATAGGATTACCATCATGTACGCAACCCTTCCTGCTCACGTAAATGCCCAAGCTCCTGTATTTTGTGAAGACCTTCTCCCATGGACGGAGCCACCATCAGGCCTTTAGCCTAATCCGGTGACAAAACTTCTGCCTTTATCTCTCGCTCATAGATTGTCACAGCCCTAGAGCTTGCTTGTAACTAGTGGCATTGCATCCATGCATCATGTTTAAACTTATTTGAAACTTGAAATGGGGATTGCCTAAACCCTAGCATTAAAGGAATTCAAATAGGTTCAACCAAAAATATTTTTCAGTGAATTCAAATGGCTTTAGAAAATGTTCATCATTTCTGGAAAAATGCTTTAAACCAGAACCAGAGGTGCTGCACATTTTTCATGTCACATTTGGTCACTGGATTAATTCATATGGTATTTGCATTTGGGCATTTAAATACTATAAAATATTTTAAATGCTCAAATAATCATAAACTTAAATGTTTGCTGTTGGATATTTTTCCAAGCAGTGGGCTTGAGCAAGTTTCATGATTTTTGGGTTGGTATTAGTATTTTTAATAAAGCCCTAAAGACTACAGATTAATAGAAAAACAAAACAATTAAAAAGAGAGAGAGAAGCCCAGCTTACCTGGCACAGACACCGGCCCAGCTTCC
>LR880971.1:41056859-41066976 GCA_904067115.1 Aegilops sharonensis | reverse complement strand
TGCTACAGCCCGAATTCATACGTTGATGACCGACATGCTCGATGTGATTCATGTATGCCTGTCCCCATGGGTTAGTGCCGCTTTGGGTTCACGACTAGCCATGTCGGCCCGGGTTCTTTGTCATATGGATGCTAGCGACACTATCATATACGTGAGCCAAAAGGCGCAAACGGTCCCGGGCCATGGTAAGGCGACACCCGTGGGAATACCGTGCGTGAGGCCTCAAAGTGATATGAAGTGTTACCGGCTAGATCGATGTGACTTGGGATCGGGGTCCTGACAGCGTTGGTATTAGAGCCTGACTGCCTGTAGGACTACCAACCAAACTGGTCGAAGTTGTGTCTAGAAATGCTTTAGTTATGTAAGGGAATTGATTGTGGAAGGGAACGTAAGGCTCTTTTTACTCCTTATACCTCATGGCCCTCTGATCTGAGTCAACCTCTTATCTTCTACGGGGTTTAAGAACTAGGCTTCTCATCTATCTATCAGGATGACGTGTTACTAATCCATAGACTTTTAAGGTTGTTGGTTTTAAGCTCCAGTTTAGTCCCTACTATTTCTGTATGTTAACTGTTGATCCCGGAACCTTGATATTGTGATGTTGAGTGGTTATGCCACAATTTTTGCAGGATGTCTCAAATCATTTTGAGCATTTACAGCCATTATGCTGTCCGAGTCATCCCAGGTCTCTAAATAATCTGATGCATATGCAATCATTTCTTTCCATTCCAATGTCCTTTATGGTCAGAATAAGCACACTAATCGGTCTGTTGAGGTACTCCGTTGGCTTGACAAGTATGTTGGAGTTAGTATTATGACCCTAGGTGTCTTCGAGGACCACTCATAATTTAGCAATGCTTTTGTATTCCTAGTGTGATGATTCCGGCCATTATTCTTGAAAGCATCCCGTGATGCCATTTAATAGTAGGCATTCTACTCCTGGGTTTCTGAACCCGAGATTCACCCTACTTCATGTTGTTAGTATTGCTAGTTCCTTTAGGATATTAGTAACTTTGCATTGGTCCTTGAGGTCCGTCGTATTTCCTTCTTCCAAATACCATGAACTGCTTATGGCAGAAGTTCTTTTGAGCCAAAAGATCACAACCAGGGTGCTCTTGAGGAGTACTCCATTCTATATTGTGACTCTGCCAGTTCTACTTTCCTGCATGGGTTATCCGGAAGAAACCTGTTGAACTTGGTTCGACATACTAACCTGTGCATCCACAACTCAGAAAATTATACGTTCCTTTGGGTTGTTCCCTTTAGTTGTATTCCGACCCTCCTCTATCAGTTGATAACCAAGAGTATGTGTGCATTTGTGTTCATCGATGCCCTATACTCTTGTGGTCCGTCAAGCCATTCTGTCCTGAATGACTTGGACAAACAAACTCCAGTACCTCATCCATATCCAGGATTGGGTCAAAGCAGTTGTATTCCGCAGATCAAAATGCCAATTCAGCTTTTGTTCTGTTCTACCCTGAAGTATTACCATCTTCATGTCAAGAATGTCATGAGAATTGCACCTTCCCTTATGAATTCTTGATGCAGTGATACTCTCGCCATCATCCTTCATTCCTCAGTTCCGTGTTGTTGTAACCGGAATGCCGACAAGTGAATTGTGATGTGTGAAATCAATACTCCGAGCAACTCGTTGCTTGGCAGCTAATGGACAATATTCTCATTCTTAGCGTGTTGGTTATTAAATCATCATCCTAAGATTGATCGTGCTACCTAGTCCTTATTTCTGGTGCATTCTTTGATTGTTGAGTTAGGATTTTGTCAAGTCCTCACTCATTTGATCATATCGTCTTGCCCTCATAAGCAAGATTGTTCTCGAGCTTAGTAACATACCGGTGGTTCGTGACTTTCCAGATATCTTCTTGGAAGTGTTACCGGGTTGTTTCCTGACTGTTATGTTGAGCTCGTGATCAAGTTGGTTTCTTGTGAACCACCCTTCTCCAAGAATCTGTGTTGGATATCCCTAAGCTAGTTGGTTAAGCTAGACAAGAATTTGGAGAGTTGGAAGATAAAAGCTTTCCTAACTTAGTTCATTCCAAAGGGATATTCTTGTGTAGTGTGTGTTGAAGCAAGATGATATCTTCATTGATTGTTCTCTGTGATCAGTTGCTGGACCTATTGTCCTATCAATCCTTTGATTTGAGTGTGGGCTATCGTCAAATCAAGTTAGAACCAACGATATTCGTAATGTTGTATTACTCGTGGTTGATCCCTTGAGCATACACCATTACATCTTTTGGTCTGACCAATACTATCACCGTGTTCACATGATGGTGGAAGTCCAGTGATATGGAAATTCCGATGAGTTGCTGTTGAGCCCATCAGCAGCATCTTGTCTTCCCCATGATTCATGTTGACCATCAAACCTAGTGTTGAAAACTTTGTAAGCAATGCCTTCGTGTTCCGTTCATGAAGCCTATGCTTGGATGGAAGAAGTGACTTCCTCGAATTCATGTGCTTTAGGTGTAAGTTGCCGCCATGAATTTGAGAAGGATTGTTTTTGTTTCCTCTGGAATCGTCCCAAGTCTGTCATGCATGTGTGAAGTATTATATGGTCTGATAGACTGATCATCTTCATTTCATATGAATTTCCTAGCACACCAAGCCACTAACTGACTTGTTCAAGGAGAAGAAGTTCCTTCTTAAGAGCATGCCTTATGCAAGGACTTCGTTATCCTCGATGATGGTTCCCAACCTGAACTCGGTAGTGTTTTATTATAAGACTACTAGGTGGTCATGCTTGTCTAGGACAGCATGTTCACATGGGTGTAGCAAAACCAGCTCATGTTTTGGAGCCTGCTATCGTAGTTCATATCCCGAGAATCTCGCGACATCATCTCGTCGATTTGTGTTGCAACCCTTCCTTTTCAGACATGCTGAGTCTGAAGTATCCTATCACCAATCGGATCTGAATCTCAGGCAGATATGATGGTTGGAACATTCCAACAGTTGCATTTCGTTCCCAGCTTGCACCGTCATTGTGCCATTTCACTATGGGCTGCCTTCTTAGTAATTCTTGTTCAGGATCATCCTCAAAAGTGGTCTTACCATGGGTCCCCTCCACCTCCAATGATAAGCAAAATCATCCATTGCGTTGTCTTCAACAAGGTAGTCCACATCATCCATTCTAGTCCGAGTATGTCCTTCTTTCGAACTCCTTCAAATGATCGATTGTGATTGCCTTAGGCTAGTATAAAGAGTTCCAACGATCTATGGATCAAAAGTAATTCTTTTTGCCACTTAAGGGAACAGCCCAACGAGTCACCTTTCCTAGGGTCTCCCGTTATGGAATCATGGCAATCATCTCCTTGTTACTTTGAAACCATGCACCATTTTACTTAAGCGTGGAGTGGTTGCCTACCAATTTGAACCTTCGTCATCCATTTCTTTACCATCATTCATAATGTGTGTTTGGTGTCTCAACTCAAGAGTTGTTCTTACGTCTCACTCCATGAACTGATCTTGAGTTGCTCGATCTTCAAGAAGATTAAATCCTGTAGGGTTTCCCCCTTCTTTCTGCTGTCGTGTCGAGTGAAGATCTCAAAAGCAAAAACGTCAAGACCAAGATGACGGAGTGAATCAACATCTTAGAGAAGGGCAAATGGATCATGAAGATTGTGATAGTTTTTTGACTCCCCTTTTCCTTTTACCTCACGTCTTGAATCTCGGGGCGAGATTCTTGTTTAGTGGGGGTGAGTTGTCACAGCCCTAGAGCTTGCTTGTAACTAGTGGCATTGCATCCATGCATCATGTTTAAACTTATTTGAAACTTGAAATGAGGATTGCCTAAACCCTAGCATTAAAGGAATTCAAATAGGTTCAACCAAAAATATTTTTCACTGAATTCAAATGGCTTTAGAAAATGTTCATCATTTCTGGAAAAATGCTTTAAACCAGAACCAGAGGTGCTGCACATTTTTCATGTCACATTTGGTCACTGGATTAATTCATATGGTATTTGCATTTGGGCATTTAAATACTATAAAATATTTTAAATGCTCAAATAATCATAAACTTAAATGTTTGATGTTCGATATTTTTCCAAACAGTGGGCTTGAGCAAGTTTCATGATTTTGGGGTTGGTATTAGTATTTTTAATAAAGCCCTAAAGACTACAGATTAATAGAAAAACAAAACAATTAAAGAGAGAGAGAGAAGCCCCGCTTACCTGGCACAGACACCGGCCCAGCTTCCCCCCGCCCCCCCCCCCCGCCCCCCCTCCTCCCCCCCCCCCCCCCGTGCTGGCCCAGCTGGTGGCCCAGCCCACCAGCGCCTGCGTCTCCCACCTGTCGCCAGTAGGACGAGAGGCGTGCGGCCGACGTGCCCGCCCACGCGCAGGCCACCTCCACCCTGCCTCCTTCCCCCCCCCCCCCCCGTGCTGGCCCAGCTGGTGGCCCAGCCCACCAGCGCCTGCGTCTCCCACCTGTCGCCAGTAGGACGAGAGGCGTGCGGCCGACGTGCCCGCCCACGCGCAGGCCACCTCCACCCTGCCTCCTTCCCCCCCCCCCCCCCGTGCTGGCCCAGCTGGTGGCCCAGCCCACCAGCGCCTGCGTCTCCCACCTGTCGCCAGTAGGACGAGAGGCGTGCGGCCGACGTGCCCGCCCACGCGCAGGCCACCTCCACCCTGCCTCCTTCCCCCCCCCCCCCCCGTGCTGGCCCAGCTGGTGGCCCAGCCCACCAGCGCCTGCGTCTCCCACCTGTCGCCAGTAGGACGAGAGGCGTGCGGCCGACGTGCCCGCCCACGCGCAGGCCACCTCCACCCTGCCTCCTTCCCCCCCCCCCCCCCGTGCTGGCCCAGCTGGTGGCCCAGCCCACCAGCGCCTGCGTCTCCCACCTGTCGCCAGTAGGACGAGAGGCGTGCGGCCGACGTGCCCGCCCACGCGCAGGCCACCTCCACCCTGCCTCCTTCCCCCCCCCCCCCCCTGGACCCCCCCCCCCCCCCCCCCGGCCCCCCCCCCCCCCCCCCCGGCCCCCCCCCCCCCCCCCCCGGCCCCCCCCCCCCCCCCCCCTCGCCCCTGGACCTCTCCTCTCTCCCCCGTGCCTCTCCCCTCCTCTGCTCCCCTCTCGCGCGCACCACCGAACGGAGCCCGTCCCCGCCGCTCACTGCCGCTGCGCCCACCGCCGTTTCGTGGCACCGTGGCCGTGACCCCGAGCTCCTCCCGGACCCCAAGCCCCTCTACGCCGACCCTCCGCAGCCCGGATGCCCCAAGACGATGCCGCGGCTTCTTCCCCGACCACGGCCGCCGTATGCCTCCGTCGATTCGGCCTCTCCGCCGCGCCCCCGAGCCCACTAACCCTCCCTACGAACTTGCGGTGAGCCCCTGAGTCGTTTCCCCCTTCTTCCCTGGTCGCGTTTGACCTCTAGGCCATAGCTCCGCCTTGCCCGAATTCCGGCCACCGCCGCCGTCGTGGTTGCCGTCGCCTCAGGCCACCCCAGGGCCTCCCGCATGTTCCATTAGATGCGCGCGAGCGCCAGACACCCTCAGCACCCATCCGCGCATCGAATGGACGCCGAAGCCACGATTCCGGTGTGCCTCCGCCGTCGGCTGTGGTCGTCGCCGGCCATGCTCCGGTGATGATGACGTGGCGCGTCATTAGCAGTTAATCACCTACTAATTAGCCACATGAACCACTTACATGTGGGCCCCGAGCCTAATTAGGTTAGTTCAATTTTTCTGTTTAGATTAGTGCTAACCTGTGGACCCCACGTGTCAGACTTTGACTTAGTCAAGTCAACGTTGACCGGTCCCACTTGTCATCCACCCAAACCAGCCAGAGACACTAACCAGTGGGTCCCATGGGTCAGGTTTGACCTGGGGCGCCTAGTTGACTTGCTGACGTCACAGTGACGTGGTGCTGACGCCATAAATCATTTTCTAGATTTATAATAATTCAGGAAATTCCAGAAAATGCCCTAAATTTCAATAAATCATAGAAATTCAACCGTAACTTGGATTAAAATAATTTATATATGAAAAATGATCAGAAAAATATGAAGAATCTGTTTATGCCATGATCATGCATGTTTGAACAAGTTAACCTCACTGAATAGGATGAATCATGACTAGGGTAATTTATGAACTAGCATTTGGAGTTGGAGTTTAACCTTGTTTGAATTCCACTTCAATTAACCTGGCTAGATATTGCATTAGGTGTATTCAGTACCTTAACATGACATCTCATTCATGTGAATGTGCATTGCATTGATTGTGTTCTTTCTCAGTTGCCGGTGTTTGTCCCCTCTCAGTAGACGACGTTCCGACGATTGTTCGATGACACCGATGAAGAACTATATTATCTTTAGAAGTGCCAGGCAAGCAAAACCCCCTTGTTCATTCTGATATAATCCCACTCTCTCGCTCCTGCTCTATTTTACTGCATTAGGACAACAACGACTCATGTGTTACTTGCTGCGGTAGCTGAACCCCTTTATCCTCTGCATGACCTGTCATTCCACAGTAATTAGATGAAACCCACTAGCATGAGTAGGAGTTGTTTGAGCCATGTTGTGCCTACTCGTTCATGCTTGTTGTCATGCCTGCTACTGCTTAGAGTTGAGTCAGGTCTGATTCATCAGGAATTAATTGGAATGGTTGTGTGAACATGTCCTACTGTGTGTGAGCCAAGTGTGTGAACACGATTTGGTAAAGGTAGCGGTGAGAGGCCATGTAGGAGTACATGGTGGGTTGTCTCATTGCAGCCGTCCTCAGGAACTGAGTTCTGTGTTTGTGATCCATGAAACAGCTACTACCACGCATTGGGCCCGAAACCAATGGACCCTCTCGGCTTCTTAACCACCCTTGTCCTCAGTCCGGGAGTTGCAAGTAGTTTCTGGTGTTTGTAGCATGCTGGGGGCCGCACGCAACGCTGACCTTAGGGGTGGGTTGTGTTGCGGTAGGCACGTGGCCCGGTGTACCGATTCGCCCATTTAGTGTCTCGGGAACCCTGCACACATCGTTCGGGGCTGTATGGGAAACCTTGGCCGGACTCCCTGCGGATGGAACCCGAATAGGCGATAAACCTGGACTAGGGACTTGAGTGTTTAGGTAGGCCGTGGCCGACACCCACGTTGGGCTTCCGCTTGAAGGTTGCGAGTACATGTCGTGTAAACGGCGGTAAGTGGTGAGAGCGAGTGTGAAGAAGTACACCCCTGCAGGGTTAATATGATCTATTCGAATAGCCATGTCCGCGGAAAAGGACTTCTGGGTTGCCTATATCAGTTCATAGACAAGTGAAAGTGGATACTCTAAAATGCACAAGATAAGCGTGAGTGCTATGGATGGCGTTCTCGTAGGGAGACGGGAGCGGGTCCATAGTGGTTTATTGATATGGTGAATATGTGGACTCGTGTGCGCCACCTCAAAAGAGTTACTTGCAGTCATAGTTCAGGATAGCCACCGAGTCAAAGCTGGCCTGCTGCAGTCAAACTCCACCACCCCCTTTTGATAATGATGCATATGTAGTTAGTTCTGATGTAAGTCTTGCAGAGTACAATTGTACTCACGTTTGCCTATTTTATGTTTTGCAGAGAGACGTCAGTATCGCTAGTAGTTCCACGTGGACTTCGACGTTTAGCTTGTTACCTCAGCTACGATCTTGTGCCTCGGCAGGATCTGGTAGATAGTCAGGCTTCTCAGCCTTTTCATTTATAGTTGTCTGTACTCAGACATGTTTAGCTTCCGCTTGTGCTTTGACTTGTATGCTCTGAGTGTTGGGTCATGAGACCCCTGTTTGTAATATCTCGCTCCTCGGAGCCTAATGAATAAATATTTGAGTTGTAGAGTTATGTTGTGATGCCATGTTGTATTTACACATACTAGTCAGCAACCCGTGCTTCTGCACGGGCTAGATATAGTTCCTCTTAACGTTTTTATGCAATTCAGTATTGTTTCAATAATGAAATTTTGAAATGAAAGAGTCAACTACATGTACAAATAAGCAATAAAATTTATATTCTTGTATATTAAAGGCAATTTTTTATTAAAATATTGTTCAAATTAGTTAAAAATGGACTTAATTCAAAATATAAGACCTTCTATATTCGAAATGATGTCCAGTTTGTATATATTAGAAGATTACTTTGCAATGAGATTTGCAACTGCAATGTATTTTCGACAAACAATTTCAACATTTTTGGCAAAATATATATTTACTTCAAATTGTCGAAGAGAAATGCAGAGAATCCTAATATGCTTCTGTTGTTCAAAAATTTCTTGCCAAAATAATAGGAGTAATGTCCAGCCTTTGATAAAACATCAAGGGTAGGCACAGTTTCATAAAATTATTGTGGTACTCATGGTTATTTTCTTAAATTTTCCCTAATTTTTTTACTTAATTGTAAACATATCTAACTTGTATCAAACGAAACAATAGAGTATATTGTAATACTTAAAAAATTTGAACCATTACTTTTAATTTAAACTAGTCGTCAACCCGTGCGTTCGCACAGGCTAGACAATTTTTAAATAGATGTTTCTGAGTTATAGTTTTGCCAACATTTGTTGCATGCAATATTTATAAGCTATGGAATTTGAAATAATAATTGAACACCGTTTTAAATCGTTGCGAACATGCAACAGTGTGTATTTACTATCATGTGGAAAAACGATATATATTCTTAAAAGGATATATATTATTGTCAATGAATTCATGATCGTAGAATTTACATATATCTATGGTTCACATAATTATTTCAAAGTAATGTCTTATTTTCATGTTCTATTTTGTACAGGAGTGGTTTGTAGATATTTACTCGCAGTACATATGAAAGCATGTTCAGAAAATACAGAGCGTAACAATGAAAAATATACTACATGACATCATGGAAATACTCACCAATATCTTCATCTGCATATTTACTAACTGAGTGTTCCCAAGCCCTAAAATATTAGGTAACACATGTCTTACTTTGAATGTACATGTAGCTGTGTACCCCCAAACTTTACACTACATCATAAAATAGATTTATTCGTATGATACGCTGGAAGACAAATGCACTCGCACTTTTCTGGACTATTTGCTATTTCAGATGCACAATAAGTAATTTTGTTTCATAACCCACTAAATATTTGAAGTCCAGTGTTACATATACATGGACATTTGCATGCTTGAAACTTCCAGATTTTTTTTTCATATTTAACAGATGGATTTATTATTGAAGTACTGCTTGTCTCCGGTGGCTAGATGTGTTTGTCGACCTCTTGTACATCCCAATAAGCAGGAATTAGCCCCTGCCTCAGTTCTCTGTGAAGTGGTGCAACCTGAGTGCACACCTGGAAAGCTGAAGAAGATCATCGTGTTTAGCGACAACAGTAAAAAGAGAAGGAGCCGGACGGATGTTGTCCAGAGAGAGAAACAGAGGACTATTGGCACAGCTCATGACTCATGTCGCACGGCTAATAAGAACCTAACTTTCGTCTATGAAGAAGACATATACATACAGCCAAGGTCAATTCCTAAGCAGAAGATAATCTTGATTGATCCCACTTAAATACGCTTGTACGTAACTACGTATGCGCATACGTATGTACAGGTAATTCAGATCGATTCCTTTCGTCTGCTAACACATGCACGTGAGAGATATGGTTGATGGAAAAAGGAACCTGATCGTACTGGCATGCAGCGTTGACTTGTCAACGGTGATGAAGCAAGCTAGCTTGATTCTTTCCCGGTGCGATCGGCATGAAGCTTTTCCAGCGAGATAAGCACGTAGAAGCCAGCCTCGATTGACCTAAGTAATTGATAGAAGCCAGCGGCGGCGTGAGCTGAAGACATGATTAAGAGAGAGATCGGAAAAGAGATTCATATTTGTCATCTTTTCATCCTTACCGTCAAAGATTCATCACCTCATCTAACAATCCTACGGTTAAAAGCTAATTAGATGTAATGACCGGAAAGTGTTTCTACGTATATTAAATAACAGATCGTTACTTGTAGTTTTTTCCTTCAAGGGTCGTTACTTGCAGGTTAGCTCTTCTTTTTCTCCACAAAGGTAACGTAAGGTTTCAGATTACCAAATATCAAATTTTCTTCTAGGGTACTAAAATACCATTGCTACGTGTAGGTGGGCTCTTTTTTTCTCCACAAAAGTAACGTAAAT
>LR880971.1:41004356-41022218 GCA_904067115.1 Aegilops sharonensis | reverse complement strand
CCTCTTAAGAAAAATGAAATACTTGATATCTTTTATAATGGACTAACCGATTCTTCCAAGGACTACTTGGATAGTTGTGCTTGTTGTGTTTTCAGGGAAAGAACAGTCGACCAAGCTGAATTGTTATTGAATAATATGTTGACTAATGAAAATAATTGGACCCTTCCTGAGCCAATTCCTGAGCCAATTGAGCCAACTCCTGAGCCTATTCCTAAACCTACTCCAAAGAAGAGGGGTGTTCTATTTCTCAGTCCTGAAGATATGCAAGAGGCAAAGAAATCAATTAAATAAAAAGGTATTAAAGCTGAAGATGTCAAGAATTTACCACCTATTCAAGAAATACATGGTCTTAATATACCGCCTGTCGAAGAAACACATTGTCTTGATAACCGGACACAGGTAGTAAAGGTAAATTCTCTCTATAGATATGATGAAGTTGAAATTCCCTCTACTAAATTTCATAGCCCATGCTTAGATGAATTTGATGACTTTATGGCTAGACAAGAAAGTTTTAGTGCTTATGTTGGTAGAGAATTAAAGAATAATGCTTTCGAGATAGGACGATTGAGTGATTATATGGCTAGAGTTAAAGGTGAACTTAAACTCAAGTTGAGCAAGTACTTAAAGCTCAAAATGATTTGCTTGATGAATTAAATAATAAACATGACTTTGCTGTTAGAGTGGCTACTAGAACTGGTAGAATGACTCAGGAACCTTTGTATCCTGAAGGCTACCCTAAGAGAATCGAGCAGGATTCTCAGAGAAATAACTTAGAGGCACCTAGCTCTTCTAAAAAGAAGAAAAAGAAAAACGATTTGACTTTGCATGCTTCTAGTGAACCTGTTGTAGACACACCTGAGAATCCAAATGATATTTCTATTTCTGATGCTGAAACACAATCAGGAGATGAACATGAACCTAGTGCCAATGTTAATGATGATGTTCATGTTGATGCTCAACCTAGAAATAATGATGAAGTAGAGGTTGAACCTGCTGTTGATCTTGATAACCCACAATCAAAGAATAAACATTATGATAAGAGAGACTTTGTTGCTAGGAAGCACGGTAGAGAAAGAGAACCATGGGTTTAGAAACCCATGCCCTTTCCTCCTAAACCATCCAAGAAAAGGATGATGAGGATTTTGAGCGTTTTGCTGAAATGATTAGACCTATTTTCTTACGTATGCGCTTGACTGATATGCTTAAATTAAATCCTTATGCTAAATATATGAAGGATATCATTACAAATAAAAGAAAGATACCGGAAGCTGAAATTTCCTCCATGATTGCTAATTACACTTTTAAGGGTGGAACACCAAAGAAACTTGGAGATCCAGGGGTACCAACTATACCATGCTCCATTAAAAGAAACTATGTTCAAACTGATTTATGTGATCTTGGAGCCGGTGTTAGTGTTATGCCTCTCTCTTTATATCGTAGAGTTGAATTGAATAAGTTGACACCTATTGAAATATCTTTGCAAATGGCTGATAAATCAACTGCTATACCTGTCGGTATTTGTGAGGATGTGCATGTTGTGGTTGCAAATGTCACAATCTTAATGGACTTTGTTATTCTTGATATTCCCGAGGACGATAGTATATCGATTATCCTTGGTAGACCCTTTTTGAATACTGCAGGAGCTGTTATTGATTGCAACAAAGGCAATGTCACTTTTCATGTTAATGGTAATGAGCATACGGTACACTTTCCGAGGAAACAAATTCAAGTTCAGGGCATCAATTCTATTGGAAAAGTTCCAACTATCATTATTGGAGGTTTTGAATTTCCTCTTCCCACTGTCAAGAAAAAGTATGATATTCTTATTGTTGGGGATGTTTATATCCCCGTTGAGGTAACCTAGTGTTATTCGAAATTTCTCTGGTTCCGTGTTATTCGGAATGAGGTTATTAACAAGACTTGATCAACTTTGTTAGTGGATTCATTTTGATGATCATGAGATGGATGAAACTAGAAGGCACAATCTTCTGTACCCTCTTTTTACTTTCTGTTATATAGAATAAATAAAGCAAATATAGTATTATTTGTCTGTTTTCTGAATTATCTGTGCAATAAAAAATATCCCGAAAATAAAAGTGCTCCAAATGCCCTGCAAATTTAGTATGATTTTTTATGGAATATTTGAGGATTTTAGGCACTGAAAACACTGCACGAGGGGCAAGCACCTGGCCACGAGGGTGGAGGGCGCGCCCACACCCCCTAGGCGCACCCCCCTGTCTTGTGGGCCTAGGGTGGCACCCCTCCACTTATTCCTGCACCCACACACTCCATCTTCTTCCCAAAAAAATCCCCATCCAACTCAAGCACGAGTTCTAGCTCATTTTGCTGCGATTTTCGATCTCCTTGCTCAAAGCTCCATTCACAAAACTACTTTGGGAGATTGTTGCTCGGTATGTGACTCCTCGATTGGTCCAATTAGTTTTTGTTCTAGTGCTTTATTTATTACAAAGTTTTGCTACATAGGTGACCCTGTTCTTGAGCTTTCATGTCAAATTTATGAGGTCCCAAGTAATTCTAATGCATGATATAGGCTCTAGGCACTTGTAGGAGTAGTTTCTACCAATCTTGTTTAGTTCTATGCACTTTTATTTTGAAGTTACTAAAATTTCAGAAATTTTCTGAAAATGTTAACGAGATTTTTGAGGGGCTCTTCTAGCCAAGGCTCCCAGGAAAAACAAGCTAACGAGAAGGAAAAGGCCAAGTATAATCTTCCTCGCATAGCGGAAGTACGGCCGTGTGAATGGCCCTGTGACGATTTCTTGAGAGAAGCCACAATTTATGAAGACTTTTATTCTTTGATCGAGAATGCAGGCCTCACCGATTTCCTCCACGACCGGACTAATCATTAATTATCTTGTCACGTCGGAAGCGGTGTACGCTCATCGAGGCCAAGCATCCACTCCAGAGCCTGAGCCTGAGCCGGAACCTTCACTGGACCCTTATCGTGCATCACCTTACCAGTGGGATCTGGAGGAGATGGCCAGCCAGTGGTATCCTGATTACACCCCTCAGTACACCGGGGAGAGTAGCCGCGGTCCTTGGCAATAGACCAACTTAGGCCAAAAGCCTAAGCTTGGGGGAGTACGTATTTCTCACCAACTTTACATTCATGTTCACACACTATTCTAGTTGTCGGTGCTCATACTCTTTCATTTTATTATCCATGCTAGTTTAATTTTCTTTTTCTGGCTTTCTTTTTGTGTGTTTGATAAACCTTAAGAAAAAAACCAAAAAAATTTAGTTAGTTTAATTTCCATGCTTGTAGTAGACTTAAAATGAAAAACCAAAAAGATTTCTCGTTCTTCTTTTTACTTGTTGGGAGCTTTCCCGTGTAAATAGTTTTATTTCTTTTCTTTCCTTTGGGGGTCGAGAGTAGAGGACCATATAGAAAATGTTTAGTGGCTCTCATATGCATGATTGTTTATTTAACTTAGAGCCCATATTACTTGTCTTCTCTCTTGAGTTGAATGCTTGCAGATTCCAGCTTAGTCCAATGCACGTGCACTATTATTATTATACACATCGTTCAGTCATGTAAGTGAAAGGCAATAATGACGATATATGATGGACTGATTGAGATGAGAGAAGCTGGAATGAACTCGACCGCTTTTGTTTTTGTAAATATGATGAGTTCATCGTTCATGAGTCAGCTTATTATGAAGTAAACATATTTGCAATGACATTTAGAGATTATAGTTGCTTGTGCCATGCTTGATTAGCTATGAGTTATAATGGTTTACCTTGCGTGCCAACATGCTATTAAAATGATTATGATGTGGTATGATGGGATGGTATCCTCCTTTGAATGCATTGAGTGACTCGACTTGGCACATGTTCACGCATGTAGTTGAAACAAATCAACACAGTCTTCACGATATTTATGTTCATGGTAGATTATATCCTACTCATGCTTGGACTCGGTGTAAATTAATTTTAATGCATGTTCATGGCTGTTGTCGCTCTCTCAGTTGGTCGCTTCCCAGTCTTTTGCTAGCCTTCACCTATACTAAGCGGGAATACTGCTTGTGCATCCAAACTCCTTAAAACCAAAAGTTGTTCCATATGAGTCCACCATACCTTCCTATATGTGGTATCTACCTGCCGTTCCAAGTAAATTTGTATGTGCCAAGTGAAGGGCCTATCTATTTACTTTTATGTCGAGTCATCTTCTTCTTATTAAAAAGCACCCCTGGAGAGCACACTGTCATTTGCATTCATTACTATTAGTTTATATTGGGTATGACTTGACTGGATCTCTTTTACCATGAATTACAATGTTTAGTCAGTCCTTGATCTTTAAAGGTGCTCTGCATTTATGTTTTGCGGTCTCAGAAAGGGCTAGCGAGATACCATTTTGTTATATCATATTATGATTGTTTTCAGAGTGTTGTCATCCTAGTTTTATTATTATTGCTCGCTAGCTGATTATGCCATTGATATGAGTAATTGTGAGACCTAGGTGTTATTTTGAGTATGATTAGTTCATAATACTTGCTGAAAACTTGAATGCTGCTTTTACATATTTACAACAACAAGAGCAAACAGAGTTTGTAGAAGTTTTTCTTCATCACTTTCAGTTTATCAACTAAATTGCTTGAGGACAAGCAAAGATTTAAGCTTGGGGGAGTTGATACGTCTCCAATGTATCTACTTTTCCAAACACTTTGGCCCTTGTTTTGGACTCTAATTTGCATGATTTGAATGATACTAACCCGGACTGATGCTGTTTTCAGCAGAACGGTCATGGTGTTGTTTATTGTGCAGAAAACAAAAGTTCTCGGAATGACCTGAAAATCCACGGAGATAAGTTTTGGAAAATATAAAAAATACTGGCGAAAGAATCAAGGCCAGGGAGCCCACACCCTGTCCACGAGGGTGGGGGCGCGCCCTCCCCCCTGGGCGCGCCCCCTTTCTCGTGGGCCCCCTGACACTCCACCGACCTCAACTCCAACTCCATATATTCCGTTTCGCGGATAAAAAAATCAGAGAGAAAGTTTTATCATGTTTTACGATACAGAGCCGAAGTGGTGACATAGCACGGTCAATGCAGATCTATATGTTAGTTCTTGATCCTCTCTTGCAAATCTATAGTCACCTATTATGTGTTATGATCCGACAACCCCGAAGTGACAATAATCGGGATACTTCTCGGTGATGACCGTAGTTTTAGGAGTTCATGTATTCACTATGTGTTAATGCTTTGGTCCGGTACTCTATTAAAAGGAGGCCTTAATATCCCTTAGTTTCCATCATGCAAGTTCTTTTCCATAAGCACGTATGACTATATTCGGATTACATGCCTACATTACATTGATGAACTGGAGCTAGTTCTGTGTCACCCTATGTTATAGCTATTACATTGATGAAGTGGTGACATAGCACGGTCAATGCAGATCTGCAGAGTGACGCCGAAGTCCCCGGACCATTTTCCTGTGCACAAAAAATGGCGCAAACCGGAGATAATAGTAATAATGATAATTAAAAAATCGTTGCATAATAAATAATTTATGCAAAGTGAGTAATAAAAGAAATATGGCCTGGCGCCGAAGTCAATGTCGATGCAGGGCAGCGGCGTGATGCGGTAAAGGCATGGCAAGGCCTGAATTCAAAGGTCGGTTCGAGTTCCGGATGCGGCGTTTGCCGGACTATGTACGGAAACTGACCGAACCATCATGCGACCGTCGATAACGCGGCCACCATTTGATAGACCTGTGTACATATGATGGACAAACCAGAGTAATAATTCCTTGGAAAAATTAACCCAAACAAGAAAAAAGGAATACCAGGATTAATAGCACCTGGTTTATTTGTTGTAGCAATCCGAAGGAAAGTGATTCCCAAAATTTGGACTCGATCCGCGCACCCATTGCCTGGTCGGCTAGTGACGCCGAAGTGTCCGGAGTAGGTTGATGAAGAGATGGCGAAGCCCCCGGTCCAGCCGAGATGTCGAAGTAGGTCGGCGTGATGGACACCAGCTTGAAGAAGCAATAGTGCGGCCCTGCCGAAGCAGGTCGTGACGTGGTCGATGCCGGCTTGATGAAGCGACCGTGCGGCGATGCCGGTATGCCCGCTTCGTGTAATCCGTGAGGTGGCGATGTTGGTGATGATTTATCCTTCGTGATGCCGGACTCTTGTTCGGCTTGCCGAGATGATGATCCGAAGAAGTTGAGCTCGGCTCAACAAAGTGACGACGTGTCTAGCGCAGGTCGACAGCCATGAAGCAATATTGCCGGACTGGTTTGACACCAGCATGATGTTGAATATCATGTTCAAAAGATCTTAAAGTTAGTGGGATGTGTTCGGAAACAAAACACAATACCCCATACAAAACTTCCTTCAAAAAGGATGTCCGAAATCCCGTTCATAAAAAAGACGAACTCGGGTCGGATTCGTTTTCGCGCAGAAAACAGATCCGAAAAGTGATGCACTAATCGGAAGGTTCCCGGAGTTTGGACGGTCGGATCGAGCTGACATTTTGAGGGGTGGTAGATATAGGAATTCCGCAGCTGATCAACGGTTGGATCTTCCAAAGGAAGTCCGAGCTAGAAGCTAGATACCACGCCCTAAACTCGTCCGGATTCTCGTCCAGATTCAATGCAGCTCCGGTATACTGGAGATTGCCAAAGATTCCTCCATCGGAACTCGACGAAATTTTCCAGGGTTGTTGTAGACTCAATTCCGCACTATTTTGCCGAAGCAATCGTCGAACCGACGCTCGAGGAGGCGGTGACGGCGGATGCAAGTTCGCTGTCCAGGAAAACAGCGCGGTCGCCCAAGGGCAATGTTGACGTTGAGCCCCCGGGCTCACTGGATGATTCCTCCATGATCTTGATAGAGATCGGAGCTGATGTTGACGAAGGCCCTCATCCGAACATGACGATCGGAGATAGGGCGCAGTCCTTGGTCGAACCAAGGTGACCAGTCGAGCTGGTGATGAATATGCCGAAGTCGCAGTTGACCTGCGGGCGAGCCATCGACCTTTTGCCGAACACACAGAGGAACTCTCAATGAAAGCACCAATGTCGGTGTCAAAACCGGCGGATCTCGGGTAGGCGGTCCCGAACTGTGCGTCTAGCCGGATGGTAACAGGAGACAAGGGACACGATGTTTTCACCCAGCTTCGGGCCCTCTAGATGGAGGTAATAACCTACTCCTGCTTGATTAATATTGATGATATGGGTAGTACAAGAGTAGATCTACCACGAGATCAGAGAGGATAAACCCTAGAAGCTAGCCTATGGTATGATTGTTGTATATATCTATCGACTAGCCTGGCCTCGGTTTATATAATACACCAGAGGCCTAGGATAACAAGAGTCCTAGCAGAATACGCCGGTGGGGGAGGAGTCCTTGTCTTGATCACCAAGTCTTGTGGAATCTTCCTTGTATGCGGCAACTGTCCGGACTGGCCCGTGAGTATATGGCCATGGGGATCCTCGGCCCAATCCAACTGACCGGAAGACGAGGTGGTGAGTACCCCCTAGTCCAGGACACCGTCAGCCACTGTTACCATTACTATCATACTACTTTACTACTAAATACTTTGCTGCAGATACTAAGTTATCTAGGTGTGGTTGAATTGACAACTCAACTGCTAATACTTAAGAATATTCTTTGGCTCCCCTTGTGCCGAATCAATAAATTTGGGTTGAATACTCTACCCTCGAAAGCTGTTGCGATCCCCTGCACTTGTGGGTTATCAATCCCCTGTCGGAGGTGATAGTCTTGGGTACTCCATGCAGACTGATGATTCTTGACACATATAGCTGTGCGAGTTGATTTGCACGGTATGTGGTCCGGATAGGAATAAAGTGTGCCACCTTTGTTAAGGTGTCCACTATGACCCATATTGCGTCGTTTCCTCGATGAGACCCTCGTAGTCCGGTGATGACGTCAATGCAGAATCATCCCATTTCCATTGGGATACCGGCAGAGGTTAGAGGATTCCGGTGGGTGCTCGGTGTTCTGCATTTACCTTATTGCATACGTCGCAACAAGCCACAAAGTATGTGATGTCGTTCTTCATTCCTTCCCACAAAAATACCTAACGAAGGTCCTCATACGTTTTTGTACCATGGGGATAATTGAGTATGGTGCTTCATGCGCTTCTGCCAATATCTTCTTCTTCAGACTTTCTTGGTTGGGTACGCAGAGTCTTCCTCGAAACATAGCGAACCTTGCTGGTCCATAGAGAAGTCTGGTGCATGCCTTTGGTGCATCTTCTGAATTAACATCTTATCATTCGCTTGAGCGCTGCGGATTTATTCTTCAAGAGTAGGGGCAACTTCCAATATATTGGCAAGATGGACGTCGGTGATTACCAAATTGAGCTGCATGATTTCTTCATAAAGCTCCGGAGGTAGGGAATCCATTAGAGCACTAAGGTTGGCAAGTTTGCGGCTGAGGGCGTCAGCCACCACATTAGCTTTGCCCGGGTGATAGTTTATCCCGAGGTCGTAGTCCTTAACTGTTGGAGATATGCCCTAGAGGCAATCATGTATGATGATATTTCCTATGTGTTTATGAATAAAGATAGTCCTTGGACATTATAAATGATGTGTATCAGCAAGTACGTGACTTGTTTGTGGGACTATGCATTGTATGATGACTGTCCTAAAAGGTCCCTAGTCGAAAGGGCTATGTGGACGCGCAGCCGACTAGACTAGCATATGACACGGTCGATGGCTTGGTCTCACTATCAATGGAGCATTGGATGCTAACCGGATAATATGGACTTGGAAAGGTCTGGTCGGATTCGACGTATTCGGATCCGAGTCGAGATAAGGTCCGAGTCGTACAGACCCAACTATGAGACGCAGCGATATGTCATCTGTGAGTCTCTAGTACAACATATGTTCTATGTCCTAAGACCTGATCTGACGCATGTACTCGGGATGGTGACAGACTTGCTTTGGGCCGACCAAACGCTACTCCGTGACTGGGTAGTTACAAAGGTAGGTTTCGGGTTTGTCCAGTCCCATGTTGCAAGATATGGTCGAGCAAGATGGGATTTGCCCCTCCGATCAGGAGAGATATACTCTAGGCCCCTCATGTGATCCGACCAGGATAAGCATGGCCATGCGACAGGGATTATGAGATAATCCGGTTTGTGGCCGGTATCACTGGAACGAGAAAGAGGTCGGGCTAGCACAAGGATGACAATCTCGCCTTGAGCCCGACAACATATATCATGTGGGAAAGGGAACAGAGTGACACGTTGTAGAGGTTCGCCTAACCAGCTTCATAGTCTGCTTGGTGGTCGGCATGCCAGGCTAGAGTCCGCTACCAACCGTGCAGGTCGGAGGTGATCTGAACTACGACCAAGCCGACTTGAACCTAAGGGGTCGCGCGCTTAAGGGAAGGAACCTACGAGGTCGGTTCGTAGGACACTGGTCGGATGTGATCCGAACTGGACTAGGAACGTCACCGAGTAGACTTTGGGCTTTAGGGTCCGTGCAAGGCCCAAGTGTTGAGCCTGCGACGCACGCCTATATAAAGTGGGGGTGCGGCACATTCATGCGGTTGATCGCTTCGGCGCTACGACTAGGGTTTGCATGTGTTGCGAATAGCCACCTCCACTCGCCGCCGACTGTGTGATTGGACCTAGCAGTCCGCCGCACGGTGTTCCTCCTGCACGCGTACCGTTAGAGGCGGTGCACTTGCGCCGCTCCGGCGAACTTGTACGTGGGATCGGACGACCGGCTGTTCGAGGGAGATCGGACGAGGAGGAGACGATTCACGCGGACGCGCTGCCTCAACTCTACTTCCGCAGCACGGCACTACGCGTCTAGTGGTAACAAACTGTGATCCATCTCCCATACCATGTTCTTGGTTGTTCTGCGCGTAGGAAATTTTAATTTGCAGTCGACGCACCCTACCATAGATCCCAACATTAACCAATTCGAACCATCTTCGCTGTCGAAGGTTCAAATCGGGCTGAGTGAATATATAGTTAAGACTCTAATGATCGGTGAATATCTGGCACTTCTTTCCAATCAGATAGTGTCTCCAGATCTTCAAACCGTGCACCACTGCGGCCAATTCCAAATCATGAGTAGGGTAGTTTCCTTCGTGTTGCCGCAGTTGTCGAGATGCATATGCCACCACTTTGCCATCTTGCATGAGTACGCACCCCAGTCCTCTGCTGGATGCGTCGCAGTAGACATCAAAACTGCAGTAGATGTTTGGAAGAGTCAATAATGGTGCCTATGTCAGCCTGCTTTTTAACTCATTGAAACTCTGCTCACATTCCTTAGTCCATATGAACTTCTTATCCTTCTTCAGAAGCTCAGTCATAGGCTTGGCGATATTTGAGAAGCGTTCAATAAAACGGCGATAATACCCGACTAGTTCAAGGAAACTCCGGATTTCTGAGAATGTGGTGGGTGCGGACCAATCAAGTACATCCTTCACCTTGCTTGGGTCCACTAAGATTCCTTCTGCCGAGAGGACATGCCCGAGGAATCCCACTTGTTGGAGCCACAACTCACATTTGCTGAATTTGGCATAAAGCTGATGGTCGCGAAGCCTTTGCAGAACCGCTCGAAGATGCTCCTTGTGTTCATCCTTGCTCTTGTATTAAATGAGGATGTCATCAATGAATACCACCACAAATTTATCCAAGAAGTTCATAAACACCTTGTTCATCATATGCATAAAGAATGCAGGAGCATTGGTGAGGCCGAAGGACATAACGGTGTACTCATAAAGACCGTATCGAGTGATGAACGCGGTCTTAGGAATATCTTCCTTCTTTATCTTGAGTTGACGATATCCAGTCCTCAAATCAATTTTTGAGAATACTTTGGCCCCACTAAGTTGATCAAACAGATCGTCGATCCTCGGCAGTGGATATTTGTTTTTGATGGTGACGTCATTCAGCTGTCGGTAGCGCCGTGTATTTCGTACCCGACACACAAACCGGTAGAATGCGATTCTATGCATAACTTTGTTTTGCAGGTTTGATGTGAATAGTATGGCTCATGTGTATGTGATGCACGTGTGTAATTTATACGTGTCCTGCGTGTCATGTTTGTCAGCCGGCAGGAGCCAAAATGCTGTCATTATATTAACGACCCGACGACCCGTGTGTCGACTTGTGACTCTATGTAAAATTCATTACTAGTTGTAGTACACTAGTCGAAAAAGGGGCTATCGTCCTGCCCTGTTTAGCCCATTAGTCCCGGTTCAATCCAGAACCGGGACTAATGTGAGCATTTATCCCGGTTCGTGCGGCTAAGGCATTAGTCCCGGTTCACCTGTGCCCTTTAGTCCCGGTTTGTGCCTCAAACCGGGAATAAAGGGTGCGATGCCCATTAGTCCCGGTTCATGCCTCAAACCGGGACTAATGTGTAGACCTTTAGTCCCGGTTTGAGGCATGAACCGGGACTAATGGGGTAGAGACCTTTAGTCCCGGTTCCTGCCACGACCCGGTACTAAAGGGTGCCATTTTCAAACTCTACCCCCCCCCCCCCCCCCCCCCCCCCCCCCGTGGATCGCCTTTTCAATTTTAAAAAAATAAAAGAAAATGATGGAAATGTCAAATAAAAAAAATAAGTTTCCCACGTGATATGTGGTCTAGTTTCCCATATGAAAAATCATCTACTCGAAAAGTTACATCCAAATTTGGGAACCCCGTTAAACATTTTTAAAATCCTCAAAAACCTAACAGAAAAAAAGCTACGGGGCTTTTAATATCTAGAGTGGAAAAAATCGAAAAAAATTTCAAACTGTGGTCAAACAATGGTCAAACCATGGTCAAACTAATTATTCTAGAATATTAGTGTTACTAAATAATTTGTTCAATTATTTTGAATTTTGGTCAAATCTGGTCAAACTGTGGTCAAACCATGGTCAAACTAATTATTCAAAATAACTATTGTTTTCTAAATAATTATTGTTTTTGAAAACAATAGTTTGAAACTCAAACAGTAAAATGTGTCAATTCATGCTCAAGCAAAATTCCTGAGGGTTAATAGGATTGACATCTTACTATTGTCAGGAAAACAACAAGTGCAGACTTGGAAACGAGGGAGAATCGAACCCGGAAGTTAAGCGTGCTCAGGCTGGGGGAGTGGGAGGATGGGTGACCGTTCGGGAAGTTAGGTTATTTGGAATGATGAGGGTGATTAGAGAAGAGGATAAATTGAGGAGTGATGAGGGGTGCTGATTAGAGATTAGGGGTTAAAATAATTCAGAAATTTGAAAATAAAAAAATATTCAAAAAAATTTTAAAAAAAATTTCAAAAAAAAAATCATAAAATTTCCATTAGTCCCGGTTGGTGTTACCAACCGGGACTAAAGGTGGAGCCCCACGTGGCCGCGGCCTTTAGTCCCGGTTCTGGATTGAACCGGGACTAAAGGGGGGAGGCATTAGTACCGACCCTTTAGTCCCGGTTCACCAACCGGGACTAAAGGCCCTTACCAACCGGGACAATAGGCCCTTTTTCTACTAGTGGTAGTTGGATAATAGAGATCAGGTTGGTGGCTTGGTGTCCCGACATGACAAACAAGATGGAGTTCGTAGATGGTCATCAGAGTCGGAGCTGACCTGGAAGAACGTCCATGAAGGAGTGTTACCAACCGGGACTAAAGGTGGAGCCCCACGTGGCCGCGGCCTTTAGTCCCGGTTCTGGATTGAACCGGGACTAAAGGGGGGAGGCATTAGTACCGACCCTTTAGTCCCGGTTCACCAACCGGGACTAAAGGCCCTTACCAACCGGGACAATAGGCCCTTTTTCTACTAGTGGTAGTTGGATAATAGAGATCAGGTTGGTGGCTTGGTGTCCCGACATGACAAACAAGATGGAGTTCGTAGATGGTCATCAGAGTCGGAGCTGACCTGGAAGAATGTCCATGAAGGAGCCATACTATTTCACAATATATGTCTATATGTGATTGTTATGCTTCTTTGTTTCTATGCATGTGAGAATGGTAGAATGATCCCTCATGAATATCAAGCGAATTGCCATCCCCGATGTTGCACCTTCGCACGTCATGTACGCCTAGTAGTGGGCTCATAAAATTGAGGTGCTACTGGGTGTCCTTGAACTGAAGGGTTCGTGTCGGACACGGACATGCACTGCGTGAGGTTAACTTGACAAGGCTATCAAAACGGTTTTGGGCCTTGTGACAAAGAAGGTTGGGATCCGGGGTATGAGATACCTTCCTGACCGACAGGAGTCGTATAGAGATGCGATTAGCAAGGAGTTGCTTACCGGATAGGTATGTTGGCTAGCAGTGATGCTAAAGCTCACTAGTCGCATGCGCTAGTCGGATCCTGAATCACTGAGAGTTTGCGGAGGGATGCTGACTTCAGTGGGAGTATTTCTGTTTCGGCGAATTACTCTACATAAACACATTGCTTAGTGATTGCATATTTTCTATTGTAGATCAATGGCACCACCTGCTCAACCCAACTTTGCATTGAAATCAATTCTGGAAAAGGATAAACTAAATGGAACAAACTTTACCACCTGGTATAGAAATCTGAGAATTGTTCTCAAGCACGATAAAAAGGAACATGTTCTAGAGGATCCGCTTCGAGAGGAACTTGCCGATAATGCTAATGCCACAACTAAGAATAACTACCAGAAACCCGTTGATGAATCAACGGAGATCAGCTGTCTGATGCTGGCTTGTGTGGAGCCCGATTTGCAACAGCATTTTGAAAATGTTGAGGCTTACGATATGATCGAGAGTCTCAAGAGCATGTTTCAGACACATGCTAGGACAGAAAGGTTCAACGTCTGGCGATCCTTGATGGATTGCAAGATGAAGGAAGGTGATCCACTGAGCACGCATGTGATCAAGATGATCGGATATGTGCAATCTTTGTATCGTTTGGGCTTCCCGCTCTTGGATGAGCTTGCTACTGATGTTGTTCTGGGTTCTCTTCCGGCCAGCTATGGTTCGTTCATCTCGAACTATCATATGCATGGCATGGATAAGAAGCTCATTGAATTGCATGGGATGTTCAAGGTGGCAGAGCAAGATATTAAGAAAGGCACGCATCAAGTGTTGATGGTGCAGAAATCGGCTAAGTTCAAGAAGAGTTGGTCCAATGTCACAGCCCTAGAGCTTGCTTGTAGCTAGTGGCATTGCATCCATGCATCATGTTTAATTTTCATGAAAAATTTGAAATGGGGATGACCAAGCCCTAGCACCAAAACAATTCAAATAGGTTCAACTAAGAAACATTTTTCAATGAACCAAATGGCCTTCAAAAATGTTCACCATTTTTGGAAAAATGCTGGAAACAGTAACCAGAGATGTTGCACATTTTTCCATGACATTTGGATCTTTGAATTAAATCATAAGTATTTGAATTTGGACATTTAAATTCTATAAAATATTTTAAATGTCCAAATACTCCTAAACTGAAATGTTCCATGTTAGATATATTCTACACATTGGGCATGCACAGTTTAGTGATTTTTGTAAGTGCCTGGATATTTTTAATAAAGCCGCAGAGTTTTCAGAAAAATAGAAAACATAAATAAAAGAGAGAGAGAGCAACTCACCTGAACTTACCCTCCAGCCCACCTGCGCAGCCACCCGACCGGCCCAGCACTGCAACTGGCCGGCCCAGCCCACCTACCCCACCGCTCATCGTCTTCCTCTGCCAGAAGGCAGAGGCGAGGCGTGGCGAGTGCTGGAGACGCCGACGGCCACCTCCTGCCTGGCTGCCTACGTCCCCGTTGCCTGGACGCCTCCATGCGTCGCCACGCGCCTCCCCGACCCCCCTGGACCCCCTCGCTCTCTCCCTCTCCCTCGTTCCCTTCTCTGTCTCGCCCTCCTCCGCACACCCGAGCGCAGCCGCCGCCGCCGCTCGCCGTTGCTGCGCCCTGGGCCATTCCCTCGCCCCTCTGATGAGCTCATGAGCTCCGCCTTGACGTCCTCAACCCCCCTCGCTCTGCCACTCGACGCTGGGCGCGCCCCTCTGCCTCACCGAGCTCGTCCCCGACCGCCGTCACCGGAGATTCCCCCTCCGACGCCCGAGTGCCTCAGGCCCCCTCTGAGCTCGCCGTCCACTCCAAGAAGATCGCCGTGAGCCTCTGACCGTTCTCCCCCTCTCAGTTTTCTTCTCCGTGCACCGTAGCCGCCGTGCCACGTGCGCCCGATCGCCGGCCGCCGCCCCGAGCTCGTTCCCGACGAGTTCCGGCCGCCCTAGCCGCTGCTGTTTGCTGCGTTGCATGCGGGCGGGCTCCATCTCCCCGCGGGTGCCTCCGCCGCTCGTTTGGGCGTCGGAAGGGCGATTCCGAGCACCTCCGCCGCACCTCACCGAGCCTTGCCGCCACCAAACCTCATCGCCGGCAGGGATTCCGGCCACCCCCGCACCTCCCGTTGGTCTCCCCAGATGCGCGGGATCACGGGCTCCCTCCTGGTGCCCTCAGCGCGCCCCAGCCGCTGCCCTAGCGTCACTCCGGCGAGCCACCGCCGCTCGGTTGGTCGTCGCCGGCCTAACTCCTGCCACGCCGACGTGGCAACCTAGTTAGGGCTAATCACCCACTAGTTAACCCCCTGACCGACTTACACATGGGCCCCACCGGTTTAATTAGCCAGCTAACGAAATTAGTTAGATCTAATCCAACCGACTGGACCCACGTGTCAGCTTGACTTTGACTTAGTCAACTTTTACCGGGCCCACCTGTCGGCGACCTAACCAGCCCTAGGTCACTGACCAGTGGACCCCACTGGTCAGTTTGACCTGGACCGCCCCAGTTGACTTGATGACGTCACACTGACGTGGTCCTGACGCCATAATCATTTTCGGGATTTATAATAATTCAGGAAATTTCAGAAAATATTCTAAACTTCTAAAAATCATATAAATTCAACCGTAACTCGGATTGAAATAAGTTATATATGAAAAATGATCAGAAAAATATGAAGAATCTGTTTATGATACTTTCATGCATGTTTGAACAAGTTAACCTCACTGAATAGGATGAATCATGATTAGGGTAATTTATGAACTAGCATTTGGAGTTGGAGTTTAACCTTGTTTGAATTCCAGTTCAATTAACTTGGCTTACTGCTGCATTAGGTCAATTCAGTACCTTAACATGATCATGCATCATATATGTGTGCATTGCATTGATTGTGTTCTTTCTCAGTTGCCGATGTTTGTCCCCTCTCGGTAGACGACGTTCCAATGATTATTCGATGACACCGATGAAGAACTATATTATCTTCAGAAGTGCCAGGCAAGCAAAACCCCCTTGTTCATTCCGATACAATCCCACTCTCTCGCTCCTGCTCTATTTTACTGCATTAGGACAACAACGACTCATGTGTTTCTTGCTGCGGTTATTTGAACCTCTTTATCCTCTGCATGACCTGTCATTCCACAGTAATTAGATGAAACCCACTAGCATGAGTAGGAGTTGTTTGAGCCCTGTTGTGCCTACTCATTTTGCTTGTTTGTCATGCCTGCTACTGCTTAGAGTTGAGTCAGGTCTGATTCATCGGGAATGAATTGGAATGGTTGTGTGAACATGTCCTACTATGTGTGAGCTAAGTGTGTGAACACGATTTGGTAGAGGTAGCGGTGAGAGGCCATGTAGGAGTACATGGTGGGTTGTCTCATTGCAGCCGTCCTCAGGAACTGAGTTCTATGTTTGTGATCCATGATACAGTTACTACCACGCATTGGGCCCGAAACCAATGGACCCTCTCGGCTTCTTGACCACCCTTGTCCTCAGTCCGGGAGTTGCAAGTAGTTTCTGGTGTTTGTAGCATGCTGGGGGCCGCACGCAACGCTGACCTTAGGGGTGGGTTGTGTTGCGGTAGGCACCGTGGCCCGGTGTACCGATTCGCCCGTTTGGTGTCTCGGGAACCCTGCACACATCGTTCGGGGCTGTATGGGAAACCTCCGCCGGACTCCCTGCGGATGGAACCCGAATAGGCGATAAACCTGGACTAGGGATTTGAGTGTTTAGGTAGGCCGTGGCCGACACCCACGTTGGGCTTCCGCTTGAAGGTTGCCGAGTACATGTCGTGTAAACGACGGTAAGTGGTGAGAGCGTGTGTGAAGAAGTACACCCCTGCAGGGTTTAATATGATCTATTCGAATAGTCGTGTCCACGGAAAAGGACTTCTGGGTTGCCTATATCAGTTCATAGACAAGTGA
This sequence comes from Aegilops sharonensis, assembly GCA_904067115.1. Taxonomy (NCBI): domain Eukaryota; kingdom Viridiplantae; phylum Streptophyta; class Magnoliopsida; order Poales; family Poaceae; genus Aegilops; species Aegilops sharonensis. The sequence goes on along the minus strand of LR880971.1, from coordinate 41,005,063 downwards.
AAGTGGATACTCTAAAATGCGCAAGATAAGCGTGAGTGCTATGGACGGCGTTCTCGTAGGGAGAAGGGAGCGGGTCCATAGTGGTGTATTGATATGGTGAATATGTGGACTCGTGTGCGCCACCTCAAAAGACCGAGTCAAAGCTAGCTTGCTGCAGTCAAACTCCACCACCCCCTTTTGATAATGATGCATATGTAGTTAGATCTGATGTAAGTCTTACTGAGTACATTTGTACTCACGTTTGCTTATTTTATGTTTTGCAGAGAGACGTCAGCCTCGCTAGTAGTTCCACGTGGACTTCGACGTTTAGCTTGTTACCTCAGCTACGATCTTGTGCCCTCGGCAGGATCTGGTAGATAGTCAGGCTTCGCAGCCTTTTCATTTTATAGTTGTCTGTACTCAGACATGATTAGCTTCCGCTTGTGTTTTGACTTGTATGCTCTGAGTGTTGGGTCATGAGACCCATGTTTGTAATATCTCGCTCCTCGGAGCCTAATGAATAAATATTTGAGTCGTAGAGTTATGTTGTGATGCCATGTTGTATCTACACATATTGAGCATATTGTGTGTATGTCTGAAATGCTTGGTATGTGTGGGATCCGACAATCTAGTTGTTTATCCTTGGCAGCCTCTCATATGGGGAAATGTAGTCTCGTGCCTCCGAGCGATAGTAGTCCGCTACAGCCCGGTTCACCGGAGTCCTGCTA
>LR880971.1:40955981-40971242 GCA_904067115.1 Aegilops sharonensis | reverse complement strand
CTAGTTGTTTATCCTTGGCAGCCTCTCATATGGGGAAATGTAGTTTTGTGCTTCTGAGCGATAGTAGTCCGCTACAGCCCGGTTCACCAGAGTCCTGCTAGCCCAGCACTACTGCTTGGACACTTGACTGGCCGGCATGTGTTTCACTTAGTTCCTATGTCTGTCCCTTCAGGGAAATGTCACGCGGTGTTATTCGGAGTCCTGCCTAGCCTGCTACAGCCCGGGATACCGGAGTCCTGTTAGCCCAGTGCTACAGCCCGAATTTATACGTTGATGACCGACATGCTCGATGTGATTCATGTATGCCTGTCCCCATAGGTTAGCGCCGCTTTGGGTTCACGACTAGCCATGTCGGCCCGGGTTCTTTGTCATGTGGATGCTAGCGACACTATCATATACGTGAGCCAAAAGGCGCAAACGGTCCCGGGCCATGGTAAGACGACACCCGTGGGAATACCGTGCGTGAGGCCGCAAAGTGATATGAGGTGTTACCGACTAGGTCGATGTGACTTGGAATCGGGGTCCTGACATCCAACAAGAAGGCTAAGGCAAAGGGCACGGAGATGGTAACCTCCGCCGCTACGCCGAAGTCTGGATCGGACTCAAAGACCGTTTGCTTTCATTGCAAGGAAACTGGTCACAGGAAGAGGAACTGTAGCAAGTGGCTTGCAGAGCATGCAAAGAAGGCCGGAAATGCTTCTTCAAGCAAAGGTACACTTGTTGCATATGTTATAGACATTTACCTTGCTGACATACCTAGTAGCTCTTGGGTATTTGATACCGGATCGGTTGTTCATATTTGCAACTCGATGCAGGGGCAGGTAAGAACTAGGCGTGTGGCACAAGGGGAGATTGACATCAGGGTCGGCAACAAAGCAAGAGTTGCTGCGTTGGAGGTCGGCACGATGCAGCTCCAGCTTCCTTCCGGATTCATTATGGAATTGAATAATAGTTATTACATTCCTGTACTTAGTCGGAACATTATTTCTGCCTCATGTTTGATGAGTCAAGGTTAGGAATTCAATTTAAGGACAATGGTTGTTCGATATTTTTGAATGGTATGTTCCAAGGCTATGCACCCATTGTCGATGGGCTATTCATATTGAATATAGAACAGGAACCGGTCTATAACGTGAATGTCAAGCGGCATAAGCCTAATGAGATAAATCCGACATACTTCTGGCATTGCCGGCTTGGACACATTAGTCTGAAATGCATGAAGAAGCTCCATGATGATGGGCTCCTAACTTCGTCTGACTTCGGGTCGTTCGAGACATGTGAATCATGCTTGCTCGGCAAGATGACTAAGTATCCTTTCGCAAAGAGTTGCGAGAGGGCGTCCGAGCTGTTGGAACTTATACATAGTGATGTGTGTGGTCCAATGAGCACAACTTCCAGAGGTGGCTATCAGTACTTCGTGTCTTTTACCGATGACTCGAGTAGATATGGATATATCTATTTGATGAGGCACAAGTTGGAAACTTTTGAAAAGTTCAAAGAGTTTCAGAACGAGGTTGAGAATCAGCTCGGCAAGACTATAAAGCTTCTGCGATCTGATCGTGGAGGTGAGTACATGAGCCAGGAGTTTGATGATCATCTGAAAAGTCGAGGTATAGTACCTCAGCTCACACCTCCGGGTACGCCATAGAGAAACGGCGTGTCAGAACGGAGGAATAGGACCTTGTTGGACATGGTCCGGTCTTTGATGAGCAAATCGGATTTACCCTTGTCATTTTGGGGATACGCTCTAGAAACTGCAGCTTTCACACTTAATATGGTACCATCAAAATCCGTAGACAAGACACCACATGATATGTGGACCGGGAAGAGTCCTAGTTTGTCTTTTCTAAAGATTTGGGGTTGTGAGGCATTTTTCAAGCGACTTATGTCAGACAAGCTTACACCCAAGTCGGATAAATGCATATTCGTGGGATATCCGAGGGAAACCTTGGGATATAGCTTCTACAACCGGGAAGAGAACAAAGTGTTTGTTGCTCGGAATGGGGTTTTCCTTGAGAAAGAGTTTCTCAGTCGGGAGGCCAGTGGGAGGACGGTCCGACTCGAAGAAATTTGAGAACCACTTGGGGACGGCTTGGTTGGAGATGAGATCATACCGGAGTCAGTTAGGGAACCCGTAGTGGAAGCGGCACCGGAACCACAGAGGTCGAAAAGATTGGGCAGAGTGCGCGATGTATTGTTGCTAGAAAGCGATGAGCCAGCCACATATGCGGAAGTGATGGTGAGCCTAGATTTCGAGGCATGGCTGGAGGCCATGAGATCCGAGTTAAAGTCCATGGATGAGAATCAAGTCTGGGACTTGGTTGATCCGCCGCCTGGCGTAACAGCCATTGGTTGCAAATGGGTCTTTAAGAAGAAAACCGACGTGGATGGAAATGTTCAGATCCACAAAGCTCGGCTTGTCGCTAAATGTTATGGACAAGTTCAAGGAATCGGTGAGGATCATACTAGCTATAGCTGCATATTTCGATTACGAGATATGGCAGATGGATGTCAAAACGGCTTTTCTTCACGGAAATTTTACCGAGGACGTGTATATGATACCGCCCGAGGGTTTTGTCGATCCGACTAGCACTAGTAAGGTATGCAAGCTCAAGAGATCCATTTATGGGTTGAAGCAAGCATCTCGGAGTTGGAACATTCTTTTTGATGAGGTCGTCACTGGTCTCCGTTTCATCAAAAGCTAAGAGGACTCTTGTTTATACAAGAATTTAAGTGGGAGCTCGATAGTGTTTTTGATCTTGTATGTGGATGAAATATTGTTGATCGGGAACAATGTTTTGATGCTAAACTTGGTCAAGGAATCATTGAATGTCAAGTTTTCGATGAAGGACCTTGGTGAGGTATTCTATATTTTAGGCATTAAGATCTATAGAGATAGATCGAGGAGGCTGCTTGGTTTAAGCTAGAGCACGTACATAGATAAAGTGTTGAAGCGGTTCAACATGAGTGAGGCGAAGAAAGGGTTCTTGCCGCTCTCACATGGTACAAGGCTAAGCGAGACTCAGAATCCTTCGACATCTGATGAGGGAAGCAGGATGAGTAGGATTCCGTATGCCTCGGCAATCGGATCCATCATGTATGCCATTATATGCACAAGGCCTGATGTTGCTTTTGCAATAAGCCAAACAAGTAGATACCAGGCAAACCCAGGTGAGAGTCACTGGGCAGCGGTAAAGACTATTTTGAAGTACCTAAAAAGGACTAAAGAGATGTTCCTAGTTTATGGAGGTGAGGAAGAGCTCGTCGTAAAAGGTTATGTCGATGCTAGTTTCCAAACCAACAGAGATGATTGTCGATCACACTCCGGATTCGTGTACGTCCTGAACGGAGGAGCAGTGCACTGGATGAGTTCCAAGCAGGATACGGTGGCCGATTCTACCACAGAAGCCGAATACATTGCGGATTGTGAAGCTGCAAAGGAAGGTGTTTGGATCCGGCATTTTCTGGATGATCTTGGTATTTTCCTAGCCTCGGTGAAACCGTTGGACCTTTATGTGATAATTGTGGTGCCATCGCACAAGCCAAGAAGCCAAGGAATCACCACAAGGTTAGACATATAGATAGGAAATATCACCTGATACGAAAGATCGTAAAGAATGGTGATGTAGAGTTATGCAAGATTCACACGAATGCAAATGTTGTAGATCCGTTGACTAAGCCGCTTCCACAACACAGGCATGAGGGGCACGTTAGAGCTATGGGCATTTGATGTCTATTTGATTGACTCTAGTGCAAGTGGGAGACTGTTGGAGATATGCCCTAGAGGCAATCATGTATGATGATATTTCCTATGTGTTTATGAATAAAGATAGTCCTTAGACATTATCAATGATGTGTATCAGCAAGTACGTGACTTGTTTGTGGGACTATGCATTGTATGATGACTGTCCTAAAAGGTCCCTAGTCAAAAGGGATGTGTGGACACGCAGCCGACTAGACTAGCATATGACACGGTCGATGGCTTGGTCTCACTAGCCATGGAGCATTGGATGCTAACCGGATAATATGGACTTGGAAAGGTCTGGTCAGATTTGACGTATTCGGATCCGAGTCGAGATAAGGTCCGAGTCGGACAGACCCAACTATGAGACGCAGCGATATGTCATCTGTGAGTCTCTATTACAACATATGTTCAATGTCCTAAGACCTGAGCTGACGCATATACTCGGGATGGTGACATACTTGCTTTGGGCCGACCAAACGCTACTCCGTGACTGGGTAGTTACAAAGGTAGGTTTCGGGTTTGTCCAGTCTCATGTTGCGAGTCATGGTCGAGCAAGATGGGATTTGCCCCTCCGATCAGGAGAGATATACTCTGGGCCCCTCATGTGATCCGACCAGGATAAGCATGGCCATGCGACATGGATTGTGAGATAATCCGGTTTGTGGTCGGTATCACTGGAACGAGAAAGAGGTCGGGCTAGCACAAGGATGACAATCTCGCCTTGAGCCCGACAACATATATCGTGTGGCAAAGGGAACAGAAGTGTGACACATTGTAGAGGTTCGCCAAACCAGCTTCATAGTCTGCTTGGTGGTCGACACACCTTGCTAGAGGCCGCTACCAACCGTGCAGGCCGGAGGTGATCCAAACTGTGACCAAGCCGACTTGAACCTAAGGGGTCGCGCGCTTAAGGGAAGGAACCTACGAGGTCGGTTCGTAGGACACTGGTCGGATGTGATCCGAACTGGACTATAACGTGACCGAGTAGACTTTGGGCTTTAGGGTCCGTGCAAGGCCCAAGTGTTGAGCCTGCGACGCACACCTGTATAAAGTGGGGGTGCGGCACACTCATGCGGTTGATCGCTTCGGCGCTGTGACTAGGGTTTGCATGTGTTGCGAATAGCCAGCTCCACTCGCCGCCGACTGTGTGATCGGACCTAGCAGTCTGCCGCACGGTGTTCCTCCTGCACGCGTACCGTTAGAGGTGGTGTACTTGCGCCGCTCCGGCGAACTTGTACGTGGGATCGGACGACCGGCTGTTCGAGGGAGATCGGACGAGGAGGAGACGATTCACGCGGACGCGCTACCTCAACTCTACTTCCGCAGCACGGCACTGCGCGTCTAGTGGTAACAAACTGTGATCCATCTCCCATAGCATGTTCTTGGTTTTTCTGCACGTAGGAAATTTTAATTTGCAGTCGACGCACCCTACCATAGATCCCAACATTAACCAATTCGAACCATCTTCGCTGTCGAAGGTTCAAATCGGGCTGAGTGAATATATACTTAAGACTCTAATGATCGGTGAATATCTGGCACTTCTTTCCAATCGGATAGTGTATCCAGATCTTCAAAGCGTGCACCACCGTGGCCTATTCCAAATCATGAGTAGGGTAGTTTCCTTCGTGTTGCTGCAGTTGTCGAGATGCATATGCCACCACTTTGCCATCTTGCATGAGTACGCACCCCAGTCCTCTGCTGGATGCGTCGCAGTAGACATCAAAACTGCGGTAGATGTCTGGAAGAGTCAATAATGGTGCCTATGTCATCCTGCTTTTTAACTCATTGAAACTCTACTCACATTCCTCAGTCCATATGAACTTCTTATCCTTCTTCAGAAGCTCAGTCATAGGCTTGGCGATATTTGAGAAGCGTTCAATAAAACGGCGATAATGCCCGACTAGTCCAAGGAAACTCCGGATTTCTGAGAATGTGGTGGGTGCGGACCAAACAAGTACATCCTTCACCTTGCTTGGGTCCACTAAGATTCCTTCTGCCGAGAGGACATGCCCGAGGAATCCCACTTGTTGGAGACACAACTCACATTTGCTGAATTTGGCATAAAGCTGATGGTCGCGAAGCCTTTGCGGAACCGCTCAAAGATGCTCCTTGTGTTCATCCTTGCTCTTGTAGTAAATGAGGATGTCATCAATGAATATCACCACAAATTTATCCAAGAAGTTCATAAACACCTTGTTCATCATATGCATAAAGAATGCAGGAGCATTGGTGAGGCCGAAGGACATAACTGTGTACTCATAAAGACCATATCGAGTGCTGAACGCGGTCTTAGGAATATCTTCCTTCTTTATCTTGAGTTGATGATATCCAGTCCTCAAATCAATTTTTGAGAATACTTTGGCCCCACTAAGTTGATCAAACAGATCGTCGATCCTCGGCGGTGGATACTTGTTTTTGATGGTGACGTCATTCAGCTGTCGGTAGCACCGTGTATTTCGTACCCGACACACAAACCGGTAGAATGCGATTCTACGCATAACTTTGTTTTGCAGGTTTGATGTGAATAGTATGGCTCATGTGTATGTGACGCACGTCTGTAATTTATACGTGTCCTGCGTGTCATGTTTGTCAGCCGGCAGGAGCCAAAATGCTGTCATTATATTAACGACCTGAGTGTCGACTTGTGACTCTATGTAAAATTCATTACTAGTTGTAGTAGTTGGATAATAGAGATCATTTTGGTGGCTTGGCGTCCCGGCGTGACAAACAAGATGGAGTTCGTAGATGGTCATCGGAGTCGGAGCTGACCTGGAAGAACGTCCATGAAGGAGCCATACTATTTCACAATATATGTCTATATGTGATTGTTATGCTTCTTTGTTTCTATGCATGTGAGAATGGTAGAATGATCCCTCATGAATATCAAGCGAATTGCCATCCCCGATGTTGCACCTTCGCACGTCAAGTACGCCTAGTAGTGGGCTCATAAAATTGAGGTGCTGCTGGGTGTCCTTGAACTGAAGGGTTCGTGTTGGACACGGACATGCACTGCGTCAGGTTAACTTGACAAGGCTATCAAAACAGTTTTGGGCGTTGTGACAAAGAAGGTTGGGATCCGGGGTATGAGATACCTTCCTGACCGACACGAGTCGTATAGAGATGCGATTAGCAAGGAGTTGCTTACCAGATAGGTATGTTGGCTAGCAGTGATGCTAAATCTCACTAGTCGCATGCGCTAGTCGGATCCTGAATCACTGAGAGTTTGCGGAGGGATGCTGACTTCAGTGGGAGTATTTCTGTTTCGGAGAATTACTCTACATAAATTCATTGCTTAGTGATTGCATATTTTCTGTTGTAGATCAATGGCACCACCTGCTCAACCCAACTTTGCATTGAAATCAATTCTGGAAAAGGATAAACTGAATGGAACAAACTTTACCACCTGGTATAGAAATATGAGAATTGTTCTCAAGCACGATAAAAAGGAACATGTTCTAGAGGATCCGCTTCGAGAGGAACCTGCCGATAATGCTAATGCCACAACTAAGAATAACTACAAGAAACTCGTTGATGAATCAACGGAGATCAGCTGTCTGATGCTGGCTTGTGTGGAGTCCGATTTGCAACAGCATTTCGAAAATGTTGAGGCTTACGATATGCTCGAGAGCCTCAAGAGCATGTTTCAGACACATTCTAGGACCGAAAGGTTCAACGTCTGGCGATCCTTGATGGATTGCAAGATGAAGGGAGGTGATCCACTGAGCACGCATGTGATCAAGATGATCGGATATGTGCAAGCTTTGTATCGTTTGGGCTTCCCGCTCTTGGATAAGCTTGCTACTGATGTTGTTCTGGGTTCTCTTCCGCCCAGCTATGGGACGTTCATCTCGAACTATCATATGCATGGCATGGATAAGAAGCTCACTGAATTGCATGGGATGCTCATGGTGGCAGAGCAAGATATTAAGAAAGGCACGCATCAAGTGTTGATGGTGGAGAAATCGGCTAAGTTCAAGAAGAGTTGGTCCAACAAGAAGGATAAGGCAAAGGGCACGGAGATGGTAACCTCCGCCGCTGCGCCGAAGTCTGGATCGGACTCAAAGACCGTTTGCTTTCATTGCAAGGAAACTGGTCACTGGAAGAGGAACTGTAGCAAGTGGCTTGCAGAGCATGGAAAGAAGGCCGGAAATGCTTCTTCAAGCAAAGGTACACTTGTTTCCTATGTTATAGACATTTACCTTGCTGACATACCTAGTAGCTCTTGGGTATTTGATACCGGATGGTACAAGATCGGTACTGGTGCCATCTACACTCACAAACCATTCGGTTAGTAATACCAAATAAACATGCATGCAATGCAACAATCGGCACTCAAACGAAGCTATCTACCGTTTCACTAACGCACTAACGGTCTAGCGTGTCCTACAATCAGCGCGGCTCTGATACCAAGCTTGTGGCACCCCGGCTCAGAGCAACCGGTTTACCTTGCATTGCCAGCCCAGAAATCAAGTCTTCTGGCAATACACAAGAACATGGTACAGAAACAACCACTTTATTGATGCTAGCGGATTACATAGGTCTGATATTACAGCAAGATTCAAGGCCAAGTGGCACACACGATGCTGTTGGATAGTATGTACATTATTTAATGAACATGATGGGGCCTCGATCGCACGAGCTACGCGGCAGCGGAAGAACGACGAAGTGGAGCTCCATAGCACAGGGACACCAACGTGAACACGGCCTAGACACGAGATGCGCTCCGATGCGAACTGACTTGCCTAAAATCTGGCATAACACACCAGGTCAGTACATTGAATGTACTTGCAAGATAAGTACAATGCAAAACTACTACCGAAGGAAAACAAACATTTCATGCAATGAGTCCCACGGACTCGCTTACCAGATGGTTACCTCGTAACCAAACGGTGACCATACCTAGGTCACACCTGAAACCAATCACTCATGAACACTCAAGTGTTCATCCTTCACCACGAACCAATGCATCACAACACTCACTTTGTTTGCAAGATTTATTAGAAAGGTTGATCCATGGTGTGACTTACTTCCGAGTTATGCCCATAACCGAGGTTGTGGATATTGATAGATTAATTACACTCTGCAGAGGTAGCGCACTTTACCCACACTACAGAACACCTGGCCTTGCATTCCCGTTCGGGTGGACCAAAGCATTCCGACGAAACCCTCCGTTTGTCATGCACTCTCCCCGGCCACTCCGACCAACTCCCCCTCAGGGTTAGGTCTTGGGTGGCCCCATGTCTACCAAAGACACCAACGGCCACGGTCGTGGCAAAACGTTCCCAAACGGGGACAAGGTACCATAAAAACAGAAACGAGCACACAAGGTTATGTCTACCTACCGGGCCAGGGAATGCACGCCCATAACCTTCGCTCGCGGGAGGCACCGGTGAGAGCCACAACAAAGGACGGAATCAAGACCTTCCCATAAGGTAAATGTGGTCGCACTGAATTAAAACCCGATTCAGTGGCACCATGATGTGATCAACATCATATTCAAGTTGAACTTAATCAAGTTTAGCTTTGATAAAAACTTTTTACCATCAACATGATATACCCCTAAAAGAATCATGCAAATATTCGTCATGCAAAGAAGATAACGCATATTCATGGATCAAACTTAACAACATATACATCTTGCAATACTTAGAACCAAACTTCTCTGGTTATAACTCATTTTTATTTATCAAGCAATATTTTTATTAGTTCTTTATGAAACTATCACTAGTAAAATAACTACCATTAATTTCCATAGCAATATGCATAGTGAAAAATATTACTCTACTTAGCCAAACAAGCTTATGCATTCATCCAGCAACTAAAACAAGCATATCAAGCATGCTAAAGTAACTAGAAATTAATCCAAGTTATTTATCAAATTTTAATTGCAAAAAAGAACTCATTTTCAAGTAGAAAATCATAGATAGAAATAACACCATCCAAATGCTGGTGTGCCTTGCCTTAGTGTAGAGGAGGATCACACCCCTCTTGGTTTGCTACAAGACAAGCTTCTCCTTCTGAAGAAGAATTTAAACCACAAAAATATTTGTCAAAACACAATCTGATAATCACCAGAAATTCTAGGCAGCAAGGAAAAATCCACCTTCTGGTGTGCCGCTAGAGCTTTCTCAATCAAAGACAATGCAAAAAGAATCAAATCATTTGGACTTATGGTTTAGAAATGGTGGCTAGTCAAAGTTCACTCAAATTTCTGAATAATATTTGAATTAAATAGAAATCCTGGGGGTAACGCCGAAAGCGTAAAACAGAAATACGCCTCCACTCGTACCGCTTCGGGCGCGAGTGGTGAGACCGACAGGTGGGTCCCGCACGTCAGGAGAGAGAGGGGGCGACATTAGAGGAGAGGCGGGGCTTCGCCGGAGCTCACACCGGTGACGAGGGGGTTTGGGGCTAGGCTAGAGGGATAGGATTGAAGCGGGGCTCGAGGCGCACCTGCCCATACCAGTGGCTTGGCGAGAGGTGGACGGAGCTGCTCGCAGTTGAGCTCGCAAGCTACGGTGGCGGACGGGTCTCGCCGGAGAGGTTGAAGAAGACGGCTAGAGGCAGCTCCGAGGGCTCAAAGGTGTCCAGGCAGCACCAGCAGATCCCCAATGCCCCGCCCAAGCAGCTGCTTGAGCTCGAGAGGCACCGGAGCGCGGCGGCTGGACTGCGGTGATCGTCGGAGTCCTCTGGTCGGGGGCGACGGCCAGAGGCCTGCCCGACCGAGCTTCTGCTCGTCTACGTGTTTGTGGAGGTGGTGTTGAGTGGTGCTTAGCTAGGATTCGAGGAGAGGACCACTATATATAGCCGGAGCGAGGGGGGAACGTGTCACCGCCGGAGCTCTCTAGACACGCGGCGAACGGCGACGAGAAGCTCCACTACGAGGGGGCAAACGCTCAGCGTCAATGCAGGAGCTTGACCATGCTCGCAGACGAGCACAGGAGGCGGTTGGGGAAGCGGACAAGTGCACGAGCGCACTGTGGCGTTTTGGCCGCGACGCGCCCGTGCTTGATGCGGCGGCTTCGGCGTCGTCGTGCGCCAGGGAGCGGTCAAGGGTGATGGGTCGGGGCTTGTGGCGCGGTGTGGTAGTCGGCTGCGAGCGCTGGAACGAGCACACGCGAAATAGAGAGCAAGGCGCCAGCCAAAGCGCGTCGAGACGGTGCCAGGCGTCATGTCCACACACGGTCACCAAGCTGGCATGGTTAAAACGACGCCCAAGAGTGGCCAAACCTTTTCTACGCGCTCGACCGTGAAGTGTTTAGTCCATGAGAGGTGATGGTTCATGCCCAGGCCGACCAGACTTGACTTCACTAAGCTGACAAGTTTTTGTCCAGAAACTTGGTCGCCAAGTTTGGCCACCTTCTAGAAGGACATTAGGGCTGATCTCCTGGGGTTTAGGGTTTCTTAGGAGGGTGTTTAAGCTCAAGAAAGGTCAAGGCTAAAAGCTCAAGGAAAGATGTACTTGCTGTACAAAGTGCATTTCTGGTCCAGAAGTGAAGAGATTTTCTACAGCAAAAAAATTACAAAAAGTGGTGCAATATTTTTGCATGGGAAGGTGTGCCAAGGTGCTAAGAATATTTAGGAATTACCTCAGATTTTTCTGAGCAAGAAAAATTGAAGTTGCTTTGGAGCACAAGTTTCTGAAGTGAGTTTCTGAGAGAGAAATGAATATTTTTCTTTTATGAAAAATATTCATTTGATTATTTTGAGGATTGATCAGAGGAGTAAAGAAGATAGGTCACTTGGGTGAAAGTCAAGGATTTGCCCAAGTGGCAAGCCCATTTGAAATGATTCAAACTCCAATTCAAATCAGGGCAAAAACCACGATAAAAACCAAGTCCGGAAAAGAGAGAGAAGGCAAGTCCGAAAAAAGAGAGAAGGCAAAATCCAGGCTGTCACACAATGACATCCAATGCCCATTGTCACGAAACCATAACTATCTGTTGATCAACGAGCTAGTCAACTAGAGGCTCACTAGGGACATGTTGTGGTCTATGTATTCACACATGTATTACGGTTTCTGGTCAATACAATTATAGCATGAGCAATAGACAATTATCATGAACAAGGAAATATAACAATAACCATTTTATTATTGCCTCTAGGGCATATTTCCAACATTATGGCCATCCGATCCCTCTCCAGGAAGTATGGATGAGCTTGCGAATTTATTCAAGGGAGCTCGTCGCCGTTTGGAGCTATGGAAGATATCAGCGTGTCGGGAAGGCACCCGAGAAGCCTGGGCCATGGTAAAAACAAGGTATACCAAGCTTGATCTGAATCATATGGCCCAGGTCGGTCCTTGGGACCAAATGGACGAGAAATTCCTGTTAGCTTACCGTACAACCAAGTGAAAACAGCCGCTAAGTTTTCTCAACAGGATTGTAAACTAGACAACCTACTAGAGGGTCTAGAGGAAGAAGAAGTTTTTGAGTCCAATTAGTAGTGTACTTTATCAAAAAAACTTATCTCCAGCCGAATTGTAAAACAGTTGTCATGGCAGACTTTCCGCTTTGACCTCCAGAACCCGAGGTTTGGAGTGTTTCCGGATATTTATACCATTTGTAAACACCAAGGTATGTTTGGAAACTAGGCAGTCCGGTCATAGTTGCTTAAACAGACAAGTTGTATTTGGGGAGTTATGTTATATTGCATTTTATCGTAAGAAACATCTTCCAGAGAGAATAGTTCCGTTAAGGGTTCCTTTCCCTGGGCCAGCATGCGTTTTTGCGCATGCATAAGCTGTGATGCGAGAAATCACAGTACATATTATGATTTGGGGGCGTATATTGCAACGAGAGCAGTTCGTCTCTTGTTCGCTGCCCGATTATTCCCTTAAGAAAGCTAGCTTTCGGCTTCACCCGTCTGAGGTACACGTCCGGATAACCCGTATGCAACAATCGCAGAGGTGCTCCCTTTCTACCCTAGCCGAACAAGCAGGAACGTAGGGCATAAGCACAGGAGCCAGGCAACCAGCTTGGCAAAAACTTAAGTCATAAAGGTGCATATAATGCGAAGACAAGACACATATGAGTAGACAACACATATATACGGTGAGCTTGACGCTCCAAAATAGTAATCATAATAAGCTTCTGTGAAAAGAAGCCCCCATGTATCATGGGGTATGTACATTTAATGATGTATATCCCTTGAGTGTGTGGTTTATCCGAACACTGGTAAAAGTCGTACAAAAAATGAGGAAGAGAAAAAAGGGGTAAGAGGGAGAGAAGAAAAGACAAAAAAGTTAAAAGTGTGAACTTAGGCGTAGAATCTCCGGAACCGAGCGGCGTTCCATGGGTTTGGTTCCAAAAGATTATCCGAAGTGTTGCGAAGGCGATATGCTCCTCCTGTGAGAACTTCATCTATGATGAAGGGACCCTCCCATTTGGGCTTGGCTTATCCTTTTTCTTCTCCGGTAGGCACAGGACGAGTTCACCGACATTATAAGTCTTTGCCCGTACTTCCCTGCTTTGATATTGCCGAGCTTGCTATTGGTAAAATGCAGAATGGGCCTTCGCAATGTCGCGCTCCTCCTCCTAGCCGTCCAGATCGTCCTGCCGGTCGACCTCAGCCTCTCTCACTTCATGCATGCGCACTCGAGGTGAGTCATGAATAATGTCGTAGGGCAATACTGCCTCGGCGTCGTACACCATGAAAAAAGGTGTGTGTCCGGTCGTACGATTGGGCGTGGTACGCAGCCCCCAGAGTATAGAATCGAGTTCTTCAACCTAGTGCTTGTCTGATTCACGCAGGGATACACTAGTCTGGGTTTAATGCTGCTCATTATCAAGCCATTTGTCTGAGGGCGATATACAGAGGCGTAATCAAGCTTGATGCCCAAATTAGTGCACCAGGTTTTTACCTCATCGGCCGTAAAGTTAGTACCATTGTCAGTAATGATACTATGCAGGACACCATAACGGTGTACAACACTAGATATGAAGTCTATAACCGGTCCGGCTTCGGCCGTTTTGACAGGTTTGGCTTCTATCCACTTAGTGAACTTGTCGACCATAACCAGTAAATATTTGTTCTTATGGCCTCCCCATTTAAGGGGTCCAACCATGTCAAGCCCCCAGACCGCAAAAGGCCCTGTAATGGAGATTGTTCGTAAGGCAGTGGGCGGCATATGGCTTTGATTTGCAAAAAGCTGGAATCCAACACATCGCTGTACGAGGTCTTGTGCGTCTGCTCAGGTCGTGGGCCAAAAGAAACCCGTACGGAAGGCCTTACTTACGAGGGCCCGAGCTGCGGCGTGATGGCCACCAAGACCGGCGTGTATTTCTGCCAAGAGCTGTTGTCAGGGGGATGAACCCCGTGCAGGCAACGGAACCCGGATCATTTTCAAAAACAAAGGGGCAACCATCGCCCCTCAAGTCGGCTCGCGCTTGGCCGGGTCGCTCAACCCGGCCAAGCCCCTCGACCCAGCCAAGCTCTCCAACCTGGCCATACTCCTCAACTTGGCCCCAACGACCAGCTCAAGGCGGCCGAAATCGGCACACCAAGACTTTCCCAACAAGCCAGCTCCACCCTTGTCGTGTTCCTCAACCCGGCCACGGGTTAGTTCCCGTCCCATCTAGGTCGTATCATGGGACGAGTCTCCATCTACCGATGACCGAGGCAACAGTCCCCCACTTTATTTCAATGACAAGTATTTTCAGACGGAGGGAGTACAACCCTACTAGGAAAAGGCATGCTAGTGGCGCACCAGTTTTGCCTTCTAATGGCGAACTACTGGTGCGCCTCTAGCATCACACCATTAGAATTAAATTCTAATGGCGCACCACTTGTGCGCCATTAGTATCTGGTGTTCTAATGGCGCACCACGTAGTGCGCCATTAGAATTCCTTCCAGGGTAATGGCGCACCACATAGAAGTGCGCCATTAGTAACAAAATTTTTTCAAAATTTTCTTTTAGAATTTTCTTTCACTTTTTTTTCAAATATTTTTCGTTTTTTCTTAATCTCAGGTCACTATGGCTTAATCTCAGGTCAAATCACACTCCGTGGTCAAACTTCCCGAAAGGTTTTTTCACTTTTTTTTTCAATTTTTTTTCGTTTTTTTCTTAATCTCAGGTCACTATGGCTTAATCTCGGGTCAAATCACACTCCGTGGTCAAACTTCCCGAAAGGTCACCCATCCTCACGCTACTCCAGCCCAAGCACGCTTAACTTCAGAGTTCTATCCAACCCCAGCAACAACTCACTTCACAGGCACTTGTTGATATATCTAGCATATCAATCCTATTATACCTTGTTGATGTCTAGGACTTTGTTCATGTTGATGACTATGATGAAATTTTGAAAAATATTCAAACTTCCCGGTCATATTACGGTGCGCCACATCCACGGTGCACCACATCCACGGTGCGCCACTCGTAAGTTTGAAATTTTTTGAATTTTTTTGCCTCTAGATCTTGAAAGCCCCGTAAGTTTTTTCTGTTAGGTTTTTGGGGATTTTGAAAATGTTTAACGGGGTTCGCCCAATTAAATTTGGATGTAACTTTTCGAGTAGAT
>LR880971.1:40818929-40884415 GCA_904067115.1 Aegilops sharonensis | reverse complement strand
GGGGGTAGCTAGAAGGAGATTGTTAAGTGTGAGTGTGTGTTTTGCCCATCCAGGCGGAAGTTATGTGCACAAAAGAGGAGAACAATTCGATGTGGCGTTAGGATTGAGGGTAATTAACTACGTATGGAGACATAGAGACCTTGAACGTGCATGTGTGAGAGGTATACATGTATACGTGGGATGTGTGTTTGTGCACGCGCGCATGACCGAGATAAAAGAAAGAAGACATAAGTCCTAAGATCAACGACATGGGAGAGACGGATCGGTATGACAATATGCATGCATGCGAGAATGCAGGGAAGAAGGCCCGACAATTGAGCATGTGTTTTTGTCTTTAAGAGATAGTGGCGTGGGCTGGAGCATGCATCTATGGCGAGTAGAGGGGGTGAGGCGCAATGATTGTGCAAAAGAGATCAACCTATAAATGCATATGTATGGATAGACATATATAGTGTGGGTGATAGGAAGCAAGACTCCGTGTGAGAAAGAAATGTTGACGGAGAAACTACAGATAGATACAGAGTTGGAGATGCTAGCTAGAGAGACATCCGTTAGTTTGGTGTCGGAGATGACCGTCGGGTGGTTCAAAGGGTGAAGTTATATATGTGTGTGAGAGGGCACTTGACTGCATGCATGTAGAGAGAAACATATGTAGTGTGCGTGATAGGAATCAAGAGTGAGGGCGAGAAAGAAGGTTGATGGAGAAACAGATAAATAGAAAGATAAATATGCTAGCTAGTGTGCGCTAGAGATAGGAGTCGAGTGGATCAGAAGGCTGGGTTATGTGTGTGGGTGTGAGAGAGAGATAGAGAGAGGGTGCATGTGAGTCACATACAAACAAATATCAGAGAGAAATGAGATCCAGAGAGACGGAGTTTTGTGTCTGCGAGAGAGAAAGATATTTCATATTTCACAACGAGAGTGATAGCTAGAGAGACATATGAGGGAACGCAAGATATCTCTAGGGAGAGAGGGTGTGTTTGAGCGACATACAAGAGAACAATGGAGAAATATGAGACCCTGGGAGACAGCGTTTGTGTTTGTGTGTGAGAAAGAGATATTGAAGAGGAAGAGTCGTAGGTTCTCATATCTAAGGAGCGAAAGACATCTCTGTATGAGGGGTGTGCGAGTGGCACACATGGGAATAGTTGACAGAAATGAGACCCAGGGAGACAAAGTTTTGTGTTTGTGTGAGAGAAAGAGATTCCACATGGAGAATCATAGCTAGAGACACATAGCAGGGAGCGAGATATACTTAGAGAGAGATAGAGTGATGAAGGTCGATGGAGAGAGTACCGTCAGTGTGTTACGAAGATAAAAGATCATTGTCGACATACAGGTAGCACGAGAGATGCCTGAGAGACGATGAACGTGTATAGGTCCAAAGAGATAGTCCTATATAAGCATGAGTGATAGCTATATGAGACGAATATCTGGATTAAAGGGGATTCAAATATTTAAACTGGAGATCACGACATCGATAATATCATAACGCAAATTGGTGTATCAAACATGCATATTCATTTGAATTTGGGCACACGTGTAATGTTATATAGTTTATCAATATTGGTGATCCATAGATTCTTCAATTACAAACAATGCATGGTTTATATGCAATTAGTGTCTAAACGGGATTACACTATATGTTGCGTGTGTGAAACACAATATACATATTTGAGAAGTTAAAAAAAACCCGCATGAAACACACATTAATTGGAGACAGTTAGCGAGGAATGCATACATTGGATTTCAACATAAAGTGGTTTCAAATATTTGAAAATCCAAATTGATGCATACAACCTTATGAATCTGAGATCATGCCATTTGTAAACCATATTTATGTATAAATGGTGTTGTTCTTTTGAAAGTATATATGTAAAAAAATGATGTATATAGAATGTACACAACTAGGGAACAGGCTAGTAGCAGCGCGGGTTTTAGGTGTATCAGTAGCGCGGGGTGGGGCGCTACTAATAAGGCGCTACAGCTAACATACAGCAGTAGCGCGTGGTCACCGGCGCTACTGCTACACAAGTGTAGCAGCAGCGCGGTTACTGGGAGCACGCTACTGCTAGTAGCTCTAGCGCCCTTTGCAACAACGCGCTACTGCTATAGCGGCGCTGCTGCTAACTTCTATACACTCGCTACTGCTAATTTAACAGGTTTTTTGTTTTTTTGGGCATATTTGTTTTGTATTTGAACAGGCTTTATAGAAGAATCTTTAGCACATAGAAATGTCATCATGATACACATACAAATGCCTGCGAGACCACGAATATAATCATGGCATATACATACAAATAGTCTCATCATAATCATCATCCAACACAAAGTGGTCTCGCGTCATCATCTCGAAAATAGCGATACAAGTCCTTGATTACTTGCAAATACATTGTCATCCATCTAAACAATGTATACGCGAGAAGAGCTATCACTTTGAGTACATGAGTTCGTATCCCTCTCTCGCATTAGCGTGAACCTAAACTAACTACTGTCTGTCGCTCGGAAACCGGAAACCGGCAACACCTGGGCCTGACACTCCGGCCACTCATCGTATATATACTCCTGGCGTAGCACTTCTTCGCCATCGATGATCTATGCACCTGCATCGTCACATGAGTCGATGATATGCAACATATATAGTTGAGCAACAGAAAGAGACAGACTTGACAAAAATAGAAACAACATATCATAAGCATAAATAACAAAGTTCATCGTACCCAAAATGCCCTAACTAGAGTGATCTTCGCTAGTCGAGGAGGAGGATGGTTTAATTACATCAAAAATAAAGTTTCACTGCGCATAACTCAAAGTTTTGTCATACGGAAAGTATGGACTAAACAGACACATTGTCATATATCGACGATCACTCCAACATGCCGTGCCATCCATCGAGGTCAGGGAGATAGTCCCCGAGCTTAGTGAAAGGCTTCATGTTGAGACGTTGAGAGGCTATCCATGTTCGGACTTCTTCCCGCGACATTTGTCCTTCTCCGTAGAACATCCCTGTTTTTCCGCGACCTCTTTCATGATGATTTGGGCAAGTTCACGCTGGATGTTATAGAACTCAGCTCGAAGTCGATGATCCTCGATATCTCCTATGTCCTTTGCCCATTGCAGAAAATGGGCATTGCCAGATGTAGGTGACATTTGAAGGTTCTGGTGATCCCGTCTGTAGTCCAGCATGTGGTGTAGGACTTAGAATCCATCATTAAGAGAATCGTTCGGTTGCTGGATGCAGCAGAAGTCGGTCTTATGGCCGAAGGCGGCCCTGTCACCCCTTCTCTTCTTGTCCCTAGCCTCTCCACCCCTTGCTTGGTAGTACAACATAGCACTGTCGAGAACATCTTTGATGTGGGTGTAATCCTTTTTTTGAATGTTCTTCGACGAGTCCAAGTAAAGAGCGTGGGAGAATCGGGGGTAGAGGATGATGAGGACGGCACGCCCGCCGCTGCGCAAAATAAGTACACCTCAAATTAATTAGCCTCCACCGTGCAAATGAATTATTGAAATCGAAGGAAGGATAGCAGCGCGGATGACTTACACGGGATGATAAGGCACGAGAATCGCCTCCTTGTCCTTATTGGCGAGCATGAAACTGACGATGTAATCCCTCGCGTATTCACGCTGCTCTGCACAGACTCCCAAGAAGCTCTCGTGCATGTAGTACGGGTCAGCGACACAGATATGACGTATAAAGGCGGACCAACGTAAAATCTAGCTTCTTCACGTGAAACATGTCGAATATGTAATCGAATCGGAGGAAGAACTTATCCGTAGGGAAGCTCTCGACGTACGACATTTGCCGCGAAACGTTAACCACGTATAGTGGGTATCCTGGATCTTTCGAGGCGATGAGGCATTTCTCTACCCGCAGCACATCGTCATGAAGTCTCCTTAGATCGCCGAATCTGGCCCGTAGCGCTGTTGCAGGTAGGATTGGTTGACCGGGGATATGCCATTTATCCGCATCGGGGATATCTATACGGTCCTGAAGCCGAGGCTGCTGAGGCGGCTGGATCATAGAATCAACTTTTTTGCCTTTCCTCGCTCTCTTCCTAGACTTCTTTACTACCGGAAGGTCGTCAATAATACGTTGAGACGGTAATTCAGGCACCGACTCATGACGCTCAAACCCTGAGGAGGCGCCAGTATAGACATACTGTTCAGCGCCATCGTCATCCTCATCCTCATCCATGGCGACGTCATCAGCGACTAATGAAGCCTCCTCCTTACCCCATCCGCTATCGCCCAACCCGACACCCGACGCTAATTGGGTAGGTGGGGTGTTGATGTTCATACCTTGTTGAGGCTGCGTGCCCGTGGGTGTGCTCCCGGCCGCCTCCAGACGAAGCAGACTCTTTGGCCACAACAGGACCCACCAATTGCAACAATCACCAAGCCGCCGCGGTGTCTCCTCGTCATCCACCAGTAGTGTTGGAGGAGGCAAATTCTCGTGGCCCGGTTCGACACTGGCCATGGAAACCTTGAAGACGTTCGGGGGGATCGGCCGGCTGTGGAACAATGGTTCCTTCGGCTTCATTATCGTCGCCTTCCCCACGACCACCTTCTGGTCGCCGATGGTGTACAATATGGTGCACGGGGTTTCATCGGCCTGCAAAGAAAAGTCTGCGACGTGAGACATCCGAAAGGCGACAAAAACGGGAGATTATACATTTATATTGAAGGGGGCCGGTGTGACAGATACCGTGAGGGCGTCGAGCTCAGCCAAAGACGAAGCACCGCCGAGCACGTCCGGTGCGGGAGCCGGTGCGGGAGCAGGTGCGGGACCAGGTGCGGGAGCCGGTGCGGGAGCAGGTGCTCCCAAGAAGTCAGCAAGGGGAAAGTCCTCTGCATTTTTTTATGGATTTTTCCTTGTCCAAGTGATAACGCCCGTCACCAAGGAAGTAGACAAATCTGCAACCACCTGTTTTGCGGCAGCTACCGCTGTTGCGACTGTCTGAGATGATTTCTTCTCAACCGCAATCTCAACCTTCTTGTCGATGTTTTCTTCAGTTAACTTCCGTCTTTCCTTTCTCTCCTCCGTGGTCTCACGGTAGTACTTCTTCCACGTGGCGCCGTCTCCGACACCGTGCACGCGTCCATACGACGGTCGAGTATCCATCGGTTGTCGTTTCAATATGTTCAACACCCGGTTGAATGGAGTGTCCCACTTGGGCCTCGCCAATGCCTCAGACGGCGAGTCGCTTTCGGCCGCAATCCAGTGCTGCTCTCTCTGCAGAAGGCACAAGGATCGTTTACAAATATGACTAACTTGTGCAGTCGAATTGATCAGAAACTAAAATTACCAGTAGTCTCATGAACTCCGTTATGACCGTTGTTGTCTCGTAAACCTTCTTCAGTGGGTCCCAACGGTGCCGGGCCCTCAGGACGTCACGCTCCTGCGGGACGGTGAAATCCGCCAAGGGGTCTGGGATGCCCAGACTCGCGGCTTCCGCGTCCTCCTTGGCCCATTTGGACCTCTTTCCGCCATAACCACGGCTTCCGAGGTGGTGGCTCCCAATGTTCCTCTTTTGAAGCCCCTTCATGTACTTAGACTTTTTTTTGGCAGCTTCGGCTTCGCAAGCCTCCTTGAATATTTGAAACTGCTCTTCCATGATTGTCAGATTATCCTTTACAATATCGGAGTAGGGTTCCCCGTCGTTGATCTTTGCTTTCACTCGATTTTTCCAGGCGGCCAACGCATCGCGAAACTTGGTCATGGCGTGTTTGTTTATCTTCTTCATTGTCGGGTCCTCGTCTGGATTTTCATAATCCTTCTCATTCCGGCCCGGGAACAAGAATATCTGGTGAAACTTCTTTAGGAGGGAGCTCCTCATATTTTCTATCTTATGTAGTTTCTCATCATTGATGGTGGCGGTTGTCCGTACGATGCAGCCAATTTAATTGCCGTAGAACGCGCGCGCTTCCTCGGGCACCTTTGGCTAAAAATTGCCATCGTCCACCTCCGTGACCACCAGTCTAGTAGTCCTGAGTTTGTTAGGAACCCGTTGCCTCTTTGCTTTCGGTTCTACACCGGCTCCGCTCCCCAAGGCAGCACCGGCCTCAGCGCCGGTCTCGATGCCGGTCTGAATCTCAGCGCCGGTCTCAGTCTCAGCACCGGTCTGCGTGTCGGTCTCAGTCCCCGATGCCACCAGTGGGCCCAGCAACAACATCGGTTGATCGTCGGTACGGCTAAAATATTCGTCTGCCACCAGGTAGACGTCGTCCCAATCACCAGAACCCTGTCCTTCATCGTTGCTAGCCATGTTTCCTATGATTAAATCTAGTCAATTAATTCTAGACCTAATAAAATGAATAATGACATAAAAAAGGACTATTGTTTTGCAGGAATGTTGACTCCTTCCTGGTGCGGCAAATCCTGGGCACTCGATATGTCCTAGTTTGTAGCACAAGTCATGCCGAAATTCACGGAAAATTTCGGCATGACCTTTGCTAAAAAGTGGACAAATCGAGAACCTGAAATTTGCCGGAACAGAAATGAATCAACATTCCGGCAAAACATAGGCCACTCAGCATCATTCCCTGGAAACAACAAAGCCACTTGGGCACAATCGAACAACTTCAATGAAAAGATATAACATGACCACTTCAATGAAAAATAAAATTTGCCTAAATTCTTTTCCTTGAAAAATAGTGGTCTTTTCAAAAATCAAAAACCTTTCAAAATGACCTCACTAAACACTTCTCTGCCCAGGACAGAACCCAAATTATGTTGATCTAGCTATTCCTCTCTCTCTCACAAACACACATTATTATCTCTAACCCTTCTCTGCCTAGGACAGAACCCAATTAAATTGCAAAGGAACTCCATTTCTCTAACCCTTCTGACCTAATGCTCTAAAATAAAATTTTCCTCTAACCTAGTCAACCTACTTAACCTAGCTTGTTAATCCAACGAACCTAATTAACCTACCTATTTAACCTAGTTAGTTAATCTAGTTTACCTAGATAATTAACCCTAATTAAACAAGTTAAAGCAGCTAGTTCTCTGTCAAAGCCCAAAATAAATTTTTGCACTAATTAACATAGATAATTAACCTAATTAAACTAGTTAACCTCACTAGTTCTCTGTCAAAGCCATAACTAAATTTTTGCACTAACCTAGATAATCTTATATTTACTAATTGGATGCATCATACGAGCTTCCACGTTAATCCACATCATTAAAAATATCTTAACCGTCTGGTCTATATAATTGATATATCTTAACCTTACGATTAATGTTATTGTTGTAGGGAAAATAAAACACCCAAACAGGTCCAAGCTGCACGCAAACCTTTTTTTCGTTAATCCCTACCACATGCGAAAAGCCTCCACGTTATAAAACTAACCAATTGGAAGGCTCGGATTTAATAAGCGGCTATGGAGTTTTATTCTGTCCTGCTTGAGAGTCCTAGAGGCTTACGTTTAGTACTCAAACATAAATTCACTAGGTAAGAAAAAAGAATAGAATTACCATCATGTACGCAACCCTTCCTGCTCACGTACATGCCCAAGCTCCTGTATTTTGTGAAGACCTTCTCCCATGGATGGAGCCACCATCAGGCCTTTAGCCTAATCCGGTGACAAAACTTCTGCTTTTCTCTCTCGCTCATAGATACAATTCAATCGGATCACCACCTTTTCACATCTCGATTTGCTTTCCGTTGTCTCTCATCCGATCTGTCTTAAAATTTCGTACTGCTGAAGAAGTCGCGGGCTGACGGCAGCCACGTCGCCCATAGCCAAGGCGTGTATACAGGGTTTAGAACTGCATATGTATGTCCACTTGCGCGCCAGCAGTCAGCAGATGATTAATCTCATAAAAGCTGGAACTAATTCTCATTTGATGAATGCATGGGTAGATATGAATATAACGAATGCATGAGCATGGCCGCTAAGGTATGATATCTGATGTCACTACAAGCTCCTAAGACACGTGAATGTACAAATTGTTTCGCTACTTTGTAACCCTTTTTTACAACTGCTTTATTTTTAACACATTGGCATACTAGAGGTGAATCCAGTAGTCGAGGAGTCATCCTTTGTCGTCTCTGCCTATAGAAGTTTGATTGTTCCCCACTCATATTAAAATTAGTATGTTCTTTTTTTCTATATTTTTGTATTTTCCAACTGCATTGGGTACAGGCACTGACGTGTGATAACTGCACATATGCATCTAATTTTTCTCTTAACTAGGATAAATAAATATTAGAAACGATTGTATGTTGAAATCTCCATACCAATATACTAACTCGAGGTCATCAAAGTAAGCATGTCATCCATCAGAAATATGTGATACACATACCCATATATGTGTGGCAGATTAAAAAAAATCCCCAATTTACATCAAAGTAATATATTTTGTTTATATTTCTTTGAAATACATCAACATTAATACTCCGCTGATTTGTTAGTGTTGTCATAATGGTTTAAAAATTATAATCTCATACGAACATATTGTGTTTCTGCTTTCATTCTTTAGATGTGATATCAACCTTTGAGGAGATCCCACGGTGTACTTGCACAAATTTCTACACCATCAACATATTCTTGCATCTAGATGCTCTGTATTTGTGAAGTGCATAATATTGTATAATGTATGTTTTGTAACTGAGATGTCTTAAGCTAATAAATCATGTGTTCCTAACATTGGTCATAACAATGATTAATACAAACCCACAAAAAAATAAAAAATGATTAATTCAACTTCTTTGGATATTTTTTTCTTCAGATTCCCTGGTAAAGCGGATCATATTTCCCAACTAAAATGATTGATCGTATGAGGTGGGTTTGCTTAGCACAAATATAGTGGCCACAATACCCTCCGTGGGAGAAAACAAAATAAGAAACTGAACTAATTAATCTCCTGGATTCTCTAAGCACTCACATAATTTGCAATATGTTTAGACTAATATAATACAATCATTTCATTGTTAGTATGTCCTACGAGAGACTTACATATATAACTAGAACTTAATTACGCAAGACCCATTAGTATGTAATTCTTAAATCGGTGCCATAACATCTGATTCAACATATTGATTGAATAAGTCAAAACTAAGTTATATATTGTAAATTTGTAATGAATACTAGCCCGTGCTGAGGCACGGGTTGATGACTAGTTAACCTAATTAAACTAGTTAACCTAACTACTTCTCTGTCAAAGCCCTAACTAAAATTTTACCCTAACCTAGATAATTAACCTAATTAAACTAGCTAACCTATGCATGAGAGAGAGAGGAGGGGTGGGGGCTTACAGAGGATGGCTCCGGTGGTGGCGACCAGGCAGTGGTGGCGAGGGAGGCAGGGGCGTCTCTGGTGACGGCGAGGGAGGCAGGGGCGTCTCCGGTGACGGCGAGGGAGGCAGTTGTGGCGAGGAAGGATCCGGTGGCGTCGACGGCGGCTCCGGTGGCGTTGACGAGGCCGCGCGGCTCCGTGGCTTTGGGGGCGGCTCCGGTGGCGTCGACGGCGCACGGCTCTGGTGGCGTCGACGTCGGCAGGAGACGGCGGCGAAGTGGGGCGACGGCGAATCGGGGAGACGGCGGCGCGCGGGGTGGGTTGAGGGATTTGGGGGAGAAGTGGTGGTCGGGGGGGAACGGTTTTTTGGTTAAGTTAAACTTAGCGGTAGCGTGTTTGGTAAAACGCGCTATAGCTAAGATAGCTATAGCGGTTTTTACAAAACGCGCTGCTGCTATAGCTATGTAATTTTCTTCCAATTTTTAATTTCCTTTTCTGTTTCTATAGCGGGGGTCTAGGACACGCGCTGCAGCTACGTTAGCTATAGCGCCTCTTACAAACACACGCTGCTGCTATGCCTTCCTCCGTTTTTTCGCTTTTTCATTTATTTTGCTTTACATTTTATTTTTTCCTTTCTCCCTTTTCTATTTCTTTCATTTTTATTTACTTTTCTATTTGTTTTTCATCTTATTTTATTTCCGTTAGTAGTAGCGCTCTTCTTAGGAAACGCGCTGCTACTTATTCCCTAGCAGTAGCGCGTTTCCTACAAGCCCGCTACTGCTATGCGTAGTCTATCATTCTAGCAATGGAAATATTAGTAGTAGCGCTTTTGCCACTACACACGCTACTGCTAAAGTTGTATCTGTAGCGCGGTTTTTCCACAGTCGCTACTGCTATCTAACACTAGCGCCCTTTTTTGACCCGCGATGTTGCTAAATTTCTGTGTATAAGGTTTTCCCTTGTAGTGGTAATTCCAATTTAAAATGGATCCCGCCCGAAAAAAATAGTAGAATACAAATGGGATTCGAATTGAGCTGACACGGTAAACGTGCACTGCGCAAAATTTGAACGAAGCGGGGAAAGTCGCAGTAACCGCCCGAAACCAAAATCTGTGAGATGGAAATCACTACTGCCTATCCCTGCCGCGAAAAGCCTATCTGCTGGATTTCTATAGGTTTCGATAGGGTTAGGTTTGTAATTTCACCCAAACGTGACGTAACCGCCTCTCACCCGGATTCATACACGGTGGGCGCCAAAACACAGTGTGCCCTCGGCCGAAATTGACTCCCTCCCCGATTCATATTCATACACGGTGGCGCCAAAAACAAACTCTCGTCGGCAAATATTCGGTGTATGCGAGATTATCTTCCTATCTCCAACCGACTAATGTTGCTGTGATGTACGTAGTAGAAATTTGAAACGGGGGCTAAGTTTGTAAATTTCCTAGCATTTGAGACAAGCGCGCCCTGACTACATGGTTCCCCCCTTCCTCTCTACCTCCCTTTTCCCCATTCGTACTCTGTGGGCGCCAAAACACCCTCTCCACCCACCCTCCTCCGTCCGCCGCCGTTCTCCACCCCATCCACCGCCGTCCTCCTCCACCATGCCTAAGCTAATACCCCGACGCCGCCGTCCATTACAAGAGATCGACCTCTCTCATCCACGCCTTCGGACTGGGATCCTTGCATCCTGTCCTCTCGCTTCATCCCCGCCGTCGTCCACCTTGCCGGCGCCGCTCCTACGACCATCTCGTCCACCGCGCCCCGCCGCCACCGTCTACCCTCCTAGATCTGCTTCCACGCCGCCGACAGCCATCGCTACCGCAGCACCGTCAAATTCTCACAAGATGCGTACACGGCGCCGCACCAGAGGTGGTACTCTTTCGTATCTGCTCAACTTATTTATCGCAGCAAGAAAATAGATCGCCACTTCTTACTCTGATTTCTTGTCTTGCTTGCAAAGTTGCCTTTGTCCGGTTTGCACCTTCAGATCCGCCATGGCACGCTCAACACTATACTCCCAATGCTTATGGTTTTCCCCTTTTATATTCCACACTAGTTAAATCACAGTAGACTAAATTTCAAAATTGGGTCATTCGATTTTTCAGAGCTCGGCGGAGTTCGCCGGTGCGATCCAAGGGGCTCGGGTGGTTGTGGGGCCTCGCCGAACGAAGAAAACTCGACGCGGGTGGGGGGTGGGGGTCGCGGAGGAACACAGGCGGTGGGGGCCGGTGGTCCGGCCGGCGGCCCGTGCGGTGTTCTGTATGGGAAGAATCACAGACGAGGAAGAAGAAGGGTTAGGAGACGTAGGATCTTCATCCAACCGCCTGAAATGGTCGAGAGACAGCTAGGAGTTGCATTCTTAATGCGCTCTGGTTCATCATGTGTGGGCACTGGGCAACCAACATTTTATTATCCAAAATCTGCTTGCTCTTCTTTACCATGTTCGATAGTGCTGGCCTGTACGCGATCGATAGGCTTTCAATTTCTAGCGGCAATACAACAGCGTATTTTCAAGCCAGTTCCACTTTCCCGATTTATATATCGTGGTTATGGTGTACCCCTGTTATGTACACTATGATCTACCTAGTTGTTGTGTGCTCTTGTTATCATGGTTTGGCAATAAACTATCTATACAGTATATTATGAACCTATCATCTGCCAGCTATCCTTTCTTCTGGAGCCTATTTTTTGTGTACTTGTTCCATATTATATAAATGCACGCACGATATTACAGCACACATGAGCTCTCTCATCAGAATCCAGTGATAGCACATAAGTGTTTACAGGGGCGCCCCTATTTTAGAATATCATCTGCATACAAAGATAATCTCACAACTATTTATGTTTTCATGGTTCTCAGATATTATACGCAATTACAGTGAATATCAGAATTCGCGCATCGGAAGAATATTGTGGAACACTGAAATGACTTACAAAATTGGCACCAAGGCATTGAGTGCTATTTTGGAAACAATGAAACTCGTACGCTCCCCGCCTGTTGATTTTTGTTCAGAATATCATTCTAATGACTATTCTAACCTCGAGGAGTCAAAGGCAGATGGCCTGTCCTATTCACCCATCAAGGTGCTTGTTCTAATTTGGCAATGTTTTATTGATTGCGCGTATCTTGCATATGTTGTCTTGCATTTCTTCTACTTTGTTGCACCACCATCTGCTTAGTTTACTCATCATATAACTCGAGATGCGATGCCCATCGATTATCAATACATATTCCATCTGTCGTCATACCATGTTTTTCCACTCAAATGTTGTTCTTATGCATCAGAATCAAAAAGGAAGAGGGTGATTGCCGAACCTGAAGGAGCACCAGCAAAGTCCTTGAAAAACGTGGTGGTGCCGGAGAAATCAGACAGCGCCCCACTTATATTGGTTGTACAACCAGTGACACAAAACATAGGACTGACTCCAGCAGACTGTACCCATACTTCAGTGGCCACACCACTAGCCCCACCACACAGGACCTGCACTCCAGCAAAAGGTATACCGATTTCATTTGCCATATCACCAGCCGTACCACAGAAAAATCCCACTTCAGCAAAAAGTACAGCAAGTCCACCGGCCGAAGACCTATCCCAACTGCAGAGACGGCCAATTCCTGCAGATTGGAACCCCATTCCATTTATTCCCAGTTTAAAAGACAATGATTTCAATGTTGTTAGGGACTACGTGCATATATTCCCATCATGGGAAGATTATAGTGAAGACAAACACCATTTTCACATCTTCCTGTCCAACTTACGTGTAAGTGCTATTATTCATGGTTATTATTTTCCTGTTTTCTGCTGATCGAACACATCAATGATTTACATTACATTGTTGTAACTAGGTGAGGGTCAATCTGGATAGTCATGACGAGCAAAGCTTGCTTGTGCTTTTCAAGGAAGCATTGCAGCAGTATCGGTGTTACCTGAGGGAATCACACTTTGATGGCAAGTCTATAGACGAATTTCCGGTGAAGTCTCCGATGCTAAATTTAGAAGACATTGAATGGAAAAACCTTGTTATGCACTGGTCTCGTTCCCAGGATGAGGTACTGTCTATGAAATCACATGACAATTTGAACTTCTACTTTTCCGCATGTGCCTTACGGATCTTTTTTGCAGGAAATCGGCTCGAAGAAGAATTCCTGTTTGAAAAGAACGACATGATATCGCAAATATGTTGTCCGCTGCTTTGCTCTTGTTAGTACCTGTTGTCCAGTATCACTGTACTTGCATACATACCTGGTTCATTATGTGACAGAAGTATGCATGATAGCTTGCTTATCAATTTTTCGCTCCAAATTATCTGATATGTATGAATGGTTACATTAGTGTAGAATATATCCAATGCCAATGAATTTTTTTAGCTCTCAATTGTTCTTGTAAGTACATGCTGTCCTTCATCAGTTTACTTATATTGACAGGTAGTTTTTCATGTACCATCACTCTTCAGCTTATTTTCCTTTGCCCTCCATTTTCTACACATCAGATCTATATTTACTCTTACCATAAGGTTGGTACAGAAGAAGTTTAGCTGTGCATTGCTTTTGGCTGTGCCTTTTGCCTGTATCGCTGCACATACATTTATAGCTACTTGGTTATGTAGCATCACTCTTCATCTTATCTTAAATATTCTCCATTTTTTCGTATATTATCACATCTATATTTACTCTTAACAAAATGTAGAATAAAGGCAATGCTTATGAAGAACATTCTGTGCTAAACTTCTTGAATTGCCCCCCCCCCCATCAGCATGGACAAGGGCTTTATAGAGCATGTCTTCACCAGTAATGTAAATTTGTCCTTCTCAAGCCTTCAAAGTTTGTTGTGTATATTAGGTTAGGCATGACTGCAACAGCTGTTTGGTGTTTGCATCAAATTGCATGTTTAAAGTTTATTATGTAGTTCATAAACAAAAGTTTGTCCTTCTCAATTTAAGTTTTCAGTTGTACAACCAAGTTCCTTCTTCATACCATGTAAATTAAACTATACAGAGCAAGTGATCTTCTTTTGCACTGCATGTATGCTCATCCGTAATCCAGTGGTGTGGTGAACCTACCCACTACAGCACAATGTCATATTCTGCAATGTCTTAACTATGAACAATGTCATATTATTCTACTATTATTTAAACCGCCTCTTTATTTGCCAATCTGAAATGGGATAAATTGACAGCACACTAACCATTGATACTTATGAGTTCTTGATCTATAATCCAGTGGTGTCGTGAAGCTGCCAACTCCTTCACAATGGCAATTCATGCCATGTCTTGACCTGAACAATACCATATTGTGTTAATGCAATTTTAAACTGTGTCACTTTATTCGTCAGTAAAAAATGTGATGAATTGTCAGCACTGATACTTTTATGTGCAAAACCTATCATCTGTCTGCTTGTTTATCTTTCAAAGTGAGGAAGATATAAGTGTTGAACAAGCGCAGTCTCATCATCTTGCTCAGCTGCTTGCGCTGCAGCTCCCCAGCAGGGCTAACCTTTCTTGAACTCTATTGAAGTGCTGTCGGTTTTGTATATTATTTTGTCGGTGTGTTTATTTGCACTGGTGGCGATCTTTGATGCCCAGTTTATGTAATCTGCTGTCTGCTTGTGCTTTATTATCATAGTGGCGAACTTTGATGCCCAGTGGATGTAATATGCCGTACTTTCTTTATTGTATAGTCTAGGTTTTTTCTTATTCACGATGCTGCAGTTATTTTACTGTATATATATCCTGTCTTCGCAGTAAACCGGCCAAACCGTAAAATTACAGTACATAATCGGGCCGTCATGCAATCACGATGTATGATCCGCATCATGAACCCCGTCAAACTGGCCCACTAGTAGATTCGGGCCTTTAATAGGCCGAGTAACCCCCGGCCCTCTTATCGCAAGAAAACTCAATGGGCTTTTAGGAGGCTGAGAAGTAGGCTGGGCCTGAAACTTGCCGAATAGCTCACAGGCTGGCGGCAGCCCGAAATGGACGCCGGTCCATGATTGTGCGAATCAATTCCCGGGCTTTTAACAGGCCAAAGTTGTCTCGGTCCTTGTCGGTGTCAAAACCGGCGGATCTCGGGTAGGGGGTCCCGAACTGTGCGTCTAGGCGGATGGTAACAGGAGACAAGGGACACTGTGTTTTTACCCAGGTTCGGGCCCTCTCGATGGAGGTAATACCCTACTCCTGCTTGATTAATATTGATGATATGGGTAGTACAAGAGTAGATCTACCACGAGATCAAGGAGGCTAAACCCTAGAAGCTAGCCTATGGTATGATTGTTGTTCGTCCTACGGACTAAAACCCTCCGGTTTATATAGACACCGGATAGTTTAGGGTTACATAGACTCGGTTACAATGGTAGGAGATCTACATATCCGTATCGCCAAGCTTGCCTTCCACGCCAAGGAAAGTCCCAACGGACACGGGACAAAGTCTTCAATCTTGTATCTTCATAGTCTTGGAGTCCGGCCGTGACGATAGTCCGGCTATCCGGACACCCCCTAGTCCGGGACTCCCTCAGTAGCCCCTGAACCAGGCTTCAATGATGATGAGTCCGGCGGGTTGATTGTCTTCGGCATTGTGAGGCGGGTTCCTCCTCCGAATACTTCATAAAAGGTTATGAACACAAGGATAGTGTCCCGCTCTGCAAAACAAGTTCCACATAGCACCGTAGAGAGAATAATTTTTGCACAGATCTGCTGACGTATTCCGCGGCGTGACATCACACCACGGCCAGGCCTTTATATGAATCATTTTTTTACCGTTCCACCTTAGCGCGTTTAGCGAGGCGGTTTCCTTGGCACGCCTTGTCAAAGCATAGATCGTGCCCCCTTATTCCGGGATTCTCATCAATACGGGCGTGGGTAACGCATCCGCGCCATTGATTACGGCGCTTGGGAGATAAGCGAGTTTTACCAGGCTGGTGGGGGACGCATAGCTCCGTCCATCCATATAAGGGGATAAGGATCTACCATTTCACCTACGCCTTCTTCCTTCTTTGCTTCTCCATTTCCGCGCACTCGAGCTCCAGCGCCCAAGTCTGCACATCCCACCTCAACCTTCTCCAACCATGTCAGGAGCGGGAGGCAGGTGGATGGCCTCCTCCGTCACGGAGGGGCACATCACAAGACTGCGGGAGGTCGGATACTTATCCGGCGACATCGCGCACAGGCTGCCCGATGCGGGGCAGCTCATTCCAACCCCCGGGCCCCATGAGAGGGTGGTGTTCCTCCCCCACTTCCTCCGCGGACTAGGTTTTCCACTTCACCCATTTGTCCGGGGCCTGGACTTCCACGACCTGGCCCCGAATTTCGTTCTCAACATTTCGGCGTTTATCGTCGTGTGCGAGGCCTACCTCTGCATCCAGCCCCACTTCGGCTTATGGCTGAAGATCTTCAACGTCCGGCCGAAGGTAGTGGGCGGCCGTCAAGCGGAGTGCGGAGGCGCCATGGTTGGTAAGATGTCCAAAGTCCCATGGCTCGAGGGCGCCTTCGTGGAGACAATAAAGGCGTGGCAATCGGGGTGGTTCTACATCACCGAGCCACGCGACCCCGAATGGGTTTCGGCCCCCGAATTTAGATCTGGCTTCCCCACACGGCTCTCATCATGGAAAGAGACGGGCCTGATGTGGGGGAATTCGGAAGAGCTATCCGGACTCCAAACATGCGTCTGAAACCTGATGGACAAGAATCTCAGGCTTGTCGACGTAATCCAGGTGATGCTCATCCACCGGATTCTCCCCTGCCAACAACGGGCCTTCAATTTGTGGGAGTTCGATCCGGCACAGCACCGAACCTTGAGCCGGCTCTTCGACACTACGTACGAAGACGCCTGGAAGGTGCTGTTCAAGGGCGTCGAAGCCCCCGCATCCGCTAACAAAGATCGCGGATACAGTTCGCGGCGTCAAGCCGGCGAGGTAAGTTATTTTACCCTTTACGGGACTCTTTTTCATAGATTGACTCTAGGCGGGATCTAAAACTCCCTAATCTTTGACAGGACTGGCTGAAGACGTCCGGACAGATTAACTGTCCCGCTCCTTTGTCGGAAGACCCGGAGGTCGCCCGATTGACGGGGCTGCTGGCTCTGGCACCCCATGTGGTGCCGGAGAAGAAGGCCAAGAAGGAGGCCACGGGAACTCGAAGGAGCTCCCGACGCCAGGTGCTGTCAGATTCTGAAGCAGAATCTTCTAATGAAGAAGACGAGATAGAAGAAGAAGCTCCTCCTCCAGCGGGGGAGGAGAAGAAAAGGAAGGCCGCCCCAACTGGGGAGGCCGGAGGGTCCAAGAAAAGAACCCTTCCTCCCGACTTCTCCACCAACGTCGACGACGACGAGGAGGATTGGCCTACAAGGGCCAAGCCCCTGGCAAGATCGTAAGTGTCCGGATACCCATGTCTTTTTATTATTGCAGAGTGTTCTCTAATACCGAACAACCGTGCAGCCCGCCCAAGGGCGAGTTCGCCGATTCATCGAGCGGGTCCCTGGGCTCGTCAGAAATGGAGAGTACTTCGCTTCCGACCACCTCCTCGCCTCACGCTGCGGACGACGCTGCGGTGGGGCCCCAAGGGGGACTTGGTCAAGAGGAGGTAGCGCAATAGGTGCCACAAGGCAACCTCCCGGACTCCAGGAGCACGGGGGGCAAGACCCCCAGGGGCTCTAAGCCCGACCCTCGTCCGGACTCCATGCCGGAACCATCAGCGGTTCCGATGTCTGGCCAGCGGATCCTTCGCAAGAAGGGTAAGACGCCGGTGTCCTCCGTCCAACCGGAGGCACCGGATAGCTTACTGGAGGCGCTTAACAGCTATTCCATCGAGGAGGAGCACCGCACTGTTATGAGTGTGGTGATCCGGACAGTTCAGTCCACTAAGAGCGGGCTGACCGAAGCCTGTAGCAGCCTCCTAACATGCTTTGAGGTAATTTTAGAATATGTAAAAATATTACCGCATAGACAGTAGCCCCCGATGCTTAGTTCGGCGTTCGGAAAGAAAAGCCGGACTAAGGATCTAAAAAGATATACGCAGGAGTCTAACATAAGTATGTCAATATGGGAATGCAGGCTACGCTACTGACCTCTGTCGCACTGACTGCGGAGGTCAATGCATTGAAGCAGAACCACGAGCGGTCCGAGAACGAGCTCGGACATGCCAAGAAGCAGCTCGAGGACAAGGAAGGTAAGTAATACCTTATTAAAGGAATACCTTATAGAAAAGGTTTTGGTTGCAAAAAATAACAGGAATAACTTGGGTACTGCAGGGGCCACGAACGAGGTGGCGAACCTGAAGGAAGCGATGTCCGTGGCCGAAAACAAAGCGGCTGCGGAACGCACCGAGCGAGAGAAGGGGGAGGCGCAGCTGGCCAAGGTACGGCAAGAGCTCCAAGCTCTCGTGGAAAAACACGAGTTTGGAGCGTGACTCGAAGACTCGAGAGTTTGAGCTCGCCTCGGCTCTTTAGAGTGCCAAAGCTGCTAAGGCCGAGGCCCAAAAAGCCCTCCAAGAAATTGAGTTTTTAAAGAAGATAGTAGCGGGTAAGGCATTCTTTATGCAAAGCAAGCATGTGAAAGTGAATTACCTATTACTTACCCGGATTCGGAGCTCTCCAGGAGCATTCGCAGATTTGCCCCGTAGTGTGTCTGATGCTGCCGCATTCAACCGTGCCAAGGAGGGGAGCTCGACCGAAAAGGTGTTATGGTCTCGGTATGCTGAGGCCGAACATTCGGTGCCCCTGAGCGACCAGCTGAAGCAGCTGTTCGAGCTCCACAAGGTCGCCGAACAGGCCATGAAGGGCCTTATAGCGCGGCTGTGGCCATTGGAGGCCATGCCCGGGAGCTACTTCGGCTTGGTGCAGCGGCTGGTGGATGCCTGTCCGCGGCTTGAAGTCATCAAGCGCTCCGTCTGCATTGAAGGTGTCCGTCGGGCCTGTTGGGGATGTAACTACTGAATATAAACCGCCCAGGAGGGGCCGGTTCACCCTCAGCCATAATTGGAGCCCACGAAGACTCAGAAGATGACGATTCACTATAGAGCTTAGAGGCCCGGAGCCCAGGGGCGGATTAGCGCCCATAATGGTAAAACCGCCATAACCATGTAACTTGTGTTGTAAGAGAAGAGAAAGGAGAGACCGAGCCGGACACTTGTATGAGCTGGCCTCGGGACTCTGTAGACTGGCCGGGCGTCAACCCGTGTATATAAGGGGACGACCCGGCGGCGGTTCAGGGACAGACAAGAACAACTCGGGGCTTAGGCGAAGCTATTTGCTCCCTAGTCGCCGAGATCACATCAATCCCATCACAAACTAGACGTAGGCTTTTACCTTCATCGAAGGGGCCGAACTAGTATAACTCTTGTGTCTTTGTGTCCGCTTTAACCCCTCTAAGTTAACCCGTACGATGGCCCCGCGACTAAGTCCTTTCATGAGGACATCTGCCGTGAAAATTCCACGACAGTTGGCGCCCACCGTGGGGCTATCGCACGATGGTTTGATAATCTTAGAGGGCAAGCTCGAAGGACTCGAAGGCTATGTTGTGGGCTGGATGACCAAGAGTCGTCGCGGCAAGCTCTACATCGACGGTGCAAGCTGGGGCCCCGAGGCCGGCTCGATTTAGTACGGGTACCGGGTCCCCTTTGGTGGCATACACGTGTTCATTGGCAAGATTGGCGAGCCAGGGCCTGAGCCGTACATCTGCACCGACCTCGTCGAGACGGCTCAGTGGGCGAAACCAGCCCTGGCTAAACCGGCTGTCAAGCGTGCTTTCGTGGGAGTCATCCACGGAGGAAACTATGAGGACGGATCAGCATCTGGTGGCGAAACCGTTGTCTACTCTGATGACGAGTCGTCGACAGGAGAAACTGAGTCTCTGTACCAGCTGCAAGATGGCCAGATTGGGGGCCGTTCCGACGGTGACAGTATTCCGGACCCCTTTGATCCACCCAACCGGGTTGGAATATTCATGACCGGTACACAAGCGACGCTTCACTCTTCGACCGCTGCGACAATGGTCGCCGGTTCAACAGCGGCATTGGCAGCCGGGGCAGGAGGCCCTGTGCGCCCGCCGGCTCAAGTTTTATCAGACCTATTTGATGCATTGGCTGTACTCATGGCAGAGGCTAACCCGGCAGACCAAGACATACATAATGCGGAGATTGCAAAGGTGAAGGAACAAATCGCTCATGCTAAAGCGGATCTGGTAGCTGCGGACACTAGGATGGCGGCAGAGCGGGCCGCTTTGGATGCGCAAGCTTATAGGCTCATGCTCGATCAGAATGTGTCGCATGAAGTCATGAAGAGGAAATACAGATCCCGTTTGCCCTCAGTTTTCCAGGAAAGAGACCTCTTCAACACCCCAGGAGCAGGGACCAGTAATCCGCCAGTGGTGAACCGGGCGGAAGCACCTGGGACGGGCGCGCCAGTTCAGCCTCGTGTGATAGGTCTACCTCGCCATCATGCCGGCACGCCTCAGGCTGTGCAAACACCCCCAGGTCACTACTCCAACCCAATGGATAACCTTGTTGCGGCTGCGGCACGGTTGGAGGCGATTCCAATCGAAGGCGATTCACCGCAGGCGGTAGAGACACGCCGGGTCAAGGAGCTCCTTAGGATGGCTCTGGTCCAACAAGAAGCGTATTCGTACAGCCGCGATC
Source organism: Aegilops sharonensis (assembly GCA_904067115.1). Taxonomy (NCBI): domain Eukaryota; kingdom Viridiplantae; phylum Streptophyta; class Magnoliopsida; order Poales; family Poaceae; genus Aegilops; species Aegilops sharonensis. The sequence goes on along the minus strand of LR880971.1, from coordinate 40,863,542 downwards.
GGATCCACTCCACACCCCGCCCGAGCCGGAGCTATAGCAGGTGCACCCCGTGGCAACAACCCGGCGGGTGTTTTCGACAACGCTCAGGAGGTGGTGGACCGGGCCAGGGCGCGAAGGGAGGCCGAGTTAGCAGCACAGCATCAGGATTATCAGCTTACGCCGGTTCGTCCGACTATCTTCGAGCCTGGAGTTACCTCTAGCTCTTTGGGGGTGCCTTGCCTCGTCCCCGCTTTACGCAATGTACGCTTGCCCAAAGATTTCAAGGGGCCACGCAAGGTGCCAAATTACACCGCCGATCTCACTCCAGAAGCGTGGAAAGAGAGCTATGAGATGGCCATGGAGATGCTGGATCTAGATAAAGCTGCGTGTGCAAAGTACTTCACCATGATGCTTGAAGGCACGGCCCGTACTTGGTTGAAAAACTTGCCGCCCAATTCCATCAGTTCGTGGGCCCAGTTGCGGACCCGGTTCATTCAGAATTTCAACGATACCTGTAAGTAGCCCATGTCCGTGGTGGACTTGGCGGCTTGTGTCCAGGCAGAGGGGGAATCCACAACCCATTGGGTACGCCGCGTCTCGGAAGTCTTACATTCTTCAGACCGGATCAACGCTGATTCGGCGATCTTAACCCTAGAGGGCAACTGTCGGTTTAACCCTTTAAAGTTGAAGCTGGGTCGCATGAAGCGGTTTTGCAATGACATGGGCACTCTCATGGGCGTTTTGGTGAAGTATGCTGATTCTAATAGTACCAAGGATCCCGAGTCTGAGGATGATGATGAAACAGGGAAGGGAAAGCAGAACAGCAACTCCAGAGGCCAGCAGCATCACTCGGCAGGTAATGGTGGAAACCAGCGTAAAGCGAATGGTAATATGGGGTTCGTAGCCAACACCAACGCACAGGACAAGGGCCAACGGCGCAAGGGTAAACAGCCGAACCGAGGTGGTGCGCCTAATCCCAATCCGGACCGATTGAATTATCTGTTGAATCAACCCTGTCCGAAGCATGGGACGAAGGAGGCGCTAGCAAACCACCTCTGGAAGGATTGTTATATTATGCAGGAGTTCAAAAGTTATAATGCTTTCCGGTATGATCAAGGCTCCGGCGGCGATTCAGGGTCCGGCCCAGGTTACGGTGGAGGAAATTCCGGTCCAGGGTTTAATGGTAATCCGGGCGGACATAACAATCAGAACAATCAGAATAATCAAGGTGGTTACAATCAGCAGCAGCAGCAGCAGTCGGGTTATCAGAGCAACCCGAAACAGTTGAATGGTGGGCAATATCATGTCTTCACCACTAGCTTGGACAAGCTAGACCGGAAGCTTCAGAAGCGGGCAGTCAACATTGTTGAACCGGCCGTGCCTCATTACCTACGCTGGTCAGAGCAGCCTATTGTGTGGAGTAGAGAAGATCATCCTCCCCGGGTTGACAATCCGGGTCAGCTAGCCCTAGTGGTGGCACCTCAGGTGGGAGGATACAAGTTCACCATGGTGCTTATGGATGGAGGGAGCAGCATCAATATCCTGTACTATGAGACCTTCCGTCGTATGGGGTTAACAGATAAACTTCTCAAACCGTCCAATACAGTGTTCAATGGTGTGGTGCCTGGCAAGTCAGCATATCCGGTTAGTAAAATAGCTCTGGAGGTGGCCTTTGGGGATGAACATGACTCCAGATCAGAAACATTGACGTTTGAAGTGGTGAAAATTCAAAGTCCTTATCACACCTTGTTTGGGCGGCCGGCTTATGCCAAGTTCATGGCACGACCTTGTTATATCTATTTGCAGCTCAAGATGCCGGGTCACAAGGGGACGATAATGGTTCATGGGAGCCGCAAGATCGCTTTAGAGTGTGAAGAAGGTGATGCGGCTTACGCAGAGTCGGTTTGTGCTACCGAAGAGCTGAAGTACTATAAAGATAATGTTGATCCGGCGGATATGACCCCGTTGAAGAAGCCAACTACAGAGCACGATCCGGCCCTGAAGTTTAAATCGGCGGCTGAGACTAAACTTTTTGACTTCGTACCTGGTGATTCGTCCAAGCAGTTCATCATCAGTGCCAACTTGGATCCTAAATAGGAAAGCGCGCTCATCGAGTTCATCCGTGAGAATCGGGACATTTTTGCATGGAAGCCATCTGACATGCCAGGTGTACCGAGGGAACTCGCTGAGCACACTCTTAATGTTGATCCCAAGTACAAACTGGTAAAGCAGTTTCTTCGTCGGTTTAACGAGGAAAGGCGTAAGGCCATTGGAGAGGAGGTTGCCAGGCTCTTAGCAGCAGGTTTTATCGTTGAAGTTTTCCATCCAGAGTGGCTTGCTAATCCGGTGCTGGTCCTTAAGAAAAACGGCACTTGGCGCATGTGTGTGGATTACACAGATCTTAACAAGGCTTGTCCAGCAGATCCTTTTGCCCTCCCCCGCATTGACCAAATTATTGATGCCACTGCGGGTTGTGAGCGTTTGAGCTTTTTGGATGCATATTCTGGATATCATCAGATCAAAATGGCGGTTAAGGACCAGGAGAAGACAACATTTATCACTCCCTTTGGAGCCTTCTACTATGTGTCTATGCCTTTTGGGCTCAAGAGCGCCCAAGCAACTTATCAGCGTTGCGTACAGAATTGCTTGCATGAACAGATCGGCCGTAATGTGCATGCTTATGTGGATGATATTGTGGTTAAGTCAAGGAAGAAGGAAACACTGATTGATGATTTGAAAGAAACTTTTGACAACTTGCGGGTGTACAAGATGATGCTTAACCCGGCCAAATGTGTCTTCGGTGTTCCGGCAGGCAAGTTATTGGGTTTCCTTGTGTCCAACAGGGGGATTGAAGCTAATCCGGAGAACATTACGGCTATCACTTCCCTGGCTAAGCCAAGGTGTATTAATGATGTCCAGTGTTTGGCAGGCCGGATTACCGCGCTGAGCCGGTTTATCAGCCGCCTCGGAGAGAAGGCCATCCCTTTGTATCAGATGCTGAAGAAGACAGATCAGTTTGTCTGGAGTCCAGCCGCTGATGAAGCGTTGGAGGACTTAAAGCGGCAATTGGCCAACCCGCCTGTACTCGCCGCCCCCATTGACAAGGAGCCGCTTCTGCTATATGTTGCTGCTAACGCCAGGGCAGTTAGCGTGGCCATTGTGGTAGAGCGGAAAGAGGCAGGGAAGGAGCATCCGGTTCAACGTCCGGTTTATTATATCAGCGAGGTGCTTATTGATTCTAAGCAGAGATATCCACATTGGCAGAAGCTGGTGTATGGAGTTTTTATGGCAAGCCGGAAGCTGAAGCAGTATTTTCAAGGGCATCCCATCACGGTGGTCAGTTCAGCTCCCTTAGGTGATATCATATAGAACCGGGAGGCGACTGGCCGGATTGCTAAGTGGGCTATAGAGCTTGGGCCGCACGGTTTAAAGTATGTACCTCGGACGGCAGTGAAGTCTCAGGCACTTGTGGATTTCATTAATGATTGGACGGAGTTACAAGCGCCTGAAGAAAAGCCGGATCATACCTATTGGACCATCCATTTCGACGGATCCAGGCAGTTGGAGGGCTCAGGGGCTGGAGTCGTGTTAACTTCCCCACGAGGTGACAAGTTTTGTTACGTCCTCCGCTTAATGTTCCCTTGTACTAACAATGCAGCTGAGTATGAAGCCTTGCTCCATGGTCTTCGGATGGCTAAGGAGATGAATCTAAGCCGGGTTAAGTGCTTCGGTGACTCGGACCTGGTGGCCCAACAGGTGTCTAGCACTTGGGATTCCAAGGACCCACTTATGGTTGCATATCGTCGGGAGGTGGATGTTGTCCCAGGTCATTTTAAAGGCTATCAGGTGGACCATGTGGATCGTCGGAAGAACGAAGCGGCGGACGCTTTGAGCCGGTTAGGCTCTCAACGCAAACCGGTCCCGCCTAATGTTTTCCTCGATGTACTGCGCAACCCGTCAGTCAAGCTCCCTGATGAAGCAGATTTGGTTATTCCTGATCCGGAGGCTCAGTTGGTGGCAGCCCTGCATGTCATTCCGGATTGGACGCTCCCTTATTTGGCGTACATGAGCTGGGGCGAGTTACCAGAAGATGAGACGTTGGCCCAACAGATAGTTCGGCGGTCTAAGTCTATGACCATTGTTAATGGCGAGTTGCATCATTGCAGTGTGTCAGGGGCGTTTCAACGCTGTGTGTCCCCTGCGGAAGGCTGTGAAATATTTCGTGAGATCCACGAAGGAGACTGTGGTCACCACGCCGGTTCAAAATCCTTGGTGGCTAAGGCGTTCCGCCACGGTTTTTATTGGTTGACTGCACATGCTGATGCGGAAGATCTGGTCAGACGATGTGATGGTTGCCAGAAGTTTTCTAGACGTGCTCATATACCGGCCCAAGAATTGAGGATGATTCCAATTACTTGGCCGTTTGCGACTTGGGGGCTGGACATGGTTGGACCTTTTAAAGGTCCAAGGACAAGAAAACACACCTGTTGGTGGCAGTTGACAAATTTACAAAGTGGGTAGAGGCAGAACCTGTTAGCAAGTGTGATGCGGCCACGGCGGTTCAGTTCATCAAAAGGGTGATCTTCCGGTTTGGCTTTCCACACAGTATCATTACAGATAATGGTACCAATTTGTCCAAAGGTGCCATGAAGGAGTTTTGTGAACGTGAACACATCCGGCTTGACGTTTCTTCAGTAGCTCACCCACAGTCCAATGGTCAACCAGAACGAGCTAATCAAGAGATCCTGAGAGGTATCAAGCCCCGGCTTATGGTCCCTTTGCAGAGGACGCCGGGTTGTTGGGTAGAAGAGCTACCGTCTGTGTTATGGAGTATAAATACTACGCCTAACAGATCCACGGGATACACGCCGTTCTTTATGGTCTATGGAGCGGAGGCGGTCCTCCCCGGCGATGTCCGTCATGACTCACCTCGTGAGGCAGCCTATGTTGAGGCAGATAACGAGACAGCACGACAGGACGCTTTGGATCGGCTGGATGAAGAACGAGATATGGCAGCTGCTCGCTCGGCGATTTACCAGCAAGATCTTCGTCGGTATCACAGTCGCCGGGTCAGAAACAGAACCTTTCAAGAAGGAGATTTGGTGCTTCGGCTCATTCAAGACCAGACGGATATGCACAAGCTGTCCCCACCTTGGGAGGGACCTTTTGTGGTCAGCAAGAATCTACACAACGGGTCATACTATCGGATCGATGTTCGAGAGCATTAAGACTCACGCACGTCAGAAGAGGAGACCAACAGGCCGTGGAACATAGCTCATCTTCGGCCTTATTATACCTGAGCCATCGGCTCTACTTATGTACATATTATGACAGTGTATATATTATGAATAAAGCAATAAACCGGAGCCTCGGCTAAAGCGGGGTATCCGTTCTGTTACATCCTGCGTGGTTACATGGAGTTGTTGTCTTAAAACGGCCTCCGGTTTACCCCTTGAGCTTGCTTTTCAAAAAGCTTTGTGATATCACTTGGGGGCTTGGTCGTATCCGAACCAATGCAACACCTTTTGATAGGCGAAAGCCACCAGATCATTTGGGGACATGGTCAAGTCTGAACCAGTCACACTTCTTGATCGGCCTAAGGCCATAGAGTCACTTGGGGGCTTGGTCGAACCCGAACCATTGCCACGCCACTTGATCGGCATAATGCCACGGTTTCAGTTGGGGGCCTGGCTGACTTGAACCATAGCTATACCTTATTGGGAGCTTGGTCGTGTCCGACCATGGTAACGCCATCTGATCGGTTCAACAAAGCCTCTTTTGGGAAACGGTTTTAGCATTGTCTTTGTTTCCGTATTCTTTCATCAGTTATTTAATTTTGGTTGCGTTTTCTTAAACCGGCAACATTCTTAAACCGTTTTCAAAGCTATCAGTTGATGGAATTTGGTCAAATTCTTAATCCGGTGGTAGTTTCTCCGGTTCGATGTTTTTTCTGTTAACATCCTATTATGGAGTAACAGGGGGCTCGTTCTAACCTTGCACGGGATACATGGTAAACCGGCAGGATAAGTACAGGAGCTGTTCTCTCCTCTGACGGTAATGGTTTATACAACCTCCGCTTCAAGATTGGCTAAGCCAACTTCATGCTCAGCAACGCAGGTATTTTGTATCATAAAATTTTGATTATATACCTCCATATTTCATATATGTATGAATATCACAAACCGGCTGGCGGCACAAACCGCTAGGGAGGTTTAAGATTTTGCAACTACAGGCAATTTAAATTGAAGGTTTCGATCATTCAATCAAAGGAGTCCGCACCAGGGCACAAAGGCATATTAAAAACAAAAGTGATGGCTATTCTATTACAAGGCATTCAGAGGCCCAAAATTTGGAATGGCGTCATGACAAGCAGCTTATGATGCATCAACCGGCTTGACGGATTAAGCTTCATTGCCGGGTTGATGTGAAGAAGATGGGTCGTCTAGCGTCGGTTCAGCTTCTTCCTCCTCATCACCCAATGGCCGGAAGTCATTGGTGGTCCAGCCAATCCGGGTTAAAGCCTGAAAGACAGCCTCTTCACTTATAAGCTCAGCCGGATCAATGTCAGGGGCATAAGTGTGCTTACGGGTTGGGAGAACAAGGTTCTGCACTTCCGGAATAACAACTTCAACCCGCCTGTTGTTTGCATCATAGAAAGAGCGGTAAACCGTCAGGTTGGCCTATGCTGCCAGTTGACTCGCCAGAGGACGCATCTCCCTTGTTATCCGTCTGAGAGCATCATTATCAAAGGCTTCGCCATTTTCTTGAGTGCTGGGGAAGCCCTTGGCTATGTTAGCCGGATCAAGGTCAGCTATCCTTGCTTTGGCGCGAGTTAGAGCCAATAAGGTGCCAGCCCGGGCAGCGGATCGTTTCAACTCTTCGAGCTGTGCCGGTATCATGGATAGCCGGTCCAGCGTATCCTTGATCAAAGACGGAGCTGTGTTATCAAACGAAGTAGCACATATAACTCACTGGGTGCCGGTATACAGTTGCTCAATCAGCGTATACGCGGCCTTGAGCTTCTTCCGCATGTCAGAACCCAGATGAGCAATACGCTTACCTATACCGGTTTAAGAAAGTTCAGGTTAAACCGGTGGAAATGTCAAAACGGAATAGTAATCAAAACCATGGTGAAACATTTCTTACCAAATATCGCAGAGGTCATGGCGCTAATTTGGCGCTTTAGTCCGGTGAGCTCTTCCGTCACCGGTTTAAGAGCTGCTTCAGCATCTTCCGCCCGTTTTAGCAACCCAGCCTTCTCAGTGTCCCAGTTGGCCTGCTCAGATTTAAACCACTCCTTGAGCTGCTCCATAGTGGTCAAGGCGGTTTTCAACTCATCCTTGGCCTTGGAGGCTTCTGCTTGTTGAGTATTCAGATTGGCATGAAGGTCATTGAGTTGTACGGTTTGTTGGCGTATCTCACTCTGATAAAAAAGGGATCACGTTAGTTGTTTCATCATGAAGTCCCAAGCTCAATACAGGTATTCAACTTGGCACTTGGGGGCTAATGGCTAATTGCTCCAACATGTTTTGCTACGGTGATGCAAGTTACAGACCCGGTTTAACTATGCTAAGTTGAACCGGCCCTTGGGGGCTACATCAATGAAGTTTGAGACGTTTGAGTTTTATATTAAGTCCCGGTTTAACTAAGCTAAGTTGAACCGGCCCTTGGGGGCTACTACACAACAAAGGTACAAGAGAGGCATAACTCCTTACCTCATAGCGCTCCTTCATAAGATTCACCAGACCGGCTTCGAAATCACGACTTGTGTAGAGCCGGTTCAGGAAGCCGAAGTGAAGTTCTTGGGCAGAGAAATTTTCATAAGCTGACAGATCAGTTTTTCCCTTCTCTTTACTCATGGCGGTAAATTCCTCCTTGGCGCTGTGTTTTGATAGAGCGACCGGATTGCCAGGGGCGGTATATGCGGTGCCCGTCACTACGACATCATCATCCTTGGCCGGGCTGGCCGGATTGGCATTTTTTCCTGGGCTTGGCGCTTTCATACCCGGGCTCGGCGGATCAGCAACTGAAACCTGTTCTGCTGCAGGACTCAGTGGAGCAGGATGTGATGTCTCTACTTGGACATCCGGCTCAACCTCTGGCGGATTAGCATTGTCATCTTGATTAAACCCAGCAGAGCTGTTTTTAGCAACTTCGGGATTTTCGCCATGATGCTCTGGAGTCTTCTCTGAATCAACATCCACAGTAGGATCAAGGGTCTTCGCCTTCTTACTTAGGCGAGCCTTGGTGCTACAACACTAAGAGTTAGAATATGATAAACCGATAAATGCAAAAAAGAAACAGAGTAATATGCTTACCCAGCAGCAACTTTAAGAGGAGGCAGCTGAGTGGTTGATGAACCGCCAGATGAGTTGGAAGAAGCCTGATAATTCGGATCAGACGGATTGAGAGGACATCGGAAGAAACCTTTCAAAGGATAACGCTTTTCAGGAGAACAAATAACCTCTGGACGACGTTTCCGGGTTGGGGTGTCAGCTAAACCGGACGACGTAATTTGTTGACCACTATGCCGGGTCGTACGGCTTTCTTCAGCTTGCTGTGTCTTCAAAGAAAGGTTTGGATTCAAATGAGCTCTAGAGTGAGATTTTTTCACTTTCCGGACTGTGCGGCGAATTCTTTTAACCGGTACAAGATCAGAATGGGAAGAAAGAAGGATTACCTCAGCAGGATCGGCATGGCTGGCCTCAGCGTCCTCCTGGGAATTGTAACTATCAATAGGATGAATGATAAAAAAAGGGCAAAGTAAATCAAAGTTTTACCTCAGCATCTGATTCTTCATCCTCCGGCGGTTCAGAAGACTCGGCGGTTTTCCTCTTACCAGCTTTCTTGGTGGTATTGGACTTTACACGAGGAACCCGGTCCGGTTTTGTTCGTTTCCAAAAGGAGCTGTTAGCCTGAGAATTAACAAGGATTAACATATATCAATAAGGCATTAAAATCAGTAGAGCGATGAGCGGAGCCTTACTGCAGGCGGTTTGTTGGAAACACAGAATGGGGCCAACCCGGTTTGGCTGCATACGGAGATCGGTTCATCGAGCATCCCCTTCACTGTCTCGGTAATTTCAAGCTCAGTTATTGATAGCTCGTGATGTCGCTGAGGGTCTTTGACGTTACCAGTGTATTCATGCATCAATCCGGGGCGACGGCTTAATGGCAAGATGCCCCAAGAAACCCAACAGCGGACAAGGTCAATACCAGTTAAGCCATTGGCCACTAGAGCCCGGAGCTTGATAATTTGGGGTGCAAAATTCTTCCGTTCTGCGGCGTTAAGCGTGAAGGCAATGGGTGATTGTTGCTAAGCCGGTGAGGGCGATAACCCGGCAAGGGATTTTCTCCGTTAGGAGCGGTATTCCGGCAATAGAACCAGGTTTGGTTCCAATCTTTCGGATGGCTATGATGTTTGGCGTGAGGAAAGTCTACTTCCTTCCTTTTCTGGATTGAAACGCCACCAAGTTCTGTGTTAGGACCATCCGAAAACTCCGTACGGCGGTTCAAATGGAAGAAATCCCGGAATAACTCCACAGTTGGTTCTTCTTGAAGGTAGACTTCGCAGAAGACTTGAAAGTTGCATATATTGGACACAGAGTTCAGGCCAATATCTTGTGGATGGAGTTGGAAACTTGCGAGGACATCCCGGAAGAATTTTGATCCGGGAGGGCTGAATCCCCGGTCTAAGTGTTGCATAAATACAATTACTTCTCCCTCTTGAGGTTCAGGAGGGCATTCAGAATCCGGAACACGCCAATGAAGGACATTTTTGGAGGCTAAAGCGCCGGTGGTGACATATCCATTGATTTGTGTCTTAGTGATCTTGGACGGAACCCAATTGCAGGCAGAGAATTGTTTGGCCATTCCGGAAGAAAAAACTGTGAAAGGAAAAGTAAAGACCGGTTTACCGTTAACGGTTCAGGCATATTATTTAGTGCGAAACCGGCAGATTGACATTCAGTTCCAAATTCCGGTTTAACTGAGGACTAATGGGGTATGGCGGATTAGCTATCAAAAAATAAAACCGCCCTTAGGAAGAAGGGACAGAACTGGAAAATCTGCTAAGTGTTGACAGAAACAGGTTTCACACATGGACGGAATTAATTTGGATCTACCAAAGATTCAGTAAGAAAAAATTTCTGCGATCCATAAAAGCTTTATAAAGAGCAGGGAAGTACGTGCGTTCTATCAAGAGATTCTGAATAAAAAGGAAGATCTGCTAAGTGCTAAACTGAATGCGGAGCAGCTACCGCACAAGATATATGCTACGGTTGAATTAAGAAGCCATGACAGAGCGGATACGAAGAGACTAGGGATGAACACCTATGAACGACGATAAGAACAGGAGCCCTAAGATGCAGATCTAGGGTATGAGGAAGAACCTTACCGGATGCACAGGATAGCGGAGGAACACCAAGAATCTCTGGTACGACTAGGTTGATGCAGTGGCCTAGGGTTGGTGCAGCGTTCGAAGGTCGAAGGCGACGGCGGAGCTTCAGAGCTGGGGCGTCGCGAGGAAGAAGAAGTGCGGAAGGGGAAGAAGCGAAAGGGCCTTCTGGTCTATTTATAATGAGGCAGAAAGTAATTGACAGGCGCGAGAGTTGAGGAGTTGAAAGCGGCAGATGGCGCAGCGGTCGCCTCGATTTTCGGGATAATATTAAATGAAGGGAATCTTATTGTTTTGTTTTCTTTAATGAAGATGACATCAAGATGCTCTGTTGCTGGGTTCGGAGGATGACGTCATGGCGGTTTAACAGATGGCGGTTTACGAAATATGAAGGAAGATATTCAGAGTTTTTCTAAGGTGTTGAAGATTGACATGAACAGGTTCAAATCAATCTGGGGCCTAATGTTGGGGATGTAACTACTGAATATAAACCGCCCAGGAGGGGCCGGTTCACCCTCAGCCATAATTGGAGCCCACGAAGACTCAGAAGATGGCGATTCGCTATAGAGCTTAGAGGCCCGGAGCCCAGGGGCGGATTAGGGCCCATAATGTTAAAACCGCCATAACCATGTAACTTGTGTTGTAAGATAAGAGAAAGGAGAGACCGAGCCGGACACTTGTATGAGCCGGCCTCGGGACTCTGTAGACCGGCCGGGCGTCAACCCGTGTATATAAGGGGACGACCCGGCGGCGGTTCAGGGACAGACAAGAACAACTCAGGGCTTAGGCGAAGCTATTTGCTCCCTAGTCGCCGAGATCACATCAATCCCATCACAAACTAGACGTAGGCTTTTACCTTCATCGAAGGGGCCGAGTATAACTCTTGTGTCTTTGTGTCCGCTTTAACCCCTCTAAGTTAACCCGTACGATGGCCCCGCAACTAAGTACTTTCATGAGGACATCTACCGTGACAATTCCAGGACAGGGCCCTTGCCCGTGCTAAAGTGCACTGGGGCAAGCTGGATGCGGAGAGGCTTGTGACGGACGGGCCACCGAAGGGCCATGAGCATCGCACGCCCGAAATGTACTATGAGGGCCTCCTGAAGGGTGCCCGCCGAATAGCGGATGAGTGCTCCAAAGATGTAATTTTTGAATAAACTCGCATTTGTTATCATGTACGCTGAAAACTTGTTCATATGCGCTAAGCAACGCTTATTAATTTAAAATATTACCTTCTGTGCGGCTGTTTATCAAATTTGAGAGATGGCAAGTCGTTGGCTTCAGCCCCCATGCCACGAGTGCTGGGGTGTTCGGGATAAACTCTTGTTCCCATTCTTGGGTCCATCTAGGGAGGCGCTCAACACAACGAACAAGGCAACCGGACTTATAATGCTTGAACACTCTCACTTAGCCATAGAATTCTATAATTTTAAATTTCGGCGAAGCCCCTAGTATTCGGAAGACCGAGTTCGGGGCGCTATCCACGCCTTGGCTGGACAATTCCGGTTCCTCGCTCTAAGCGGCATAAGTCTTTAGGGACCCAAAAAAACCTCTCGAATAGCGACCGGCTCTCGCCCTATCATGACGGTCAGTTTTAGCTTTCTCCACTAAGGTGCTCGACCCAGCTCAACTGGGCACAATCGCAGTGGTTCTCCCGGTGCTACCTTAGCCGATATAACGGAACGTAAGGTACCAAAACACGGGAGCCGGGCAAACCCAACTATTGACCCAAGACATGATTCGGAGCCAATTCATATAATGCTATAAGTTCGGGGTGCCGCACTTGTGAAAGTGTTCGGACTTATCACACCATAATTTTGGGATACTTAAGCCCCTGGTGTATTGGCCGTACCAAAGTGTACGGTTGCAACATGTCGTGAAATGAACATATGTATAGATAAAGGAAGTAGAGCAATAATAAGCAAAAGCTATGTATTGTTTATTCAAGAAGGTACTGCAATGAAAGAAGAACGATACAAATAGTGCGGTAAGCAAGGGATGGGACTATCTAACATGTCCCCCTCCAGGGGTAAGCTGCGGGATGGTATGAAAAATAGGTGTAATGCTCGTAATAGAGACCACCTGAACACTCCGACGTGGCTTACTGTTTCCCTAGCTGTTGCATCGTGAGTTCGGCGATCCTAGTGCCGGACGGGACTTCTGGAAGACGGAGTCCTGAAAGTAAGAAAAAGGAAGAAAAAGGAAAAGAGGAAAAGAATGACACAATCGGGGGCCCCTGGTGCGGTCGAGCCGCATTCTTGGCGTGTCGTGCTCTCGCCCCTCCCCATATGCCCATGGTATCTCCAGAGCGTAATTATGTACGCGTAACACTAGCTTCGCAATTTTGCGAGGGCTGGGGTTGGGGCCGGACTGCTACGCGTGCTTGAATCGTGCCAGGCGGTCTTGTTGTAGGTTACTCCGGGCGCGCTTGACAGTGTCCGGACGTTTAATGGCCGGACTCGGGAGTTTCTGTGAGAGGCTGCTTTGTACCTCCGCCGCGAGGGCCGCCGTGTGCTCCTCCGTTCGGAGAGAGCGTTCGGTGTTTTCATTGACCGTGATTACTCCTCGAGGGCCTGGCATCTTGAGCTTGCGGTATGCGTAGTGCGGCACCGCATTGAACTTTGCAAATGTGGTTCGTCCGAGCAGTGCATGATAGCCACTGCGGAATGGGACGATGTCAAAGATTAACTCTTTGCTTCGGAAGTTATCCGGGGATCCGAAGACCACTTCGAGTGTAACTGAGCCCGTACAACTGGCCTCTACACCCGGTATGACGCCTTTAAAGGTTGTCTTTGTAGGTTTAATCCTTGAGGGGTCTATGCGCATTTTTGCGCACTGTATCCTGATAAAGCAGGTTTAGGCTGCTGCCGCCGTCCATCAGGACTCTGGTGAGGTGAAATCCGTCGATAATTGGGTCAAGAACCAATGCGGCGAAGCCGCCGTGATGGATGCTAGTGGGATGGTCCCTTCGATCGAAGGTGATCTGGCAGGAAGACCATGGGTTGAACTTCGGGGCGACTGGCTCCATCGCATATACGTCCCTTAGTGCATGCTTCCGCTCCCTTTTGGGTATGTGGGTTGCGTATATCATGTTCACCGTCCGCACTTGTGTAGGAAAGCCCTTCTGTCCTCTATTGTTCGGCGGCCGGGGCTCTTCCTCGTCATCGCTATGCAGCCCCTTGTCATTGAGTTCGGCACTTAACTTGCCTGCTTGCTTGAACACCCAACAATCCCTGTTGGTGTGATTGGCTGGTTTTTCGGGGGTGCCATGTATCTGGCACACGCGATTGAGTATTCGGTCCATGTTGGACGGGCCCCGGGTTTAGAGCCTCTGAATCCGGCATTGACGGACGTATCTTCAGTATTATCGCCGTTAATGTGGCGCTTGTTCTTGTTGCGACGCGACCTGCCATTGCTGTCCTTGGTATCCGAACTATCAGGATGTTTGGCCAAGTTGTTGCTTTGAGCTCGCCAGATGTCCTCTCCCGCACAAAAGCGGGTCATGAGTGTTGTGAGGGATGCCATGGATTTTGGCTTTTCATGTCCTAGGTGCCGGGCAAGCCACTCGTCGCGGATGTTATTTCTGAAGGCTGCAAGGGCCTCTGCATCCGGACAGTCAACAATTTGATTTTTCTTTGTTAGGAACCGTGTCCAGAATTGTCTGGCCGATTCTTCTGGCTGCAGAATTATGTGGCTAAGGTCATCTGCGTCTGGTGGTCGCACGTATGTGCCCTGGAAGTTATCAAGGAATGCGGCTTCAAGGTCCTCCCAACAACCAATTGATTATGCTGGCAAGCTGTTGAGCCAATGCCGAGCTGGTCCTTTAAGCTTGAGTGGGAGGTATTTGACGACATGTAGATCATCACCGCGGGCCATGTGGATATGGAGGAGATAGTCCTCGATCCAGACCGTGGGATCTATAGTACCGTCGTATGATTCGATGTTTACGGGTTTGAAGCCCTCGGGGATTTGATGATCCATTGCTTCATCTGTGAAGCATAGTGGGTGTGCGGCGCCTCTGTATTGGGCTATATCGCGACGTAGCTCGTATGAGCTATGTCTACTGTGTTCGGCCCAGCCGGGTTTGCTGTATCCGGCGCGACGGTAATCATCCCGCGTCGTTGGGCGCCCACGCGATCCATAGATCGATCTTGTATGTTTTTCCTTATCCTTCAATATATCTCGGAAGTCCGGCGCGTTTTCCCGTGCCTTGGTACTTTTTGAGCGGCGTCGGGGTGTGGCTTGAGTGGAGGGCCAAGAGGCTTCTCTGTCGCGGCCACGGGGTGGCCGGTCTGCCATGTCGTGCGCTGGTGACTTTGGTGCTTCCTCCTCTAATCGAGGCAACGGCCTGCGTTTGGGGTAGCTTTTGGAGGGGCGTTCGAGTTCATACTCTTCGGCTGCAAGGACTTCAGTCCATCTGTCAGCTAGCAGGTCTTGATCAGCTCTAAGTTGTTGCTGCTTTTTCTTGAGGCTGCTTGCCGTGGCTATAAGCCTGCGTTTGAAACGCTCATGTTCGGCGGGATCCTCAGGCACGAATAATTCGTCGTCGTCGAGGCTTGCCTCATCTTCGGAGGGAGGCGCATAATTATCGTCCTTTGACCTCTCTTTCTGCCGCACTGTCGTGCGGACTTGCTTCTCCCTCCTCCTGCGCTGAATCCTGCTGGAGGGGGTTCTCTTCGGCACTGTCCGGGATGTTATTATCTCCCGTGCCGGAATCACTGTTTTTATTGTGGCGGGATTCAGAGCGGCGCCGCTGACGTCGGCGCTTCGGCTGTTTCTTGGAGGGGTCATCCTCCGTTGTTCCATCGCCGTTCCCATCTTTTGGGATGTCCACCATGTATATGTCATATGACGAGGTGGCCTTCCAGTGCCCTGTAGGCGCTGGGTCTTGGTCGTCTCCGGCGTCGTTGTCCATACCGTCGACGTCTTTGGAGTCGAAGTCGAGCATGTCGGTTAGATCATCGACAGTGGCTACAAAGTGGGTGGTGGGTGGGCGTTGAATTTCGTCGTCCGTATCCCAACCTTCCTGTCCGCAGTCCGGCCAGGGCTCTCCGGATAAAGAGAGAGACTTTAGCTCATTTAGAATGCCGCCAAAGGGCGAGTGCTGAAAGATGTCCGCGGCAGTGAACTCCATAACGGGCGCCCAATCGGATTCGATTGGTAGGGGCGCGGCGGGTCCGGAGTCCGGAGAGGAGTCCGGCACCCTGGAGTCAAGGTCTTCGCAAAGGACAGGGATAGAGTTCGGCTCAATCGCCGTAGATATTGTAGCCCCCGAGGCTGTGTCCAACCACTCGTCCTCGATCGGGGAATCCGGCTCCGGATTAAGGGTCGGAGCGGATGCTGGTGCGGCCTCCAGGGCACTGTTCGGCTGCAGAGCTAGATCGTGCCCATCGAGACAGTGCGGCACGCTTGGCTGCGGCTCGAATCTGTTGAAGATCAAGTCTCCGCGGATATCGGCTGTATAGTTCGAACTTCCAAATCTGACCTGATGGCCAGGGGCGTAGCTTTCGATCTGCTCCAGATGGCCAAGCGAATTGGCCCGCAGTGCAAAGCCGCCGAATACGAAGATCTGTCCGGGGAGAAAAGTCTCACCCTGGACCGCGTCATTGTTGATGATCGAAGGAGCCATCAGGCCTATAGGTGACGACACAGAGGAACTCTCAATGAAAGCACCAACGTCGGTGTCAAAACCGGCGGATCTCGGGTAGGGGGACCCGAACTGTGCGTCTAGGCGGATGGTAACAGGAGACAAGGGACACGGTGTTTTTACCCAGGTTCGGGCCCTCTCGATGGAGGTAATACCCTACTCCTGCTTGATTAATATTGATGATATGGGTAGTACAAGAGTAGATCTACCACGAGATCAAGGACGCTAAACCCTAGAAGCTAGCCTATGGTATGATTGTTGTTCGTCCTACGGACTAAAACCCTCCGGTTTATATAGACACCGGATAGGTTAGGGTTACACAGAGTCGGTTACAATGGTAGGAGATCTACATATCCGTATCGCCAAGCTTGCCTTCCACGCCAAGGAAAGTCCCATCCGGACACGGGACGAAGTCTTCAATCTTGTATATTCATAGTCTTGGAGTCCGGCCGTGACGATAGTCCAGCTATCCAGACACCCCCTAGTCCGGGACTCCCTCAATCCTTGTTTGGCCCAATCAGATATTGGCTGCGAGTAGGCCGGATGCAAACCGGGCCGTAGTTAGGCCCAACTATATGACGGGCTTTTAACAGGCCGAATTTAATATAGGGCCGAAATGTTAAATGGGCCCTTAACAGGCCGAGACTAATATCAGGCCGAATTACTAAATGGGCCTTTAGCAAGTGGGCCCAAAAGCATAGCGTCCAGTCAACGGGCCGAATTTGATATGGGCCATAATTGAGCCCAATGCCTCTTAAAGGGCCGGACCTGATCTGGGCCGTGATTTGGCCCACAAAGTGGGAGGCTTTTGACGGGCCGGATCTTATATGGGCCATTACTAGGCCCGGAACGTGGCAGGCCATTAATGGACCGGATCAATTATGGGCCGGCATTTGGCCCAAAACATGGCAGCCAGTTAATGGGCCGGCCTACTAGGGTCCTCAAAATCTTGTGGGCCTACAGCTGGGCCAGCCCATTAATGTCGGCTAGATCTCGTGGGCCTTTAGCTGGGCCGGCCCATTATGATCCGCAAGAATTTTGTGGGCCTTTACCTGGGCCGGCCCATTATGGCACACAAAAATCTTGTGGGCCTTTACCTGGGCCGGCCTATTATGGCCCGCGAAATCTTGTGGGCCTTTAGCTGGGCCAGCCCATTATAGTCTGCAAAATCTCGTGGGCCTTTAACTGGGCCAGCCCATTATGGGGCGCCAAATCTTGTGGGCCTTTAGTTGGGCCGGCCCATTTAAACTTGATTGGCCGTGCCACGTGTCGACGTATCATAGGCGCCTTCTGTCCAATGAGTGGATGACATCTGTCCCAACGATGAGCCGACACATGTTTCCTCCAGCCAATGATGATTTTACACGTGGAAAATCCCCATTGGTCGGGGCTGTTAACGGGTTATCGGATCCAAAACCCGACCCGATAGCTTAACGGCGTTCCGTTACGGTGGATGCCACGTGTCGGTCACCCTTGACGAAAGCACTTCTGTGACGTGCGATTTATCGTCATGGAAGTGGACACTTTCGTGATGATAATTTTGGTAATGTCGTCGAACACTTCTACGACAACACAGGTATGACTATCTTGATTCTTTCATAAATTTGTCATGGATGTACATGCATGACAAAAAACGCGACCTACTATGACAAACAAGTATCATCACGGAAGTGTATTTTTTTTTTGTAGTGATCATGGGGTGAAAGAACCATGGACTAGTTTCAAGTGGATGTCCATCCACTTGAAACTAATCCACGGTTCTTTCACCCAATGATATAATAAATATCATCATCATCATCATATCATTAACAACTTATCATCAAAATACATCGTTGTCATATAACACCTCCTCAAGATCATTGTTTTCATCAGTGACATCACATAGCAAATAGGTCACCAGTCGTAATCACAAGTACTCCTCATCATCATCAACTCTAACACGTTGTACCACATAATAAACATATTGTACCTCATAGGACCTACTACATTCTCTTAGGACCTACTACATTCTCTAAGGTAAAATAGCAAAAAACAAGATAGCCCCTGACTCTCCATTATGGAGAATGGAGATCATCATGTCTCCCATTCTTGCCTTTCGCTTAATGTTACTTCCAAGAACCTCCTTGTGAATGTTGAAACATTTTTTCCATTGTTTGATGAGCATGTGTTCACCGGTTTTAGAAATCCGATATGCACAGGTGAGCTCCCAAGATTGACCTGGTAGTATGTTCAAAACTGTAAGGCGACCATTCAGATACATCGGATGAGGTACACAATCCATCGGGATTTTCTATTGAAAAACATAGTAATAACTTCGTAGTTAGCAATGATGTACTAGTTTTAGAAGTATGCAAAAGATGCACGGATGTCGTAATAGTAAAAAATCCTACTAGGGTATCTCCATAGAAGTTACCATGGTTCAACACGTGCACTAGTGGCACGTATTCACCATAATTTGGAGGAGTTCGATAATAGGAATTTTAATTCTCAAGATAAGTACAATAAGCGTTCAGATGACTTTTCTCCTTATAATTTAATTCGGAGCCATCAGTGTAGTGGATTTGTCTACCATCTTCCGGACATTCTTTGAAGAATCAAAATAAGCTGTCAATGGAAATAAGCTGTCAACTATTTTGAAATAAACAATATAAATTAGTTAATAACTATGTTTGAGAAACTCACAGTGCGGTAGAATCGGAAGCGTATCAACAAGGACCCAAATTTCCATATTGTCTTGCTCGATGTCAGGATCACCAAGATCCATGGTGACAATCATACCCTCATAAAAACGATACATTTTGCAAAGTGCTTCCCAATTTTGGCAACCAAAATGGGTTACGCTCTGAGCATTGCACAAATTTACTTCAAAATCAATATCATGATGGGTCCTTAGGTGTATTTTCTTTGTTTCAAAATTTTCATGGTCTTCAAAACCCATCCTCTCCAAGACATAGCGTCTTGCATGGCATGGGATAAGCTAGTCGAATTGTATAAGATGAAAATTAGACGTTGAAATAGTTGAAGTCATGCTTAATTACGAAAAAAACACTTGTCGTTGTTGCGTACCGTTTGAACATCGAAGGTCTCCTCGAGCTTAATGCTGAAGCACCGATCTTCGTCTAGCTCAACGAACCTGTCGCACATACCTCGATCGACGTGGCACCAGCTGCACTCCCCCGGGAGACTGTCGTCGTCCGAGTACGACATTTCCTACATTCATAATTCAAAGATTAAACTTGTACAATTAAATATATGTACCAAAAAAACCTAAATTAGATCATTATTTTTCGAGAAAATCCAGGCCACTCGATATTTCCTACATATTCTAGCACAAGTCATGCCAGAACTCACGGAAAAATCCGGCATGACCTTTGCTAAAAAAGGACATATCGAGCACCTGAAATTTGCCGGAACGGAAATTAATCAACACTCCGGCAAAACATAGGCCACTCGAAGGTGTAACCTGAACATGACCGGCCACTTGGGCAACCACATATCCTATTTGAGCAACACAAGATATCCATGGAGATTTGGCAGGTCTCACCTCGAGGTTGGAGGGGATCGGTGACGGGAACGACGGCGGGGATGATGGAGGGGCTCCTTGATTTCTGAAAAGCAAAAACCCTATAAATTAGCAGTAATACATCCCGAATAATTGCTTAAACTAAAAAAATAACAACAAATATGACATGTTCAACTAGTTCTTATAAATGTAAACTTACTATAAATAGAAAAAAAACTAGTTCTTTCTAAAAATAAAGTAGTTCAACTAGTTATATTAATTATCTTACTAAAAAATACATTAGTTCTATTAATTCAACTAGTTCAACTAAAACTAAACTAGTTCAACTAGTTTATGAATTTACTTACTAAAAATACATTAGTACTATTAATTCAACTAGTTCAACTAGTTTATTAATTTACTTACTAAACTAGTTCAACTTAAAACTAAACTAGTTCAACTACTAAAAATCATTATCTATGAACCCTAAATTAACATCTACTACTACTAAAAACATCTATTACTAACTAAGTAGAGAGAAAGGGGGTGGGGGAGGGGTGGGGGCTTACAGAGAGGGGAGATACTGTGGCGGGGAGGTGCTCGGCGACGAAGAGGTAGGGGCGGCGAGGGCGGGCTCGGGATCGGGAGGCGGCAGTGCTGGGCAGGCTCGGGCGGCTACGGTGAGGTCGAGGGCGGCGGCGGTGAGGTCGAGGGCGGCGACGGTGAGGTCGAGAGCGGCGGCGGGCAGCAGCGGTGAGGTTGAGGGCGGGCGGCGGCAATGAGGGCACGCTCGGGCGGCGGCGAAAGAGGAGTTGGGGGAACAGGGCCGGGGGGAGTGGGGAGAAAGGAGGACTTAGCAAAATTTTGAGTCTGCGTGTGGTTAAGTCAAACTAGCAGTAGCGTTGTTTCGTAAACGCGCTATAGCTAAGTTAGCTATAGCGCGTTTTAGCAAAACACGCTGCTGCTATAGGAAGCAGTAATTTCTTTTGTTTATCCTTACATTTTCTATTTTTTTCATTTTTCTTTTCTTTCTTAGCAGTAGCGTTGTACGCAGGAAACGCGCTGCAACAATGACCATAGTGGTAGCGCGCTTTGCACGGAATCGCTACTACTACTCATAGCCTACCGCCAACACGGTGGGAATTATAGTGGTAGCGTTTATTTCTGAACACGCGCCACTGCTATATTTTAAGCTATAGCGCGCTTTGCACGAACGCGCTACTACAAATTAGCAGTAGCGCCCTATTTTAACTAGCGCTACTGCTATACCTCTGTGTATAGGCTTTTCCCTAGTAGTTTATCTTTGCTTGCAAAGATAGATATGATCATAAAAAGTTGTTAGCTAAATGGAAGCAGCAATCTCTTAATGCTAGAATGAAACCTGACCCTGCTTTTGCTACTTCACCTATCTGTGTTACTGATAAGGATTACGAATTCTCTGTTGATCCTGAAATAATTACTTTGGTTGAATCTGATCCTTTTTTGGCCTTGAATCTCAAACTGTTGTGGCACTTCTTACCAAGTTAAATGATATAGCCACCCTGTTTACTAATGATGAGAAGTATCGCTATTATTATATCCTTAAGATATTTTCGTTCTCATTAAAAGGTGATGCTAAGACTTGGTTTAATTCTCTTGATCCTGGTTGTGTGCGTAGTCCCTAGGATATGATTTATTACTTCTCTACTAAATATTTCCCTGCTCATAAGAAACAAGCTTCCTTGCAGGAAATATATAATTTTGTGCAAATCAAATAAGAGAGTCTCCCACAAGCTTGGGGGAGGCTTCTCTGGTTACTTAATGCTTTGCATGATCATCCTCTTAAGAAAAATGAAATACTTGATATCTTTTATAATGGACTAACCGATTCTTCCAAGGACTACTTGGATAGTTGTGCTTGTTGTGTTTTCAGGGAAAGAACAGTCGACCAAGCTGAATTGTTATTGAATAATATGTTGACTAACGAAAATAATTGGACTCTTCATGAGCCAATTCCTGAGGCAATTCCTGAGCCAATTGAGCCAACTCCTGAGCCTATTCCTAGACCTACTCCAAAGAAGAGGGGTGTTCTATTTCTCAGTCCTGAAGATATGCAAGAGGCAAAGAAATCAATTAAAGAAAAAGGTATTAAAGTTGAAGATGTCAAGAATTTACCACCTATTGAAGAAATACATGGTCTTAATATACCGCCTGTCGAAGAAACACATTGTCTTGATAACCGGACACAGGTAGTAAAGGTAAATTCTCTCTATAGATATGATGAAGTTGAAATTCCCTCTACTAAATTTCATAGCCCATGCTTAGATGAATTTGATGACTTTATGGCTAGACAAGAAAGTTTTAGTGCTTATGTTGGTAGAGAATTAAAGAATAATGCTTTCGAGATAGGACGCTTGAGTGATTATATGGCTAGAGTTAAAGGTGAACTTAAACTCATTAGCAAATATGCTTTTATGGTTACCACTCAAGCTGAGCAAGTACTTAAAGCTCAAAATGATTTGCTTGATGAATTAAATAATAAACATGACTTTGCTGTTAGACTGGCTACTAGAACTGGTAAAATGACTCAGGAACCTTTGTATCCTGAAGGCCACCCTAAGAGAATCGAGCAGGATTCTCAGAGAAATAACTTAGAGGCACCTAGCTCTTCTAAAAAGAAAAAAAAGAAAAATGATTGGACTTTGCATGCTTCTAGTGAACCTGTTGTAGACACACCTGAGAATCCAAATGATATTTCTATTTCTGATGCTGAAACACAATCAGGAGATGAACATGAACCTAGTGCCAATGTTAATGATGATGTTCATGTTGATGCTCAACCTAGAAATAATGATGAAGTAGAGGTTGAACCTGTTGTTGATCTTGATAACCCACAATCAAAGAATAAACATTATGATAAGAGAGACTTTGTTGCTAGGAAGCACGGTAGAGAAAGAGAACCATGGGTTCAGAAACCCATGCCCTTTCCTCCTAAACCATCCAAGAAAAGGATGATGAGGATTTTGAGCGTTTTGCTGAAATGATTAGACCTATTTTCTTACGTATGCGCTTGACTGATATGCTTAAATTAAATCCTTATGCTAAATATATGAAGGATATCATTAAATATAAAAGAAAGATACCGAAAGCTGAAATTTCCTCCATGCTTGCTAATTACACTTTTAAGGGTGGAACACCGAAGAAACTTGGAGATCCAGGGGTACCAACTATACCATGCTCCATTAAAAGAAACTATGTTAAAACTGATTTATGTGATCTTGGAGCCGGTGTTAGTGTTATGCCTCTCTCTTTATATCGTAGACTTGAATTGAATAAGTTGACACCTACTGAAATATCTTTGCAAATGGCTGATAAATCAACTGCTATACCTGTCGGTATTTGTGAGGATGTGCATGTTGCAAATGTCACTATCTTAATGGACTTTGTTATTCTTGATATTCCCGAGGACGATAGTATATCGATTATCCTTGGTAGACCCTTTTTGAATACTGCAGGAGTTGTTATTGATTGCAACAAAGGCAATGCCACTTTTCATGTTAATGGTAATGAGCATACAGTACACTTGCCGAGGTAACAAATTCAAGTTCAGAGCATCAATTCTATTGGAAAAGTTCCAACTATCATTATTGGAGGTTTTGAATTTCCTCTTCGCACTGTCAAGAAAAAGTATGATATTCTTATTGTTGGGGATGTTCATATCCCCGTTGAGGTAACCTAGTGTTATTCGAAATTTCTCTGGTTCCGTGTTATTCGGAATGAGGTTATTAACAAGACTTGATCAACTTTGTTAGTGGATTCATTTTGATGATCATGAGATAGATGAAACTAGAAGGCACAACCTTCTGTACCCTCTTTTTACTTTCTGTTATATAGAATAAATAAAGCAAAAATAGTATTATTTGTCTGTTTTCTGAATTATCTGTGCAATAAAAAAATATCCCGAAAATAAAAGTGCTCCAAATGCCCTGCAAATTTAGTATGATTTTTTAAGGAATATTTGAGGATTTTAGGCACTGAAAACACTGCACGAGGGGCAAGCACCTGGCCACGAGGGTGGAGGGCGCGCCCACACCCCTTGGCGCACCCCCTGTCTTGTGGGCCCAGGGTGGCCCCCCTCCACTTATTCCTGCACCCACACACTCCATCTTCTTCCCAAAAAATCCACATGCAGCTCAAGCACGAGTTCTAGCTCATTTTGGTGCAATTTTCGATCTCCTTGCTCAAAGCTCCATTCACAAAACTACTTTGGGAGATTGTTGCTCCGTATGTGACTCCTCGATTGGTCCAATTAGTTTTTGTTCTAGTGCTTTATTTATTGCAAAGTTTTTCTACATAGGTGACCCTGTTCTTGAGCTTGCATGTCAAATTTATGAGGTCCCAAGTAATTCTAATGCATGATATAGGCTCTAGGCACTTGTAGGAGTAGTTTCTACCAATCTTGTTTAGTTCTATGCACTTTTATTTTGAAGTTACTAAAATTTCAGAAATTTTCAGAAAATGTTAATGAGATTTTTGAGGGGCTCTTCTAGCCAAGGCTCCCAGGAAAAACAAGCTAACGAGAAGGAAAAGGCCAAGTATAATCTTCCTCGCATAGCGGAAGTACGGCCGTGTGAATGGCCCTGTGACGATTTCTTGAGAGAAGCCACAATTTATGAAGACTTTTATTCTTTGATCGAGAATGCAGGCCTCATCGATTTCCTCCACGACCGGATCAATCATTAATTATCTTGTCACGCCGGAAGCGGTGTACGCTCATCGAGGCCAAGCATCCACTCCAGAGCCAGAGCCTGAGCCAGAACCTTCACTGGACCCTTATCGTGCATCATCTTACCAGTGGGATCTGGAGGAGATGGCCAGCCAGTGGTATCCTGATTACACCCCTCAGTACACCGGGGAGAGTAGCCGCGGTCCTTGGCAATAGACCAACTTAGGCCAAAAGCCTAAGCTTGGGGGAGTACGTATTTCTCACCAACTTTACATTCATGTTCACACACTATTCTAGTCGTCGGTGCTCATACTCTTTCATTGTATTATCCATGCTAGTTTAATTTTCTTTTTCTGGCTTTCTTTTTGTGTGTTTGATAAACCTTAAGAAAAAAACCAAAAAAATTTAGTTAGTTTAATTTCCATGCTTGTAGTAGACTTAAAATGAAAACCCAAAAAGATTTCGCGTTCTTCTTTTTACTTGTTGGGAGCTTTCCCGTGTAAATAGTTTTATTTCTTTTCTTTCCTTTGGGGGTCGAGAGTAGAAGACCATATTGAAAATGTTTAGTGGCTCTCATATGCATGATTGTTTATTTAACTTAGAGCCCATATTACTTGTCTTCTCTCTTGAGTTGAATGCTTGCATATTCCAGCTTAGTCCAATGCACGTGCACTATTATTATTATACACATCGTTCAGTCATGCAAGTGAAAGGCAATAATGACGATATATGATGGACTGATTGAGATGAGAGAAGCTGGTATGAACTCGACCGCTTTTGTTTTTGGAAATATGATGAGTTCATCGTTCATGATTCAGCTTATTATGAAGTAAACATATTTGCAATGACATTTAGAGATTATAGTTGCTTGTGCCATGCTTGATTAGCTATGAGTTATAATGGTTTACCTTGCGTGCCAACATGCTATTCAAATGATTATGATGTGGTATGATGGGATGGTATCCTCCTTTGAATGCATTGAGTGACTCGACTTGGCACATGTTCACGCATGTAGTTGAAACAAATCAACATAGCGTTCACGATATTTATGTTCATGGTAGATTATATCCTACTCATGCTTGGACTCGGTGTAAATTAATTTTAATGCATGTTCATGGCTGTTGTCGCTCTCTCAGTTGGTCGCTTCCCAGTCTTTTGCTAGCCTTCACTTATACTAAGCGGGAATACTGCTTGTGCATCCAAACTCCTTAAAACTCAAAGTTGTTCCATATGAGTCCACCATACCTTCCTATATGCGGTATCTACCTGCCGTTCCAAGTAAATTTGTATGTGCCAAACTCCAAACCTTCAAATGAAATTCTGTTTTGTATGATCGAGCAGCTCATGTTTCAACTAGGGCTGTCCGTATCTTCCATGCTAGGTGGGTTATTCTCAAGAGGAGTGGACTCCGCTCCTCATTCACGAGAAAGGGTCGGTAACTGGAGGCACTCCCCCAGGGCTTATGTTAGTTGGAGGCACTCGTTGTTTCGAGCAAGCCATGGATTGCTGCTTGTTGGTGGTGGGGGAGTATAAACTTTTACCATTCTATTTGGGAACCGCCTATAATGCATTTAGTATGGAAGATACCGCCATCTCAAAGTTGTTGCGTTGACAGTGAAAGTATGCCGCTCAAAATGTTATTCATCTCTATTTAAAAAATCGAGCTCTGGTACCTCTACAAATCCCTGCTTCCCTCTGCGAAGGGCCTATCTATTTACTTTTATGTTGAGTCATCATCTTCTTATTAAAAAGCACCCGCTGGAGAGCCCACTGTCATTTGCATTCATTACTATTAGTTTATATTGGGTATGACTTGACTGGATCTCTTTTACCATGAATTACAATGTTTGGTCAGTCCTTGATCTTTAAAGGTGCTCTGCATTTATGTTTTGCGGTCTCAGAAAGGGCTAGCGAGATACCATTTTGTTATATCATATTATGATTTTTTTGAGAGTGTTGTCATCCGAGTTTTATTATTATTGCTCGCTAGCTGATTATGCCATTGATATGAGTAATTGTGAGACCTAGGTGTTATTTTGAGTATGGTCAGTTCATAATACTTGCTGAAAACTTGAATGCTGCTTTTACATATTTACAACAACAAGAGCAAACAGAGTTTGTAGAAGTTTTTCTTCATCACTTTCAGTTTATCAACTAAATTGCTTGAGGACAAGCAAAGGTTTAAGCTTGGGGGAGTTGATACGTCTCCAATGTATCTACTTTTCCAAACACTTTTGCCCTTGTTTTGGACTCTAATTTGCATGATTTGAATGATACTAACCCGGACTGATGCTGTTTTCAGCAGAACTGTCATGGTGTTGTTTATTGTGCAGAAAACAAAAGTTCTCGGAATGACCTGAAAATCCATGGAGATAAGTTTTGGAAAATATAAAAAATACTGGCGAAAGAATCAAGGCCAGGGGGCCCACACCCTGTCCACGAGGGTGGGGGCGCGCCCTCCCCCCTGGGCACGCCCCCTTTCTCGTGGGCCCCCTGACACTCCACCGACCTCAACTCCAACTCCATATATTCCGTTTCGCGGATAAAAAAATCAGAGAGAAAGTTTCATCATGTTTTACGATACGGAGCCGCCGCCAAGCCCTAATCTCTCTCGGGAGGGCTGATCTGGAGTCCGTTCGGGGCTCCGTAGAGGGGGATTCGTCGCCGTCGTCATCATCAACCATCCTCCATCACCAATTTCATGATGATCACCGTCGTGCGCGAGTAATTCCATCGTAGGCTTGCTGGACGGTGATGGGTAGGATGAGATTTACCATGTAATCAAGTTAGTTTTGTTGGGGTTTGATCCCTAGTATCCACTATGTTCTGAGATTGATGTTGCTATGACTTTGCTATGCTTAATGCTTGTCACTAGGGCCCGAGTGCCATGATTTCAGATCTGAACCTATTATGTTTTCATGAATATATGTTAGTTCTTGATCCTATCTTGCAAATCTATAGTCACCTATTATGTGTTATGACCCGACAACCCCGAAGTGACAATAATCGGGATACTTCTCGGTGATGACCGTAGTTTTAGGAGTTCATGTATTCACTATTTGTTAATTCTTTGGTCCGGTACTCTATTAAAAGGAGGCCTTAATATCCCTTAGTTTCCATTAGGACCCCGCTGCCACAGGAGGGTAGGACAAAAGATGTCATGCAAGTTCTTTTCCATAAGCACGTATGACTATATTCGGATTACATGCCTACATTACATTGATGAACTGGAGCTAGTTCTGTGTCACCCTATGTTATAGCTATTACATGAGGAATCGCATCCGACATAATCATCCATCACTGATCCAATGCCTACGAGCTTTTCACATATTGTGCTTCGCTTATTTACTTTTCCGTTGCTACTATTACAATTACTACAAAATTATTATCTTTACTTTTGCCACTGTCGGTGTCAAAACCGGCGGATCTCGGGTAGGGGGTCCCGAACTGTGCGTCTAGGCGGATGGTAATAGGAGACAAGGGACACGATGTTTTTACCCAGGTTCGGGCCCTCTCGATGGAGGTAATACCCTTCTCCTGCTTGATTAATATTGATGATATGGGTAGTACAAGAGTAGATCTACCACGAGATGAGGGAGGCTAAACCCTAGAATCTAGCCTATGTTATGATTTTTGTATATATCTATCGACTAGCCTGGCCTCGGTTTATATAATGCACCAGAGGCCTAGGATAACAAGAGTCCAAACCGAATATGCCGGTGGGGGAGGAGTCCTTGTCTTGATCGCCAAGTGTTGTGGAATCTTCCTTGTATGCGGCAACTGTCCGGACTGGCCCATGAGTATACGGCCATGGGGATCCTTGGTCCAATCCAACTGACCGGGAGACGACGTGGTGAGTACCCCCTAGTATAGGACACCGTCAGTAGCCCCCTGAACCGGTCTTCAAGTTTAGCGACGCTCCTCGATTCTTCCAAACTGTTCTTCATCTTCGGTCGTCGGTCTTGAAAACTGGTTCAACAAATCTTCTCATCTTCGATCTTGAGGATCGCCGAAATGCATTCGACGAGTTTACACGTCGGGTATCCGAGGAGCCCCTTTAAGTTTCCGGCCTTTATCAATGCCTTGTTATTTTTATGCCACACCTCGGGTTTGAAGTTCTTCCCGGGCGGCAGCGTCCTCTTGCGTCCGAGCTCCAACGCCAGACTGCATTCGAGGTATCTTTTGCAGCCGAGCACTAATGCCGGACTGCTTCCCAGCTCTGACGCCGGACTATGTATCCGAGCTCCAACGCCGGACTGTATCCGAGCTCCAACGCCGGACTATGTATCCGAGCTCCAACGCCGGACTGTATCCGAGGTGTCGTAAATCACCTTGGTTCAAAGAAGTTTGAAGGAGTTTAGCCGAGCTTAATGCCGGAAATGCCCTCTATGGAGCCAGCCACTAGCGCCCGAGCTTTATGCCGGACTACTTCCGAGGTGGTGCACCACCCCGAATGTGGGCCGATTTTTGTCAATATTTTTGATTGGTGCAATTTATTCTCTGCCGAGATACATAGCCAGTAGCCCTCAAGGTGGGTATCGGTCTAAAACCCGAGATGCACATGAAGGATGACATAAGACAGCTGATCCCCGTAGTCGCTGAGACTCAGGTTGATTTGCAAAACCGGTCTGAGGATCAAGTCCTAGCTCGGCAGAATACTTCGGGACACAAAAAGCGGCGTGCTCAGTCCTCAAGACTCAGGTTGGGTTCGGCCGACCAACCTGAGGATCAAAATCTCCTCGGAGACTGTATTACACTTAAAATTTTCTGCATTGGACAGGCAATGCAGTAGCCCCCGAGACACTGGTCGGGTGGCAACACCAGATCAGGGGATTGATGTGCCCCTTTAACATTTGTAAATAATAAGCCCGAAGCCCAGTAGCCCCCGAGCCTTAATGCGGGCACGGGTGGCCGAATTAAGGATCGATATCCATAGTAAAATCACAAATTATGTGTAATGACTGTATGTATCCAAGTACTTTACATCATTAATGCTCGGATCCGCATTGTACAAAACTTTGTTGACCGACCATCGGCTTCCACCTCCTCGGCCAATAGCCGAGGAGTGTTTGTCCTACTTTATAAAGACTTTATGGGGGCAAAGATTTACAACAAACAAGGCAATCTGGCCATACGGTTTTATAAACAAAGGTACGCAGAGAGATATGTTATATTACTGTTTAACAGAAGAAATGTCTTCCAAAGAAAATAGTCTCGCTATCGGTTCCTTTCTTTGGGTTGTCATGCTAAGCATGATCATGAAACCTCAGCTCCAATGTAAGAGCAAAATATTGAGGATTTAGTTTGGGAGGCCAGTTACTAGCCCCCGGTAGTGTTCGGCGACAGTCGAGGTCAAGCCGGAAACTCTTCGGCCAATTTTATGAATGGCCCGTCATTTAATATGGTCATCGGATCGCTGACGAGTTTACACCTATTGTGACAGTTAGTTTTCGGCTTTCTCCACTGAGGTGCTTGACCATGCGAGCTGGAAGCACAATCGCAGTGGTTCTCCCTTTGCACACCTAGCCGAACAAAGCGGAACGTAGGAGGCAAGCGCAGGAGCCGGGCAACCCAACTATTGACCGAAGACACAATTCGAAACCGATGCATATATAGCAATATCCGAGAATGTTTTTGCCGAATCTCTAACGGTGTCCGGCGTTGCAGTGCGAGACTTGTGCTAAAAACACACAAATAGTTTAAAAGTGCCAAAAGCTTGGAAAACCAAAAAACGTCAGTAAAAACATGACGTCCGAACAAGATCAAGTGTTCGATGCCAATCCGAAAATTGGACTTTAGAAAAAAAAGTGCTTCTGCCGTGCTTTTACATGACACATCCTATCTCAAGACTTCAAGCGGGTCAGCCTACGGCTTCAGTCTCCCATCCCGAAGGCGGAGTACTTCTCATTAGGCCAGTTTAGAAAACTAAAATCTAGTGGTTTTGAGAGAGAAATTAGGCTCCCCGGCTAGTGACTGCACACTCGTGTCGAAAAAAGGAGTGATAAATAATAAACACTTTGCAACGACTAAGAAGAAAAACACTTAGTATAAAACGGCTCTAATAAACATAAGAGCCCCCAAGTGACTTGGGTAAAAGTTGACTATATAATGTAAGGTGACATGTAAAATACCTTCTAGCCGAATTGTAGATCGTTTGTCGTAGCGGACCTTTTCGCTTCAACCTCTGGACCCAATAGTCCGGAGTGTGTCCGAATACCCTCGCGGTTATAAAAACCGGGGCATGCATGGAGACCAGGCGTAGGGGTAATTAGTGCTTTATCAGACAAGTGCCCAACTAGTTATGTTATATTACATGGTTAGTAAGAAACATCTTCTAGGGAGAATAGTTCCGTTAGGGGTTCCTTTCCCTGGGAGGCATGCCCTAAAGTGCAGTCCAGACTGCGAAAAGAGCAGAAAAACATCTGGGGGCAGGTAAATGAATAGGTAAGAAATCATCTTTTAGTTCACCGACCGATTATTCCCTTAAGAACGCTAGCTTTCGGCTTCACCCAGTCTGAGGTACACATCCGGCTGACCCGGCAGTAACAATCGCGGAGGTGCTCCCTTTACCACCTAGCCGAACAATCGGGAACGTAGGGGTAAGCACAGGAGCCAGGCAACCCAACTTGGCCAAAACTTAAGTCATATCGATGCATATAATGGTGAATAAAAGGTACATGCGGAAGTGTGACACATGTGTTGGGTATAAAGCCCGTATTAATAAGCTTCTGTTAAAGAAGCCCCCAGGTATAATGAGCGCGGGTAGCGCGTCAAGTGTGTGCGAACAAAGTTTGGACAAGGAAAAATTTTACAAGCAACTTTTTTCCAAAAAAGTATAATGCTTGGTCGAGCCGAACACAAGTTAAAAATTTAAAACTTTGAGCGTGAAGGCAACTTAGCTGGTTAATGTGTTCGGTATTGACGACACGGTCCGAGCTTGATACGGGACAAGGTTTCGTCCCCCAAGCCGGTCCCGAGGTGGCGGAGCGGAGAGCTCGACACGCCGAAGTGGTGACATAGCACGGTCATTGCAGACCTGCAGAGTGACGCCGAAGTCCCCGGACCATTTTCCTGTGCACAAAAAATGGCGCAAACCGGAGATAATAGTAATAATGATAATTAAAATAATCGTTGCATAATAAATAATTTATGCAAAGTGAGTAATAAAAGATATATGGCCTGGCGCCGAAGTCAATGTCGATGCAGGGCGGCGGCGTGATGCGGTAAAGGCATGGCAAGGCCTGAATTCATAGGTCGGTTCGAGTTCCGGATGCGGCGTTTGCCGGACTATGTATGGAAACTGACCGAACCATCATGCGACCGTCGATAAAGCGGCCACCATTTGATAGACCTGTGTACATATGATGGACAAACCAGAGTAATAATTCCTTGGAAAAATTAACCCAAACAAGCAAAAAGGAATACTAGGATTAATAGCACCTGGTTTATTTGTTGTAGCAATCCGAAGGAAAGTGATTCCCAAAATTGGGACTCGATCTGCGCACCCATTGCCTGGTCGGCTAGTGACGCCGAAGTGTCCGGAGTAGGTTGATGAAGAGATGGCGAAGCCCCCGGTCCAGCCGAGATGTCGAAGTAGGTCGGCGTGATGGACACCAGCTTGAAGAAGCAATAGTGCGGCCCTGCCGAAGCAGGTCGTGACGTGGTCGATGCCGGCTTGATGAAGCGACCGTGCGGTGATGCCGGTATGGCCGCTTCGTGTAATCTGTGAGGCGGCGATGTTGGTGATGATTTATCCTTCGTGATGCCGGACTCTTGTTCGGCTTGCCGAGATGATGATCCGAAGAAGTTGAGCTCGGCTCAACAAAGTGATGACGTGTCTAGCGCAGGTCGACAGCCATGAAGCAATATTGCCGGACTGGTTTGACACCAGCATGATGTTGAATATCATGTTCAAAAGATCTTAAAGTTAGTGGGATGTGTTCGGAAACAAAACACAATACCCCATACAAAACTTCCTTCAAAAAGGATGTCCGAAATCCCGTTCATAAAAAAGACGAACTCGGGTCGGATTCGTTTTCGCGCAGAAAACAGATCCGAAAAGTGATGAACTAATCGAAAGGTTCCCGGAGTTTGGACGGTCGGATCGAGCTGAAATTTTGAGGGGTGGTAGATATAGGAATTCCGCAGCTGATCAACGGTTGGATCTTCCAAAGGAAGTCCGAGCTAGAAGCTGGATACCACGCCCTAAACTCGTCCGGATTCTTGTCCAGATTCAATGCAGCTCCGGTATACCGGAGATTGCCAGAGATTCCTCCATCGGAACTCGACGAAATTTTTCAGGGTTGTTGTAGACTCAATTCCGCACTATTTTGCCGAAGCAATCGTCGAACCGACGCTCGAGGAGGCAGTGACGGTGGATACAAGTTCGCTGTCCAGGAAAACAGCGCGGTCGCCCGAGGGCAATGTTTACATTGAGCCCCCGGGTTCACTGGATGATTCCTCCATGATCTTGATAGAGGTCGGAGCTGATGTTGACGAAGGCCCTCATCCGAACATGACGATCGGAGATAGGGCGCAGTCCTTGGTCGAACCAAGGTGACCAGTCGAGCTGGTGACGAATATGCCGAAGTCGCAGTTGACCTGCGGGCGAGCCATCGACCTTTTGGCGAACACACAGAGGAACTCTCAATAAAGCACCAATGTCGGTGTCAAAACCGGCGGATCTCGGGTAGGGGGTCCCGAACTATGCGTCTAGGCGGATGGTAACAAGAGACAAGGGACACGATGTTTTTACCCAGGTTCGGGCCCTCTCGATGGAGGTAATACCCTACTCCTGCTTGATTAATATTGATGATATGGGTAGTACAAGAGTAGATCTACCACGAGATCAGAGAGGCTAAACCCTAGAAGCTAGCCTATGGTATGATTGTTGTATATATCTATCGACTAGCCTGGCCTCGGTTTATATAATGCACCAGAGGCCTGCTAGGATAACAAGAGTCCTAGCCGAATACGCCGGTGGGGGAGGAGTCCTTGTCTTGATCGCCAAGTCTTGTGGAATCTTCCTTGTATGCGGCAACTGTCCGGACTGGCCCATGAGTATACGGCCATGGGGATCCTCGGCCGAATCCAACTGACCGGAAGACGACGTGGTGAGTACCCCCTAGTCCAGGACACCGTCAGCCACTGTTACCATTACTATCATACTACTTTGCTACTAAATACTTTGCTGCAGATACTAAGTTATCTAGGTGTGGTTGAATTGACAACTGAACTGCTAATACTTAAGAATATTCTTTGGCTCCCCTTGTGCCGAATCAATAAATTTGGGTTGAATACTCTACCCTCGAAAGCTGTTGCGATCCCCTACACTTGTGGGTTATCAATCCCCTGTCGGAGGTGATAGTCTTGGGTACTCCGTGCAGACTGATGATTCTTGACACATATAGCTGTGCGAGTTGATTTGCACGGTATGTGGTCCGGATACGAAGAAAGTGTGCCACCTTTGTTAACGTGTCCACAATGACCCATATTGCGTTGTTTCCTCGATGAGACCCTCGTAGTCCGGTGATGACGTCCATGCAGAATCATCCCATTTCCATTGGGATACCGGCAAAGGTTAGAGGATTCCGATGGGTGTTTGGTGTTCCGCCTTTACCTTATTGCATACGTCGCAACAAGCCACAAAGTATGCGATGTCTTTCTTCATTCCATCCCACCAAAATACCTAATGAAGGTCCTCATACGTTTTTGTACCATGGGGATAATTGAGTATGGTGCTTCATGCGCTTCTGCCAATATCTTCTTCTTCAGACTTTCTTGGTTGGGTACACAGAGTCTTCCTCGAAACCTAGCGAATCTTGCTGGTCCATAGAGAAGTCTGGTGCACGCCTTTGGTGCATCTTCTGAATTAACATCTTATCATTCGCTTGAGCGCTGCGGATTTCTTCTTCAAGAGTAGGGGCAACTTCCAATATATTGGCAAGATGGACGTCGGTGATTACCAAATTGAGCTGCATGATTTCTTCATAAAGCTCCGGAGGTAGGGAATCCACTAGAGCATTAAGGTTGGCTAGTTTGCGGCTGAGGGCGTCAGCCACCACATTAGCTTTGCCCGGGTGATAATTTATCCCGAGGTCGTAGTCCTTAACTGTTGGAGATATTCCCTAGAGGCAATCATGTATGATGATATTTCCTATGTGTTTATGAATAAAGATAGTCCTTGGACATTATAAATGATGTGTATCAGCAAGTACGTGACTTGTTTGTGGGACTATGCATTATATGATGACTGTCCTAAAAGGTCCCTAGTCGAAAGGGCTATGTGGACGCGCAGCCGACTAGACTAGCATATGACACGGTCGATGGCTTGATCTCACTAGCCATGGAGCATTGGATGCTAACCGGATAATATGGACTTGGAAAGGTCTGGTCGGATTCGACGTATTCGGATCCGAGTCGAGATAAGGTCCGAGTCGGACAGACCCAACTATGAGACGCAGCGATATGTCATCTGTGAGTCTCTAGTACAACATATGTTCTATGTCCTAAGACCTGATCTGACGCATGTACTCGGGATGGTGACAGACTTGCTTTGGGCCGACCAAACGCTACTCCATGACTGGGTAGTTACAAAGGTAGGTTTCGGGTTTGTCCAGTCCCATGTTGCAAGACATGGTCGAGCAAGATGGGATTTGCCCCTCCGATCAGGAGAGATATACTCTAGGCCCCTCATGTGATCCGACCAGGATAAGCATGGCCATGCGACAGGGATCATGAGATAATCCGGTTTGTGGCCGGTATCACTGGAACGAGAAAGAGGTCGGGCTAGCACAAGGATGACGATCTCGCCTTGAGCCTGACAACATATATCATGTGGGAAAGGGAACAGAGTGACACGATGTAGAGGTTCGCCTAACCAGCTTCATAGTCTGCTTGGTGGTCGGCACGCCTTGCTAGAGTCCGCTACCAACCGTGCAGGTCGGAGGTGATCCGAACTGTGACCAAGCCAACTTGAACCTAAGGGGTCGCGCGCTTAAGGGAAGGAACCTACGAGGTCGGTTCATAGGACACTGGTCGGATGTGATCCGAACTGGACTAGGAACGTGACCGAGTAGACTTTGCGCTTTAGGGTCCGTGCAAGGCCCAAGTGTTGAGCCTACGACGCACGCCTATATAAAGTGGGGGTGCGGCACACTCACGCGGTTGATCGCTTCGGCGCTGCGACTAGGGTTTGCATGTCTTGCGAATAGCCACCTCCACTCGCCGCCGACTGTGTGATTGGACCTAGCAGTCCGCCGCACGGTGTTCCTCCTGCACGCGTACCGTTAGAGGCGGTGCACTTGCGCCGCTCCGGCGAACTTGTACGTGGGATCGGACGACCGGCTGTTCGAGGGAGATCGGACGAGGAGGAGACGATTCACGCGGACGCGCTGCCTCAACTCTACTTCCGCAGCACGGCACTGCGCGTCTAGTGGTAACAAACTGTGATCCATCTCCCATAGCATGTTCTTGGTTGTTCTACGCGTAGGAAATTTTAATTTGCAGTCGACGCACCCTACCATAGATCCCAACATTAACCAATTCGAACCATCTTCGCTGTCGAAGATTCAAATCGGGCTGAGTGAATATATACTCAAGACTCTATTGATCGGTGAATATCCGGCACTTCTTTCCAATCAGATAGTGTCTCCAGATCTTCAAAGCGTGCACCACCGCGGCCAATTCCAAATCATGAGTAGGGTAGTTTCCTTTGTGTTGC
Organism: Aegilops sharonensis; assembly: GCA_904067115.1. Taxonomy (NCBI): domain Eukaryota; kingdom Viridiplantae; phylum Streptophyta; class Magnoliopsida; order Poales; family Poaceae; genus Aegilops; species Aegilops sharonensis. The sequence continues at coordinate 40,827,591 of LR880971.1, read as the reverse complement.
CGCAGTTGTCGAGATGCATATGCCAACACTTTGCCATCTTGCATGAGTACGCACCCCAGTCCTCTGCTGGATGTGTCGCAGTAGACATCAAAACTGCGGTAGATGTCTGGAAGAGTCAATAATGGTGCCTATGTCAGCCTTCTTTTTAACTCATTGAAACTCTGCTCACATTCCTCAGTCCATATGAACTTCTTATCCTTCTTCAGAAGCTCAGTCATAGGCTTGGCGATATTTGAGAAGCGTTCAATAAAACGGCGATAATATCCAACTAGTCCAAGGAAACTCCGGATTTCTGTGAATGTGGTGGGTGTGGACCAATCAAGTACATCCTTCACCTTGCTTTGGTCCACTAAGATTCCTTCTGCCGAGAGGACATGCCCGAGGAATCCCACTTGTTGGAGCCACAACTCACATTTGCTGAATTTGGCATAAAGTTGATGGTCGCGAAGCCTTTGCAGCACCGCTCGAAGATGCTCCTTGTGTTCATCCTTGCTCTTGTAGTAAATGAGGATGTCATCAATGAATACCACCACAAATTTATCCAAGAAGTTCATAAACACCTTGTTCATCATATGCATAAAGAATACAGGAGCATTGGTGAGGCCGAAGGACATAACGGTGTACTCATAAAGACCGTATCGAGTGCTGAACGCGGTCTTAGGAATATCTTCCTTCTTTATCTTGAGTTGATGATATCCAGTCCTCAAATCAATTTTTGAGAATACTTTGGCCCCACTAAGTTGTTCAAACAGATCGTCGATCCTCGGCAGTGGATACTTGTTTTTGATGGTGACGTCATTCAGCTGTCGGTAGCGCCGTGTATTTCGTACCCGACACACAAACCGGTAGAATGCGATTCTATGCATAACTTTGTGTTGCATGTTTGATGTGAATAGTATGGCTCATGTGTATGTGATGCACGTGTGTAATTTATACGTGTCCTGCATGTCATGTTTGTCAGCCGGCAGGAGCCAAAATGCTGATCATTATATTAACGACCTGTGTGTCGACTTGTGACTCTATGTAAAATTCATTACTAGTTGTAGTAGTTGGATAATAGAGATCAGATTGGTGGCTTGGCGTCCCGGCGTGACAAATAAGATGGAGTTCATAGATGGTCATCGGAGTCGGAGCTGACCCGGAAGAACGTCCATGAAGGAGCCATACTATTTCACAATATATTTCTATATGTGATTGTTATGCTTCTTTGTTTCTATGCATGTGAGAATGGTAGAATGATCCCTCATGAATATCAAGCGAATTGCCATCCCCGATGTTGCACCTTCGCACGTCAAGTACGCCTAGTAGTGGGCTCATAAAATTGAGGTGCTGCTGCGTGTCCTTGAACTGAAGGGTTCGTGTCGGACACGGACATGCACTGCGTCAGGTTAACTTGACAAGGCTATCAAAACGGTTTTGGGCCTTGTGACAAAGAAGGTTGGGATCCGGGGTATGAGATACCTTCCTGACCGACAGGAGCCGTATAGATATGCGATTAGCAAGGAGTTGCTTACCGGATATGTATGTTGGCTAGCAGTGATGCTAAAGCTCACTAGTCGCATGCGCTAGTCGGATCCTGAATCACTGAGAGTTTGCGGAGGGATGCTGACTTCAGTGGGAGTATTTCTGTTTCGGCGAATTACTCTACATAAACACATTGCTTAGTGATTGCATATTTTCTGTTGTAGATAAATGGCACCACCTGCTCAACCCAACTTTGCATTGAAATCAATTCTGGAAAAGGATAAACTGAATGGAACAAACTTTACCACCTGGTATAGAAATATGAGAATTGTTCTCGAGCACGATAAAAAGGAACATGTTCTAGAGGATCCGCTTCGAGAGGAACCTGCCGATAATGCTAATGCCACAACTAAGAATAACTACCAGAAACTCGTTGACGAATCAACGGAGATCAGCTGTCTGATGCTGGCTTGTGTGGAGCCCAATTTGCAACAGCATTTTGAAAATGTTGAGGCTTACGATATGATCGAGAGTCTCAAGAGCATGTTTCAGACACATGCTAGGACCGAAAGGTTCAACGTCTGGCGATCCTTGATGGATTGCAAGATGAAGGAAGGTGATCCACTGAGCACGCATGTGATCAAGATGATCGGATATGTGCAAGCTTTGTATCGTTTGGGCTTCTCGCTCTTGGATGAGCTTGCTACTGATGCTGTTCTGGGTTCTCTTCCGCCCAGCTATGGGACGTTCATCTCGAACTATCATATGCATGGCATGGATAAGAAGCTCACTGAATTGCATGGGATGCTCAAGGTGGCAGAGCAAGATATTAAGAAAGGCACGCATCAAGTGTTGATGGTGCAGAAATCGGCTAAGTTCAAGAAGAGTTGGTCCAACAAGAAGGCTAAGGCAAAGGGCACGGAGATGGTAACCTCCGCCGCTGCGCCGAAGTCTGGATCGGACTCAAAGACCGTTTGCTTTCATTGCAAGGAAACTGGTCACTGGAATAGGAACTGTAGCAAGTGGCTTCCAGAGCATGGAAAGAAGGCCGGAAATGCTTCTTCAAGCAAAGGTACACTTGTTGCATATGTTATAGACATTTACCTTGCTGACATACCTAGTAGCTCTTGGGTATTTGATACCGGATCGGTTGTTCATATTTGCAACTCGATGCAGGGGCTGGTAAGAACTAGGCGTGAGGCACAAGGGGAGATTGACATCAGGGTCGGCAACAAAGCAAGAGTTGCTACGTTGGAGGTCGGCATGATGCAGCTCCAGCTTCCTTCCGGATTCATTATGGAATTGAATAATTGTTATTACATTCCTGTACTTAGTCGGAACATTATTTCTACCTCATGTTTGATGAGTAAAGGTTATGAATTCAATTTAAGGACAATGGTTGTTTGATATTTATGAATGGTATGTTCCAAGGCTATGCACCCATTGTAGATGGGCTATTCATATTGAATCTAGAATAGGAACCGGTCTATAACGTGAATGTCAAGCGGCATAACCCTAATGAGATAAATCTGACATACTTCTGGCATTGCCGGCTTGGACACATTAGTCTGAAATGCATGAAGAAGCTCCATGATGATGGGCTCCTAACTTCGTCCGACTTCGGGTCGTTCGAGACATGTGAATCATGCTTGCTCGGCAAGATGACTAAGTATCCTTTCGCAAAGAGTTGCGAGAGGGCGTCCGAGCTGTTGGAACTTATACATAGTGATGTGTGTGGTCCAATGAGCACAACTTCCAGAGGTGGCTATCAGTACTTCGTGTCTTTTACCGACGACTTGAGTAGATATGGATATATCTATTTGATGAGGCACAAGTTGGAAACTTTTGAAAAGTTCAAAGAGTTTCAGAACGAGGTTGAGAATCAGCTCGGCAAGACTATAAAGCTTCTGCGATCTGATCGTGGAGGTGAGTACATGAGCCAGGAGTTTGATGATCATCTGAAAAGTCGAGGTATAGTACCTCAGCTCACACCTCCGGGTACGCCACAGAGAAACGGCGTGTCAGAACGGAGGAATAGGACCTTGTTGGACATGACCCGGTCTTTGATGAGCAAATCGGATTTACCCTTGTCATTTTGGGGATACGCTCTAGAAACTGCAGCTTTCACACTTAATATGGTACCATCGAAATCCGTAGACAAGACACCACATGAGATGTGGACCGGGAAGAGTCCCAGTTTGTCTTTTCTAAAGATTTGGGGTTGTGAGGCATTTGTCAAGCGACTTATGTCAGACAAGCTTACACCCAAGTCGGATAAATGCATATTCGTGGGATATCCGAGGGAAACCTTGGGATATAGCTTCTACAACTGGGAAGAGAACAAAGTGTTTGTTGCTTGGAATGGGGTTTTCCTTGAGAAAGAGTTTCTCAGTCGGGAGGCCAGTGGGAGGACGGTCCGACTCAAAAAAATTTGAGAACCACTTGGGGACGGCTTGGTTGGTGATGAGATCATACCGGAGTCAGTCAAGGAACCCGTAGTGGAAGCGGCACCGGAACCGCGGAGGTCGGAAAGATTGCGCAGAGTGCGCGATGTAATGTTGCTAGAAAGCGACGAGCCAGCCACATATGCGGAAGTGATGGTGAGCCTAGATTTCGAGGCATGGCTGGAGGCCATGAGATCCGAGTTAAAGTCCATGGATGAGAATCAAGTATGGGACTTGGTTGATCCGCCGCCTGGCGTAACAGCCATTGGTTGCAAATGGGTCTTTAAGAAGAAAACCGACGTGGATGGAAATGTTCAGATCCACAAAGCTCGGCTTCTCGCTAAATGTTGTGGACAAATTCAAGGAATTGACTACGACGAGACTTACTCGCCGGTAGCTATGCTGAAATCGGTGAGGATCATACTAGCTATAGCTGCATATTTCTATTACGAGATATGGCAGATGGATGTCAAAACGGCTTTCCTTCACGGAAATTTAACCGAGGACGTGTATATGATACAACCCGAGGGTTTTGTCGATCGGACTAGCACTAGTAAGGTATGCAAGCTCAAGAGATCCATTTATGGGTTGAAGCAAGCATCTCGGAGTTGGAACATTCGTTTTGATGAGGTCGTCACTTGTCTCGGTTTCATCAAAAGCGAAGAGGACTCTTGTTTATACAAGAAGTTAAGTGGGAGCTCGATAGTGTTTTTGATCTTGTATGTGGACGACATACTACTGATCGGGAACGATGTTTCGATGTTAAACTCGGTCAAGGGATCATTGAATGGCAAGTTTTCGATGAAGGACCTTGGTGAGGCAGTCTATATTTTAGGCATTAAGATCTATAGAGATAGATCGAGGAGGCTGCTCGGCTTAAGCCAGAGCACGTACATAGATAAAGTGTTGAATCGGTTCAACATGAGTGAGGCGAAGAAAGGGGTCTTGCCGCTCTCACATGGTATAAGGCTAAGCGAGACTCAGAGTCCTTCGACATCTGATGAGCGAAGCAGGATGAGTAGGATTCCGTATGCCTCTGCAATCGGATCCATCATGTATGCCATGATATGTACAAGGCCTGATGTTGCTTTTGCAATAAGCCTAACAAGTAGATACCAGGCCAACCCAGGTGAGAGTCACTGGGCAGCGGTAAAGACTATTTTGAAGTACCTGAAAAGGACTAAAGAGATGTTCCTAGTTTATGGAGGTGAGGAAGAGCTCGTCGTAAGGGGTTACGTCGATGCTAGTTTCCAAACCAACAGAGATGACTGTCGATCACAGTCCGGATTCGTGTACGTCCTGAACGGAGGAGCAGTGCACTGGATGAGTTCCAAGCTGGATACGGTGGCCGATTCTACCACAGAAGCCGAATACATTGCGGCTTGTGAAGCTCCAAAGGAAGGTGTTTGGATCCGGCATTTTCTGGATGATCTTGGTATTTTCCCAGCCTCGGTGAAACCGTTGGACCTTTATTGTGATAATTCTGGTGCCATCGCACAAGCCAAGGAGCCGAGGAATCACCACAAGGTCAGACACATAGACCGGAAATATCACCTGATACGAAAGATCGTAAAGAATGGTGATATAGAGTTATGCAAGATTCACACGGATGCAAATGTTGCAGATCCGTTGACTAAGCCGCTTCCACAACCCAAGCATGAGGGGCACGTTAGAGCTATGGCAATCATGTATGATGATATTTCCTATGTGTTTATGAATAAAGATAGTCCTTAGACATTATCAATGATGTGTATCAGCAAGTACGTGACTTGTTTGTGGGACTATGCATTGTATGATGACTGTCCTAAAAGGTCCCTAGTCGAAAGGGTTGTGTGGACACGCAGCCGACTAGACTAGCATATGACACGGTCGATGGCTTGGTCTCACTAGCCATGGAGCATTGGATGCTAACCAGATAATATGGACTTGAAAAGGTCTGGTCAGATTTGACGTATTCGGATCCGTGTCGAGATAAGGTCCGAGTCGGACAGACCCAACTATGAGATGCAGCGATATGTCATCTGTGAGTCTCTAGTACAACATACGTTCTATGTCCTAAGACCTGAGCTGACGCATGTACTCGGGATGGTGACAGGCTTGCTTTGGGCCGACCAAACGCTACTCCGTGACTGGGTAGTTACAAAGGTAGGTTTCGGGTTTGTCCAGTCCCATGTTGCGAGTCATGGTCGAGCAAGATGGGATTTGCCCCTCCGATCAGGAGAGACATACTCTGGGCCCCTCATGTGATCCGACCACGATAAGCATGGCCTTGCGACATGGATTGTGAGATAATCCGGTTTGTGGTCGGTATCACTGGAACGAGAAAGAGGTCGGGCTAGCACAAGGATGACAATCTCGCTTGAGCCCGACAACATATATCGTGTGGCAAAGGGAACAGAAGTGTGACACATTGTAGAGGTTCGCCAAACCAGCTTCATAGTCTGCTTGGTGGTCGGCACACCTTGCTAGAGGCCGCTACCAACCGTGCAGGTCGGAGGTGATCCGAACTGTGACCAAGCCAACTTGAACCTAAGGGGTCGTGCGCTTAAGGGAAGGAACCTACGAGGTCGGTTCGTGGGACACTGGTCGGATGTGATCCGAACTGGACTAGGAACGTGACCGAGTAGACTTTGGGCTTTAGGGTCCGTGCAAGGCCCAAGTGTTGAGCCTGCGACGCACGCCTGTATAAAGTGGGGGTGCGGCACACTCATGCGGTTGATCGCTTCGGCGCTGCAACTAGGGTTTGCATGTCTTGCGAATAGCCACCTCCACTCGCCGCCGACTGTGTGATCGGACCTAGCAGTCCGCCGCACGGTGTTCCTCCTGCACGCGTACCGTTAGAGGCGGTGCACTTGCGCCGCTCTGGCGAACTTGTACGTGGGATCGGACGACCGGCTGTTCGAGGGAGATCGGACGAGGAGGAGACGATTCACGCGGACGCGCTGCCTCAACTCTACTTCCGCAGCACGGCACTGCGCGTCTAGTGGTAACAAACTGTGATCCATCTCCCATAGCATGTTCTTGGTTTTTCTGCGCGTAGGAAATTTTAATTTGCAGTCGACGCACCATACCATAGATCCCAACATTAACCAATTCGAACCATCTTCGCTGTCGAAGGTTCAAATCGGGCTGAGTGAATATATACTTAAGACTCTAATGATCGGTGAATATCTGGCACTTCTTTCCAATCAGATAGTGTCTCCAGATCTTCAAAGCGTGCACCACCGCGGCCTATTCCAAATCATGAGTAGGGCAGTTTCCTTCGTGTTGCCGCAGTTGTCGAGATGCATATGCCACCACTTTGCCATCTTGCATGAGTATGCACCCCAGTCCTCTGCTGGATGCGTCGCAGTAGACATCAAAACTGCGGTAGATGTCTGGAAGAGTCAATAATGGTGCCTATGTCAGCCTGCTTTTTAACTCATTGAAACTCTGCTCAAATTCCTCAGTCCATATGAACTTCTTATCCTTCTTCAGAAGCTCAGTCATAGGCTTGGCGATATTTGAGAAGCGTTCAATAAAACGGCAATAATACCCAACTAGTCCAAGGAAACTCCGGATTTGTGAGAATGTGGTGGGTGCAGACCAATCAAGTACATCCTTCACCTTGCTTGGGTCAACTAAGATTCCTTCTGCCGAGAGGACATGCCCGAGGAATCCCACTTGTTGGAGCCACAACTCACATTTGCTGAATTTGGCATAAAGCTGATGGTCGCGAAGCCTTTGCAGAACCGCTCGAAGATGCTCCTTGTGTTCATCCTTGCTCTTGTAGTAAATGAGGATGTCATCAATGAATACCACCACAAATTTATCCAAGAAGTTCATAAACACCTTGTTCATCATATGCATAAAGAATGCAGGAGCATTGGTGAGGCTGAAGGACATAACGGTGTACTCATAAAGACCGTATCGAGTGATGAACGCGGTCTTAGGAATATCTTCCTTCTTTATCTTGAGTTGATGATATCCAGTCCTCAAATCAATTTTTGAGAATACTTTGGCCCCACTAAGTTGATCAAACAGATCGTCGATCCTCGGCGGTGGATACTTGTTTTTGATGGTGACGTCATTCAGCTGTCGGTAGCGCCGTGTATTTCGTACCCGACACACAAACCGGTAGAATGCGATTCTGTGCATAACTTTGTATTGGAGGTTTGATGTGAATAGTATGGCTCATGTGTCTGTGATGCACGTGTGTAATTTATACATGTCCTGCGTGTCATGTTTGTCAGCCGGCAGGGGCCAAAATGCTGTCATTATATTGTATAATGACCTGCGTGTCGACTTGTGACTCTATGTAAAATTCATTACTAGTTGTAGTAGTTGGATAATAGAGATCAGGTTGGCGGCTTGGCGTTCCGGCGTGGCAAACAAGATGGACTTCGTAGATGGTCATCGGAGTCAGAGCCGACCTAGAAGAATGTCCATGAAGGAGCCATACTATTTCACAATGTGTGTTATTTGTGATTGTTATGCTTCTTTGTTTCTATGCATGTTAGAATGGTAGAAAGATCCCTCAGGAATATCAAGCGAATTGCCATCCCCGATGTTGCACCTTCGCACGTCAAGTACGTCTAGTAGTGGGCTCATAAAATTGGGGTGCTGCTGGGTGTCCTTGAACTGAAGGGTTCGTGTCGGACACGGACATGCACTGCATCAGGTTAACTTGACAAGGCTATCAAAACGGTTTTGGGCCTTGTGGCAAAGAAGGTTGGGAGCCGGGGTATGAGATACCTTCCCGACCGACAGGAGTC
>LR880971.1:40777763-40818571 GCA_904067115.1 Aegilops sharonensis | reverse complement strand
ATCAAGCGAATTGCCATCCCCGATGTTGCACCTTCGCACGTCAAGTACGTCTAGTAGTGGGCTCATAAAATTGGGGTGCTGCTGGGTGTCCTTGAACTGAAGGGTTCGTGTCGGACACGGACATGCACTGCATCAGGTTAACTTGACAAGGCTATCAAAACGGTTTTGGGCCTTGTGGCAAAGAAGGTTGGGAGCCGGGGTATGAGATACCTTCCCGACCGACAGGAGTCGTATAGAGATACGATTAGCAAGGAGTTGCTTACCGTATAGGTATGTTGGCTAGCAGTGATGCTAAAGCTCACTAGTCGCATGCGCTAGTCGGATCCTGAATCACTGAGAGTTTGCGGAGGGATGCCAACTTCAGTGGGAGTATTTCTGTTTAGGATAGAATTACTCTACATAAACACATTGCTTAGTGATTGCATATTTTCTGTTGTAGATCAATGGCACCACCTGCTCAACCCAACTTTGCATTGAAATCAATTCTGGAAAAGGATAAACTGAATGGAACAAACTTTACCACCTGGTATAGAAATTTGAGAATTGTTCTCAAGCACGATAAAAAGGAACATGTTCTAGAGGATCCACTTCCAGAGGCCCAAGTGTTGAGCCCGCGACGGACGCCAATATAAAGTGGAGGTGCGGCACACTCAGACGATGAGAACGCTTCGGCCTCAGGAGGCAGATCGCTTCAGCCTTAGGAGGTTGATCGCTTCGGTGTTGCGGCTAGGGTTTGCATGTGTTGCGAATAGCCACCTCCACTCGCCGCCGACTGTGTGATCGGACCTAGCAGTCTGCCGCACGACGTTCCTCCCGCACGCGCGGATACCGTTAGAGGCGGTGCACTTGCGCCGCTCCGGCGAACTCGTACGTGGGATCGGACGACCGGCCGCTCGAGGGAGATCGGACGAGGAGAAGACGATACACTCGGACGCGCTGCCCCAACTCTTCTTCCGCTGCACGTCACTGCGCGTCTAGTGGTAACGAACTGTCATCCATCTCCCATAGCATGTTCCTGGATGTTCTGCGTGTAGGAATTTTTAATTTGCAGTCGACGCACCCTACCGTAGAACCCAACACTCTAGACACGGGGCGAACGGCGACGAGAAGCTCCAATGCGAGGGGGCAAACGCTCAGCGTCAATGCAGGAGCTTGACCATGCTCGCGGACGAGCACAGGAGGCGGTTGGGGAAGCGGACAAGTGCACGCGCGCACTGTGGCGTTTTGGCCGCGACGCGCCCGTGCTTGCTACGGCGGCTTCGACGTCGTCGTGCGCCAGGGAGCGGTCAAGGGTGATGGGTCGGGGCTTGTGGCGCGGTGTAGTAGTCGGCTGCGAGCGCTGGAACGAGCACACGCGAAATAGAGAGCAAGGCGCCAGCCAAAGCGCGTCGAGACGGTGCCAGGCGTCATGTCCACGCACGGTCACCAAGCTGGCATGGTTAAAAGGACGCCCAAGAGTGGCCAAACCTTTTCTACACGCTCGACCGTGAAGTGTTTAGTCTAGGAGAGGTGATGGTTCATGCCCAGGCCGAGCAGACTTGACTTCACTAAGCTGACAAGTTTCTGTCCAGAAACTTGGTGGCCAAGTTTGGCCACCTTCTAGAAGGACATTAGGGCTGATCTCCTGGGGTTTAGGGTTTCTTAGGAGGGTGTTTAAGCTCAAGAAAGGTCAAGGCTAAAAGCTCAAGGAAAGATGTACTTGCTGTACAAAGTGCATTTCTGGTCCAGAAGTGAAGAGATTTTCTACAGCAAAAATATTACGAAAAGTGGTGCAATATTTTTGCATGGGAAGGTGTGCCAAGGTGCTAAGAATATTTAGGAATTACCTCATATTTTTCTGAGCAAGAAAAATTGAAGTTGCTTTGGAGCACAAGTTTCTGAAGTGAGTTTCAGAGAGAGAAATGAATATTTTTCTTTTATGAAAAATATTCATTTGATTATTTTGAGGATTGATCAGAGGAGTAAAGAAGATAGGTCACTTGGGTGAAAGTCAAGGATTTGCCCAAGTGCCAAGCCCGTTTGAAATGATTCAAACTCCAATTCAAATCAGGGCAAAAACCACGATAAAAACCAAGTCCGGAAAAGAGAGAGAAGGCAAGTCCGAAAAAAGAGAGAAGGCAAAATCCAGGCTGTCACACAATGACATCCAATGCCCATGGTCACGAAACCATAACCATCTGTTGATCAACGAGCTAGTCAACTAGAGGCTCACTAGGGACATGTTGTGGTCTATGTATTCACACATGTATTACGGTTTCTGGTCAATACAATTATAGCATGAGCAATAGACAATTATCATGAACAAGGAAATATAATAATAACCATTCTATTATTGCCTCTAGGGCATATTTCCAACATTATGGCCATCCGATCCCTCTCCAGGAAGTATGGATGAGCTTGCGAATTTATTCAAGGGAGCTCGTCGCCGTTTGGAGCTATGGAAGATATCAGCGTGTCGGGAAGGCACCCGAGAAGCCTGGGCCATGGTAAAAACAAGGTATACCAAGCTTGGTCCGAATCATATGGCCCAGGTTGGTCCCTGGGACCAAATGGACGAGAAATTCCGGTTAGCTTACCGTACAATCAAGTGAAAACAGCCGCTAAGTTTTCTCAACAGGATTGTAAACTAGACAACCTACTAGAGGGTCTAGAGGAAGAAGAAGTTTTTGAATTCAATTAGTAGTGTACTTTATCAAAAAAACTTATCTCCAGCCGAATTGTAAAACAGTTGTCATGGCAGACTTTCCGCTTTGACCTCCAGAACCCGAGGTTTGGAGTGTCTCCGGATATTTATACCATTGGTAAACACCAAGGTATGTTTGGAAACTAGGCAGTCCGGTCATAGTTGCTTAAACAGACAAGTTGTATTCGGGGAGTTATGTTATATTGCATTTTATCGTAAGAAACATCTTCCAGAGAGAATAGTTCCGTTAAGGGTTCCTTTCCCTGGGCCAGCATGCGTTTTTGCGCATGCATAAGCTGTGATGCGAGAAATCACAGTACATATTATGATTTGGGGGCGTATATTGCAACGAGAGCAGTTCGTCTCTTGTTCGCTGCCCGATTATTCCCTTAAGAAAGCTATCTTTCGGCTTCACCCGTCTGAGGTACACGTCCGGATAACCCGTATGCAACAATCGCAGAGGTGCTCCCTTTCTACCCTAGCCGAACAAGCAGGAACGTAGGGCATAAGCACAGGAGCCAGGCAACCAGCTTGGCAAAAACTAAAGTCATAAAGGTGCATATAATGCGAAGACAAGACACATATGAGTAGACAACACATATATACGGTGAGCTTGAAGCTCCAAAATAGTAATCATAATAAGCTTCTGTGAAAAGAAGCCCCCATGTATCATGGGGTATGTACATTTAATGATGTAAATCCCTTGAGTGTGTGGTTTATCCGAACACTGGTAAAAGTCGTACAAAAAATGAGAAAGAGAAAAAAAGGGGTAAGAGGGAGAGAAGAAAAGACAAAAAAGTTAAAAGTGTGAACTTAGGCGTAGAATCTCCGGAACCGAGCGGCGTTCCATGGGTTTGGTTCCAAAAGATTATCCGAAGTGTTGCGAAGGCGATAGGCTCCTCCTGTGAGAACTTCATCTATGATGAAGGGACCCTCCCATTTGGGCTTGGCTTATCCTTTTTCTGCTCCGGTAGGCACAGGACGAGTTCACCGACATTATAAGTCTTTGCCCGTACTTCCCTACTTTGATATTGCCGAGCTTGCTATTGGTAAAATGCAGAATGGGCCTTCGCAACGTCGCGCTCCTCCTCCAAGCCGTCCATATCGTCCTGCCGGTCGACCTCAGCCTCTCTCACTTCATACATGCGCACTCGAGGTGGGTCATGAATAATGTCGCAGGGCAATACTGCCTCGGCGTCGTACACCATGAAAAAAGGTGTGTGTCCGGTCGTACGATTGGGCGTGGTACGAAGCCCCCAGAGTATATAATCGAGTTCTTCAACCTAGTGCTTGTCTGATTCACGCAGGGATACACTAGTCTGGGTTTAATGCTGCTCATTATCAAGCCGTTTGTCTGAGGGTGATATACAGAGGCGTAATCAAGCTTGATGCCCAAATTAGTGCACCAGGTTTTTACCTCATCGGCCGTAAAGTTAGAACCATTGTCAGTAATGATACTATGCAGGACACCATAACGGTGTACAACACTAGATATGAAGTCTATAACCGGTCCGGCTTCGGCCGTTTTGACAGGTTTGGCTTCTATCCACTTAGTGAACTTGTCGACCATAACCAGTAAATATTTGTTCTTATGGCCTCCCCCTTTAAGTGGTCCAACCATGTCAAGCCCCCAGACCGCAAAAGGCCACGTAATGGAGATTGTTCGTAAGGCAGTGGGCGGCATATGGCTTTGATTTGCAAAAAGCTGGCATCCAACACATCGCTGTACGAGGTCTTGTGCGTCTGCTCAGGTCGTGGGCCAAAAGAAACCCGTACGGAAGGCCTTACTTACGAGGGCCCGAGCTGCGGCGTGATGGCCACCAAGACCGGCGTGTATTTCTGCCAAGAGCTGTTGTCAGGGGGATGAACCCCGGGCAGGCAACGGAACCCGGATCATTTTCAAAAACAAAGGGGCAACCATTGCCCCTCAAGTCGGCTCGCGCTTGGCCGGGTCGCTCAACCCGGCCAAGCCCCTCGACCCGGCCAAGCTCTCCAACCTGGCCATACTCCTCAACTTGGCCCCAACGACCAGCTCAAGGCGGCCGAAATCGGCACACCAAGACTTTCCCAACAAGCCAGCTCCACCCTTGGCGTGTTCCTCAACCCGGCCACGGGTTAGTTCCCGTCCCATCTAGGCCGTATCATGGGACGAGTCTCCATCTACCGATGACCGAGGCAACAGTCCCCCACCCATCCCTCCGGTCAGCCGGGGCATGGCAACAGTGTCCCTCACCTACCCGCTGACCAGGGCCGGCGTGGCAACAGTGCACCCATCGTCACTACTGACGCCAGCAAGCGGCAACCTGACGGAGCGCTACTGTACCAGACTCAACCCGGCCACTCCCTGACGATCGACAAGACTGTGAATAGTGCCCCTAGGCATACGGGGCCCGCGCCCGGAGAACCTGGCGAGCCTTGACACCCGGTGGGTCCCAGCTCCGGGTTCCCAGACGCTGACAACCCAGCCCTACGGCCTTGTAACATTACCATTTGTACCCTGGGGGTTGACCTATAAAACCCCCCAGGAGCCCTCATGCATACGGGCAACTAAGCAAGCATACGATAGAGAGACCCACTACTAGCAACACTCCACCCATACACCAAGGGAAGGGGTAGCCCGAGCCTTGGCCTGCCTTCCTTCTTCCTCGATACAGCTCTAGGAGCAACTTTGTACTGTTGCATATCAACCACACTCGGCAGGACTAGGGGTGTTATCTCTCCGGGAGCCCCGAACCTGGGTATGTCTTGCGTCCCACGCTCGCTCATGCCGACCTCGCCTCTGGAGCCCACTAGTGCCCTCGAGCCTCCTCCTCTCTTTAGCCATCCGTTGGCATCTGCCGTGCGCCCACCACGACAGTTGGTGCCTACCGTGGGGCAGCTCGAGGTCCTGGCCGGGAGCATGCTTCATACGGGGCTCCTCTCCGACTCCAACGAGCCCGTCACGCTGGCGGACGATGCCATCGCCGTGCTCGCCACCTCCTTCGCAGCGCTGCGCATCTCCGATGCGCCTGCGTCCGACGAGTACCCCAGCGAGGTACTTGACTTTCCTGACTCCCCACTCTCCCTTAGCAGCAGCGCTCCCACTGGGGCGATGGACCTCCATGTGGAGGTTTTCATCACCGACACCGGCGCCTCTTCCTTGTCGAGCGCGGCGGGGAAGGCCGCCGAAGCCAAGACTAAAGCGGACCAGGCCGTCTCTCCCAACCCGTTGTGCGCCATGATGCAGAGCCTTCTCGTCCCCAACGGCACCGACATCGACGCCTCCAACATCGTCGAGGCCCGGACTCGGCTCGAGGAGGACCGCCAACGCCTGCTGGACCTGACCGAGACGCTCGCCGCCATGCAGCGTCGCCTGGACTCCGCTCAGCTGGAGCGCAACGCCGCCTACGACTTCACGTCTGCCACGGCTGAGCCAAGCCGGGTCGCCGATGTGAGAGCCCGGGGCGGCGTGATCGGCCGCGCCTTCGGCGCCATCCCGCCCATCTGCGAGACTCCCGTGAAGAACATGCGCTCTGTCGAGGCGGCTGTAGTCTGCCTCGATCAGCTCGCGGGCGAAGAGTTGAGGGACCGCCTGAAGCGGGTGCACGACCTCCTCGATGCGGCCAACGCGCAGCAAGACCGCCTCAACCAACTCGCCAAGCCGGCGGGATTCGGCTCCGCCGGCGCCGGCGGACCCGGCGATCAGTAGAACACGGCGTCTTCACCACCCGGCGAGGTGCACTCCGGCCGCACCCGCACCCGGCGTAACCCCACCCCGACAACCGCCGGCGGCTTAGGCGACGAGCCAGCCCTGGAAGACTGGTGGAGACCCGATCAATCTAGCCGGCGTCCGGCTTCTATCGACCTGGCCCCCCGTGGCACGGTCGCCAGCCGGCTGGGCACACGCGCCATCGATGACATCGATGCCCGCCACCGCCTTGATCGGCTCGCTTTCTCCCTGGAGGTGGAGGAGAGCAGCGCTGTTTGGACCGGCGTGCTTCGGTCCACGCATCCGGGACGAGCCCTTTCCCAAAGGGTTCACGCTCCCCCGCGACACCCCCAAGTACAACGGCACCGTGAAGCTGGAGGACTGGCTCACCGACTACACCACCGCCATCGGCATCGCAGGCGGCAACCAATGACTCGCCGTGCGCTACACAACGCTCATGCTCCAAGGGTCGGCCCGCACCTGGTTGAACAGCCTGCCGGTGGGCAGCATCAACGCCTGGGTCGATTTCGAGCAGGCTTTCGTCCGCAAGTTCACTGGGACCTATCGGCGACCCGGCCGCCCCAGCCAGCTCGCCATGTGCGTGCAAGGGTCGGTGGAAACCAGCCGCGAGTACCTTGCACGCTAGACCAAGCTCCGGAACAGCTGCGAGGGCGTCCACGAAGTATAAGCAATCCAGTACTTCGTCAACGGTGTCGGGATGGCACCCTCCTCAAGCACAAGCTCCTACGCTTCGAGCTGGCCACCGTGGCCGCACTCATGGTGACGGTGGATAAGTACGCCAACGCCGACTCCGCCATGAAGATCCAGGTGGCACTGGATGAAGCCGGCAAAGCGAAGCCGGTTTTCCCTCCGAAGCCGGCCGGCAAAGGCAGCCGGCAGCAGCACAACCAGCAGAACAACAAGCGCAAGGTCGACCAGCCGGCCCAGCGCTATGACAACCGGCTCGTCGTGGCCGTCGAGTAGGCACCCGCGACCGACCCGGCCGCCAAGCGTCGGCAGACCGGCAAAATGGCGTGGCAGCCGGCCATGAGCTTCGAGGAGATGCTCGACGCCCCCTGCAAGCACCACAGCAGCGCAAGATCGTCCACACACACGCTTCGGTAGTGAGCCATCACCAAGCGCATCATGAGGGGCGATGTCCCACCTCCTCCGGCCCCTGCTCCGGGAGCGGGGCAGCCGCCTCCACCTCCTTCACCACCCCGTCTGGTGGCGCGATGCGCGATAACGTCTACCCGGCCTAGAACGTGACCTATGTCATCTTCACCAGCCTCGACGACGACAAGCGCAGCGAGTGCCTCCTTCGGCAGGAGGTGAACACTGTCATCCCGGCCAAATCGGAGTACGTGCACTGGTCGGAACGCCCGGTCATGTGGACCCAGGAAGACCACCCAGCTGTCATGCCGAACCCGGGTGGCTATGCCCTCGTCCTCAACCCCACCATCATTGCACCTAGGCGCACATGCAAGTTCTCCCGAGTCCTCATCGACGGCGATAGCAGCATCAACATCCTGTACCGCGACACACTGACCAAACTCGGCCTCGAGGACAAAGACCTGGAGCCAACCCGGACGATCTTCCACGGCATCCTTCCCGGCCTCTCCTGCTCTCCGATCGGCCGGATCCGCCTCGACGTCCTGTTCAGCGACAACAACCACTTCCGATGCGAGCCGATCTGGTTCGAGGTGGTGGACCTGTCCAACGCGTACCATGTGCTGCTGGGCCGGCCCGCGCTCGTCGAGTTCATGGTGGTCCCCCACTACGCTTACCTGAAGATGAAGCTGCCGGGTCCAAAGGGCCTCATCACCATCACCGGTGACCCGCAAGTCCCTGGAGTGCGCCCGAGACGGCGCCAAGCTGGCCGAGTCGCTGGCGATAGCCGAGGAACGGCGCCAGCTCGACCGGATCGTTGCCCTAGCCAACGAGACATCAACCTTACCAATCCCGGCCGAGGAGCCGGCTGACGAGGCCTCCTTCAAGCCCTCCAAGGAGACCAAGAAAGTGTAACTGAACCCGGAAGACCCCAGCTGCAGCAAGTACGTTGTCGTAGGCGCCCGCCTTGACAAATAGGAAGGCGAGCTCGTCGACTTCCTCCATGAGAATCGGGATATTTTTGGATGGACCCCAAAGGACATGCCGGCTATCCCGAGGAAGTATGTCGAGCAAAAGCTCCACGTCTGCAAGGACGCCAAGCCTATCCGCCAACCCCTAAGACGTTTCTCCGAAGAGAAGAGAAGAACCATCGGTGAAGAGGTCGCCAAGCTTTTGGCGGCCGGCTTCATCATGGAAGCGTTCCACCCCGAGTGGCTGGCCAACCCAGTCCTCGTCCTAAAGAAGAACAATACCTGGCGCATGTGTGTCAACTACACCAGCCTGAACAAGGCCTGTCCCAAGGATCCGTTTGCCCTCCCGCGGATCGACCAAGTCATCGACTCCACCGCCGGGTGTGAGCCCCTGTCCTTCCTGGATGCTTACTCAGGCTATCATCAGATAAAGCTGGACCCGGCCGACGCCCTAAAGATGTCCTTCATCACGCCCTTTGGGGCGTATTGCTACATAACCATGTCGTTCGGCCTGAAGAACACCGGCGCCACCTTCCAGTGCTGCATGCAGAAATGCTTACTGCCGCAACTCGGCCGCAACATCCATGTTTACGTGGAAGACATCATGGTAAAGACCAAGAAGCACCTCACGCTCCTCGACAACCTGAAGGAAACATTCGCCAATCTACGCGAATACAAAGTCAAGCTCAACCCAGAGAAGTGCGTTTTCGGCGTCTCGGCCGGAAAGTTACGCGGCTTCCTCGTCTCGGAGCGCGGCACTAAGACAAACCCGGAGAAGATCAAGGCTATCGAGTGCATGCGCAAGCCGGCTCAGCTGCGTGATGTCTAGATTTTCACCGGCTGCTTGGCCTCGGTCATCCGGATTCTCAGCCGGCTGGGCGAGAGGGCCTTGCCCCTGTATCAGCTGATGAAGAAGACGATGCCGTTCAAACGGAACGACCGGGCGGACAAGGACTTCCGGGACCTCAAGCACATGCTCTCAATCGCACCAATCTTGGCCGCGCCGGCCGAGAAGGAGCTGATGTTGCTCTATATTGCCGCGACCTCGTGGTCGGTCAGCACGGTGATGGTGGTCGAGCGACCAGAGAAGGGCAAGGTCCAAGCCGTCCAGCGCCCAGTCTACTACCTAAGAGAGGCGCTCTCGGCCTCCAAGCAGAACTACCCGCACTACCAGAAGATGAGTTACAGCGTGTACTTCACCGCCAAAAAGTTGGTGCTAATAAAAGGGGGGGGGGGGGGGGGGGGGGGGGGGGGGGAGTCCAGAGGACCGCGGGGGCGGGGGGGGGGGGGGGGGGGGGGGGGGGGGGGAGTCCAGAGGACCGCGGGGGCGGGGGGGGGGGGGGGGGGGGGGGGGGGGGGGAGTCCAGAGGACCGCGGGGGCGGGGGGGGGGGGGGGGGGGGGGGGGGGGGGGAGTCCAGAGGACCGCGGGGGCGGGGGGGGGGGGGGGGGGGGGGGGGGGGGGGAGTCCAGAGGACCGCGGGGGCGGGGGGGGGGGGGGGGGGGGGGGGGGGGGGGAGTCCAGAGGACCGCGGGGGCGGGGGGGGGGGGGGGGGGGGGGGGGGGGGGGAGTCCAGAGGACCGCGGGGGCGGGGGGGGGGGGGGGGGGGGGGGGGGGGGGGAGTCCAGAGGACCGCGGGGGCGGGGGGGGGGGGGGGGGGGGGGGGGGGGGGGAGTCCAGAGGACCGCGGGGGCGGGGGGGGGGGGGGGGGGGGGGGGGGGGGGGTGGGGGGGGGAGGGGAAGGGGCGGTGACTCAAGACGAACTCGATGGCAGGGTCGGGGAGGCCAGGGAAGGAGCGACGGTGACGTAATTGATGACGTATGACGGCGGTCGGAGTTGGGGAAGGAGGACGATGGTGACAGCTTCGCGGTAAATTCGACTGGTTCCTTGCGCAGGGAAGGAGAGCTCAAGGGAGACCAGCTCCTGGAAACGGTGTTTCGTCACGGGGAGGCCGTGGCAGTGTCGCCCGTCGGCGAGGAGCGGCAGTGGTGTCCATGGCATCAGGAGCGGCAGTGGATTGGGCATGGCCGTCGGGCGTGTGTGGTCGGGCATGGCCATCGTCCTCCTTGAAGGAGCTTGGCAACAAGCATGGGCACCCCATGGAGGAGTAGAAGCACCACGACATGCTTGGTGCATGCATGCTCCGGTGCCGTGCTTGCTTGCTGTGCTCGGGGGAGTTTACAGGGGAGGGGCAGGGAGCCGACGACTAGTAGCGGCGCTCAAGAATAGGTGTGGGCTGCTGGCGATGGCGACGGCGACTGCGACAGCCAGAAACCTATCAGGTGCGATGGGAGCAAGAGAAACGAACAATGGCACGATACGATATAACTGGCCAAGTTGGGCTGGGCCTGCCCTTTCGGTCCGTCCGAGCCGGACTGGGTCAAAATAGGATATCCACGAACTCATGGATTGGATGGATTCAGAACTTGCTCCATGGATACCAAATGGATAACCATTTTACAAGTAGGACTCACATGGCAGTCACACATGTCATATAACCTATTATAATTCTGTATCAACCATTAAGTATTGACCATATTTGTTGTATCATTTGTGGTTGTGATGTGTGCAAAACTGATAATTTGTATTGTCTGTCGTGTTACGTGACCTTTTATCGTTATTTTCTTTATTAACATGTATATATTGTTATGGTTGTTATTTTTATTGTTACATGGATATGGATATCCATGAATAGCTTGATATCTACGGACGTAACACTTCACAAGGGAGCTAAGGCGATCGCCATACCTAGCCGCCTCCAGCCTCCTTTCCTCCTCACTGTCGCTAGGGCGCGTCGCCGAGCAAAGCCCGCGTGGCTCCAGCGGCGGCAGGAAGGTCCGGCTTAGGGGCAGCTTGCGGATGAAGTCTTGGAGGTCTTAGAGGGCTGTTGTGGTCGAAGAAGAAGATGAGGGCCCCGCCTTGCTAGGCCATCGGAGAAGACAGCGTCAGCGCATGGACCTAGATGACGGTGAGTTCGATCTCAGATCTGGACTTGGCGTATATCGGCATGGGTTATTTGTCTCAGATTATCTTTAGGGACTCTTCGTGTTTGGTGTGGACAGCGTGTCATCGGCGCTTTCCTAGTTTAGGAATAATGTCTTCCCCGCGCTATCCCCATTCCGTTGGTGTGCTTATCACCGAGGGGGGTGTGTGGTTTTCTCTCTTTGGTGGGTCTCCCAGGATCAGATCGGTTTAGGTTTCTGGTGGATTTGTCTGGATTTGGCCAGCTTTCATGGTCTTCGAAGTTTCTACAGGCCCTTATAGGTCTTCTCTTCTTCGGGGCGGCGATTAGCTTCGCAGATCGCGACCGCCGATGTCTCCTGGTCTTCATTAATGACTTCCCGGCCGTTGCTTTTACAAGCTCCTGGGTTTCAAAAAGTTTGATCTGCCAAGGTGGAGGCCCAGAGGTGGCATCGAGCTATGCTCACGGCACGCCGCCGGTGGAAGCAACATGAAGAAGACTTCGGCATCCCCAAGGCTTTCATTGTAATTTTATTTTTCTGTATGACTGTGTTTGTAAGGTCATGTGAATCCGGGGATGAACAGCGATCTATGACCGATGGATACTTTTACGGGTGGGCAATGGACACGCTTGTGGTTGTGGATATGCTACCCATCCAAACCCGCCCCATTGCCATCCCACACGAGCTAGCTTCAACTCGAAGTAGTCTCCACAGTTCCTAGTGAGGACGCACCGCACTCCTAGCCCCACTTCGTACAAGTGTGCCAAGTGTGGCAAGGAAAATGATTGTGTTAGGCTCTATGTTGAGAATTTGGAGATCCTACAGGCCCATGAATCCGGGGAACGAGAACCGGAGCCCGCTGAGCAAGAAAATAGTTATTTTCTTGAACCGTCGGAACGGGTCTTCCTGCTGCCGTCACCCGACCCCGGCCCAGCGTCATGCTCCTCAGCCCCATGCCCATCCGACCCCACGCCACCATCTCCGCCCCGGACGATACTCGTCCATTCGGTTGTGCATGCCTACTCATCTGCTCCACGTATACCTGGCCATGGGCAGCCCGACCCGGACGGCCCGACCCGACCTTGCCCGTCTCCGACCCGGACGATACTCGTCCATTCGGTTGCGCATGCCTACTCATCTGCTCCACGTATACCTGGCTATGGGCAGCACGACCCGGACGGCCCGACCCGACCTTGCCCGTGGGCCGGTCCTGGGCCTGAGTTTTGAGCCTGAAGGACATGCTGGGCCAGGCTTGGGCTAAGATATGTTGCATTTTAAGGAAGGGGCCCGACCTGAGGCCCGAGGCCCGACGGGATTTGTCACTAATGGGCCGGGCTTGGGCGTGAAAACAAGGTGGTGTCATCGCGGGAGTTCATCAGGAAGCACACGCCGGTGGAGGAGGTTGAAGTACGCCGGTTCATGGTCCGCAAGTTCAAGTTCATGACCGAGTTCCAGGCGTCCTCGGACATGAAGCTTGGTGTCACCATGGCTTTCGCAGGTGGTGACTTCTTAGGCATGGTGAGCGGCAGGGATGGACGGTGTTGGAATTGATCTCACGGTAAACAAACCAAGAGAAAAATAAGGAAGAAAAGGTCTCCACCCTCTCATGACTGTGCCTTGATCGCGAGCACATATAACAACTTTTGGTTTTGGTCCCTTGTACCTAGCAAACACATATATAAGGAAAAGGGGGTTTTGTTACAGATAACAGAACCACTATCAAAGCGTCCTAACTGCCGATCCTAAACGTGTGGTGAGGTACGTGAAGACCATCAACCACCATCGGCCGCCGTAAAGGTAGTGCCGGTGGCTTCCTGATGGCATCAGCGAGGCTCCTGGACCAGCTGCTGCATCTCCACAAGCGCCTGCTGCCATCTACGTCACCCAGGTGGTGCTGCCCTTCTTCCTCGGGCATGTCTTCTCTGCTGGAGACCCCAAGGTGCAGTCACTACTATTCCGCATAAGAGGTGTTCTAATCACGAGATTAAGATCATGTGTTAAGTTAATCCAAAGGAATTATTTCTAACATTGGTATCTAGAGCAAGGTAAATCTCGGCTAGAACCCTAACTTGGCTTCTGCTTAATATAATTACTATCATGACGTCCAACTATTTTTTGGTTATTGCAAATCGGGGAAAAGTAAGATCTAATGTTGTTTCTATTAAGCACCTAATGAGGCATGTTTACATGTCTATGCCGCAATCCTAATGATCACCCTTTTAGCACTAATCACTTTCAGTTAATGTTTAAAGCCTCAAGATTATTTATTTTCGGCTAACCATGTTTAAGCCCATTGTTTTCTGTTAAAGATAATTAATCAAGTTTAGTGATCAACTCTATTTGTTAGTTGCAATTAGCACTATTTGCGGCTCAAATCTTAGGATAGAAATCAGGAGGTGATTGGATAAACTAATGAAATCCCCAAAATGCCCAATCAACCGAATCCCAATCCCTAGAAAGATTCCCCAAACCAGACTGTGAAAGTTGAAATTGAAAGAAGAAATGGATTGGCCTTCACCTAATGACGTCGTGTCGGTGGGATCCTGACACCGACAACGCCGCTGTCTCACGGGATGACACGCAGAGAGAAATAGCTGGCGGCGCCATCTTCTGGACGCGAATGTTGCTCGGCCCCTATGCCGCGCACGTTGTCGTCATCGGCTACGAGAGATCAGGCGCCGGCGGTCGCCTCCCCGCCTCACCGTCGAGCGCCTCATGCGCGTCGCCGATGCGGACTGGCTCCCTGCGCACCATGAGGTTGACACGGCTAGCACCGTTCGGTGGAGCAGCGCGCGGCCTTGAGCCAGGCACGCTGCTCCAACGAATGGGGCTGCCACACCGCCATAACCGGCGTGCCTCGGATCACCGCCGGTGTCACCTGTTCTACGGGAGCGGCAAAATCGGGGAGAAGAGGGGAAATGACGCTCGGGTTTGACCCAGCGCCATTTTGTTCCTCCTAGGGTTGATCTGGCCCGTCGGTTTGATCGGACGACCAAGATCGATGAAGAGCTCAGGGCGGCTACGGACGCTTAACAGGCCAAATGAATCAGTGGGCTACGGCTCAAGTCATTTTACTCAGCAGAAAAGTTTTTTTTATGTTTTTCACTGCTGTGACGAAGTTTGAAAGGGCAGTCGTGGGTATTGTGAGCTAAAATTGAAGTTCTGTGCAATTTCCGTTTTTTATTCAGTGTATTTCTTAATTATGATTACCCTCCGAATATTTTTGCACTAATATAAATTGAAAATAGCCAGAAAAACAGGTTGTAAAGATAATCTTTGAATTTTCTTAATAAAATGGACTGATGAGAAATTTTATTTGGAAAATATTAATGTGGCATAACGTTAATGTCATTTATGGCATTTTAAATGATGATATTTCTTTGTGTCATCTCTTTTGAGTTCAAATATTAATGTTGTGAAATGATATTTATTTAATCACAGTATATAATGTTTTATTCCCTAAAGTTTGTACGATATTTTTTTGTGGAAATTTTAATTGAGTGTGATGTTTATGTTGATACCATCCTTGTGACTTTTCTCAATGATGTGATCATTTCTAAAAGGCTGAGGCCTCCTCAAGGATGATGTTGATAGTCGTATGGTTCGGTTTTCCGCATCGCACTAATGCATCATAATATTAGAAAATATGACTATTGGGCAAAACTAAAGTTTTTGGTTGGTGCATTTTTATGCCATTTTGTTATATGCATCGCTTAAATATTCATAATGGTCCAAATGATGTTTATGAATTACGATCACAATTCCATTAGCAAAGGAATTTTGTTTACAGAATTTTATGTGATATGTACCTAGTCATTATGTGACATTATTGAGGAATCTATACAAAGTACATGTTGCTATTTATTTGACCGTTACCATTTACCCAATATTATTATTTGGTGAATTCTTATGTAACTTTATGTCCAGATTTTAATATTTGGAAAATCTTATGATACCCTCATGATAATGTTAATCTCATTTTCACTCCAAATGTCAATTTTAATGTTGGCAATGACCTTTTTTTATGTTAATGTTAAATTCCAATGTCATTTTCATTTATGTCATTAGGAATTTTAATGGTAATTTTGACACTTATGTTCAATGTTATTAGCAGTGTCAACTTCAGTGACAAAAGGTATCATTGGGTATGGCAAACATGGTTTTGTGTTGTTACTTTATGTTAATGTTAGTTGCTAATTTAGCCAAAGTTTTTGCTTGTAATTATGTGATTTTATGATTCTTTATTCAAAATGGAACCCACGAGAAGTTTTGATTAGAGATTTAATTAAAAAAATTATAAAGGCATATGATGATATTCTGACCAACATTGATTATTTTCATGTGCCATTCATGAATATGGATTAGAATAAAATTTAAGCATCTCTTTGATTCATCTCATTGCATCGTTAATTCATGCTTGATGTTTTGTTGCGATGCTCATATTGTTGTCTCCTTTCTTTTTTAGCAATGAACATTAATAATGATGTCAAACTTTCGTTTTGGCATAGACGAACCTTCTATGAATAACTTTCCCACATGGAGAGTGGAGATCATTGTCTCATTTAGGAATCTCCCAACCTTTTTCTGCCACTAAGGTTGAAGGATGTTAATCATGATGATAAGGCAGACATTGGGAGAGATCTCAAGACACATATGCAATCATGCACATTAATAATGCAAAGGAGATTAAAGTCAAAACTATTGGATGTATTCCATTAGCTTTTGGAGATGACTTAATCTAATTGATGATTGTTTTCTAATGCTCCTAGTTATTGGAGAACCTTAATTTTGTCTCATAGATGACATGTTTTTCTATATTATTAGGTCAACTCCAATTATGTAATGTTTGCCCCACCTTATGGTGAGACGAGTTATCTTTTCGCTGAATAAATATTTTTCAAAGATTCTATGCTATGTTATAACTAAAGATGTAAGATAAGTGTAATTAATGAGACCTCATCAAAATTTTGGTTTTAGACCACATTTTGAGGGGGAGAATGGAAGTCTCATTTAATTTAATATGAGATGTTACATTCATTTCTCCTACTTAGATCATAGCATGTACAACTAAGCAAATATGTATATCAATTCTCTAATTAGGGTGGAACTAACGAGAAATCTTGGTTGGAGAATTTATGAAAAAAACACATTCTAATGTTAGTTCTCTAATTAAGATGCAACAAGTCTTATTTATAAGAATGAATGAAAAACGACTCCTTTATCATGTTAGTGTTAACTTACTCTCTTATAAGCATTATGAAGCACACATGAATGCTGAAGTGGCAAGCTTGCTAGGGTAATGATCGTCATGATGTGGCGTGTTGATTATATATTTGACCAACGTCATTTATAATCATATGTCATACTTCACTTATGTGGCAAGTTTGTCAGTATCACGTGGCTCGTGTTATATTTTTGACTAACGTCATTTATAATCATTTGTCACAGTTCATTAAGTTATTTTCCATCTTCAGCCCAACGATGTTGTGGTTTAGGAATGAAATTATTGTTATCAAGATTTTGTATATGTTTTCCATTCTTTAAATAAAGTGATCATCAAGGACCTGGAGCATATGAACATGAATCTTAAGGATAACTCCATTAGATCTTTGTTCATATGCATCATGTAAGTTGGGACGAAATACATATTGCAACACTTAGTGTTGAGACTTAACAATTTCCGTCTGATTGATAATGTGTGTGAATGGTCATCTTAGAGGCTTGTGTGATAATGAGCTCTAACGATGTATGGAACTCAATATCATTTCCTCTTGAGTTTTATGACGCTTGTGTTATTATTATTGCATGCTCTTCTGTTGAATAAGTTAAGAATGTATGTATGACTCAACTTAAGGTTTCGTCGAATAGGTAAAGTTGACATAAGGTACGTCACCTCAAGAAATTCAATTATGAAATAGTACAAGTGTTGGTACACTCATACTATAAGACGAGGGGGAGTAAGATCACTACCTTGTGGAGATGGAATATTTTGGGCAAACCAAGAATTTTCTGTCTTCTATTTATGGCATAAAGGATCTTGGTGATGCCTCATACCTTGCATGTATAGAGTTTCGCCAAGATATAGGTCCAAAAGTAGTATAAGTTTTATTATGAAGACATACCATTGATAGAGTACGAAAAAATATATTATGTGGTAGTACACTTATCGCACCTGCTACTAAAGTCAAGGGCAATCAAGGTGGACATTTTAATGTCCAAGGAACCATTATGAACTGATCAGATAATGTCGGTTCCTTATGCTTCAGCTGTCAGAAGCAATATGTGTATTCATGTATGAACATGCCCTTAGATCGGGATAATTGGCAAAATACAAGTAAGTCTAGAAATGGACCACTGGAAAAGTCACCAAATATGCAAGACAATAAAGTTTACATGCTCACTAATACGAGTCTAATAACTCCGATATCCTAGGATATTCAGACATTGTTTTTGCGAGATGTGTGGATCTTAAAGTTTCCACGCTATGGTACATCCTCACTCCCGCACATGGAGGTATATCGTGGAAAAGCTATATAATGACACTGTTGGCATTAGAAATAATGCTCTTACTTATGTGGCATGTTAAGAGGCTATTGGGCAGGTTGTATGTCAAGAAGTTTTATTCCTGAAATTATGGTGGCAGACAACATTTTGTAACCACCTAGTGCAATATGAACACGCAGTTCTCTATTTGAGTAACAACAAGTTAATTAGTATTGCCAAAACCATTGATATTATGTTTCCGTTGTGAAAGATAGAGTCCATGATCAAACCTATGATGTTTGATTTATAAAGTCTTTGTGGTTCCGCTTACTAAGGCTTACCATTTACCCGTTTATGTTAATGTTGCCAGCATGGGTTAGGAAAGCCTTTTTGATCCTAGAAATTAGGACCATCTTATAAACCAAATCCCATAAAGTAAAATGTTTTCCATTTCAAGATAGAATGGTGTACTATAGGTACCGAGGTTCAGTGGCATTTCATTGGTCATAGTAACACTTTACCTTGGTGCGTTGCTTCTATTAAGACTGGGCTTATGATGTTTGTTAACCTTACGATCGAGGGGGAGAATGTTCGAATTGATCTCACGGTAAACAAACCAAGAGAAAAATAAGGGAGACAAAGTCTCCACCCTCTCACGACCGTGCCTTGATCGCGAGCATATATAACAACTTTTGGTTTTCGTCCCATGTACCTAGCACACATCGAGAAATAAGGGAGACGGTCACTCTCGCGCTCTCTCAGCGATTAGGGACTCTCGACCGTCGGATCGAATCTCTTGATGCATTTTTGGCCATCGGATCGAGCTCCCGAGCTATCTGGGCCGCCGGATCAAAACCTGGACCCTGTAGCAATGAATAGTTACCTCGCCCGGTGAAATATCTGTGCCACCGCGTGTGATTCCTGTCACCCGCTGAGGGCATTTGCGTAATTTTGCTATGGGTATAAAATCCCAATGCCCATAGGGTTTCTCCCCAATCGTCTTCCTCCCTCTTCCTGTTCACGGAGGGGGAGCCGCCGCCGCCCCTTCCCCTTCCAAAGCTCGCACTCCTCCTCTCTTCCCCGCCCCCATCACGCCGCCACGGTGACTTCACCGGCGTCTGAACCCAGGCGGCGGTGGGCAAGAAGCAGCAGAAGGCCACCAAGGCGCTGAGGGAGAAGAAGGCAAAGGCGGAGGACGAGATGTGCGTGGAGGAGACCGATGAGGAGGAGGGCGAGATGGCCACCTCCGGGGAGCAGCAGAACGAGGAGGGGCATGCGGCGGTGGCGGCCAAGAGGCGAATGGCGCAGCCGACCAAGAAGGCCAGGAAGCCAGAGTTCCTCGGCGAGCCCGTCCCTGCGACGAATTCTTATTACTCGATGTGCATAGGTCTTTTGTCCTTAGTGACCTCACGCTGACCATCCAGAGAGAAGAAGATTGGGGCTGCGGGCGACGAGGCCGATGCCGGTCGGGACGAGCGGCGGCCGCGGCAACGAACGCTGCTCCTCCTCCTCTTCCTCGAACTCCTAGATGCGGTCACGGATCCGTGGTCGCCTTCTTCTGCGAACAGTTGCGGTGCTCGCTGTCGGCGTCAGACTCCCAAGGTTCGATCCGCCATTCATCCTTCCATTCTCCCTGTCGGTCTGTGTGTGATCGATGTTCTGTTTGTTTGATTCCAAACAGCAAGCGAGGATGTCCACGAGCTCGAGTCCGACCACGACGCACCGCACAAGGTCCCTGCTTCCTTCCTGACGGCAATGGATCCCTTCCTTGCAGGTAGCACTCCCCCTCTCCCTCCCACTGACTTGCTAATCTAATATAGCCACAGGCTGCTACAAATCACATTGCTTGCTGCATCTTACTTTGTTGCCTTGGATTTAGTTGCCTGGGTTGCTGACGAGATCCATCTGCCCGGCTGGAGCCTGTTATTCGCTTGATGGAAGTCAGCCCAATTGTAGGTACGGACTACAAAAGACACAACCCCATGGCTATGTATATGTACACATCCCATTACTGCCAGTGTTGTTCAAATTTAAACTGTTATCATAAACTGTTGTCGACGGCTTTGAAGTATTTGGATTGAGGATTATGAAGATAATTTTGGTTGAGAACTATAACTGAATTAAACTAGAAATACGCTACAACACTTGGGGTAGGATTCAACGTATCATATGGAATGGTAGATGTTAATTATTCAAGGTGGATGGTCCACTAAAACTATTGCTTAAATGATTCATTATTGGTCAGTTGCATGCTTTGTTAGTCGATTGGGTATATTTAAGTCACTAGATTTGTTCTATATTTTGTAGCAGTTTTTTTACTTGCAAAAAATAAATGGCAAATAAAATTCCAATTAGATATCTATGAAGTGTTCTAAAAAAGGCTAGAACTGATTGTGTGGACTTGGTATGGGAGAAGGCCTGTTGATGGTTGTCTACATATATATATTAGTATCTTATCTATTATATTTTAATTTGTATCCATGGGTTTCTCCAAATATTTGTATGTACTGGGAGTCACTAGTAGAAAAAAGGCCTATTGTCCCGGTTGGTAAGGGCCTTTAGTCCCGGTTGATGAACCGGGACTAAAGGCCGCGGCCACGTGGGGCTCCACCTTTAGTCCCGGTTGGTAACACCAACCGGAACTAATGGAAATTTTATGATTTTTTTTAAAAAAAAATTTGAAATTTTTTTTGAATAATTTTTTATTTTCAAATTTCTGAATTATTTTAACCCCTAATCTCTAATCAGTACCCCTCATCACTGCTCAATTTATCCTCTTCTCTAATCACCCTCATCATTCCAAATCACCTAACTTCCCGAACGGTCACCCATCCTCCCACTCCCCCAGCCTGAGCACACTTAACTTCCGGGTTCTATTCTCCCTCGTTTCCAAGTCTGCACTTGTTGTTTTCCTGACAATAGTAAGATGTCAATCCTATTAACCCTCAGGAATTTTGCTTGCGCATGAATTGACACATTTTACTGTTTGAGTTTCAAACTATTGTTTTCAAAAACAATAATTATTTAGAAAACAATAGTTATTTTGAATAATTAGTTTGACCATGGTGTGACCATAGTTTGACCATAGTTTGACCACAGTTTGACCAGATTTGATCAAAATTCAAAATAACTGAACAAATTATTTAGTAACACTAATATTCTAGAATAATTAGTTTGACCATGGTTTGACCATTGTTTGACCACAGTTTGAAATTTTTTCGATTTTTTCCACTCTAGATATTAAAAGCCCCGGAACTTTTTTTCTATTAGGTTTTTGAGGATTTTGAAAATGTTTAACGGGGTTCCCCCCATTAAATTTGGATGTAACTTTTCGAGTAGATGATTTTTCATATAAAAAACTTTTTCATCCGAGTTAGTATGCAAAAGTTATGCCCATATTTACAAATTCCAGAGAGATTTTGCAAATAAAGTCGAAATTCACATTTGCAAATTTTCCCAACAACTAGACCACATATCACATGGGAAACTTATTTTCTTTTATTTTATTGACATTTCCATCATTTTCTTTTATTTTTTTTAAAATTGAAAAGGCGATCAGGGGGGGTAGAGTTTGAAAATGGGACCTTTAGTACCGGTTCGTGCCACGAACCGGGACTAAAGGTCTCAACCCCATTAGTCCCGGTTCGTGCCTCAAACCGGGACTAAAGGTCTACTCTTTAGTCCCGGTTTGAGGCATGAACCGGGACTAATGGGCATCGCACCCTTTAGTCCCGGTTTGAGGCACAAATCGGGACTAAAGGGCACAGGTGAACCGGGACTAATGCCTTAGCCGCACGAACCGGGATAAATGCTCACATTAGTCCCGGTTCTGGATTGAACCGGGACTAATGGGCTAAACTGGCTTGGACGAAAGCCCTGTTTTCTACTAGTGAGTGGAGGTTTCCATGACTATTGAGCATTGATCGGTTAGAACAGCTGATGAAGAATGGAGCCCTTTGGTTGGAATTTCTTATATAACTTGCGGCGTCGTAGGTTCCATAGAATTTGTTAAGGAAAGTGCATCGAATAGAAATGGCTTTTGCTAAGAGAACAGGGTATACTTTTTGTGATGCATGGCAGGTTGTCCTTTTAGCTTCTTAGTCATTGTGTATGGATGGTTTGGTTAATGCCGGTTTTAATCACTGACATGATCTTGGAGGTTTGGTTCAATTAAAAATATCATGTCATGTTACCAGCATAGATGCTATTTTCTTATAACTACCCCTTTCTTCCTGTCACAGTAGCACCATTCCAGATTGTGCATTAATAATGAAAACCTATCTATGATCTGTTGGTCTGATCCATTTATTCTTTTTCTATTTATGTGATGACGTTTCTTATTATAGGAAGCTGAAGGTGTTACCATTCATGGACATGGAACATAAGCTGCCTAGATATTGTGACAACAAATGGAGGTTAAATCGGGAATCGAAAGCCAGGTGATACCTTGATCACTATCTTTACTACTCTCATGCATATTCTACTGTCGAAATCTAGATGCAGTATTTCCACATTGGAAAAGTTTGTATGGTCCATGGACTGAAAGTTTATTTGTTTTGGGGAACTCTCATTGGTAGGATTTTGCACTAGGACGCTTTTTATGGGCATATACAACATTATTTTTTACTGATGTCTGATTATTGTAGCTTTAAACTATTCCCTGTGATGTTTTTCTTGAACTATATTCACTGTGGTGTTTGTACTACTGCATTTATTCCTCTGAACATTTGACGGCCCAGTAATAATAGTGCTAATACAAACTGTTTTACATAAGGTCTCATACATGGCAGAACCTGTTGTTGGGACTGGTTTGTTTCGTGTAGTATGCCAGGGATAGTCAAATGGTATTGGCTATATGGTTCGCTCGAATTCTTGCATGATGTGATTAAGGTTCTTTACTCACAATATATGAAGGTTCTTGAGAGTCTCAAGAACATATATATATATTAGGATTCTTGGCTGTCCAATTACCCAGAAACTTTGAGGCGGGTATTTGGTTGAATATGCTTAGTGCATTCTTTCCTAAATTTTGCTACTAAACTGTATTTAGAAATAGCTCATACATTACTAATTCCGTACTTGAATGGTTAATGGGTTCACTACACGTTAATTCTACTTTCGTTTCATTGATATTTTATTTATCTTCACGCACTACCAATATACTGCACTATTACTACAACTATCTGGCAAACTTCACGAATGATTACAGATTGAAGGTTATTACCCGGCAAGCAAATCCACCTTTGCAGGTATGCTTGTAGCTCATTCTGAAGTGACTTGCAATCTCTGCTTGCTGAATTCTTGGTGTTAATTCTACTTCTGTTTGAGCATTCTGTGTTTTATTTGAAGCTTTGAATTAATCCAGCATTAGCTTTACTAATAATAAATTTGTTTGCCGGGTGCAGTTTGAATAAGCTTGCGACTGGAATGTAAAATAAATTACCTACACAAAAGAAGGGTTAAATAAGGATGAAGGTTCGGGTATTTGGGTTGCTGATACGCTGAAACTTCTGTTTTTATTACTTTATGAAGGTTCAAGTATTTGGGTTCTAGCTCCAGATTGGATATGGTAGCTGCTTATTGATTTTCCTATTCATCTGGCAGGATTAAGGCATTGTTGTTACTTGCCTACCAATTTTAAGCTGGCAGTTTCATATTTTACTTTCGTCTGAATATTGGGATGCCTAGCAAATTAACTTTTTTGTACTCGACAATTCTGAGTTTGACTGTTAAATCTGAATATAGTTTAGAAATAGTTTTTTATGACTTGGACTATTGGTTTCGTTTCCTTCGGCCTTTGTTTGTGCTCCAACAGCAAATAGGTACATGGGGCGTGCCACCGCGCCGTAAATTTGGGTGGCCGCTGAGGGCACTTTTGACATTTCGCTTACCCCTGCGCAATGTGCCTTCCTTCGATTCATTGCTCTTTCCCCAATCGACGAGACGCTTAGGGCTGCGGTCGCCAGCCCTATGCCTCCCCCTCTCTAATCCCTCGAGCGCCGCCTCCAGCCACCCCAGCCCCTCCCCTCCCGTCGCCCACCATCCCCGCCCCTCTTCTTCTCCTACCCGTCGGCTTACTCTCGCCCCTCCTGCCAGTCTTCCTTCTCTTGCATCTTTCAAAGGGGCGCGGGAGGAGTGGCGGGCCTCTTCTTGCCCCACCGAAGTTTGTCAGGTGTTGTCCCTTTCGTTTTCGTCTGCCTTTCCTGATTAAGATGTGCATTGTCTCCTGATTCCATCGGTGCAGCAGGCAGCTAGAAAGTGGGGCACGACAACATCCGGCGGTGACTCCCAACCCTCGCGAGCTCGGACCCTTGCCACCTTCTTTGATTATCGGCCCCTCTCGTGTTCCTCATTGGTGTGCGCAGCCACACCAGTGCTACCCCAACTCCCGTGCCGCCATGCCCATTTCCCTTGCCCCTAATCTAGGGCTGGGAGAGCTCGCTATCGCCCGCCTCATTGGCCCACCAAATGCGCACCGGGGAGGATCTCTTCCCTAGGAAGATGCATATGTCATTGTCGTTCCATCAGGAGGAGAGCACCATCACCCCCGCCCAGGTTGCTCTCTCTCTCTCTCTCTCTCTCTCTCTCTCTCCCTCTCTCTCTCTCGCTCTCTCTCTCTCTCTCTCTCTCTCTCTCTCTCCCTCTCTCTCTCTCGCTCTCTCTCTCTCTCTCTCTCTCTCTCTCTCTCCCTCTCTCTCTCTCGCTCTCTCTCTCTCTCTCTCTCTCTCTCTCTCTCCCTCTCTCTCTCTCGCTCTCTCTCTCTCTCTCTCTCTCTCTCTCTCTCCCTCTCTCTCTCTCGCTCTCTCTCTCTCTCTCTCTCTCTCTCTCTCTCCCTCTCTCTCTCTCGCTCTCTCTCTCTCTCTCTCTCTCTCTCTCTCTCCCTCTCTCTCTCTCGCTCTCTCTCTCTCTCTCTCTCTCTCTCTCTCTCCCTCTCTCTCTCTCGCTCTCTCTCTCTCTCTCTCTCTCTCTCTCTCTCCCTCTCTCTCTCTCGCTCTCTCTCTCTCTCTCTCTCTCTCTCTCTCTCGCTCTCTCTCTCTCTCTTGTCAACTTGAATTCCTTACTTTTTTTAGTACTGTAGGCTTTGCTTATCAAATTGCAATTGTTTATGGTGCTTTTTTTTATAATATATGTTTTGGAAATCTAACATCTTTGTGCTGAATTAGTTGTTGTGGTCAGAAGTTAATCTTTTTGCATGTCTTCACTGAAGGAGGCTTGCGGGTTTACCTTAAGCATCTTATCTTAAAGAATGGTCAACATTAACTATTCAGTTAGGCACCCAGTAGAGGTTTACCTATCATTGTATCAAAGAGCTTACTATTTCCATTTGCTCAGCAAAGTTTTGAGATATTCCATCCTAATTATCTAACTGTAATGCTTTTATAATGCAGGACTATTATCTTGTGATGTGGCTTTCTTGTATCACATTTGCCTTGCTGCTCCTGAAAGAGATACCATTTTGTTGGTGTTTACTGGTTAATCCTTTTGCATATACGGATGGATACTCGATGTTCTCGGTTCATATCGTTGCTGATACTTGCCTTCTCTTGCTGATTTCCCAAATCATGCACATAGCTATTTTATTATGGGTTACAATATCCCTTTGTAAAAAAGCATATATGTATGTCACCTTTTGTGTGAGTGAAATATTCATCAGCATTGTAGTGGACATATGCTCTTTGTACTAAATTTGATGTTTTCTACTGAATCATTTGATTCTTGGTACCGGACTAATGCTTCCCTGAGAAATAGCAGACACTGGATCATTGCCTTAGATAGTCTTCCTCATGTGTCTTTGAGAAATCCTAATGCTAGATCAGTGGCTCAAATTTTGCTTTTGTATCTATTTGGCGCCACTCTATCTATATCTTTTTTGTACCACCTACATTGCAATTACAAATACAATGTTTGGTCGGACATAAGGTTCGACTGCTTTGAGTTGTTTATAGGGCACACTTTGAGTTGTTTTAATACTGATGAAGATGCCGTTGGATCGATGTTGTTCTTACACCTTTGATTTGATACATTTATTACCAGGTTGGATACGACAACACCCGGCAGGGGTGCGGGTTGCGGCAAGCCGTAGTTTCCATCTAGTATATAAGGAAAAGAAGAGGTTTTGTTACAGATAACAGAACCACTATCAAAGCCTCCTAACTGCTGATCCTAAACGTGTGGTGAGGTACGTGAAGACCATCAACCACCACCGGCCGCCATGAAGGTAGTGCCGGCGGCTTCCTGCTACCATCAGCGAGGCCCCTGGACCAGCTGCTGCATCTCCACAAGCGCCTGCTGCCATCTACGTCACCCAGGTGGTGCTGCCCTTCTTCCTCGGGCATGTCTTCTCTGCCGGAGACCCCAAGGTGCATCCATGGGGCTATCTCCTGCTGATCCCTGCCAACCATGGTTAGTCATTACTATTCCGCATAAGAGGTGTTCTAATCATGAGATTAAGATCATTTAAGTTAATCCAAAGGATTATTTCTAACACACGGCTCTCCATCGGTGGGGTGCACCATAAGGCCACCATCAAGGTGGACGAGCAAGGCATCGTGGCTGCTGCTGCCACGGCCATAGACATGGCTGGTAGCGCGCTTCCAAGCGAGCCACCGCATTTTGTCGATTTTGTGGCAGATCGGCCCTTCTTTTTTGCCGTGGCTGAGGAGAGGACGGGCACAACGCTGTTCCTTGTTCATGTAGTTAATCCTCTCGCTAACTGAGTAAAATGTGGAACCATTTGGTTGTTAAATGAAATACGAGCAGGACTGAGTGCTGATCTCCGTTAAAAAAGGCAAGATTATTTCTTGCTTTGCTTAAGAGCTTGAAACTTAAGTCATACTAATGTTTGCAGACATTAATACTCCCTCCGTCCGAAAATACTTGTCATTATAATGGATAAAAACAATTTCTGAGGTTTGAACTCTCATTTTAGATCTATGAGGATCCAACATAAAGGAGAACAGTCCGGGCAACCAAAAGGATGATGATGATTAAAAATAAACCAAATCTTGTTCTAGCGGAAACGTGCAACAATTGTGATTCCCCAATGGGTTGTTCTATAGAACTTGGCCTGATTGTTTGTCTGTACCATTTTTCTTTCTCATATGTATTCTGTTTTCATGTATAATTAGAACCGCACTCTGCAGAAGAAGCATAGAGCCGAGCCCCTTGTCGATCGACGCCTGTTGTGTCAGCGGTGTTTGGGAGCCACCTGCACAGATGCACACACTTGCTTCACGTCAATTAGGCAAAGCTTTGACTAGTAGCATTCTGTTGTCTTTCAGGTTGTTGATGTTCGTCATTGCCCGACGAACCAGGCGAGCTGAAGGTGCCAACTTCCCTCACGACATGTCCTTTGTAGCGACAGACTAATGCTGGCGGTGAGAGTGCCAGATCAATGTCTTTTTTCTTCTTCCAGAAATTAAGATACATTGCCGTGTTATACCTTCCTTGACTTGCTAGGAAAGTTGGAGCAAGTAATGCAACCGAAGTACTTCAACAGATAAAATTATATATTTAAATTATTGGGCATGCAGCATTTGCTAGATATTTAACTGGCTCAAAATCTCCACAGCTAACTCAACAAGGAGGAGAAAAAACGAAACAAAAGCATCACTCTGGTGGGGTGGGGTGGGCTCTATTCTTTCTCGGGCCAAACTGCTACATGGGCCACTAACCCTTCTTTCAAGCTCTGCCTGAGGAGGCGATGCTGCATGTGCCTGCTCTACTCAACTAGTCCCACCTCGCCAGTTGACAGGAATCAGAAGCTGTTTATAAGGCGAGATGCTGCTGATTGTAGCACGACCTTACTTGAACAGGATTTGTTCTATAGGCTCGTACCGCTGCATCCTTTACCAATAAGGAGGCAAGCACTTCAGTCTGGTTGATGCATTCTAACCTCTGGGCCAGAGTGTGATTAACGGCCAGGATCACCTTGATGGGTGCCATCCAACGGCTGTAGAGGATCGTTCCTGGATTGGCTCCTGCCTCTACAGGGTGGCCTAGAGGTTGTCTGACAGACAAAAACATTTCTTTTTGCGTTTTTTCCCAGCTCCTTTTGGCAATATGACATCATCTGCAAAATAGATTCAGTTCCAAACTCCTTTTGGCAATGTAATCTGTACATCATCTGCAAATTTGATTCAGTTGTGTTAGCTACCAATTGTTTTTGCCTTTTCTTGAATTCCTTTTGGCAGTGTGGACTATACATCATCTGCAAAGTAGATTCAGTTAGTGTTAGCTACCCTAGGCAGCTTCAAGTTCTGAGTGATATCCATGAATGGACGATATCAGACACAGAGGTGAACCCTTGTTTCACTTACTAGGATGACTTTGCAAACTGCCAATTGAAACAGAGGTGAACCCTTGTTTCAACTGTCTGAAGAGTGAAGACCACACGAGGCACATGACTAAGATTGCTCTTGTATTCAGTCAGTCTCTTAGTGGTGACCAGAAGAAAAATTGATAATTCCTTTGATAGCAAGATTTGCTTTTTGTTTTTCATTTAACAGGAGGGGTTTCATGACTGCAACAGTACAGAATTTTATATGCCTGCGAGGTGGGAAAGTACCCAGGTGACTGAAATTCAGTTGATATGTCCAGAGATCGTGCTCTGTCATCATCAGCACAGAATTACTGAATTAGCCAAGAGCTGGAGATCATTGAACTGGGAGTAGGCCTGCTCGCTGCTCCGACAGGGCAATAGGAAATAATATCCGAGAGATCTCCACTGTCCAGAGTGAGTATTATCTTTGTAGATAAATGAGGATTCTATAGAACAAAGAACAACAACTCAGGCCATAGCTGGGAACGAATAAGGCCATTATGGAGTATGTACATGACGATGTGTGTGCTTCCAAGCTTGTTGCAGCAAACGCACGAGTCCAGGCCGGCGTCCCGCACTCGTACCTGCTGTACATGATCTGGTGGAACCCCTTGCTGCCCCTGATGTATCAGCATTATGCAGAGCCCAGAAATATTTTGAAAGCATCGTAATTCTAATTGCTTACTTTTCTCCATATACAGAATGTCTCCCCTGATTGGGAGAAAGAAAGAGTCTGAATATTTTATCAACACATGAACACATCATACACCAAAAGAAGGCTTGTTAATACAACAGTGTCTCCATTAATTAACAGCTATAAAATGCGGTAACATCGATAAAAGAGGATCCCACACAAAAGGAGAACAGTCCAGGCAGCCAAAAGAATGATGATGATTAAATAAACTAAATCTTGTTCTAGCTAAAACATGCAGCAATTGTGATTCCTCAGTGTGTTGTTCTAGGGCTGAGCCTGATTGTCTGTACCATTTTTCACTATCACATGTATTCTGTTTTTCAGGTATAACTAGAAGCACGCACACTCTGCAGAAGAAGAACAGAGCCGAACCCATTGTCGACCAACCGATCGACGCCTGTTGTGTCAGCGGTTTTTGTGAGCCACCTGTACAGATGCACACACTTGCTTCACATTCAAGCTGAACCATTCAAGTTGACGTTTGTTATTGCCCGATGAACCATGCAAGCTCAAGGTGCTATAACTTCCTTCAGGAGAGCGCTCTGTTGCCTGCGCTGATGTGTTTGTAGAGACTGACTGATGCTAGCTGTCAGAGTGTGAGATCAATACCTTTTTTCTAGATAGATATATGCCGAGAAATCAAGATATATTAACCTGTTCTACTTCAGTTGGTATAATAAGACTAAGGTTCAGGCTGGCAGTTTTTGCATATGTCCAGATGGAGCCGGAGCCCAACCCATATATGAATTCGTCCATATATCTTCACGCCTATGTCCATGATCGATCATGTAGTGGAAAACCAATCACGTCAAAATCTATTCTGTTACTCAACTCAGGGACAAGAACAATACTACTCCGTAGTTACAAAATCCATATGTTATGTGATGTTCCGGAAAGTATTAAAACCACACCCATTTTCTCTCTGGTTTTGCTCTTATCTGTTGAAAAAAAAAGTTCTCCTCTCTAAGCAGTGTGCCTGCTACTTCTGTAATGACCGGCTGTAATTTAATTTAGGAAAAGATAAAGGAAAAAAAACAGCTGGCATGAAAGAGAACAAGTTAAGAATTCAGCATCATTCGGAATAATTAAACATATTAAATCCGCACAGCTGACGTAACCGAAATGAAAAGGCAAGAAATACATTCCTCAGATTTTTTTTGTGAGAGAAAATACATTCCTCAGATGGGCTGGGCTCTGATCATTCTCTTGCCCAACAACTACTGGGCCATGGCCCGCGTGCCTCCAGTTCCATGCTCGCACGCTCAGCCTCTCGCTGAGAAAGTGAGGCGCTGCTGCATGCCGCTGCAATTAGTCCCACCTCGCTAGTTTAGGCGACGCTGGAGTGGTTTATAAGGCGGGGAGCTGCTGTTTGTAGCACGACCTTACTTGAACAGGATCTGTTCTATAGGCTCGTACCGCTGCATCCTTTACCAATAAGGAGGCAAGCACTTGAGTCTGGTTGATGCACTCTGACCTCTAAGCCAGAGCGTGATTAACGGGCCTGGGTTAATATCCTGATGGGATCAATCTAACGGCTGTAGAGGATCGTTCCTGTCCAGTTCACATTGGTGCAGGGTGGCTCGGAGGTTGTCTGACAGACTACACCAAAATCTTTTTGTTTTTTGCATCCACTTTTTACCTTGTGGCAACCGATTCTCTTGGATACTATGCATGATTCAGTTCTACAAATGCCACAAATGGATCTGGAATGCAGGTACATTTTCATCTCTTTTGAACTTGTTTAGCCAACAAATCTCCCTTCTTAATTAATCACACATATCTCAAGCTTTCGATCACTCAAAGTTTTCGCTTCACAGCTCAAAGCTCTTATACAACACCCACCGGTCCATGGATCACATGCTTAACTTGGTTTTTCATTGAGGCCGATTTGCCGCCTTCATCCGGCACGTGTGCAGAGTAACCAAGATTCAGCTAGCTACCGATTCTCTTACTACAAGTCCAGTGAACGATGGTCTGAAATTTGGCACTACAGAGCGAGAGTACCAATGAGATGTTTCACTACTGAACAGGGAGAGAAAATTGACCAGGATGGCAAGGAACTAGTGGCTGAACAAGTATTCTCAGCAAGGAAAATGTGTTGATTTCTGTAGAACCTACAATCGAAGAGGCAGACCTACTAATCATGATTAGTTCGGTTTCCTCGAATTAACACTCATCAAATGGCACCAGTGGTCTAGTGGTAGAATAGTACCCTGCCACGGTACAGACCCGGGTTCGATTCCCGGCTGGTGCAGCTTTTTTTATTTTGCGGGATTGCGTTCTTGTTTTATGACTAGACTAGACTAGAAGAACAGTCGAGGCAGCAAAAAAGATGCTGATTAAAGAAATTAAATCTTCTTTTCTAGCCAAAACATACAAAAGTCATCATTCCCCAGTATGTCTCTTCAAGGGTACTGAGCCTGATTGTCTTGTCTGTGCCATTTTTCAGTCATATATGCATTCTGGTTTTCAGGTACAACTAGAAGCTCGCACACTCTGCAGAAGAAGAATGGAGCCGAGCCCCTTGTCGACCGGTCTATTTTGCGGGATTGTGTTCTTGTTTTATGACTAGACTAGACTAGAAGAACAGTCGAGGCAGCAAAAAAGATGCTGATTAAAGAAATTAAATCTTCTTTTCTAGCCAAAACATACAAAAGTCATCATTCCCCAGTATGTCTCTTCAAGGGTACTGAGCCTGATTGTCTTGTCTGTGCCATTTTTCAGTCATATATGCATTCTGGTTTTCAGGTACAACTAGAAGCTCGCACACTCTGCAGAAGAAGAATGGAGCCGAGCCCCTTGTCGACCGACCGACCGGTCGACGCCTGTTGTGTCCGCGGTGTTCCCGAGCTCGCACTTGCGTCGTATTCATTAGCTTGGCGAGGCGTTGACGAGCGACATTATCTGTTGTCAATCAGGTTGTCGACGCCTGTTGTCAGCGCTTCCTACACATGTTCTTGTAGCCACTGACTTAGCCTGTTTCAGAGATGTTGAGAAATTATTCCTTGCTATTTTTTTTTCAAATCAACTATTCCTTACTGATGATCAGACGTGGGCTATGCAGCATTTTCCATATATTTAAACTAGTTCAAAATCTCCACAGCTCAACATTTCTCTGATGGGCTGGGCTTTGCTCATTCTCGTGCCCTTGCACATGGGCCACTAACCTCCTTCCTTCCAAGCTCTGCCTAGGAGGCGCTGCTGCGATGCGCAACGCTTGGGCAGCGGCGCAAGGCGTCACGTCCAACGTCAAGGGACCTAATTTATTTCTGGTGCAATGCCATTGCTTGGGGGATTGGAGGAAGATCATGGAGGGAGGACCGTGGCTGTTTAGGAGGGCGCCGGTGGTGATCCAGGAGTACGATGGATTCTCAGATGTCAAGGAATATAGATTAAACACTATCCCGGTGTGGGCTAGAGTGAAGGGGCTGCCAGATGGCCTCACCAGGAAGAGGGAGTTGGCGGAGAAGGTAGCTGCTAAGGTGGGCGACCCCCCATTTACTGTTATCATGAACGAGGGGAGAATTAACCCTGCCAGTACATTGCGGGCTAGGGTTTTTGTTGATGTAAATGTACCACTGGTGCGGTTCGTTCACATAACTCTGAAGGAGAGGAAGAAATACAGTGTGTACTATGAGAAGCTCCCGGATTTTTGCTTCGCGTGTGGGTTCATGGGGCACCTTGCTGATCAGTGCGGCGATGGTGTGCACGACCCGAGAACCTTTGGATGGGGTGAGTGGCTGATATGGGAGCCGGAGGTACCAGGGGGCCAGCCTTTCGCAGGAAGAGGTAGGGGAGATGGAGAAAGGGGAGATGGAGGAGGAAGAGGTAGGGGATTGCGGGATTGCGTTCTTGTTTTATGACTAGACTAGACTAGAAGAACAGTCGAGGCAGAAAAAAAGATGCTGATTAAAGAAATGAAATCTTCTTTTCTAGCCAAAACATACAAAAGTCATCATTGCCCAGTATGTCTCTTCAAGGGTACTGAGCCTGATTGTCTTGTCTGTGCCATTTTTCAGTCATATATGCATTCTGGTTTTCAGGTACAACTAGAAGCTCGCACACTCTGCAGAAGAAGAATGGAGCCGAGCCCCTTGTCGACCGACCGACCGGTCGACGCCTGTTGTGTCCGCGGTGTTCCAGAGCTCGCACTTGCGTCATATTCATTAGCTTGGCGAGGCGTTGACGAGCGACATTATCTGTTGTCAATCAGGTTGTCGACGTCTGTTGTCAGCGCTTCCTACACATGTTCTTGTAGCCACTGACTTAGCCTGTTTCAGAGATGTTGAGAAATTATTCCTTGCTGTTTTTTTTTCAAATCAACTATTCCTTACTGCTGATCAGACGTGGGCTATGCAGCATTTGCCATATATTTAAACTAGTTCAAAATCTCCACAGCTCAACATTTCTCCGATGGGCTGGGCTTTGCTCATTCTCGTG
The DNA here is from genome assembly GCA_904067115.1 of Aegilops sharonensis. Classification (NCBI taxonomy): domain Eukaryota; kingdom Viridiplantae; phylum Streptophyta; class Magnoliopsida; order Poales; family Poaceae; genus Aegilops; species Aegilops sharonensis. Next base: position 40,785,218 of record LR880971.1, on the reverse strand, counting down.
CCCTTGCACATGGGCCACTAACCTCCTTCCTTCCAAGCTCTGCCTAGGAGGCGCTGCTGCGATGCGCAACGCTTGGGCAGCGGCGCAAGGCGTCACGTTCAACGTCAAGGGACCTAATTTATTTCTGGTGCAATGCCATTGCTTGGGGGATTGGAGGAAGATCATGGAGGGAGGACCGTGGCTGTTTAGGAGGGCGCCGGTGGTGATCCAGCAGTACGATGGATTCTCAGATGTCAAGGAATATAGATTAAACACTATCCCGGTGTGGGCTAGAGTGAAGGGGCTGCCAGATGGCCTCACCAGGAAGAGGGAGTTGGCGGAGAAGGTAGCTGCTAAGGTGGGCGACCCCCCATTTACTGTTATCATGAACGAGGGAAGAATTAACCCTGCCAGTACATTGCGGGCTAGGGTTTTTGTTGATGTAAATGTACCACTGGTGCGGTTCGTTCACATAACTCTGAAGGAGAGGAAGAAATACAGTGTGTACTATGAGAAGCTCCCGGATTTTTGCTTCGCGTGTGGGTTCATGGGGCACCTTGCTAATCAGTGCGGCGATGGTGTGCACGACCCGAGAACCTTTGGATGGGGTGAGTGGCTGATATGGGAGCCGGAGGTACCAGGGGGCCAGCCTTTCGTAGGAAGAGGTAGGGGAGATGGAGAAAGGGGAGATGGAGGAGGAAGAGGTAGGGGATTGCGGGATTGCGTTCTTGTTTTATGACTAGACTAGACTAGAAGAACAGTCGAGGCAGCAAAAAAGATGCTGATTAAAGAAATGAAATCTTCTTTTCTAGCCAAAACATACAAAAGTCATCATTCCCCAGTATGTCTCTTCAAGGGTACTGAGCCTGATTGTCTTGTCTGTGCCATTTTTCAGTCATATATGCATTCTGGTTTTCAGGTACAACTAGAAGCTCGCACACTCTGCAGAAGAAGAATGGAGCCGAGCCCCTTGTCGACCGACCGACCGGTCGACGCCTGTTGTGTCCGCGGTGTTCCAGAGCTCGCACTTGCGTCGTATTCATTAGCTTGGCGAGGCGTTGACGAGCGACATTATCTGTTGTCAATCAGGTTGTCGACGTCTGTTGTCAGCGCTTCCTACACATGTTCTTGTAGCCACTGACTTAGCCTGTTTCAGAGATGTTGAGAAATTATTCCTTGCTGTTTTTTTTTCAAATCAACTATTCCTTACTGCTGATCAGACGTGGGCTATGCAGCATTTGCCATATATTTAAACTAGTTCAAAATCTCCACAGCTCAACATTTCTCTGATGGGCTGGGCTTTGCTCATTCTCGTGCCCTTGCACATGGGCCACTAACCTCCTTCCTTCCAAGCTCTGCCTAGGAGGCGCTGCTGCGATGCGCAACGCTTGGGCAGCGGCGCAAGGCGTCACGTTCAACGTCAAGGGACCTAATTTATTTCTGGTGCAATGCCATTGCTTGGGGGATTGGAGGAAGATCATGGAGGGAGGACCGTGGCTGTTTAGGAGGGCGCCGGTGGTGATCCAGCAGTACGATGGATTCTCAGATGTCAAGGAATATAGATTAAACACTATCCCAGTGTGGGCTAGAGTGAAGGGGCTGCCAGATGGCCTCACCAGGAAGAGGGAGTTGGCGGAGAAGGTAGCTGCTAAGGTGGGCGACCCCCCATTTACTGTTATCATGAACGAGGGGAGAATTAACCCTGCCAGTACATTGCGGGCTAGGGTTTTTGTTGATGTAAATGTACCACTGGTGCGGTTCGTTCACATAACTCTGAAGGAGAGGAAGAAATACAGTGTGTACTATGAGAAGCTCCCGGATTTTTGCTTCGCGTGTGGGTTCATGGGGCACCTTCCTGATCAGTGCGGCGATGGTGTGCACGACCCGAGAACCTTTGGATGGGGTGAGTGGCTGATATGGGAGCCGGAGGTACCAGGGGGCCAGCCTTTCGCAGGAAGAGGTAGGGGAGATGGAGAAAGGGGAGATGGAGGAGGAAGAGGTAGGGGTAGGACAGGAGGTAGAGATGGTGGAGGTGCATCGGGGGGAAGAGGTTTTGCAGGAGAAGGAGGAAGGGGGGACGCAGGAAGGGGTGGCGGCCCTAGTGTTTTGCAGGAGATGGAGGAGGATGAGCCTGTAGTTCCTGCTGAAACGAGGGGTGGAAAAGGGGCCAGAAAGAGACTAGTAGCTGCGGATGGTTCGCTCAATATCAGGGGACAAGAGCTGCAGAACATGGGAGGCAGGGTGGCAGGTACGGTCATGCTGTTGGAAGGTAATACCTCGTCAACCAAGGCTGATGCAGTGACTACAACCCCTGAGAAGAATCACATTATCAAGAAGAAGAGACAGGGGGGAGAAGACGGTGAATGTTCAGAAATTTACGAAGAAGAATAGGCGGCCTCCCTTGAGGAGGGCCGCCGGGCCAAATGAGGATACTCTGCTGGAACTGCCGCGGGATTGGCGATCCTGCGACAGTGCGTGAGCTCCGCGATCTTGCGGAGGCTAGTGCGCCGTTGGTTCTTTGCATAGTGGAGACCCAGATTGCAAAAAATCGAGTGGAAGGTTTGGCGGCTTCATTAGGTTTTCGAAGTAGTTTTGCAGTAGCTAGTAGTGGAAGGAGTGGAGGTTTATGTTTGTTCTGGAAATCAGATGTTGATCTTGTAATAAAAAACTTTTCGCAGTACCATATCGACTCATGGGTCTCTGAACCAGGTTGTGAGCAATGGCGCCTCACATGTTTTTATGGTGAGGCAAACAGGAGTTTGAGATACAAAACCTGGGATACCATGAGAAGACTGAGGGGGGGAAAGCACTCTACCTTGGGTTTGCATAGGAGATTTCAATGAAATTCTACGCCAAGATGAACAGATGGGGCCAAATACTCGCGATAGTTCACAAATCGCGTGGTTCAGAGAAGCTGTAGACGTTTGTGGTTTGTTGGATCTAGGCTACAAAGGTTTGGACTGGACTTTCGAGAAGCGGGTGACAGGTGGTGAATACTGTAGAGTCCGTTTAGACCGAGCTTTGGCGTCTCCGAGCTGGTCAAATATATTCCCTTTTGCAAGTCTGGAACACTTGACAGCAGCTAAAAGTGATCATAGTCCCATCTTGTTGATGACTGACATGGAGGTGGGTACTACAAGAATGGATACCAGAAAACTTTTTCGGTATGAATGCGCGTGGGAAACGGATAGCAGGTTCAATGAAGCGGTGTATGCAGCATGGAATGTTGATGCCCCTGCTGGATCAGTTGCGGAGCTAGCCAACAAACTCCACAATGTATCTACGGCACTGACGCAATGGGGCAGGCAAACTTTTGGCTCTGTCCGTTTCGAGCTGCGGTCTTTGCGGCGTCAGCTCGCTTTTCTCCGGGAGGCCCCGGGGCGAATGGGCCCTAGTCAGGAAGAGAAAAGGATTGAAGATCGCATGATTGAACTATCTTACAGGGAAGAGATCATGGCAAGGCAGCGATCCCGGATCACTTGGCTGACGGAAGGTGATAAAAACACAGAGTTTTTTCAGAGGAAAGCGAGTGCGAGAAGGGCGAAGAATAACATAACACAATTAAACCGAGATGATGGGACTGTCTGCAATGACAGGAATGAGTTACCTAGTATGACAACTGAATTTTATTCTAATCTCTATACCTCGGAGGGCACCATTGGCATGGAAGAGGTACTTTCTCATATACCGGTATGGGTTGATGGCAATATGAATGCAAAACTGAATGCAGTTTACAGCAAAGAGGAAGTAAAAGAAGCCCACTTTCAAATGTTTCCGACAAAAGCACCTGGCCCGGATGGCTTTCCCGTGCACTTCTTCCAGAAGAATTGGGAGTTGTGTGGTGATGAAGTCACAAGGATGATTATCCGAGTGCTTGATGGAGTTGATTCATCGGAGGAGATAAATAATACGTTCATCGTTTTGATTCTCAAGATTGCTAGTCCAAAAGTTTTAGGACAGTTTCGGCCCATAAGCCTTTGTAATGTAATCTACAAGATTGCTTCAAAGGTCTTAGCTAACCGGCTGAAATATATTCTCCCCAGTATCGTCTCCGAAGAGCAGTCAGCTTTCGTTCCTGGACGCCTCATTACGGACAATTTCATAACAGCGTATGAGTGTTTGCATTACATGAAAACTAGAAGGGTGAAGGGTAATAGATTTTGTGCGCTAAAGCTCGATATGATGAAGGCTTATGACCGTTTGGAGTGGTCGTATCTGAAGGCAGTAATGCTCAAAATGGGTTTTAGCCCCAGATTCACTGAAACTATAATGAGGTGCGTAACATCGGTATCCTTTTCAGTCCTCTTTAATGGTGGGAGTTTGGATGTTTTCAGGCCATCTAGGGGTCTACGGCAGGGAGACCCAATATCGCCGTATCTTTTTCTGCTGGCTGCTGAGGGTTTATCATGCTTATTAAAGGCAGAAGGAGTGGTTCGGGGCATAGAAGTCGCACCTGGTGCCCCGGTGGTTAATCATCTACTTTTTGCAGACGATAGTTTACTGTTTTTTGAAGCCACCGATGCTAGTGCTGTACGAGTCATGGAGATACTCACAAAATACTGCAATGCGTCCGGCCAACAAATAAATGCAGACAAGTCGTCCATATTCTTCAGCAAGGGTGTGGCAGATGCTACGAAGGGCTCAATTAAACAGATTCTGAATGTTTTTAACGAATCTTTAACAGAGAAGTATCTTGGTTTACCTTCAGATGTAGGAAGAGCAAAAGAAGGGTCCTTTAAATACTTAAAGGATAGAATCTGGAAACGGATTCAAGGATGGATGGAGAAGTGTTTATCAATGGGAGGAAAAGAAGTCCTAATTAAATCGGTGGCACAATCCATTCCCACTTATTCGATGGCATGCTTTAAGCTTCCACGTGGTTTATGTGAGCACATTAACAGCATAATCCGGAAGTTTTGGTGGGGAAGCAAGAACTTAGAAAGGAAAACAGCTTGGGTGTCGTGGAATACAATGACAAAACCCAAGTTCATGGGAGGACTCGGCTTTAGAGATGTGGAGCTTTTTAACTTGGCGCTTCTTGCCAGACAAGTTTGGAGACTTTTACACGAACCAGAAACGCTAAGCACGCGAGTACTCAGAGCCCGCTATTATCCTGGCGCTAACATCTTAGACGCCACTTTGGGCACGGCCCCCTCCCAGGTCCGGCGATCGCTCTTGGAAGGACGGGATGTTCTTTCCTTGGGCCTCATCAGGGGGATCGGGTCAGGCGCGAGCACCCGAATCTGGAGTGACAATTGGCTGCCGCGAGATTTTAAGCTCCGGCCGATCTGCGCAAGAACAAACGACCCACCTATGATGGTTGATGAGCTTATCGACCCAGTAACACGTTCTTGGGATAGGCAAACTCTCATGGATCATTTCATTACTCCGGATGTGGATGTGATTCTTAATATACCTATCAGCACCCGGTTACAGGAGGACTTCTGGGCGTGGCACTATGATCGACGGGGTGTTTTTTCAGTAAAATCAGCATATAGAATGATCACTGCTATTAAGGCGCAGAGAGAGGACTGGCTAGAGCATCGGACGGGACACTCTAATGTTGCTGCAGATAGGAGATCATGGACATAGCTGTGGAAAGTGCAAGTCCCATCTAAAATACGAGTGTTCGTTTGGCGACTCACACATACATCGATCCCTACAGGACAAGTCCGATTCAAGAGGAATATGACGGACAACCCAATATGCTCTATTTGTAATGCAGCGGAGGACTCGTGGCGCCACTCTCTTCTTAGCTGCAGTATGGCCAAATGCGTTTGGGCTCTAGGAGATGAAGAACTCCTGGAACATGTGCTATCAAACCAAAATGAGGATGCAAGCCTATGGTTGTTCTGGCCGTTTGAGTCCACAAGTCAGCATGATCTTGCTCGAGTTCTACTCCCTCCGTTCCGAAATAATTGTCTTTCTAGAGATTTCAACAAGTGACTACATACGGAGCAAAATAAATGAATCTACACTCTAAAACATGTCTACATACATCCGTATGTTGTAGTCCATTTGAGATGGCTAGAAAGAAAATTATTTGGGAACGGAGGAAGTAGTGACCATGTGGGCGATATGGTGGGCTCGGAGAAGGGCCATTCACGACAATGAATTCCAAAGCCCACTGTCCACGATGTGCTTCATTAAGAGGTATTTGGAAGAGCTAGAGATTGCTGCTGTACGTTTGCCACAGAAACACATGGGTGTTGTTCATCGGCCACAGGCCAGGAAATGGTCACCACCGTCAGGTAATGCAGCAAAGATGAACTGTGATGGTGGGCTATCTACTTTGGGAGACAAAGGGGCTGCCGCGGTTGTTTGCAGAGACAAGTCAGGCACATATCTGGGAGCCTCGGCTGTTGTTTCCGAAGGTTTGGTCGATCCGGCAAGTCTGGAAGCGAAAGCGTGTAGCGAGGCACTAGCCCTCGCGCGAGACCTAAATCTGAACGACTTGGAGATTGCTTCGGATTGTCAGGAAGTAATCTCAAACATCACCAATGGAGGGTCACCTACTTATGCACCGATCATCAGGGAGATAGAGTTCAGTAGGAACCTTTTTTCTTCTGTTATTTTTCGTTTTGAGCATAGAGAAAATAATTTTGAGGCCCACTCGTTAGTTAAAGGAGCTGCGTCTCTGGCGGTGGGTCGCCACGTGTGGCTAGGGGTTTTGCCTGACATTGCTTGTATTCCTCGACTTTTAAGGTCTGAATAAAGCCTCTAGTTACCTTAAAAAAAAGGAGGCGTTGCTGCATGTGCCTGCAATTCTCAATTAGTCCCACCTCGCCAGTTTAAGGGATGCTGGAGTGGTTTATAAGACGAGGCGCTGCTCATGGTAGCACGACCTTACTTGAACAGGATCTGTTCTATAGGCTCGTACCGCTGCATCCTTTACCAATAAGGGGGAGGGGAGAGATTCATTAAGCAGGTGTGTGGCAAATGCAAGGATCCAAGACATTCTACCAGAGAGTGTAGAGTGGGGCACTGTCTGGTTTGTGGTAGGGAGAATCACATCACCAGTGAATGCAACTTGCTGAAACAAATAAAACCAGTCCCAAAATATGTTGGATATGCTGCCAAAGGGCTGGGAATTCTGTTGGTTCAAAGCTATAAAGACATGCTTGTTGCTGAACATACCAATCCCCTGGGTATGGTGATTGTTAGAGAAGGGAAAATTAATGAAACTGAACTTACTAAGGCCTTGGGAGAGATGTTTGATTGGGGGTGGTGTTGGGGAACGTAGTAATTTCAAAAAATTTCCTACGATCACGCAAGACCATGGTGATGGCATAGCAACGAGAGGGGAGAGTGTCTGTCCACGTACCCTCGTAGACCGAAAGCGGAAGCGTTATATCAACGCGGTTGATGTAGTCGTACGTCTTCACGATCCGACCGATCCAAGCACCGTTACTCCGGCACCTCCGAGTTCTTAGCACACGTTCAGCTCGATGACGATCCCCGGGCTCCGATCCAGCA
>LR880971.1:40724515-40755739 GCA_904067115.1 Aegilops sharonensis | reverse complement strand
CGTTTCCCGCCATATGTTCCCGCCAACTCTTTCCCGCCACTCGTTTCCCGCCATATGTTCCCGCCAACTCTTTCCCGCCACTCGTTTCCCGCCATATGCTGTCGTTCTTTCCCGCCATTTTCTCCTCTCTACCTATAAAACCCCCTTCAGACGGAGGTGGATAAGCATTCCAGTCAAGTTTAGTTGAGATGTCCCATTATCCTTTCGATCGTAGTTTTCACCCTGGGATGAGCAGCACTCTTCTGAGCCTAGCTACCGATTTCAGGATGGACAATAGGGTAGTTCCATGGGACGAACTCATCGGTAGTGACACCATAATGAATGAGTTGGCTCACCAATTACTTAGGTCTGGGTGGCCTGAAAGGACCTATGAAGAGGTACGTAAAGAACTTCTTAGGTTGCATGAAAGGTGGGAGAAGGTAGTAGTGCCGAAGAGTGAAACTTTCAGAAGGATTGCAGCAAATAATCCATGTTTATGGACTGAGGAGAGCGAGGACGAAGATGATATCTTCATGTCGCCGCTTCCGGGTTCTGCATACTCGAAGGGCAAGAGTTCTTCATCATCGAAGGGCAAGGTTTCTGCATCGTCGAAGGGCAAGGTTTCTGCATCGTCGAAGGGCAAGAGTTCTTCATCGTTGAAGGGCAAGAGTTCTTCATCGTCGAAGGGCAAGAGTTCTGCATCCATCGAGGATGACGATGATGACTTCATGTAATTTTTATGCTGTATTTTGTGAGTTCATCGTACGTACCGTTTAATTTAGATTTAGTTCTATCTAGTTGTTTGTAATGTCTTGTTGTATGAGCATTATGTTCTATCAAAATATGATCTTGTAGTTCAAATAACATAGTACTAAAATAGAGTAGGCATATGTCTCACACATAAGTACATAGTCATTTGTCTCATACATAGAATAGACATAAGTCTCACACACAAATAGATGATAATGTCTCTACTGATAGATGGAAGCGTCAGTGACGACGTCTGGCCTGGCGGGGAGGCGGATCTGGAAGCGGCGACCATCCCCACCTGTCGGGTGCCCTAATGTGACGAGGAGGAATCTCAGACTCTTCCTGGTCATGCTGTGTATCCGGTGTGGGGCCTGGTGGAGGAGTCGAAAACATGTTCATCCACTGGGTGTGCTGCGACATCTGAGCCTGTATGTTCTCCTCGGGATGTTGATCACTCCCCCACGTATCATGTGATGCCGACATAGACGCCTGATATCCGTAGGCTCCTGCGCGATGAAATGTTTCATCATGAAGAATGAGGTCGCGTCAATTAATATAAAAAACAATAAATATGAAGACGCATACCTGCTGGCTGTGACGGCTGCTCTGACTCAAACACGAAGCTGGACGAGGGACCGTGCTGCTGTGGCTGTGGAGAAAACATGAAGCTCGACGAGGGACCGTGCTGCTGTGGCTGTGGAGCAAACACGAAGCTCGACGTGGGACCATACTGTTGTGGTTGCTGCCACGTTGAACTGCCAGGTTGGTCAGGACGGGGTGGCCTGGTTGATGTCGGTGCTAGACGTGCACGTGGTTGATGTCGGTGCGTGGAGTGACGCGGCTGCTGCTGCTGATGATGAACAACGTCGGTTCTCCGGGTGCACGTGATAGCCTCGTACACAGTCCGTATCTTGTTCTGAATTCGTTCCAAGAAGGGTTGTAGCACTGGACGGTGCTGAAGGAGAGGTCCAGATGACAGTGATCGTCCAAAGGTGGTCACGTCGTTGTAGAGGTCGTGTGTCAAGGTAGCCTGCAAATTTCCATGACAATGAATAATGTCTGTCTCTTGCACGTCAAAGTATATGACAACATTACTTAAAGAAAATATATCTTACCGCGTACTGCCTAGAGCCCGAAGTGTCATAGCTCGGGTACATATCCCACGGAGTAGGATCCGGTATCTCCTCTGGGTGGGAGTGCTCAACGATGCGTAACCGTGTTCCGGTCATGTAGCGCCGCAAATAGAGATTGAATGCATTGAGATCAAAATTTTCATTCACGTGCCATAGATGCGTGTTTGCTGTCTCCCATTCTATAACATACGGCTCTAGTCTAACTAGCCAGTCAGCAGTTGCCCTAGTCATGCCCTTCCTTGTCGTCCTAAAATTGTGGTGTGTGTTCAACAATTACCTAAAGTTTCGAATGGAGTACTATGAAAGATAATGCAACATTGAAAAACTTGTTAATACCTGTGGATGTGTGCTGGCAGCGGGTTCTCTATAGGGGGAGGCACCTCCAACTGCAGAAGACCAAATTGCCTCATAACCCTCTGTTGTGCCATCTCCTCGACGAAGACATCGAAGATGATCTTTGATTTTGTCATCCAGTAATCTCGGTCCCTTGTGCATAGCACAGACATACCACCAGGGTATCTCGCTTGTATGGCTGCTTCCGTGTAGGGCTGCCAGATGACCCCGGTGTATGAATCAAACTGCTCGTTCAATGCTGTGTATGCTTTCCTGGTCTGATTACTAGCAAAGCGTCTCTGCAGAAAACAAAAGTTAATAGCCGCTAGCATCGAACTATCTCTTGTGCAGAAAAAAGTTGCATTAAACTATAACACGATGCATACCTCGCGACGTGTCCAACACAGACCGAAAGTAGGCATGTCGATGCCGTCAACATCAAACATGGCGTCTATAGGCTCACGAACACGGACATCTGGTCGCCCTATAGAGAACCTCTCCCACGACCACAGCTGTAGGAATAGAGGGCATCCAAGAAGGGCTGGCTTTCTCGATGTAAGCAGGCAACCGTTGCACATACCTCGGTATGTAGCCGCTAAGACCGCCGAACCCCAACTCCTCTGTCTGATCTGATCCGCCGTCTGAGCGCTCGCTATCTCGAGTGCCATAGGGATGTAGTGCGCGCTAATAGTGGTGACATGGTTCTCGGTGAACATCACCTTGCCGAAAAGCCACATTAAGTAGGCCTCGAGGCTCCGAGTGATCTGTTCTGCATTCAACGGTGCCTGAAAGTTATTGATCTGCATTAAGTAAAGTGAAAGTTTTAGTAAGCCGCAATTATTTTCTGTAAAACCGTATGAATGATGACTTGAAGATAAGAGGTAGGGGAAATTACCCGGAAATTGAGGAACCACTCATACTTAGGTCCGTGATGCTCCCATACCGGATCCGGAGCATCCGGAAAAACACCATGAAAACGTTGTGTAAGAGCTTGCTCCCAACCAGCCGGTGCATCCAACGGTCCTATGGCATGACCTGCCAACGGTAGTCCGAGCAAAAGTGACACGNACGATGACTTGAAGATAAGAGGTAGGGGAAATTACCCGGAAATTGAGGAACCACTCATACTTAGGTCCGTGATGCTCCCATACCGGATCCGGAGCATCCGGAAAAACACCATGAAAACGTTGTGTAAGAGCTTGCTCCCAACCAGCCGGTGCATCCAACGGTCCTATGGCATGACCTGCCAACGGTAGTCCGAGCAAAAGTGACACGTCCTCCAGAGTAGGAGCCATCTCTCCCCATCGGAAGTGAAACGTGTGGGTCTCTGGCCTCCAACGGTCCACTAAGCAGCTCAGCAAGGACCCGTCGATGGCGAGACGTTTCTCACCCGGGATAGACTCAACCAGACGCGCGAAAGGTAAAAGACCGGCCCATTTCAACCTTCATCAGAGAACATTTCGGTTAGTGTCTCCCATTAATATGCATATCAGTGTGCAAATTAACAAAGCACGTACCGCTGAAGCCATCCTGGGTGTATCATCCAGTTTTCCTTAGGAGTGCGAGTGACCAGAGGCTCAAGCTTGCGCTCATACCATATCGCAGCACGATGACCCCTATCAATGTCCCCATCCAGCAACCACATTCCCGACATTCCTGCACATAAAATTCAGAACATAGTGCTACACTTAATAAAAATTCAGCACATAGTGCCACACTTAATAAAAATTCAGAACATAGTGCCACACTTAATACAAATTCAGAATATAGTTCCACACTTAATACAAATTCAGAACATAGTGCCACACTTAATACAAATTCAGAATATAGTTCCACACTTAATACAAATTCAGAACATAGTGCCACACTTAATACAAATTCAGAATATAGTGCCATAGTTAATACAAATTCAGAACATACTACTGCTAGCTTAGCTTCTTCCTCTCACCCTTACTCCTCTACTGCCTCTACCTCCTCTTCTTCCCCGGTTGCCTCGTCCACGACCAGTGACGAAAGTGGGACAATTAGTGTCCCTATGGCCAAATTCATTGCATAGAATGCATTGCCTAGTCGGACCCCTTGCTTCAGATTCGTCCATATCATTCCGGATGCGCTGACACTGCCGTCTGCCTCTACTTGTACGCATATGCTCTGGGTTTGGAATGTAACGCCTTTCGGCGGGGTTGACGCTGTTGAAATTACCCATTGATCAAAAACCCATCAGCTCACCTGTCCATGTATTGAGAACAGACTCTTTCAAAAAAAATGGAGACACAAACGATATTGCGTCCATTCCAAGCTGCCCGCAAGCAGCAAGTACATGTGAGCAAGGTAGGTGAAGCAATTTGGGTTTGTTGCATGTGCACTCACACGTTGGCCAGGCTTCATTGCCAATTGTCACCTCATGCGTCCTCAACTCGTTTGCACATCCGAATTTGTTGTTGGCTAAGCGGACCTCAAACCTTCTTTCTTGATTACTGATGGCGACTACAGTGTGTGACCTAGCTTTTTGCATCTTGTTGTCCATATACTTCGTGACTCTTTCACAGTACCGTGTATTTGGGTTGTTGAAGATATGCTGCTCTGCTTTTTGACGTCTATCTCTGAAATACTTGACGGTGCCATAGAAAATACCCTCAACAATGGCTGTAAGTGGCAATGCCCGGTTTCCTCTTAGGACAAAGTTGTATGTTTCCGCGAGGTTCGTTGTCATGACANGACCTCAAACCTTCTTTCTTGATTACTGATGGCGACTACAGTGTGTGACCTAGCTTTTTGCATCTTGTTGTCCATATACTTCGTGACTCTTTCACAGTACCGTGTATTTGGGTTGTTGAAGATATGCTGCTCTGCTTTTTGACGTCTATCTCTGAAATACTTGACGGTGCCATAGAAAATACCCTCAACAATGGCTGTAAGTGGCAATGCCCGGTTTCCTCTTAGGACAAAGTTGTATGTTTCCGCGAGGTTCGTTGTCATGACACCGTACCTTGCTCCATGTGTGTCATGTAGCAAAGACCACCTCTCCAGAGGCTCATGCTCTATCCACTGCTCGAAGGTTTTAATCGACCTCCCGAGCCTTCTCCTAGTACCAGGTGGATCAAAGCCTGGCAGGTCACATAGCCCAATAGGCTCCTCCTCCACCGCCGCTGTTCCTGTTGCCAACTGTGCAGCTACTGCTTCAACATGTGCCCTCACCGCTGCATCTCTTGCAGCTTTCCTGTCCCTCACGTGTCTCTGCGTGCACACATTAAGTCTGTTGCGTATCAAATTGTACTTCCATAACTGATTCTGCTTGCAGAGTTTTTTGAACAGATTCATCAGGTTCTTATTTCTAAACTGCGAGAAGAAATTAGCCCCAAGATGTCGCATGCACCAACGGCTCTGCAAGTCCTGCCATGGAACTTGTTCCTCAGGGCCTGGGTTTGTCAGTGTCCTTATCGCACTAAGTATACCTGCATGCCTGTCATGAAGGATGCACACATTGGGCTTATCCTTCACACAAGATATTTTCAACTGCCTGAAGAACCATGTCCAACTTTCAATGTTCTCACTCTCCACAAAAGCAAATGCGAGTGGGACGACTTGATTTTGGCCGTCTTGACCTATGGCTGTCAGGATCTGGCCCTTGTACTTGCCTGTGAGAAAAGTACCGTCAACACATATCACCGGTCGGCAATGCCTGAAAGCTTCGATGCATACACCGAAAGAGAAGAAGAGACGATGCAGCACCCTCACAGTTGGGAACTCTGGCATGAACATGTCTTGGATATCGATATAGGTGCCTGGATTCCGCTGCTGCAGGGTGTGGAGGAGCTGGACAACAGAGTCATATGCATCAAAATAAGAACCAAATCTCCTCTCAAGCGCCGCATGCTTAGCCCTCCAAGCCTTGCCATAAGAAATTCTGTACTTGAACCTGGCGAAGACTTTTGTCTGGACTGCCTTCACTTCCATAGCTTTGCCCTGCACTATCTCATCGTAAAACAACCGAGCAATAAGCGTGGATGAAAGGTTGGCATGATCTTGAGGGATGCAGGGAATAAGACAAGTGTGATTAACTAAGTCACTTATCACCCAACTTGTGCCATACTTAGGGAGAAAGCCGTGCACCCTCGCGGGACAATCTGCGTTCTTGCATACCATTGTCAGGAATTTCTTACTGGACACCTGAGCTGTGAAAACCCTTTGCGTGGACATTGCCCAATTAATTATTGCATCCTTCAGGGCTTGTTTGGTCGGATACATAGCACCCGTCGCAATATTGTTCTGGTGATATTGCCAGGCTGAATCATGTCCATCATTCACGGTCATTGCAGATGAGAAGTCATGATTCCACGATGCAGGATTCGGGACCTCCACTTCATTTTCTTCTTCATCTGACTCGTCAGAATCATCGGCATGACCCCTTTCAACATCGGTGTCTTCTTCTTCCATCATGTCCTGCATGTGCCCATCTACCTCGTCAGCGTCCACCTCGCCATTGTAATCACCATCGGCATTTCCTCCTTCTACCTGACTGCTCTCTCCTTGTTCGTAACCATAAACATTTCCTCCTTCAACCTGACTGCTCTGTCCTTGTTCGTAACCATCATCTCCAGCATTTGACATAGATAACTGCCTCCCTACACTGCTATGACCAGGATCGTAGCCACCCTCGCCTTCATGTGCACTGACCTCCTTCACAACGGGAAGCACTAAAGCAATAGGATTGCATCCCCTTCGTTCACAACCTTGTAACCACCGCACCCAATCGGAGTCTTGCTCTATCGGCCTCAAATAAAAGTAAATTATTGTACTTGACCGTGTCCATAATGCATGAACACCGATGGTGTGTGTTTCAGTATCAAGACCTAAACTTGCCGCAATCCATTCTTTCAACTGACTGACTGACCATGTTTGAGGTGCGCTCATTGGCACCTCTATGTGAGTAAATTCACTCAGATCTGCTCCCATCTCAGTTGTTTGGACAGTACCAGGACCGTAGTAAAATCTGAACTTCACTACATCAGACATCTCGGCTCACCTATTTTTTTTCAACAACGAAATACAATTCACTAACAAATATTAGACATGTTTATATATATATATATTACAGAATATTTACGGCGCAACTAATACAATTCACACACCTATAAGTATATTACAAATATTTGCCGGAGCAACTACAAATATATTACGGATTTTACCGGAGCTACTCCAAATATATTACGGATTTTACCGGAGCTACTCCAAATATATTACGGATTTTACCGGAGCTACTCCAAATATATTACGAATTTTACCGGAGCTACTCCAAATACTGACACTAATAAATACGGATTTTACCAGAGCTACTCCAAATACTGACAGTCTTAAATACTTCACATGCACATATAGTACGGAATATCACCGGAGCAACTACACATTTTTACACAAATAATTAGTTGACATCTAAATATATTTAAGTATACTACGGGGTAAATAACAATAATCGCACACCTAATTTATTTCACATCGAAACATATTAACAAATACTACCGGAGCACCTACGAAAAATAAAATGTTTGCTGAAATATACCCTTGAAGCGTGCGAATGAAGAACGACGAACGGCGGCCAACGAACTGCCGGTGCTCTGCCTCCAACGACGAACGACGAACGACGAGCTTCACCTCCACCACAATGCCCCAACTTCACCACCACCACCTCCACCAAAATGCTCACCACAACCACCACGAGCTACCCCATCAGTAGATCGACACCTCTTTTGGCTGCCCTAACTAAGTTGAATCCATTCACGGTGCCAAAACCGCAAAATACTGGCTCATTTAGGTGTAGAAATTGGTGCCTTTTTTTTACAGAGAGGAGAAACTAAGAAAGAAGAAGAACAGAAGAAGAGCAGCAACAGCGGGAGGATAAGGGCGAAGGGCAGCCGGGCCAGCGCGCGCGAGGTGGGGCCGCACCCTGTCGGCCAGCAGCAAGCCGATCGGCCTGCGGCAGGCTGACAGGGGTGCGCCCGCGCCGACAGCTCCCTCTCCCCCCCTCGCGACGTGGCCTACCCAATGCGAGGCCGACACGTGCCAAGCAGGCCAGCTGTCGGCTTGCTAGTGGCCGACTGCAGCCACTCGGCTTGCTGCGGGCCGACTAGAGCCTGTCGGCCACCTGCGGGCCGACGGTGTATTAGTTTTGAAAATAATTTTTTCCGCGTAATATTTGTGCAAATTAATAAAAAAAATGTATTATTTTAAAAAAATTAGCCTTCTTTAGACCTGAATAAATATTTCTCACAAACCGAAATTATTTTACAAAGATCTGTGTAACATGAAGCTAGCAACCCAAATGTTGTGTGGAAGTCTGACCTCAGCTCATCTTTCAACACTTTCCTGAATCCGTAAAGTAATGCTCTGAAGATGTGGTAACTCCTGGTAAACCATGTTACGGGAGACAAGAGTGGGTGTTGCTCTCCAAGAAAAATAAGGCTTAGTGATTGCTTCCTTAAGTGTTTGCAACACATTGAAACAATCATATCCAAGATTAATGCCAAGGCATAATTAGGAGTACTTAGCAAACTGGCAGCTGATAGTATGGAAGGAAGAAATTCTTGCTTAGCAACATGGGCTAGTAACCAGATAAATAAATTTGACGAGAACTCTACCAGATGCTCCCGAGTGTCGCTGGTAAAAGTGAGTGTTGCTTTGCATCTCCTAACATTATTTGGCTGGGATTCTGAGTTCAGAAGGCTGAAAGCAAACAGACCCTGTAACTACTAGGAGTAGCTAGCTGGTTCATAAAGCTAAACCAAACAGACCGTTCTTAACTAATTAAGCCAATGAGAGGATTACTCAAATCGACATCCAAAGGTATAGAGTAATTATGTAATATTCAGTTAGCCAGTGAAGAGCTCAGGGCGGCTACGGACGCTTAACAGGCCAAATGCATCAGTGGGCTACGGCTCAAGTCATTTTACTCAGCAGAAAAGTTTTTTTTTATGTTTTTTCTCTGCCGTGACGAAGTTTGAACGGGCAGTCGTGGGTATTGTGAGCTAAAATTGAAGTTCTGTGCAATTTCCCTTTTTTATTCAGTGTATTTCTTAATTATGATTATCCTCCAAATATTTTTGCACTAATATAAATTGAAAGTAGCCAGAAAAACAGGTTGTAAAGATAATCTTTGAATTTTCTTAATAAATGGACAGATGAGAAATTTTATTTGGAAAATATTAATGTGGTATAACGTTAATGTCATTTATGGCATTTTAAATGATGATATTTCTTTGTGTCATCTCTTTTGAGTTCAAATATTAATGTTGTGAAATGATATTTATTTAATCACAGTATAAAATGTTTTATTCCCTAAAGTTTGTACGATATTTTTTTGTGGAAATTTTAATTGAGTGTGATGTTTATGTTGATACCATCCTTGTGACTTTTCTTAATGATGTGATCATTTCTAAAAGGCTGAGGCCTCCTCAAGGATGATGTTGATAGTCGTATGGTTCGGTTTTCCGCATCACACTAATGCATCATAATATTAGAAAATATGATTATTGGGCAAAACTAAAGTTTTTGGTTGGTGCATTTTTATGCCATTTTGTTATATGCACCGCTTAAATATTCATAATGGTCCAAATGATGTTTATGAATTATGATCACAATTCCCTTAGCAAAGGAATTTTGTTTACAGAATTTTATATGCATCTCTTTTGAACTTGTTTAACCAACAAATCTCCCTCCTTAATCACACACATCTCAAGCTTTGGATCACTCAAAGTTTTTGCTTCACAGCTCAAAGCTTTTACACAACACCCACCGGTCCATGGATCACATGCTTAACTTGGTTTTTCATTGAGGCCGATTTGCCGCCTTCATCCGACACGTGTGCATGCAGAGTAACCAAGATTCAGCTAACGATTCTCTTACTACAAGTCCAGTGGATGATGGTCTGAAATTTGGCACTACAGAGTGAGAGTACCAATGAGATGTTTCACTACGGAACAGGGAGAGAAAATTGACCAGGATGGCAAGGAACTAGTGACTGAACAAGTATTCTCAGCAAGGAAAATGTGTACAGAGACTGATTTCTGTAGACCTTACAATCGAAGAGGCAGACCTACTAATCATGATTAGTTTGGTTCCCTTGAATTAACACTCATCGAAGGCACCAGTGGTCTAGTGGTAGAATAGTACCCTGCCACGGTACAGACCCAGATTCCATTCCCGGCTGGTGCATCTGTTTTTTTTTTGCCCCTAGTTATAACTAGCATACGCACGCTTGCTTCCTGTTCATTAGCTATGTCTGGTGCTCAAGGAGACAAGAGTGTTTTGCTCTCTAAACAAAGAAGGCTTATTGCTTGCTGGCTTAAGACTTTGAAACAAAATAGTACAAAAAATCATATCCAAGATTAATGTCAGGGCATAGTACATAATTTTGAACAATGCTTATTGTAAAAAAAAATCATGACACCTACTTTTTTTCTTTAGTTTTTGTGCCAAATGAAATTACAGCCGGCTGTTACAAAGTTGCAGACACACTGCTAGGTTAGAGAGAAGAGAAAAGAAATGCAAGAACAAAACAGAAGGGAAAAGTGGGTATGTTGCAAGTTGCAACTCCGGAACATACACTTGTCTGTTGAAGTACTTTTGTTACATTTACTACATCCTTTGCTGACTCAGCTGTTCAAAAGTAATTACTACAGCGGGAAAACTATTTTCTGCAACTTCCAGTCCGCGATGCTCACGCAGTCCCCTGCGTGGAGCACGGTGATCCTAGGTAGTCGGACCGGCAAGTCGAGGAATCTGATGCATGCAGAAACTGCCAGCCTGAACATGGTTTCAAACTACTGAACCCACTTTGCAACATGGTTTCAATAAGATGAAGCCAAGATGAGCAGAGGCAGTACCAAAAACAGAACCAGTAGCAAGGACTCCGTATGCGGTCTATAGTGTTATCTCTCCAAAGACTTATATTTAGGAATTAGGAATGGAGGGAGTACATCTTAATTAATTTCCCAACCAACCTTATGAATGGTTGAACATGTGGAACCAGCCTTATGAACAAGATCCATGTCTTGGAACTCAGAATCCCAACCAAAGAATGGCAGGAGATGCAAGCTATGTGCAGCCAACCTTGAATATGAAAGCGTGTACTTCTAACTTATGCAGCATTTGCCAGATATTTAAATCAGTTCAAAATCTCTAGAGCTGAACGTTTCTCTGATGGGCTGGGCTTTGCTCATTCTCGTGCCCACCTACATGGGCCATGACCCATCTTCGAAGCTCTGCCAGAGGAGGCTTAGCACTGCACGTCTACTCACTAATTAGTCCCACCTCGCTAGTTTAAGCAACACTGGACCAGTTTATAAGGCGAGGCGGGGTTAGTTGTAGCACGACCTTACTTGAACAGGATCTGTTCTATAGGCTCGTACTGCTGCATCCTTTACCAATAAGGAGGCAAGCACTCATGTCTGGTTGATGCATTCTAACCTCTGGGCCAGAGCGTGATTAACGGCTTGGATTCACCTGATGGGTGCCATCCAATGGCTGTAGAGGATCGTTCCTGTTCTAGTTCACACTGGTGCAGGGTGGCTCAGAGGTTGTCTGACAGACTACAAAATCTTTTTGTTTTTTGCAACTCCTTTCATCCTGTGGCAACCGATTCTCTTGGAAGCCATGCACGATTCAGTTCTTCAATGGATCTGGAATGTAGGTGCATTTTCCTCTCTTTTGAATGAACTTGTGTAACCAACAAACCTCCCTCCTTAATCACACATCTGGAACTATGCATATGATTCAGTTGACAGTATAGTATTAGTAGTGGGCTAGTGGCAGTAAGACACACACTTTATTTTTAGCTGCACTAGTACTTGTCACTGCAAAAATATCCGAAAGTAACAGAAGCCAACTGACCACATGCATGATCCATACATTCATTTACACCTGCACCAGGAGCTCGATCGCTGAAAGATATTTGCTTCACAGCTCAAGCTTCTATACAACACCTACCGGTCCATGGATCACATGCTTGGCTTGGTTTGTCGACTTGTCGTCGAGACCGATTTGGAGCCTTCATCCGACACGACGTGTCACACTGCATCCAGTGTGCAAAGTAACCAAGATTCAGCTAGCGATTCTCTTACTACAGGTCCAGTACATTATCATCTGAAATTGGCCACTGTTGAGAGTGAGAGTAGCAATGCGATGCTTCACTACTGAACTGGGAGAGAAAATTGACCAAGATGGCACCGAACTAGTGGCTGAACAAGTATGTTCAGGAAGGAAAATGCGTACAGAGACTGATTTCTGCAGAACTTGTCTTCGTATATAGCCTGAATACCTATTTCTTCAGGCACAAATTATGTTACATACATCTGCGTAACATGAAGTTGGTAACTGCTCCTACCACATGCTCTGGCATTAATCTAGGACATGATTTTGAAACGAGTAGAAGATTATTCAGGGCATGTTGGAACGGACTTCATCAGGAACCATCAAGCATTGCAAATTGATTTAGCTTCAGTTCGTATCTATTCAGACACTTTTTTTTTAGAAAGAAGGCTCGCGGAGAGCCCGGCTTTGAATTAACAAAGCCATCAATCGGCCAGGAAATACAGACACACACAAACCCCCACGACCAAACGATACAAGGGGACACTCTAGGAGGCTTACAACTCAACGGATCGCACAAGCACAAAAAGAATACAGGAAAACAAAGCTCGAAGCTTGTCCTAGCCGAAGACTACACCCAAACAGCCATCTAGGGATGAGGCACACACGAGCACGACGAGGACCTGCTTGCAACAGAGTGTGGTGAGTGAGCCCGACCAACGCCCAAGTAGAAAGACACCACACATCCGCCGTCTCTCTCGCCGCAGAGGGACCCTTCCCTCTCGCCATGGCTCGCAAGGCGCCGTACCCAGCGGACTTGAGAGACGCTCACCCTAGAGCAGGGGACGTGTCAGCTTCGCGACCTGGGGCAGCCACAGCACATCACCACTTGAACATTCGAGCACTCCGCGACTGCCGCATCGCCACAACCTAGAACGCCTGAGAGCTGCAGGAAAACCACCAGGTGCAGCTACTAAAGAAAGGCAGCAGAGGCATCAAGAGAACCAACAGGCCACCGAGGAGCATTGCCAGGCAGTCGAATGCCTACAGCCATGCCGAACCTCGTGACACCGCCGTCACCGGACCACCCAAGCCACCCAAGCTCCGACCTTGAACCCCTCACCTGAACGCAACCCTCCCCAGGCGGCGCCCCCAAGGAAGAACACGACGCACAGTGCGCCATCGCCGCCCAATCCAAGCCGGATTTTGGGCTTTCACCCGGGAGGAGGAACGGGGGTGGAAAGGGGAAGGGCCTCTGCAGCACCTCCAAGGAGAAAACGGCGTCGGGGACGTCGCTGCTGCAAGGCCGGCCACGCCGGCCAGCGATTTCCCGCGCCCCAAAACCAGACCACCGGTCACCCACCCACGTCATACTGGCGCTCGGAGAGAGGCTGGCGAGAAGCGGCGGGGACGAGGAAGACAGGGGAAAGGAGCCACCCTCAGATCTGACGAGGAGGGGAGACCTTCGCGCCGCCGCCGCCACCCGACGTCGCCTCACCACCCGCGTGGTCGAGGCCGCCGGCCAGAGCACACCCGGGAACGACGCCGGCCGAGAAGGCGCCGCCGCCTCGCCAAGAAGGGCCGCCGCCCCAGATCCGAGGTCCTCCTCGAGGAAAGGAGCGACCGAGGCCTCGCCGCCACCTTCACGGGCGACCGCGCGAGCGGATCCGGCGGCTTTCTCAGGTGGCGGCGAGGGAGCGGCGGCGCGACGGAGAAACCCTAGTCGCCGCCCGAGTCGCCCGAAGCGGACGACGCGGGGGCCGCGCCATCTATTCAGACACTTGGTAAGTCTTCACGTCTAATCCCACGTGACATATACTCCCTCTGTTTCTAAATATAAGTTTTTTTTAGAGATTTCATTATGGACTACATACGGAGCAAAATGAGTGAATCTACACTCTAAAATATGTCTATGTACATCCATATGTACTATCTGGGCCGAGCTTAGGATTTTTTTTGATAGCTTGCCTGAATCAACGGAGGAAAGTCACGTTCAGTATGTGAACACTTGTCTGCAAAACAACATATTGGTGGTGCAGCAAACTTTGCTGCTCTGTGGAGATGCATGCCATCATGCTGCCGTGCCCATGCTCATGTGTATGGCCTTCTGACGGTTGCCTTTTTCATCGGGGAAGACTGGAAGAGGGACAAAGATGGGAAGCATGGAGCAAAGGAGTAAACGACAGTCAGCAAAGATGCAATCAAAAGAGTCAGTCGAACTAATAAGAATTACTAGTAAAATTTACTCGAATTTCATCATGTAAAAGGCACCAGTGGTCTAGTGGTGGAATAGTACCCTGCCACGGTACAGACCCGGGTTCGATTCCCGGCTGGTGCAATCTTGTTTTTTTTTGTTTTATCGTATCTTAGTTTGTCGTATCTTAGTTTGTTCACTCGCAAGAAATTCTTTTTCTGACTAAATCTTGTTTTATAATTAGAACAGTCCGGGAAACAAAAAAGGATGCTGATTAAAGGAAAACCAAATCTTGTTCTAGCCAAAACAGGCAACAATTGTGATTCACCAATGTGTTGTTCTAGGGTACTGAGCCTGATGGTCTGCTCCGTTTTTCGCTGTCATATGTATTCTGTTTTGAAGGCATAACTAGAAGCACGCACACTATGCAGAAGAAGAATACAAATGGACAGAGACACACACTTGATTCGTATTCAGAAGCTAGGCGAGGCCTTGACGAGCAACATTCTGTATTTCTGTTGTCAATCAAGTCGTCTATGTTCGTCGTAAGCGCTGCCTGAAGGTGCTTCCTTTCACGTGTTTTGTAGCGACTGGCTTTAGAAACCATCGTTGCAGAGTGGGTTTCAGTCTTTTGGTCCCTGATATGCATTCATCCATATATATATGGCAATTCGGCTGCATCGGCCATCAGGCATAAGCCGCGTCGCGCCGCGCTGTCGCCAATCGCCGGTCATGTGTGTGCGCCTCCCTCTGGCGAGGCCGAGGGTGGCGCCAAGGATGACACCGCCGTGCTCCCCACCGAGGAAGGATGGCGGTAAGAGGCCGTGCTATACCTTGACTTGTTGGATTTCTGATACTATTGGATCAAGTGAAATTGCAGCAAGCAGCGTTCCCACTGGAATACTATTTCAACAGGTGACTCAACAAAACAAGAAGACACTTCAGCAAAGTGTAGGTGTTCCGGGGCTTTACACCACACCCATTTTTCTCTCTAGTTTTGTTCCTATCGGTCACATTTTTTCCCTCTCTTCTTTCAAACCTTGCAATGTGTCTGCTACTTTGGTAATGGCCGATTGTAATTTAATTTGGCATAAGACTAGCTGTGTTGAAATAAGTTACAATATGCATTGTTCAAAACTAGGTATGGAAAGTAGAGGCTATGCAGCATTTGCCATATATTAAACTTGTTCAAAATCTCCACATCTGAACATTTCTGATGGGCTGGGCTTTGCTCATTCTCCTGCCCTTGTACATGGGCCGCTAACCTCCTTCCGTCCAAGCTCTGCCTAAGGAGGCGCTGCTGCATGTACCTGCAATACTCAATTAGTCCCACCTCGCCAGTTCCCAGGAATTAGAAGCAGTTTATAAGGCGAGGTGCAGCTTAATATAGCACGACTTTACTTGAACAGGATCTGTTCTATAGGCTCGTACCGCTGCATCCTTTATTACCAATATAAGGGGGCAAGCACTCATGTCTTGTTGATGCATTCTAACCTCTGGGCCAGAGCGTGATTAACGGCCTGGATTCACCTGATGGGAGCCATCCAACGGCTGTAGAGGATTGTTCCTGCCTAGGTCACACTGGTGCAGGGTGGCTCAGAGGTTGTCTTGACAGAATACAATTCTTTTTTGCTTTTGCAACTCTCTGAAAACCATTTCCCCTGGATCAGACTATAATAATTTGTTTGCTTTTGCAACTCTCTTTTTATCTTGTTGCAACCAATTTTCTTGGGAACTATGCATGATTCAGTTCTACTATAATGGATCTGGAATGCAGGTACATTTTTCTTTCGAACTTGTTTAACCAACAAATCTCCCTCCTTGATCATACATCTCAAGCTATGTATGATTCAGTTCACAGTATAATATTGGGAGAGGAAATTAGTAGTAGTGGTTTGGTTCTGATTGAAGCCGATTCAACGCCTTCATCTGACACGACATGTCATACTGCATCCATGTGTGCGAAGTAATCTAGATCCAGTTAGTCTATACTGCCCAAGGTAATTGACTACAAGACCAGTAACTGAATCATCTGACAGTGAGGGTAGCAGTGAGATAATTTTACTACTGACCTGGGAGAGGAAATTGACCCGCAAGAAACTCGTGGCTAAATAAATATGTTGAGACTGATTTCTGCAGGACTCGTCTTCCTATGACCTGAATAAATATTTCTCCACATAGAAATTATTTTATATAGATCTGTGTAACATGAAGCTAGCAAACCAAATGCTCTCTGGAAGTCTGATTTCAGCTCATCTTTCAACACTTTCCTGCATCTGTAAAGTAATCTTCTGAAGATGTGGTCACTCCTGGTAAACCATGCTCCAGCTCCAAGGAGACAAGAGTGGGTGTTGGTCTCCAAGAAAAAGAAGGGCTTAGTGATTGCTTGCTTAAGTGTTTGGAACATATCAAAACAATCATATCCAAGATTAATCTCAGGGAATATTTAGGGGTACTTAGCAAACTGGCAGCTGAAACAGAGGTGATCCCTTGCTTCTACTGTCTGAAGAACACACATGGCACATGAGTAAGATGGGAGGAAGAAGTTCTTCCGTAGCAACACGGCGCTTGTATTCAGTCTGTCTCTTAGTACTTAATTAGTAGTAGCCAGATAAAAAACATGATGGGAACTCTGCACCTTTGACTTTGAGAAAAACAGTAGGTTGTTTGCCTACTGCAAGTATGTTCAGGAAGGAAATGTTGTGTAGAGAGTACCTTTATGAATGGCAATCCAGCTGTGGAATTCGGAACAAGACTTTCCTTTGCTTGTGGAAGACTAAGTTCAGCTTATCTTTCCAACACCTTCATGCATCTGTACCTGATGCCTCAGGAGGTAACAGTGATTGTTGCTCTCCCAAAAAAAAAAAGGCTTGTTGATTGCTTGCTTAAGATTAATGGCTGGTCCACGTTTTCTGGACTTAGTCTGCATCTCCTGTCATTCTTTTGTTGTACCGGAACATGAACCTGGTTCAGAAGGCCCTTTAACTAGTCTTCTTATGTAATCAGTTAGCCAGCGAGAGGATTAACCACATGACCAAGGAACAATACGGAAAATAAGAAGGGCCAATCCGCCACAAAATCAACCAAATGCCGTGGGTCGCTTTCCAGTAGTATGACCGTGGCAGCAGCGGCCACGGTGCCTTGCTCCTCCACCTCCATGGTGGCCTTATGATATACCCCGGCGACGGAGAGCCGCCCATGCCCGTGCCCGCCGCTGACCATGCCTGAGAAATCGGCAAGTCACCACCTTCCAAAGCCCTGGTGCCACCATGTTCATGCTGGCAGTTTTTGCATGCCTCGGAGCTTCGGCTTGCCTGAGCGTCGCCGAATGGAGGTTGCAGCAAGTAGTGTTCAAACAGAAAGATATTGTATATGCCACCAAAGTACTATACCAAACAAGTGTATGCTCTGTCTCTGTGTGACGTCTCCAATCTGGCAGGGTGTAGTCTGCTACTTCTAGTGGCCGACTGCAATTTAATTTGGAAAAGAAAAAAAAAGTAGGTGTCACTGAAAAAAAGGTAAGAATTTATCATTTTTCGTATATATAAATGGAAAGTATAGGCCATGCAGCAGTAGATATTAAACCGCTTCAGTATCTCCAGGCTCCACAGCTGATGCAACGAAAATGGAAAGAGGACAACGAGATCATAAATAATTAATTCAAATTCGCAAAAAAAATCATAAATAATTCCTCACATGGGCTGGGCTTTGATCATGGGCCATGATCCGGGGACCCTTCCAGCCGTTTCATGCTCTGGCTGAGTAGGCGCTGCTGCATGGCTGCTCTCTGATTAGTCCCACCTCGCTAGTTTAGATGACGCTGGAGCAGTTTATAAGGCGAGGCGCGGCTGTTGGTAGCACGACCTTACTTGAACAGGATCTGTTCTATAGGCTCGTACCGCTGCATCCTTTACCAATAAGGAGGCAAGCACTTCAATCTGGTTGATGCATTCTTACCTCTGGGCCAGAGCGTGATTAACGGCTAGGATTCTCCTGATGGGTGACATCCAACAGCTGTAGAGGATCGTTCCTGTTCCAGTTTACACTGGTGCAGGGTGGCTCAGAGGTTGTCTGACAGACTCCACAATATTATTTTTTCCTTTTTGGCTGTAGAGCAAGGATGTGGTTGTACAACATCTGACAATTACATTCTAAGTGCTCCAGATGCAGTTGCTTTAGTTGACGTAGTGAGTGAAACCTAATTATCTGTTTTCTTGAATACCAGAGTTGCCTTTTGTAGATGAGAAAGCCAACAATTTTGCAAGGAGTTGATAATTGCACTTGAAGTAGTAAGTTTAAAGACAGTTGAAACTTAATGGCACCGTTTAACTAATCCAGAAATAGATTCAGTTAGCGTTCAAGTACTCAATGCAGCTTCACCATCTGAACTACCTAACTTTCAGTTAGCGTTCAAGGCTGGGCTGCTTTGGAGATGCACCAGCAGTAATCCTTTGAAGATGCTCCAGCGTGTGATGATGTTCATAAAAGAAGATTATTGCTTGCTTAATACTCCCTCCGTTCCTAAATAATTGTCTTTCTAGGGATTTCAACAAGTGACTACATACGGAGTAAAATGAATGAATCTACACTCTAAAACATGTCTACATACATTCATATGTTTAGTCCATTTGAGATGGCTAGAAAGACAATTATTTGGGAACGAAGGGAGTAGTTTGAACTGTTATCCAAAAGATCAGGTCCCAGACTAATGCCAAGGCATAAGTAGGAGGCTTCGCAAACTGTCAACTGAAACAGAGGTGACTGCAGGCAGAAAGGGTGCCATGACTGCGAGGCAGAACTTGATATACCTGTCCAGGTGAGTTCGCCATCGATGTGTACAGAGATCACTGAATTGGTAGTAGGCCTGCTCAGGCAGGAGCAAGTGGAACAAATCTCTGAAATCTTCACTCTCCAGCGCTGTCGAGTAATCAGCAAAAAGATGTCGAGGCTTCCATCGTTATCGCTACAATCACCCACTTTAATTGTCTGATGCCTGTACATGGTGCCCCGGAGGTTGTCTGACAGACTACAAAATGCTTCTTAAACCTGTTCTCTTTCTGAATTTGTTTAACCACACAATCTCTCTTAGCCACACATCTGAAACTATATATTGGTGTAGGACTCATCTTCATATATCGGACCTGAATAAATATTTCTCCACACTTTCCTGCATCTGTAAACTAATCCTTTGAAGAAAATCATGTCCCAGATTAATGCCAGAGCAAAATTAGTTGTACTTAGCAGACGGAGGTGATCCTTCTACTAAAGAAGGCTTTGCTTGCTTAAGATCAATGCCAGGGCATAATTAGGAGTTTTCTGAACTGCACATGATTTGCATCTTTGGTTCCTGGACATGAATCCGGTTCAGAAGGCTGAACCAAACAAAGCATTTAACTACTCCTCCTTCCGCTCGGTTCAAATTTAAACTAAAACCACGCCACTTATTTCCGAACAAAGGGAGTAAAATATTAGTTAGCTGGTTCCACATGTTCAATTATCCATTCCACAACCAAAGGATTACACATATTACAGAATCATTATGTATTCAGTTCGCCCGCGAGAGGATTGACCACATGACCAAGGAACGACACGGCTCCTGTTCTCTCCTCAACCACGGCAAATAAGAAGGGCCGATCCGCGACAAAATCCACCAAATGGGGTGGTTCGCTTTCCTCAAGCGCCGTACCATCCATGTGTATGACCGTGGCAGCAGCGGCCACGGTGCCTTGCTCGTCCACCTCGATGGTGGCCTTATGGTACACCCGGGAGATGGAGACCTGCCCATGCCCATCCGCACCGCTCACCATGCCTGAGAAGTCGCCGCTTGAGAAAGCCCTGGTGACACCAAGCTTTTGCATGTCGGACGACGCCTCGAACCCGAACGTGAACTTGAACTTGGGCACCATGAACCGCCCGACTAGAACCTCCTCCATCGGCGTGTGCTTCCTGATGAACTCCGGCGTTGACACCGCCTTGTCGTAGAAATCAGCAAGACTGAGAGTGCCGCTGTCCGGGAGAAGGATCAGCATGTAGAATGCATCAGCTTGCCGCAGCACGTCGTTCTTGTAGGGCAGCTTGAGTGCCCTGAAGCCCGGGTAGAGCGCGATGTACTGTGACCGGCCTGTCGTCATGGACGGCACGCCAACGGTGGTGCCGCCTGGAACGTGGAACGGCGCCGTGGAGACGTCGAACGGCTGAGACCACGCTCCTTTGAAGTAGAGCGCGTTGGCGAGCACGACCGCCGTGGACGAGTCGACGGAGCCGGGAGGGAGGATGTCGTGGATGAGCTGCTTCGTCGCGTCCGCCACGTAGGCGTTCACGCGCTGCCTCGCCTGCTCCGCCCCCGACACGAAGTCCACGGATTCCGCCGTGGCGCCGTACCACGACGCGCCGGTGGCCGCGAACTCTGGCCTGAGTGCCAGCCTCTGGTCGACCCACACGCCGCAGGCGAAGTACGTCTGCGCTAGGCCGTTGAGCCTGCCGACGAGCTCGTTCGCCGGCGCGCGGTGCAGCCCGTGGAGCGACGATGACCCGAGGAACCGCAGGAGCTCCCTGCGCGTGTCACCCCGCGCGCCGGCGGCCACCATGGCGAGCGCCGCGTGGATGGACAGCGGCGAGAAGACGAAGTTACTTCCCGTGCCGGCCGCCGCCCGGACGCCGACCTCCCTGGCGAGAGGCAGGCACGACGCGTCGCCGCCTACCGCAGCGACGGTTCGAGGACCAGGAGGCGCCGCGGTGAACAGGGTCGAGCAGAGGTGCCATGCGGCGAACAGGGCCGAGCAGAGGAGGACGGCCTTCCCGAAGCGCGAAATGGGAATGGCTGCACTTCGCCGTGGGTTTGCGCCGTCGCGGTACGACTCAGACAGCATCCTGCCGGTGTCCATCGATCAATCAGATGTTGAAGACGATGGCCGCCGCCGGCGGCGGCGTGTCCGTGCGGATTAGGGTTAACGGGACAATGGACTAATGGACTACTGGACAACCGGGACTGGAAGTTGGGCTATATTTTAAATTAAATGGCCCGTGGAAATGCATGCAACATTCCAAGAAGTTTCTCAAAAAAAAAAAAAATCTAAAAAGTGTTTATAAGTTAACAGTGCCTATATTACCCACCTAAATTTCATGATTGAGTTTTGCTTTGCACCTGCATAATTGACGATGGGGACGGAGCTAAATTTCTGCAACACCAATCTATGCACTATATTAAGCTATGCATTAATAGATTTAAATTTTATTTAAGTTTACATGTACTCCATTTTACTTGATTTGCGAAATTCACAAATGTACATTGATTATTCGTAAATGTTTAGGGTTGGCTCAAAATGTAAATTGGAACAAACCTAGAGAATCTGGTCATTCATTAATCGGTACCTTGCACTAGTACAAAAAAGAGTATTAGAAGAGGCCCCCGAAAGCAGAAGCAGAACCAGGATTTGTCAAAGGCTAGGGCTAAAACTACTTGGCTAAATATAACGTCAAATACCATGCACATCAGTGTGCTTTATAAGTATGCCACAAAAACACATTTAAAAAAATAATATAAATTCATTATTATCACGAGAGGAAATTCCATAAAAAAATAGTTTAACAAAGTGCATCATTGCAAAAATGGTTTGGCACCAAATTAGTGAAGACTTGCTTAATTCAAGGCCATCGTTTCTTCACCAGCAGTAGTACAAGGACCTGGATCTGCAAACATAAAATCAAGTATTTAAAATCAAGACAGTGGACATAGAATAAATCAATATTTTGCAAAAAAAGAACATATTATACCATTAACACGAAGTCCACGAGGTAGTAGCCCCTTTTGTTTCCTCATTTTTTGATAGCATTGTATAATCTTAATATCATCTATGCTTACAAATACATCACGCTCAGTATAGCACACCGAACGGTGATTCATCATGGTTTTCGAAGGCCGGGATCAGGATTAATGTCATCTGGATTAAGCTCCATACATGGTTCACTTTCTTTTGCATTACTAGCTCCGGCTCCTGCGGATTCTGTAGGTGATACATCAGTGTTGGTATTGTTGGATGGAGGCTGGGTTTTTTTTTTGCGAAAAGTATGGAGGCTGGTTGGATGTTGATTGAAAAAAAGATTCAATTGTATGGGGCCTCTTCATCTTGGATTTCTAATCTCCTGATGACAATGCAATAAAACTGACTAAGCAATACAATTTAACACCACCAATTCACTGAGATTGCCTGATATAGAAAAATTAGGGAAAATAATTAGATGATTCTCTCTCTGTAAACAAATATAAGAGCATTTAGATCACTACTTTAGTGACCTAAGAAGGAGACTAGGAGAGGCAGTTGGTCAGGACGCCGGATCCGGCAGCCGGCGCGGCGGGGAATCGCGGCTTCACGATTGACGACGGAGGAGGCACAGCCACACAGCCCGTGGGCGCTCCGTTTGAGAGGCGAGGGTTTCTCTGTTGCCGACCGGGAGAGGGATTTTTTTTCTTGGCGAACAAGCGACATATCGAAGCGTCAACTTGTTCTGGACGATAGATTTTCTGGCTGCGCGATTGATTCTTTTCTGATCGATCCACTTGAGTTGGGCTAATGGGCTGAAGCCTTGTACATCTACGTGAAGCCTGGGGCTAATCTTCTCTGAGAGTACTATATAAGTGCTAGTTGGGCCAGGCCTGGGGCTACAACCCCAGTTGCCCCAGGCCCAATTTCACCCCTGCCCGGAAGCAGTTGTGAACTTGTGATCAAGCAGAATGATGCCCGATTATGTGCTAGTTTTGAGATTTTTAGGTTTATGAATTCATTAGTTAGAAAGGAAACGAAAATACTACTTTACATCATGCATAGGGAAATCCATAATTTAATTTGAATCATTATTTGATTATCTTCATCGGGGTGCTTTCAAGCTTGCAAGCCTCGAGCTCCACCACACCGTTGTACGTCGGCGGCAGCCGAAGCACACTGCCACCACTGTCGTGCCGGTCCAGATCTGAACCATACCGGTAGCAGGGACCATGTCCACGCGGCTGGACGTTGTGGCCGAACTCCGCTTAGATCGAGGAAGAGCTGCGAGAAGGAGGCCCAGCCAGGACGGTGGCGACGTTGCAAGACACACACGAGCGGCGAGATCCAATTGAGAGATGACTATAGGAGTAGACGTGTGTGTTGGAGAGCTCCTGTCAAGGCCGACCACGGCGACGGGCTTTGCCCCGGCAGCCCCGGCCAACGGCGTCGAGTGGGAGAGGGTGCAGAGGAAGGCTAGAATCGCGATGGCGGTTGTGCCGCCCAAGTCACCCGCATGACAACGTGGGGGCCTTTCGTGAGTTGGGTTGGGACGATGCTACACACTCGGGCTCGAATATCAATGTCCAGCACACATACTTTGCTACAGCAGGGTGATGAAGTGAGCAGCTAGTATCACTAGTAGAAAACAGGGCTACCGTTTGGCCCTGCCAGCCCATTAGTCCCGGTTCTTCAAGAACCGGGACCAATGGGGGGTATTAGACCCGGTACGTGAGCCCATGGGGCCGGCCGGGGCCTCGTGGGCATTGGTCCCGGTTTGTGTAGAACCATTTGTCCCGGTTCGAGCCACGAACCGGGACCAATGGTCCTCGCTGCTGGCCCACAACCATTGGTCCCGGTTCGTGGCATGAACCGGGACAGAAGGGGTGGCTTTAGTCCCGGTTCATGCCACGAACCGGGACAAATAACTTGCCTATATATACCCACCGCCGCGGCAGAGCACTCCACAGTGTTTTTTTTTTCAATCCGGCGAGGAGAGGGCATTTGGGTGCTCTAGTTCACCTCCTATGCACATGAGGTGTTCGATGAAATGCCCGAGCCACACTAGTTAAGATTTCTCCTCTCGAAGCTCGACCTAGGAGCTCCATTTTTTCGAAATTTGTCTAGATTTAGGGGTCCGTCACGCCCCGTCCCCGTTTTCACCGCCGTTGATCGCCCGCGCCGATCTCGTCGCCGCAACCACCGTGGTGAGCCTCTTGTTCTTATCTTCTTTATGATACTTGTCTGATTTTCTTACTTTAGATAGATATTTGTCTGATTTTCTTAATTTTTACACACATATTTATATGTGATGCACGCAGATGAACCGGCAATGGATGTATGGTGATAGACACACCTCCGAGTACATTAAGGGCTTGCATATTTTTCTCGAAGTGGCTGAAGCAAACAAGCAGAATGGTTTTATGTGTTGTCCATGCAGTAAATATGGGAATACGAAGTCTTACTCTGACCGGAAAATCCTTCACACCCACCTGCTTTACAAGGGTTTCATGCCACACTATAATGCTTGGACGAGGCACGGAGAAATAGGGGTTATGATGGAAGATGGCGAAGAAGAAGAGGACGATGACAACTATGTGCCCCCTGAATACGGTGATCCTGCAACGGGGGGAGCTGCTGAAGATCAAGAGGAACTAGACGATGTGCCCGATGATGCTGCAACGGGGGAGCTGCTGAAGATCAAGAGAAACCAGAAGATGATCTCCGCCGGGTCATTGTCGATGCAAGGACACAATGCGCAAGTCAAAAGGAGAAGCTGAAGTTCGATCGCATGTTAGAGGATCACAAAAAAAGTTGTACCCCAATTGTGAAGATAGCAACACAAAGCTGGGTACCGTACTGGAATTGCTGCAGTGGAAGGCAGAGAATGCTGTGCCTGACAAAGGATTTGAGAAGCTACTGAAAATATTGAAGAAGAAGCTTCCAAAGGATAATGAATTGCCCGACAGTACGTACGCAGCAAAGAAGGTCATATGCCCTCTAGGATTGGAGGTGCAGAAGATACATGCATGCCCTAATGACTGCATCCTCTACCGCGGTGCGTATGAGGATTTGAACGCATGCCCGGTATGCGGTGCATTGCGGTATAAGATCAGACGAGATGACCTTGGTGATGTTGACGGCGAGCCCCGCAGGAAGAGAGTTCCTGCGAAGGTGATGTGGTATGCTCCTATAATACCACGGTTGAAACGACTGTTCAGAAACAAAGAGCATGCCAAGTTGATGCAATGGCACAGTGAGGACCGTAAGAAAGATGGGAAGTTGAGAGCACCCGCTGACGGGTCGCAGTGGAGAAAAATTGAGAGAGAGTACTGGACTGAGTTTGCACGTGACCCAAGGAACGTATGGTTTGGTTTAAGCACGGATGGCATGAATCCTTTCAGGGAGCAGAGCAGCAATCACAGCACCTGGCCCGTGACTCTATGTATGTATAACCTTCCTCCTTGGATGTGCATGAAGCGGAAGTTCATTATGATGCCAGTTCTCATCCAAGGCTCTAAGCAACCCGGCAACGACATTGATGTGTACCTAAGGCCATTAGTTGAAGAACTTTTACAGCTGTGGTATGAAAACGGTGTACGTGCGTGGGATGAGCACAAACATGAGGAATTTAACCTGCACGCGTTGCTGTTTGTAACCATCAACGATTGGCCCGCTCTCAGTAACCTTTCAGGACATACAAACAAGGGATACCACGCATGCACGCACTGTTTAGCTGACACCGAAAGTATATACCCGGGAAGCTGCAGGAAGAATGTGTACCTAGGTCATCGTAGATTTCTTCCGACCAACCATCAATGTCGAAAGAAAGGCAAGCATTTCAAAGGCGAGGCAGATCGCCGGAAGAAGCCCGCCATGCGTACCGGTGATCACGTACTTGCTATGGTCAATGATTTACACGTAATCTTTGGAAAGGGTCCCGGCGGACTAGCTGTTCCGAGTGACGCTGGGGGACACACGCCCATGTGGAAGAAGAAATCTTTATTTTGGGACCTACCCTACTGGAAAGACCTAGAGGTCCGCTCTTCGATCGACGTGATGCACGTGACGAAGAACCTTTGCGTCAACCTGCTAGGCTTCTTGGGCGTGTATGGGAAGACAAAAGATACAGCTGAGGCACGGGAGGACCTGCAACGTTTGCACGAAAAAGACGGCATGCCTCCAAAGCAGTATGAAGGTCCTGCCAGCTACGCTCTTACCAAAGAAGAGAAGGAAATCTTCTTTGAATGCCTGCTTAGTATGAAGGTCCCGACTGGCTTCTCGTCGAATATAAAGGGAATAATAAATATGGCAGAGAAAAAGTTTCAGAACCTAAAGTCTCATGACTGCCACGTGATTATGACGCAACTGCTTCCGGTTGCATTGAGGGGGCTTCTACCGGAAAACGTCCGATTAGCCATTGTGAAGCTATGTGCATTCCTCAATGCAATCTCTCAGAAGGTGATCGATCCAGAAATCATACCAAGGCTAAGGAGTGATGTGGTGCAATTTCTTGTCAGTTTCGAGCTGGTGTTCCCACCATCCTTCTTCAGTATCATGACGCACGTCCTAGTTCATCTAGTTGACGAGATTGTCATTCTGGGCCCCGTATTTCTACACAATATGTACCCCTTTGAGAGGTTCATGGGAGTCCTAAAGAAATATGTCTGTAACCGCGCTAGGCCAGAAGGAAGCATCTCCATGGGCCATCAAACAGAGGATGTCATTGGGTTCTGTATTGACTTCATCCCTGACCTTAAGAAGATAGGTCTCCCTAAATCAGGGTATGAGGGGAGACTGACTGGAAAAGGCACGCTTGGAGGGGAGACAATAATATGCAGGGACGGATATTCTTGGTCTCAAGCACACTGCACAGTTCTACAGAACTCTACCTTGGTGACCCCTTATGTCGATGAACACAAGAACAGTCTGCGCTCCAAACACCCGGAGCAGTGCGACGACTAGATTACATGTGAACACATTCGGACTTTCAGCAGTTGGATGGAAACACGTCTCAGAGATGAAAACACTGTTTGTGATGAGCTGTACTCGTTGTCCAGGGGACCATCTTCGACTGTTACGATTTGAAAAGGATACGAGATAAATGGGAATACATTTTACACGATCGCCCATGATCAAAAGAGCACCAACCAAAACAACGGTGTCCGCTTTGATGCAGCCACCGAGAGGGGAAAGGACACATATAATGGTTACATAGTGGACATATGGGAACTTGACTACGAAGTAGATTTTAAGGTCCCTTTGTTTAAGTGCAAATGGGTCAATCTGTCAGGAGGCGGGGTACAGGTAGACCCACAGTACGGAATGACAACAGTGAATCTGAACAATCTTGGGTACACTGACGAACCGTTCGTCCTAGCCAATGATGTGGCACAGGTTATCTACATGAAGGACATGTCTACCAAACCGAGAAAAAGAAAAAATAAAGAAGCGAATACATCATACGATGAGCCAAAGCGCCACATAGTTCTTTCAAGAAAAAGGGACATCGTGGGAGTGGAGGGCAAGACAGACATGTCCGAAGATTCTGAAAAGTTTCATGAAATTCCTCCCTTCAAAGTCAAGGCTGACCCAAGCATCCTGATAAATGATGAAGATTATCCATGGTTACGGCGCAATAAGGAAAGGACACAAGCGAAAAAAAAAGTGAAGACTTTCTCCACAACTATTATGATGATACCATGCCAACTTTCAACCTTTTCTAGTTCATTTGAAATGCATGTTGTAACAGACAAGTTTCCGTATGAAATCCTGATTATCCGTTTTGTACACGAAGTGCATCCAGTTTTTGCCGTAACCCTCTCAACTTTCTTGCATATGCTATGTGGATGAAATGATGATACCATGCCAAAATAAAAGAGAGGCACAATGCTCACCTGCACGTTGCTTAGCTTCAGGCCAATGTGCAGGTTAGCACTGCGCTTCTCCCTTCATCGTCTCTACACTCAGGGCTTATAAACCGCTGTGAGTGCCTCTCGCTTGGCGAGGTGGGACTAAAAAACAGCTGTAGAAATAATCAACTAAAAAACTCTTTTACAAATTCATGCCACGAACCGGTACTAAAAGGTGCTCGTGGGGCCCCAGCCTTAAAACCTGTACCAAATAAAATGCCTTTGTAACAGCCTTAGAACTGGTACTAAAGGAATCAACTAAAAAGATTTTATAAACCTCTAGTATTATTGAAACTAAAATTATATAGAATTTTGTTACAAACTTTAATAGCAAAAATAATTATCATAAAAGAAGATAAATAAGTAATTAGAATTTTGTTCAAAACATTAAAAGCAAAAAGAATTATCATAAAAGAAAATAAATAAGTAATTAGAATTTTATTACAAAATTTAATAGCAAAAAGAATTATCGTAAAAGAAAATAAATAAGTAATTAGAAACAAAAAAGAAAGAAAAAAAACTGGGAAAAATTAAAAAAAAGTGCCACCTACAGGGCCACCACGGCCTGCAGACGACTAGAAACCCATTACTAGGGCCAGGATGCAGGCCCGCAGTAGGCCCAATAGGCCCACAAGCACAGAGAGTGATTTTAGGCCCGTAAGCCTGCAGTAGAGAGGAGCTCGAAGTGGTTGGTTCGGCAGGGATTATAAACCACTCTGAGCCCCTCTCGGCTAGCAAGGTGGGACTAAACATAGCACCGCACCGCGCCAGTTCCAACACACGACCTTTGGTCCGGGTTGGTGGCACCAACCGGGACTAAAGGGACGCATTGGTACCGGTTGGTGGCACCAACCGGAACCAATGCCTCTCTTTTGTCCCGGTTTGTGGCACCAACCGGGACCAAAGGTCTCTGTTTCCCGCCCTTTGGGCTGCTGAAAAGAGGCCTTTGGTCCCGGTTGGTGCCACCAACCGGGACTAAAGAGGCTGTTGAATACCCGATTGTAAAGTACTTTGTTTGGCTGTTGTTTGAAATTTTATGTGTTATTAGCTCTGTTTGAATCAAGTTATTGGTTGCTGCCCAAATAGAGAAGACGTGGGTCCTTTAAAATGAAAAAAAAACTAACAAGTGGGACCTAATTAGATGACCTGACTAGTGGGACCTGGTCCAAAATGGATTGTAAAAAGGCTGAGGCCCAAATAAGAAATCGAAGCAAAAAGGCCAAAGGCCTAGAAAATAAAAGTCTGAATTGTTGGGCCTGGCCCATGTAGCTGACCAAAATGAACAGGGAAAAAATACATTAAAAGGCTGAATTAATGGGCTCGGCCCATATAAACACCCAATTGGACCGGGCTGAATCTTGTGCCACATCAGCTTGCCACGCTGGATGCCTACGTGGCCTGGGGGAGGTTGCTAGTGACCAAAACGCCACAGTAGGAATATTTTGGTCGTAAACGTCTTTGACCATTCCAGAAGAAAGGTCGCTATAGTCAGTTTACGACGGCCAGCTTTTGACCTTCTGTTTTTGGTCACAAAAAGGTCATAAATGGAAATTTGTGACCTTTCAGTGACCAATAGTGGTGGTCATAAGTTGACATATTTCTTGTAGTGAGAGTGTTCAAGCATTATAAGTCCGATTGCCTTGTTCGCTGTGTTGAGCGCCTCCCTAGATGGACCCAAAAATGGGAACAAGAGCGCTCAAGTTTATCCCGAACACCCCAGCACTCGTGGCGTGGGGGCTGAAGCCGACGACTTGCCATCTCTCAGATTTGATAAACAGCCGCACAGAAGGTAATATTTTAAATTAACAAGCGTTGCTTAGCGCATATGAACTTAGTTTTCAGCACACAGGATAACAAAATGCGAGTCTACTCAAATATTACATCTTTGGAGCACTCACCCGCAATAGTGCCGGCGCCCTTCAGCATACTCTTATAATACATCTCGGGCGTGCGATGCTCCTTGCCCTCTGGTGGCGGGTCCGTCACGAGCTTCTGGGCATCCATCTTGCCCCAGTGCACCTTTGCGCGGGCAAGGGCCCGACGGGTGCCCTCGATACAAGCGGAATGCTTGATGACTTCTACCCACGGGCACGCATCCATCAGCCGCCGCACCAGGCCGAAGTAGCTCCCAGGCATGGCCTCCTTAGGCCACAGCCGAACTATGAGGCCCTTCATGGCCTGTTCGGCCGCCTTGTGGAGCTCGACCAGCTGCATCAGCTGGTCGCTAAGGGGCACCAGATGTCCGGCCTCAGCATACTGAGACCAGAAGACCTTCTCCGTTGAGCTCCCCTCCTCGGCCCGGTAGAATGCGACAGCATCGGACACGCTG
This sequence comes from Aegilops sharonensis, assembly GCA_904067115.1. NCBI lineage: Eukaryota > Viridiplantae > Streptophyta > Magnoliopsida > Poales > Poaceae > Aegilops > Aegilops sharonensis. The sequence goes on along the minus strand of LR880971.1, from coordinate 40,725,266 downwards.
CGAGGAAGATCTGCGAACGCTCCTGGAGAGCTCCGAATTCGGGTAAGTAACAGGTAATTAACACTCACATGCTTACTTTGCATGAAAAATGCCTTACCCGCTGCTATTTTCTTCACCGCCTCAATCTCCTGGAGGGCCTTGTAGGCTTCGGCCTTAGCGGATTTGGCACTCTCAAGAGCCGTTGCAAGCTCAGACTCTCGAGTCTTCGAGTCACGCTCCAAGGTCTCATGTTTTTTCACGAGATCCTGGAGCTCTTGCTGTACCTCCGCCACCCGCGCCTCCTGCTTCTCTCGCTCGGTGCGCTCCGCGGCCGCATTGCGTTCGGCCGAGGCCACCGCCTCCTTCATGTTGGGAAACGTAGTAATTTCAAAAAATTTCCTACGCACACTCAAGACCATGGTGATGGCATAGCAACGAGAGGGGAGAGTGTCTGTCCACGTACCCTCGTAGACCGAAAGCGGAAGCGTTATAACAACGCGGTTGATGTAGTCGTACGTCTTCACGATCCGACCGATCCAAGCACCGAACGTACGGCACCTCCGAGTTCTGCACACGTTCAGCTCGATGACGATCCCCGGACTCCGATCCAGCAAAGTGTCGGGGATGAGTTCCGTCAGCACGACGGCGTGGTGACGATGATGATGCTCCACCGACGCAGGGCTTCGCCTAAGCTCCGCGATGATATGACTTCTCCGGCGCAGGGCTTCGCCTAAGCTCCGCGACGATATGACCGAAGTGGAATATGGTGGAG
>LR880971.1:40700107-40712023 GCA_904067115.1 Aegilops sharonensis | reverse complement strand
TGATGGTTTCCATGAAAGTGCCCTCCAGCCACGTAACGTGGGACATCCTGCCCACCATGGCGCCTCCGCACTCCGCTTGGCTGCCCTTCACAACCTTCGGCTTGACACTGAAGGTCTTGAGCCACAAGCCAAAGTGGGGCTGGATGCAGAGGAAGGCCTCGCACACGACGATAAACGCCGAGATGTTGAGGATGAAATTCGGGGCCAGATCATGGAAATCTAGGCCGTAGTAGAACATGAGCCCCCGGACAAAGGGATGAAGCGGGAAGCCCAGTCCGCGGAGGAAATGGGGAAGAAATACTACCCTCTCATGGGGCCTGGGGTTGGGGACGAGCTCTCCCTCGTCGGGGAGCCGATGCGCGATGTTGCTGGACAAATATCCGGCACTGCGCAGCTTCTGGATCTGCCCCTCCGTGACGGAGGAGGCCATCCACTTGCCTCCCGCTCCGGACATAGTTGGAGAAGGTTGAGGTGAGAAGTGCGGACTTGGGCGCTGGAGCTCGAGTTCGCGGAGATGGATAAGCCAAGGAGGAAGAAGGCGCAGGTAAAAAGGGTTGGATCTTTATCCCCTAATATGGGCGGACAAAAACATGTGTCCCCACCAGCCTGGTAAAACTCGCTTATCCTCCAAGCGTCACAATCAATGGCGCGGTTGGGTTACCCACGTCCGTATTGATGGGAATCCCGGAATAAGGGGAACACGATCTCTGCTTCGACAAGACGTGCCAAGGAAACCGCTTCGCTAAACGCGCTGAGGTGGAGCAATAAAAACAATTTGGGTAAAGGCTTGGTAGTGGTGCGACGTCACGCCACAGAATACGTCAGCGGATTGATCTTGTGTAATATTATTCTCTCTACGGTAGTATGTGGAATTTATTTTTGCAGATCCGGACACTATCCTGGTGTTCACAATCTTCTATAAATTATTCGGTGGAAGAACCCTCCTTGCAATGCCGAAGACAACATGCGCGCCGGACTCGTCGTCGTTGAAGCCTGGTTCAGGGGCTACTGAGGGAGTTCCAGACTAGGGGGTGTCCGGATAGCCGAACTATCATCATCGACCGGACTCCAAGACTATGAAGATACAAGATTGAAGACTTCGTCCCGTGTCCGGATGGGACTTTCCTTGGCGTGGAAGGCAAGCTTGGCGATACGGATATGTAGATCTCCTACCTTTGTAACCGACTCTGTGTAACCCTAACCCTATCCGGTGACTATATAAACCGGAGGGTTTTAGTCCGTAGGACGAACAACAATCATACCATAGGCTAGCTTCTAGGGTTTAGCCTCTTTGATCTCGTGGTAGATCCACTCTTGTAACACACATCATCAATATTAATCAAGCAGGACGTAGGGTTTTACCTCCATCAAGAGGGCCCGAACCTGGGTAAAACATCGTGTCCCTTGTCTCCTGTTACCATCCGCCTAGACGCACATTTCGGGACCCCCTACCCGAGATCCGCCGGTTTTGACACCGACAAAGACCATGAAAGTATGGAAACCAAAAAAAGGTCTCCTAAGGACCCATCATGGTGTGGATTTTAAAGTAAAGCTATACAATGCTGAGAGTGTAACCCATTTTGGTTGCAAAAATTGGGAAGCACTTTGCAAGATGTATGGTTTTGATGAGGGTATGCTTGTCACCATGGATCTTGGTGATCCTACAATCGAGCAAGACAATATGGACATTTGGGTCCTTGTGGATACACCTCCAATTCTTCCCACATGTGAGCTTAGCATAGTTATTAAGTAATTTATATTGTTTATTTCAAAATAGTTAACAGCTTATTTCCATTGACAGCTTATTTTCATTCTTCAAAGAATGTGCGGAAGATGATAGACAAAACCCACTACACCAATGGCTCCGAATTAACTTATAAGGAGAAAAATCATATGATCGCATTTTGTACTGATCTTGAAAATTACAATGTCTATAATCGAACTCCTCAACATTATGGTCAATACGTGCCACTAGTGCACGTGTTGAACTACGTTAACTACCATGGAGATACCCTGGTAAGATTTTTTACTATTACGACATCTATGCATCTTTTTGCATACTTCTAAAACTAGTACATCATTGCTAACTACGAAGTTATTACTATGTTTTTCAACAGATAATCCCGAATGATTGTGTGCCTCATCTGATGTATACGCACGGTCGCCTTGATGTTTTGAACATACAACCAAGTCGTCCTACGAATCTCAACTGTCCATACCGTATTTCTAAGAGAAGTGGAGACATGACAATCAAAGAATGGAAAAAATGTATGGACAGTCATAAGGAGCTTCTTGGAAGCAAAAGGAAGCGAAGCGCAAGAATTGGAGACAGGATGATCTCCATTCTTCATAATGAAGAGTCAGGGTCTATATTGTTTTATGCTATTTTACCTTAAGGGTGTTTAGGTCCTACCTGATACTGATGATCATGTGCTAAGAACAATTATGTATGGTTGGGTTCGATGACTATGAGGATGATGATCGTATAACTTATTATTAATAACTAGTAGAAGTTGTATGATGATGCATGATTAGTAGAACTTGTTATTACATATGATGATGTATGATGCGAGCATGCATGAGTTATTATATATCCGCGGGTGAAATGAACATAGCAGTAGCGTTGGTAAACCAAGGACGAAGATATAAGAGATGACACTTCTCTCTATTAGCTAGCTAATAACAACCTAAAATTAACCCCCAAAACCCCTAAGCCAGCCACTTTTTTTAAAAAAAAAGAAAAACCTCAGCTCCAGCCAGCTGCTGACACGTGGAAGTCTTTTGGTCCCGGTTTATGTCACCAACCGGGACCAAAGGCCCCCCTGCCTGGGCTGCCCGCAGCGGCCACGTGGATGCCCATCTGTCCCGGTTCGTGTAAGAACCGGGACTAAAAGGGGAAGGCATTAGTAACGACCAATTAGTCCCGGTTCAAGAACCGGGACTAAAGGCCCTTACGAACCGGGACAAATGCTCTGCTTTCTACTAGTGTATGTAGGACCGATGTAGTAGGAAGCATGCAAATCGATTGAGAAAATGTTTTGTTAGCCGATAGATCCAAATAGAAAAACCAATCAACCCGTTGCTTTGGTCCTCTACTGGTGTTGATTCTTTACACTATTGCATCTTCAGGAAATCTGGAGTAGCTCATTCCCAATCTCCCGTTTCATAACCAGGATGGGGCTGCTGGATGATGAGGACAGGTAAGTTTGACCTTGCGGAGGGCGAGAAGGCAGATGGATGGAGCTTGTGGCGCTTGATTTGGTCGGAATTGGGTTGCTGCTGTTTTGTATTCAGCACTAGTGTTTGTTGATGAATTCAGCCAGACTCAAGAAGACGTTGCTTCCTTGCCCAAAAAGAAAGGAGATGAAGATGGAGATGGAGATGGGACGTCCTTGTTTTTGGGAATTGTGGTGAACAGGAACAACCAGCTTGCTATCTTCAACTGTTTGATTTTTGTTGTTTCTTCATTTGGAATCTTTATCCGATGAATTTGTGAATTCATTCCCAACATCTCTTTCCACCTATTATGCTGCCAAGAAACACCAAAGGAAAAACAAAAAGAAAACAATAGCCGAGCGAGCTAATACCAGCTAAAAGCTCTCAAGGTTGAACATATAACGAGATCAGAGAGTTTGGTGTGCTGATTTCAGGGATTCAAAGTTTCAGATTTTTTGAAATTTTTTGATATATTTCTTGCGTAGGTGCACCGAGAGTGGGTGTAGAAGAACCACTCTCTTTAAACTTTCCTCTATACTCCCTCCGTCGTTGAAAGAGTGTATTTTCAATTTTATTAGATAGTCAAACCTTTTATGTTTGACCATATTTATACAATAATAGACCAACATTTATGTCATCAAATTAATAGCATTAGATTAATAATAAAATATATTTTATGTTTCACAAGCATTGACATATTTTTGCACAAAGTCGATCAAACCTTAAGATAGTTTGATCCTCCAACAAAGTTAAAAGTACACTCTTTCAAGAACGAAGGAATAAGTTGAAAATCTGTTTTGGATTTTTTTTCATTAATAATTTGTCTGTTTTCATTCTTACGTAGAGGCCGGGGTATATCGCCTTTCTTGCAAAACAAAAGTGCACATCTCAGTTAGTTACAAAGCTCAACGCGCACGTCGTCTACCATGACCATCTCACCGGCTCGCGGGATGAGGGTGACGTCCAGCCGCCGGTCCTGCCCGCACCCGAGGTCCTCAACCAGCTCCCGGAGCGCGAACCGGTACGTGAGGGTTAGCCTCCCCATGCCCCGGCCCCCGCCGTCGCCGCCGCCGTGCGGCAGGTTCTCGAAGCTCCCGGCGAACTCGGTGTCCTGCGGCCCCACTCGCGCCTCCTGGCCTTTGGGCACGTTGACGAGCACGTCGAACTTGGCGTACTCGCAGGGGTCGATGGTGACGTCCACCACCAGCACCTCCGGCGCCTTCTTGCTGCTGCCGCCACTGGCCCGGGCCTCCTCCGGCCGCTCCACCGTCACGTACTCCTTCCGGCCCTTCTTGAGGGCCACGGGGAAGGAGAGGGCGGCAGGGACGCTTGGGGCGGCCGGTCTGTCTATGCCGGTCGCTGGCTTGGGCCGCTTGTCCAGCCACTCGAGCATCTCCTTCTCCTCGTACGTGTACCCGAGCCTGCCGGCGTCGAGGACGTCGCGGACCCTGATGCGCACGGGCCGCCGCTTCTCATCGTAGAAGACGAAGCTGGTGTCGCGCCAGTCGTCACCGCCGGCGCCGGCGCTGAGGAAGTCCTGGTTGCCGAGCGTGGTGGTCCAGAGGTGCCACATGCGGTCGACGTTGGCGTGGTGCGAGTAGAAGACGGGGTCGCGCCCCGCCGTGCCGAGCACCCCCATGTCCCCTCCCACCCAGATGTGCACGGCGGTGTGCGCGGCGTTCTCGAGCGAGCCGGGGGAGCCGGGCGTGCCCCCGGCGCAGAACTTGTTCCCGTGGAACTGCAGGGCCGTGTCGACGGCCATCTGGCGGTAGATGACGGAGAGGTTGTTCTCCTTCACGCAGGCGTCGTCGGTGCAGAGAGGAAGATCGTTCTCCGCACCTGGGCCCTTGTTGAGGTCCATGACGGCGGTGACGTGCGCCTGGTCGCGGTTGGCGTCGTAGAGCGGCGAGGACGCGTTGTTGAATATGGGCGGCAGCATCATCCCGTCCGGCGCGTCCCAGTTCCAGTACGGCAGCGCGAAGGCGCTGTCGCCGATGAGCTCGCCGATGATCCGCTCGAAGAAGTAGATGTACATCCGGTGCCAGGGCGCGAAGATGGACGAGAAGTGCACGTCGAAGTCGATCTCCGGCGTTCTCGTGGCCGCCACGGCCGCCGCGGTGACCTTGTAGTGGAAGTTGCAGTAGGCCTCGTGGATGGCGGCCTGGCTCTTGAAGCTGCGCGGGTCACCCGAGGCGTCCAGATCTCTCATCATGCGGACGCCGGCCTCGTACTTCCTCACGTACTCTGCGTCCGCGGCGACGAGGTGGGCCGGCCGGCGCACTCGCAAGGGGCCGTTCGGTGGCGGCAGCGCGCTGAAGTCGACGACGTCCTCGGGGCGGTACACGCCGGGGCACTGGAAGCCGTCGGCCGAGACGCACCTGATGACCTTGTCCGTGACGGGCACGGTGACGCACGTGGCCGGCACGGCGTCGTCCGCGGCCAGCGCGAGTCCTCCGAGGTTGATGGCACCGGCAGCTCCGACCCCGGTGAGGCCGAGGAGCACGTCCCGGCGGTCGAGGCGGCGACGCACCGCCAGGTCGTCATCGCCGGCACTACCCGCGGTGGCTTTGCAATTGCACGACAAGCGACTGCGGCGGCCCTGTCTGGCCCCGGCCACGGGCTTGCGTAGAGGAAGGCATGCAGAGGCGGCGGCCGTGAAGGGCAAGACGATGAAGCTAGAGCTCGCCATACCACGCGCGGACACGAAGGGCAAGACGGTGCCACGGTGGTGTGGAGCAACTTGTCATAAAAAGGAGATCGAAATGTCACGTGTGCAACCAACAACGGCATGAGACAAGACCTACGCCCGTAACGTCGACGTCGGACAGATCTCTCGTGCCTTTTGAAGGTCGGCGAATGGTTGCAATGCACGTGTGCTGTGCGGATCATTTTGCTGCAAACTAGGGCACGCTATTTCCTGCAAAACTAAGATTCTTTGGCAAGGAAAAGACGTCCACGTTCGACGACCAGCACGCCAACTAGTTGCTCGCGTTCCACGGTCCATACGTACGTACGTGTGTGGCCAGTGGCCATCGACACGCACCTTCCTACGTGCACTCCTACAAATATCGACGGTGAGCCGCGTCGCAATCGTGCACTGGTGTCAATATATGAACGACGACGCGTGCTTCAGTCTTCCAATAAAAACGGCAGTGCGGTCAAAACTTTTTTTAAGCATCAGTACAGACACAAGCGCTCATATACATGCGCATACACTCATCCCTATGAGCGCACACACGCACACCCTACCCCTATGAGCACCTCCAGAGACTGAGCCGACATATCATCTTGACATTTACGGAGTCACCGTAGGCGCCTCGTCGTCGACGGGAACGTCTCCTCCCACTGAAAGCGCATCGCCGGAAATCCTGAAATAAATTCAGGAATAATACGAGCACCAAGATTTAAACACTGGTGGGTTGGGGATGCCACTGTCCACCTAACCACCTCAACCACAGGTTGGTTCGCGCGGTCAAAACATATTGGTGGCCATGCATGCATGCATGGATATGTTTGGTCGTCTATTCCATTCTGTTTTGAGTTGGAACAGTCTTACTACAAAATGCTGCTCCACACATGCATGCACACAGCTGTACCGGTGAATTTTATTACCAACTAGCATTTCCGATGAAAATCAACTTGCAGCTGTCTGATAGCAACTTTCAACAAATATTGAGATGGTCAACAATATGGATACAAACTTTGGATTGAAGAAATCTAAGCTTGGTTGGTTTGTTAGGAGGACAATTGTATCCCCAACCCATCAGAGTTTAAATCCTGGTGCTCGTATTATTGCTGCATTTATTTTAGGATTTTCGGCAATGCGTGTTTAGTGATAGAGACGTTCCCGTCAACTACGAAGCGCATGTGGTGACTTCGTCAAACTCAAGATGATATGCCGGCTCAATCTCTCGGAGGTGCTCATACGGCTAGGGTCTCTGTGTGTGTGTGTGTGTGTGTGTGTGTGTTTTCTCTCATAGGGATGAATATATGAGTGTTTGCGTCTGTACTGTGTTCTCAAAAAAAAAAATCTAAGCTTGGAACCCAAGCTAACCAAGTTTCAAACAAACATACCACTAGAAAGCAACAATACTCTTTATGCCTTACCAAATCCATTTTTCCTATAAAATTTAATTGCTACTCCCTTCGTTCCTAAATATTTATCTTTTTAGAGATTTCAAATGGACTACCACATACGGATGTATATAGACATATTTTAGAGTGTACATTCACTCATTTTGCTCCGCATGTAGTCACTTGTTGAAATATCTAGAAAGACAAATATTTTGGAACGGAGGGAGTACTAGACAAATATGGGCTAGAGGATGACCTAGAGGACTTGTTGATCACATAATTAATTTGTACTTCTTTGAGGACCCAAGCCCATGGATTTATATGTTACCAGATCCGTTTGCTTGTGAATGCTAGCCAGCATGTACTTGTTATTCTTGTGAAATAAGAGCAAAAAGAGATTGCCCATGCCCATCAACATCAAGGAATGCTTGAACATTTTAAAAACATAAATAACAAACTCAATAAACAATGAGCTTATTTTTTATTTTTTTTCACATCCTTGAAGAAACCAGACATCCTCAAAAATAAATAAGAATAACCTTTTTGAGGCAAACAAAGAATAAGACTAACTTTTTTTTGAGGGGTGAAAGCCAAGTTTATTCATGAAAAACCACATGGTGTGGGATACATCTGAGGTCATGGGGTGCACCAAGCCATACGTGGCGACCCGGTCCTCTCGTAAAAGAAAACTTAGCTAGGCGATGTGCTTCTACATTGACAGCACGACTCTCAAAAACAAAATTACAAAGAAAAGGTGATGATCTAATGTTTATCTCTCTGATAATTGCTCCATAAGTTCCTCTTGCTCCGACGTTGATATCCGAGACCACTTGCTGACAATCGGAAGCGACCACAAAGCTTGGAATGGCTTGGAAACCGAAGTAACTCCGCCGGCTTGGAAACTTTGCTAAACAACAGAGAAACTGTTACAAGCCCATCACGCTAGCGATCAGAATATTGGGCCAAAGTGCCAAGCCCATCAGGCTAGCGATTAGACTATTGGGCCAAAGTGCCAAGCCCATCACGCTGCTGGCTGCTCCTTCCTTGCTTTTTTCTCAGTTTTTATTGGGCTATACATACACATGCATACCAGCTCATGGGCCCCCTTCCAGACTTGGGCCCTAGGCGGCCGCCCCTCTGGCCATACACCAGGGCCGGCCCTACATACAGAGAGTTCCAATCCGTCAAAAAAAGATACAGAGAGTTCCGACGCTTTCATTTTTTTTTGAAACTCCGACGCTTTCACTTGTGTCATGATCTCCATAAAAAAGGATTATTGACCCCTTGATTAAGAGTTTGAAACATTATCCAAAAAATCATGCTCCGGATAAATAGGATTTTGCAAGCAACTGAAAAAAAGAGGTGATCTCTTGCTTCCAAAAAATCATTTGAAGACTAAGTAAAGATGGTAGGAAGACGTTCGAAGTGTACAACATGGCTCTTGTATTCAGTCTATGTTAAATTAAATAGTACTCCCTCCTCCTTAAAATAAGTGATTTCCAGGGTGGTGGGCCGACCTATCAAATTAACCCAGTTTGTAATACCCGGTAACTATTTTGTATGTGGTTCTGGCTCCCTATGATGGCTTCACTAAGCCGTCGACCATAGAACTCAACAAGATTGATATCTGGCTACAGATTCATGACCTCCCAAACGGCTACTTCTCCAAGATCAAGGCCCTGTCGTCCACGGATGGTGAATTCATATTCGCCGAACCAAAGTCATAGGATTTTGAGGGAAACTTTGCAAGGGTTTGTATGAGGATTGATGTGACTAAACCTCTGAAAAACGTTGTCTCGTTGGTGGTAAAGAAGAAGAATGTGGTGGAACGTGTCATCTTCAGAGTCAAGTACGAGCGATTACCGGATTGGTGTGCTGTATGCGGGTTCCTAGGCCATCTGTACAAAGAGTGTGGGGATGGGGTTCACCCTCCAAAGGCACTCGTCTTCAAAGATATCAAAGCTACCTGGTTCCAGATGTTGGGGAACGCAGTAATTTCAAAAAATTTCCTACGCACACGCAAGACCATGGTGATGGCATAGCAACGAGAGGGGAGAGTGTATGTCCACGTACCCTCGTAGACCGAAAGCGGAAGCGTTATAACAACGCGGTTGATGTAGTCGTACGTCTTCACGATCCGACCGATCCAAGTACCGAACGTACGACACCTCCGAGTTCAGCACACGTTCAGCTCGATGACGATCCCCGGGCTCCGATCCAGCAAAGCGTCGGGGATGAGTTCCGCCAGCACGACGGCGTGGTGACGATGATGATGCTCCACCGACGCAGGGCTTCGCCTAAGCTCCGCGACGATATGACTTCACCGGCGCAGGGCTTCGCCTAAGCTCCGCGACGATATGACCGAAGTGGAATATGGTGGAGGGGGGCACCGCACACGGCTAAGGAACGATCCGTAGATCAACTTGTGTGTCATGGGGTGCCCCCCTGCCCCCGTATATAAAGGAGCAAAGGAGGGGGGGTGCGGCCGGCCCTAGGGAGGCGCGCCTGGAGGAGTCCTACTCCCACCGGGAGTAGGACTCCCCCCCTTTCCTAGTTGGACTAGGACTTGGGGAAGGGGGAAGAGGGAGGGGGGCGCCGCCCCCCCTCTCCTTGTCCTATTCGGACTAGAGGGGGAGGGGGCGCGCGGCCTGCCCTGGCCGGCCCTCCTCTTCTCCCTTATGGCCCATCAAGGCCCATTGATCCCCCGGGGGGGTTCCGGTAACCCCCCGGTGTTCCGGTAAAATCCCGTTTTCATCCGGAACCTTTCCGAAGTCCAAACATAGGCTTCCAATATATCAATCTTTATGTCTCGACCATTTCGAGACTCCTCGTCATGTCCGTGATCACATCCGGGACTCCGAACAAACTTCGGTACATCATAACTTATAAACTCATAATAAACTGTCATCGAAACGTTAAGCGTGCGGACCCTACGGGTTCGAGAACTATGTAGACATGACCTAGAACTATTGTCGGTCAATAACCAATAGCGGAACCTGGATGCCCATATTGGTTCCTACATATTCTTCGAAGATCTTTATCGGTCAAACCGCACAACGACATACGTTGTTCCCTTTGTCATCGGTATGTTACTTACCCGAGATTCGATCGTCGGTATCCAATACCTAGTTCAATCTTGTTACCGGCAAGTCTCTTTACTCGTTCCGTAATACATCATCTCCCAACTAACTTATTAGTTGCAATGCTTGCAAGGCTTATGTGATGTGTATTACCGAGAAGGCCTAGAGATACCTCTCCGACAATCGGAGTGACAAAACCTAATCTCGAAATACGCCAACCCAACATGTACCTTTGGAGACACTTGTAGTACTCCTTTATAATCACCCAGTTACGTTGTGACGTTTGGTAGTACCCAAAGTGTTCCTCCGGTAAACGGGAGTTGCATAATCTCATAGTTACAGGAACATGTATAGGTCATGAAGAAAGCAATAGCAATATACTAAACGATCAAGTGCTAAGCTAACGGAATGGGTCATGTCAATCACATCATTCTTCTAATGATGTCATCCCATTAATCAAATGACAACACATGTCTATGGTTAGGAAACATAACCATCTTTGATTAATGAGCTAGTCTAGTAGAGGCATACTAGTGACTGTATGTTTGTCTATGTATTCACACATGTATTATGTTTCCGGTTAATACAATTCTAGCATGAATAATAAACATTTATCATGATATAAGGAAATAGATAATAACTTTATTATTGCCTCTAGGGCATATTTCCTTCAGTCTCCCACTTACACTAGAGTCAATAATCTAGATTACACAGTGATGATTCTAACACCCATGGAGTCTTGGTGCTGATCATGTTTTGCTCGTGGAAGAGGCTTAGTCAACGGGTCTGCAACATTCAGATCCGTATGTATCTTGCAAATCTCTATGTCTCCCACTTGGACTTGGTCCCGAATGGAATTGAAGCGTCTCTTGATATGCTTGGTCCTCTTGTGAAATCTGGATTCCTTTGCCAAGGCAATTGCACCAGTATTGTCACAGAAGATCTTCATTGGTCTCGATGCACTAGGTATGACACCTAGATCGGAAATGAACTCTTTCATCCAGACTCCTTCATTTGCTGCTTCCGTAGCAGCTATGTACTCCGCTTCACATGTAGATCCCGCCACGACGCTTTGTTTAGAACTGCACCAACTGACAGCTCCACCGTTTAATAAAAACACGTATCCGGTTTGCGATTTAGAATCGTCCGGATCAGTGTCAAAGCTTGCATCGACGTAACCATTTACGACTAGCTCTTTGTCACCTCCATATACGAGAAACATATCCTTAGTCCTTTTCAGGTATTTCAGGATGTTCTTGACCGCTGTCCAGTGATCCACTCCTGGATTACTTTGGTACCTTCCTGCCAAGCTTATTGGTAAGCATACGTCAGGTCTAGTACACAGCATTGCATACATGATAGAGCCTATGGCTGAAGCATAGGGAACATCTTTCATTTTCTCTCTATCTTCTGCTGTGGTCGGGCATTGAGTCTGACTCAATCTCACACCTTGTAATACAGGTAAAAAACCTTTCTTTGCCTGATCCATTTTGAACTTTTTCAAAACTTTATCAAGGTATGTGCTTTGTGAAAGTCCAATTAAGCG
>LR880971.1:40664526-40680049 GCA_904067115.1 Aegilops sharonensis | reverse complement strand
TGGAGTAGTTTTCAATGGTGAACATCTTATGTTGATCATATCTACTATATGATTCACGCTCGACCTTTCGGTCTCCGTGTTCCGAGGCCATATCTGCATATGCTAGGCTCGTCAAGTATAACCTGAGTATTCTGCGTGTGCAAAACTGGCTTGCACCCGTTGTAGATGGACGTAGAGCTTATCACACCCGATCATCATGTGGTGTCTCGGCACGACGAACTTTGGCAACGGTGCATACTCAGGGAGAACACTACTTGATAATTTTAGTGAGAGATCATCTTAAAATGCTACCGTCAATCAAAGCAAAATAAGATGCATAAAGGATAAACATCACATGCAATCAATATAAGTTATATGATATGGCCATCATCATCTTGTGCTTGTGATCTCCATCTCCGAAGCACCGTCGTGATCACCATCGTCACCGGCGCGACACCTTGATCTCCATCGTAGCATCGTTGTCGTTTATGCCATCTATTGCTTCTACGACTATCGCTACCGCTTAGTGATAAAGTAAAGCAATTACAGGGCGTTTGCATTTCACACAATAAAGCGACAACCATATGGCTCCAGCCAGTTGCCGATAACTTCGGTTACAAAACATGATCATCTCATACAATAAAATATAGCATCACGTCTTGACCATATCACATCACAACATGCCCTGCAAAAATAAGTTAGACGTCCTCTACTTTGTTGTTGCAAATTTTACGTGGCTGCTACGGGCTTAATCAAGAACCAATCTCACCTACGCATCAAGACCACAACGATACTTCGTCAAATAGACTCCGTTTTAACCTTCTCAAGGACCGGGCGTAGCCACACTCGGTTCAACTAAAGTGAGAGAGACGGACACCCGCCAGCCACCTTTAAGCACGAGTGCTCGTAACGGTGAAACCAGTCTCGCGTAAGCGTACGCGTAATGTCGGTCCGGGCCGCTTCATCTCATAATACCGCTGAACCAAAGTATGACATGTTGGTAGGCAGTATGACTTGTATCGCCCACAACTCACTTGTGTTCTACTCGTGCAAAACATCAAACCATAAAAACCTAGGCTCGGATGCCACTGTTGGGGAACGTAGTAATTTCAAAAATTTCCTACGCACACGCAAGATCATGGTGATGCATAGCAACGAGAGGGGAGAGTGTTGTCTACGTACCCTCGTAGACCGAAAGCGGAAGCGTTATAACAACGCGGTTGATGTAGTCGTACGTCTTCACGATCCGACCGATCCAAGCACCGAACGTACGGCACCTCCGAGTTCTGCACACGTTCAGCTCGATGACGATCCCCGGACTCCGATCCAGCAAANGCGGTTGATGTAGTCGTACGTCTTCACGATCCGACCGATCCAAGCACCGAACGTACGGCACCTCCGAGTTCTGCACACGTTCAGCTCGATGACGATCCCCGGACTCCGATCCAGCAAAGTGTCGGGGATGAGTTCCGTCAGCACGACGGCGTGGTGACGATGATGATGCTCCACCGACGCAGGGCTTCGCCTAAGCTCCGCGACGATATGACTTCTCCGGCGCAGGGCTTCGCCTAAGCTCCGCGACGATATGACCGAAGTGGAATATGGTGGAGGGGGGCACCGCACACGGCTAAGGAACGATCCGTAGATCAACTTGTGTGTCATGGGGTGCCCCCCTGCCCCCGTATATAAAGGAGCAAGGGAGGAGGAGGCCGGCCCTAGGAGAAGGGCGTGCCAAGGGGAGTCCTACTCCCACCGGGAGTAGGACTCCTTCTTTCCTAGTCCAACTAGGAGAAGGGGGGAAAAGAGGGAAGTGGAGAAGGAAGGGAGATGGGGGCTGCGCCCCAAACCCCTTGTCCAATTCGGACAGGGCTTGGGAGGGGCGCGCACCACCTCCTGGCTCCTTCCCACTAAGGCCCATTATGGCCCAATACTCTTCCCCGTATTCCCGTAACTCCCCGGTACTCCGAAAAATACCCGAATCACTCGGAACCTTTCCGAACTCCGAATATAGTCGTCCAATATATCAATCTTTACGTCTCGACCATTTCGAGACTCCTCGTCATGTCCCCGATCTCATCCGGGACTCCGAACTCCTTCGGTACATCAAAACTCATAAACTCATAACAAAATTGTCATCGTAACCTTAAGCGTGCGGACCCTACGGGTTCGAGAACTATGTAGACATGACCTAGAACTATTCTTGGTCAATAACCAATAGCGGAACCTGGATGCCCATATTGGCTCCTACATATTCTACGAAGATCTTTATCGGTCAAACCGCATAACAACATACTTTGTTCCCTTTGTCATCGGTATGTTACTTGCCCGAGANACATCAAAACTCATAAACTCATAACAAAATTGTCATCGTAACCTTAAGCGTGCGGACCCTACGGGTTCGAGAACTATGTAGACATGACCTAGAACTATTCTTGGTCAATAACCAATAGCGGAACCTGGATGCCCATATTGGCTCCTACATATTCTACGAAGATCTTTATCGGTCAAACCGCATAACAACATACTTTGTTCCCTTTGTCATCGGTATGTTACTTGCCCGAGATTCGATCGTCGGTATCCAATACCTAGTTCAATCTCATTACTGGCAAGTCTCTTTACTCGTTCCGTAATACATCATCTCGCAACTAACTTATTAGTTGCAATGCTTGCAAGGCTTATATGATGTGTATTGCCGAGAAGGCCCGGAGATACCTCTCCGACAATCGGAGTGACAAAACCTAATCTCGAAATACGCCAACCCAACATGTACCTTTGGAGACACCTGTAGTACTCCTTTATAATCACCCAGTTACGTTGTGACGTTTGGTAGTACCCAAAGTGTTCCTCCGGTAAACGGGAGTTGCATAATCTCATAGTTACAGGAACATGTATAAGTCATGAAGAAAGCAATAGCAACATACTAAACGATCAAGTGCTAGGCTAACGGAATGGGTCATGTCAATCNGGAGTTGCATAATCTCATAGTTACAGGAACATGTATAAGTCATGAAGAAAGCAATAGCAACATACTAAACGATCAAGTGCTAGGCTAACGGAATGGGTCATGTCAATCAGATCATTCTCCTAATGATGTGATCCCGTTAATCAAATGACAACTCATGTCTATGGTTAGGAAACATAACCATCTTCGATTAACGAGCTAGTCAAGTAGAGGCATACTAGTGACACTCTGTTTGTCTATGTATTCACACATGTATTATGTTTCCGGTTAATACAATTCTAGCATGAATAATAAACATTTATCATGATATAAGGAAATAAATAATAACTTTATTATTGCCTCTAGGGCATATTTCCTTCAACCTGTAGTACTCCTTTATAATCACCCAGTTACGTTGTGACGTTTGGTAGTACCCAAAGTGTTCCTCCGGTAAACGGGAGTTGCATAATCTCATAGTTACAGGAACATGTATAGGTCATGAAGAAAGCAATAGCAATATACTAAACGATCAAGTGCTAAGCTAACGGAATGGGTCATGTCAATCACATCATTCTTCTAATGATGTGATCCCATTAATCAAATGACAACACATGTCTATGGTTAGGAAACATAACCATCTNGGAGTTGCATAATCTCATAGTTACAGGAACATGTATAGGTCATGAAGAAAGCAATAGCAATATACTAAACGATCAAGTGCTAAGCTAACGGAATGGGTCATGTCAATCACATCATTCTTCTAATGATGTGATCCCATTAATCAAATGACAACACATGTCTATGGTTAGGAAACATAACCATCTTTGATTAATGAGCTAGTCTAGTAGAGGCATACTAGTGACTGTATGTTTGTCTATGTATTCACACATGTATTATGTTTCCGGTTAATACAATTCTAGCATGAATAATAAACATTTATCATGATATAAGGAAATAAATAATAACTTTATTATTGCCTCTAGGGCATATTTCCTTCACCAGAGCCCTGGGAGAGGACCGGGGGAGTATGACAGCCCCAGAGGTGGCCGCGGCCGTGGCGGGACAGGCAGAGGAGGCGATAGATCAGCAAAACATGGTTCCACAAGCAGCCAGCCTCATGAAGATGACCTGGGACTCAATGATGTCACTATGGATGATTTGGAAGGCAACAGGAAGAGGAGTGCTTTGGCTGAACCAAAAGCGACACTGCTACAACACCAGATACAACCTAGCAACAATCTCCTCATGCCGCCTGCTGCGATCCCACCAAGCCCCACATCTAAGCAAGAGACAAAGAGAAACAAGCCGATCCCCTCAACAGTGGAGACAAACACAGTGAAAGGTGTGACCCTCAGCAAAAACCCCAATGCGCGTTTGGCGAGCTCCCACGGAGGGGCTCGCCTGGCGCAATGAGTCTACAATGTTGGAACTGCCGCAGAATTGGCAAAGCCGCGACAGTTCGGGAGCTTCGCGACCTTGCGAGGCAGTTTGCCCCCTCTATTCTTTGTAATCTTGAAACACAATTAGAGGGTTCGAGGCCGGTTGAGAGACTAGAAGAGGGTCTAGGTTTTAATAAGAGTTATGTAGTTAGTAGTTCTGGACGAAGTGATGGTCTTTGTATCTTTTGGAATGATGAAATAAAAGTGGAAGTTATTGGTTACTCGAGATACCATATTGATGCATTAGTTGATAACATGGTGGATACGCAGGTCAGAATCACGTTCGTATATGGGGAGGCACAAGTGCCCAAAAGGCACAACACCTGGAACACTCTGAAGAATATAACTGAGATACAGAACAGGCCATGGGCAGTCATTGGTGATTTCAACGAGGTGCTAAACCTCAGCGAACACGACGGTGTGGGAAGTCGAAGCCAAGCACAGATCGACGGCTTTCGGGAGGCGCTGGACACCTGTGGATTGACAGATATAGGTTTCACTGGCACGACCTGGACATTTGAACGAAGGGTGGCTGGGGGTAGCTTCATACGTGTAAGGTTGGATAGGTGCTTGGTAAATCCGGAGTGGCTTATAGCACTGCCAGATTCTGCACTGACACACAAGACGGCAGCGAGCTCGGATCATACTCCAATCCTTCTCACGCTACGTGAGGTGCATGCATGCAGAGCGGAGCCCAGAGCCTTTAAATATGAGACAATGTGGGAGCGGGAAGAGTCGCTATTCACAACGGTGGCTGGCAGGTGGTGCATGCAAGATGGGGGGACAGTGCAATCATTGCAATCCAAACTGAGTGATCTAGCAGGGGATCTACCGGCTTGGGATCGAAGCCACTTTGGCTCGGTGCGGAAGGAGATAGCCCAGCTAAAGTCACATCTGCAGATCATGCGCGCTATCCCAGGAAGATCCGGACCCAGCAGAGAAGAAACAAAAGTAACCGATCGATTGTTCGAACTTTTTCATCGGGAGGAGATCCTTTGGCGCCAGCGAGCCCGGGTGGAATGGCTAGTCCACGGTGACAAAAATACATACTTCTTCCATTTGAGGGCGAGTAGAATACGCCGCAAAAATCAAATCAAAGCACTGAGCGACGAGCAGGGGCAGGTGATAGAGGATCGCACTGGGATGGAAGAGATGACCAGGGCGTATTACAAAAATTTGTACACGTCGGAAGGGGTGCAAAATATGGATGAAGTGTTGAGGACAGTGCCAACCAAGGTAACATCTGACATGAATGATCTTCTGAATGCTCCATACACACAAGAGGAGGTTAAGAATGCCTTGTTCCAAATGTTTCCAATTAAAGCACCCGGACCAGATGGTTATCCAGCTCACTTTTTTCAACGTCATTGGGATGTGTGTGGACAAGAGGTCACAAGTGTGGTCCTCAAAATTGTGGAAGGTACCGAGTCTGCAGCTTCCATCAACAATACGACCTTGGTTCTTATCCCGAAGGTAAAAAACCCCACCCTTCTCAAACAATTTAGGCCAATCAGTTTGTGCAACGTGCTATATAGAATAGCATCCAAGGTAATAGCCAACAGACTCAAACAAATTCTTCCTGATATTATCTCACCAGAGTAGTCAGCTTTTGTCCCTGGCAGATTAATCACAGATAACATCATAACAGCTTATGAGTGCCTGCATTTTATGAAAAGGAACAAGGCCAAAAAACACCAGTCCTGTGCTCTCAAGCTAGATATGATGAAGGCATATGACAGGGTTGAGTGGGCGTACCTTCGGGCAATAATGCTCAAGCTAGGTTTCACTAGCAGATGGGTTGATATCATCATGAGTATGGTAACCTCAGTTAAATTGTCGGTTCTGTTCAATGGAAATAAGCTTGAGGAGTTTTGTCCTTCATGTGGAATTCGACAAGGAGACCCGATATCTCCATACTTGTTCTTATTAGCAGCAGAGGGCCTGTCGTGCCTGTTAAAATCACAAAGAGAGTCATCCAATCTTGGTGGGATCCAAGTGGCACCTTGGGCACCACATGTTAACCACCTCTTATTCGCAGATGACAGCCTGCTGTTCTTCAAGGTAAATAGTGTGGGTGCTACCGAGGTGAGCCAAGTGTTGAATACATATTGCAATGCAACAGGTCAGCGGATAAACTTTGACAAATCCTCCATATTCTTTAGCAAAGGTGTCCCTGAGGCTGTTAGAAATGGTATTAATTTTTTTGAATGTTCCTAATGAAACTTTAAATGAGAAATATCTCGGAATGCCCACAGATGTTGGGGCCTCAAAGAATGGATCATTCAGGTATTTAAAGGATAGGTTATGGAACAAGATCCAAGGATGGATTGAAAGGACAATGTCGTTTACGGGCAAGGAGGTACTGGTTAAGGCTGTCGCACAAGCTATCCCAGTCTTCTCCATGTCTTGCTTCAAATTGCCAAGAGGACTATGTGAGCATCTGAACATGTTGATCAGGAAGTTTTGGTGGGGGAGCAAGAATGGCCAACGCAAACCACACTGGGTCTCATGGAAAGCAATGACTCAGCCCAAGAGCATGGGAGGGTTGGGATTCAAAGTTTTTGAGCTATTTAATCTAGCAATGCTTGCTAGACAGGTATGGCGCATGCTGCAGGATCCACAATCCCTTAGTGCTCGTATTATGAAGAGTATCTACTTTTCTAATACTACTATCCTGGATGCATCCCTCGGGAACCACCCCAGCCAGATATGGAGAGCTCTATTAGAAGGACGTGACACGTTGAAACTGGGACTAATAAAGCGCATCGGTAATGGTGAGAGCACTGACATATGGATGGACAATTGGCTCCCACGCCCAGAGATGATGCGACCATATGGTTGCATAGCTAATGATCCGCCGAGACTGGTAGCGGAATTGATAGACCACACTAGTGCTGCATGGAACAAGCAAAAGATCGAGGCCACCTTCCTAGCCTTTGATGCGAATATAGTTCTCAGCTTGCCATTGTGCACAACCCCGATGGAGGATTACTGGAGCTGGGCACATGACAGAACTGGCCAATTCACGGTTCGATCAGCTTACAACATGTTAGTGGCCATGAGGCAACGAAGAGAGGCATATGGTTGGAAGGTTCTTCGGGATTCTCGTCAGCACTATCAGAATCAAGTTCCTGGAAGACCCTGTGGAAAATGAAGGTGCCATCTAAGGTGCGTATGTTCCTGTGGAGGCTGTCAAAGCAGTCGCTGCCAACTGAGGATGTGCGAGCTCACCGGAAGATGTCGACGACCAGCTCCTGCGGGTTATGCGGCATGCAAGATTCCTGGCGACACTCTCTACTCGAGTGCACAGTGTCCAGGTGCACATGGGCGCTTGTTGATGAAGATCTGGCAAGCACCTTGGCGGCTGCAAATGAGAACCGTGCTAAAAGTTGGCTCTTCAACCTCATGAGGTCATTATCGCATGAACAGTTTACTCTCATGGCGGTAACGCTGTGGGCGGTTTGGACGTCTCGAAGAAAGGCAATACATGAATCAATATTTCAGACTCCACATGCGATCAAAACCTTCATTACACGCTACATGCAAGACCTTGAGGCAGTCAGGAAGCCAACGAAGCAAAAATAGGCGACGGTGAGAGCGACACCGAGGGCTGTCAGACCAAAAGCACCACCTGCTAACTATGCAAAGATACATGTAGACGCGGGGGTTCGGCCAGGCAGGGGCGGATCAGCAGTAGCGGTCCGCAGAGACAGTCAAGGAGTTTTTCTGGGAAGCTCAGCTATCGTAATAGCGGGGGTCAGTGATCCGGCGACATTGGAAACCATAGCATGTCGTGAAGCTGTTGCATGCATTGGCAAAAGACCTCAACCAACATCACTTTATTGTGGCCTCCGACTGCAAACAGGTGATAGAGGACATTGCTAAAGGATGCCAGGGAGTTTATGGAGTCATTATCAGAGAGATTAGATTAAGATCACCCCCCACGTGTAAATTTACTTTTAAAAGGTGTGAGGCAAATGTTGAAGCTCATAAGCTAGCTCAACATTCTCTGTCCTTATTGCCAGGGCGTCATGTATGATTAGGCCAGTCACATGACCAAAATTGTATCCCACACTCGGTGGACTTTGATTAATAAAAGGTCTTTCCCTAAAAAAAATGCAAGATTTGACTACCTAATGTTCTTGTTCTACAGTATTGAGCCTGATTAGCTCGGCATGCATACAACACCGAGCCTTCATGTCAGCAAGCACTATTGGGGATGCAGAGGTGGCCGGCCATGTGCCAAGCTCTCGCCCTCCGAGCGTGCAGCAGCAGCAGCGAGCCAGGACACGGGACAGGGACGGAGGTATGGGCCTTGCTCTGCATCAGGGCCGTTCGTCCGACATCAAACGGCCGGCAAGCCCCATGCCATCCGAGTCACTTCGATCGTGCTAAGAAGAAATTGGCCAGGCACAAAACTGTGTATCGTTTTTTGCTTGCTTGAAAGAGAAAATAAATCATACTAGTACATCTTGGAAAACTCCAACATTGACATGTGTGGAGTACAACCTTGACATCTACTTGCGTCTAACCATTCTTTGAAGGGAGCACCCATGCGAATTTTTTGATCATTCTCACTCGATTGGTTGAACCTTTGAATTTCATTCCAACGGCTGGCTCGTCCGCTTCTCTTCCTCCTGACGCCCACTCCCTTGCCTCTCCTTCATCACCGATGTCTCCATCTTCGATGAGGTGGTGGATGAAAAGTCCCTCCTTCCTCTAACCATCCAACCACAGGTAGTTGCGTCTCGATATCGGACTTGGGCATCGTCCGGTCTGAGCAGCAGTCAAGATGAAAAGTCCCTTCTCCCTCACCCACCCTTCAACACTATCACACCTGCATTGGTGACTCCGTTGTCGACCGCGCTGTCCCTGTCTCCGGTGTGGTCCTAGTGAGACCTCGCTGGTGACGCTGCGGCCGGTTGCATCTCCCTTGTCTCGCCCTCCGACCACTGCTCTTTCTGCTCTCCCAAATCGACTGACAAGATTTATGTTCTTAGGAAACTAAGAAATAGCAAACGCGCTCTTAAAAAATAGAAAGAAAATGGAATTGTCCATCTGTAAGCTGTTTGAAAATTTTCATTTGTCAGCGAGTCATATATTGAAGCTGCTTTTTTCTTTTGAGGGAGAAGCTGCACATTTTGAAGTATACAATTAATTATTGGTGATTGACATTTAGGCGACTAAGAAACAACAGAAGTAAAGTGAATACATGGGTGGTTCATAAGCTCGAAAGTACCCACTTTAGTTTAAGCTGTAGTACATGCAGTTTAATGTAACAAAAGGTAGTGACTTATTAGTAGCACAGTGGCTAATCGACCACATGATCCACAGTAGAGCTGGCATGGTCTCTTATTGCTGGTCCATGATATAGCACAAAGTTTACACAGGGCGGTCCATCCACATCATCCATGGTAGATCCATCATCACATGCTTGGCTTCACGTTGAGGCGGCTGGCCACCTTCATCCCGCACGACTTGTCACACTACACGCATCCACAAATCCATCAACAACCGATGAAAATTCAGCGTACTAAATCCATAGACGCATGCGTTAATTATTGACTTCAGTCAGTTAATGAATTATTAGTTACCTTGGAGAGGAAGTCGATCCAGATGACGCGGAGCTCGTGGCTGACCTTGGGGTGGGCGAGGGCGTCGGCGAAGCGGCGCGCGAACCTGTCCTGGCGGTCGGGCGCCCAGCTGCGGTACCTCTCCCCGGGCTGCACGAAGTCGTTCTCCTTCTTGATCCTCGTCTTCTCCCTTCTTCCGACGACGGGCCGCGTCGGCACGGGGAAGCTAGCCGGCTCCGCCTGCCGGAGCGGCGCGTGGCGTGACGGGTAGTAGTCCACCTCCTCGTCGCGGTGCATGAAGTTCATGGCGCCGTCGTAGTGGTTGTTCTTGAATCCGCACTTGGGCGCGTTGACGGGGAGCATCAGGTAGTTGGGGCCGAGGCGGTAGCGCTGCGTGTCGGCGTAGGCGAACACCCTGCACTGCAGCATCTTGTCGTCGGAGTAGTAGATCCCGGGCACGACGAGGCCCGGGCCAAAGGCGAGCTGCTCGTTCTCGTTGAAGAAGTTGTCGACGTTGCGGTCGAGCACGAGGCGCCCCACAGGCTGGAGGGGCACGAGGTCCTCGGGCCACGTCTTGGTGTCATCGAGCGGGTCGAAGTCGAAGCGGTCCTCCTCGTCGGGGTCGATGACCTGCACGAAGAGCTTCCACTCGGGGAAGTTGCCGGCATCAATGGAGTCGTAGAGGTCCTGAGTGGCGTGGCTGTGGTTCTTGCCGCCGACGAGCGTGGCCTCGTCGTCCATGAGGCAGCTGACGCCACAGGTGGGGCGCCAGTGGAACTTGACGTAGTGGGACTTGCCGGCGCGCGAGACGAAGGTGTAGGTGTTGACGCCGAAGCCGTCCATGTGGCGGTAGTCGGTGGGGATGCCGACGTCGTCAAAGAGGAAGAAGAAGGTGTGGAGGCTCTCGGGGTGGTGGGAGAGGAAGTCGAAGACGCGCCAGTACTCCTGCACACAGGGTTAAAAAACTTCAATGAAATTTTCCATATTTCAGTGAGGTCTAGAATACTTTTAACTCTGAAATTTCAAGGCAGGTTAAAACTGATTTTAAATAAATTTAAGTTATGTTAGAATTCATTAAAATTAAGTGAAATTTGAAATCTCATAATCCGAAACGAAATTCCGCATATTTCGAAGAGGCTCTAAGTTATTTTGTTTCCGAAATAAATAAAGAAAACCTTGCCTGCACGTGGGACTTGGGGTTGGGTTTGAAGGCGTGGATGACGTCGGGGAATTTGATGCCGTCGCGGATGAAGAAGACGGGGAAGTTGTTGCCGAGCAGGTCCCAGTTGCCCTCGCGCGTGTAGAACTTGACGGCGAACCCACGCGGGTCGCGGATCGTCTCAGGCGAGCCACGCTCATGGATGACGGTGGAGAAGCGGACGATCACCGGCGTGCGCGCTCCCGGCGCGCGGAGGAAGTCGGCGCAGGTGAGGCCGGTGACGTCGTGGGTGCACTCGAAGAAGCCCTTGGCGGAGGCGCCCCGAGCGTGGACGACGCGCTCAGGGATGCGCTCGCGCGCGAAGTGGGCGATCTTCTCCAGCAGGTGGTAGTCCTCCAGCAGGATGGGGCCGCGCGGGCCGACGGTGAGCGCCTCGTTGTCGTTCCACACCGGCTGGCCGGCGTTGGTGGTCGTCGTCTTGGTGTCGAAGCTGCTCGACGGCCGGAACTGCACGCCATGCATGCACACACCCAATTATTGGCAGCGCACACACCCACAGAGCTACGGAGCAAATGATTAACACTAGAGTAGTATGAAATCGACAGTATCTTTGTGAATTAAGAACACCGAGCCAACATGCTAAGAATGGCGATGAATCAGCTAACTATTATAGCGTGAGATCTGCTGATGTCTACAGTAATTAGGTACGTACCTTGCAGGGATCCATCCTTCCTCGAGTGGAGTGGCTCGGCTAAGCTGGGGGGGAGTGTGGCGAGCTCACTCACTTTCGCTGCACTGATATCCCCTGCTTGAGCTCCGGCCTGGTCTTAAATAACGGCCAGGGGTGAGGTGGCGTGCCCGTCCGGCTGCCGTGATCACCCTCTGACAGGTGGGGCCCACGATAGGATGCAAGGTGGGTCGGCCTGCAAGAAGACAAGAGAGGATAAGGTGTTGTGGGCCAGCCACGTGTGGAAAAGTCTGTTGGTTGCCTGGACAGATGAAGATGGTGCACGGCATCGTCGCTGCATCGTCATCCGGTTCCGTGCAAATACAAAACTGGCTGCTATGCCTATGCGTGCATGTCCATGAATATCTCTTCTGCCTGATCTGTTGCACTCACCCACCGGGACTGAATGCTCAGAATGTAGTGCAATTTGTTCATTCTGTAAAAAAATATAAGATCGTTTAAATCACTATATGTCTATGTGTAAGAAACTAAAAATCAGTGATTCAGCATTGCGATGGATAATGATAAGCTTATCTAGCTAAGGTGTCCTTACATGTCCCCGTGTGTTAGATTTTTTCGTCCGAAAAGTAAGTTTCTTAATGCCTATTATGATCTTACATGAAAAATCACAATTCTTTAAGGAAAACCGCTCTTTCAGTGATACAAGCATGTTACAAGGATGTCTTCTCTTTTTATTCGCCAAGCGGAAACCATATATTGCATTCAAAAGAATAGCAAACAGATTTGTTTCACCAATGAACGAGAAATTCTGAAATAAACTCGAGTAACTGAATTCCCGATAATAACCAAATAATCGCATGCACTATTCCAAGGAGAGACAATGAAAACTTAATATGCACACCCAACGTTGATTAGTGGCCTTTCCCAACATTCGCGGTGCACAGAACAAGCGGAAACATTGACGAGAAAATAATGATGATTAGGGTTTTTTGCGCGAACTCGTGGTTGGACTTACATTTGGTCGCATGTCACAATATTTAATAAACAAAGCACAAGGTAGTAGTGCTCGGTGACGCGGTTAGTGATAATCAAATCACACCCTGTAAAAAAAGTGATAATCAAATCATCACATGCCTTCTCGTAGATTTTCTTATACATATATGGAGCCACTTAATTATCCACTGAGAATTAAACAATGCTAACTGATATGCATCTTTCAGAAAGTAGGAAAGCTCCTTGTTGCTATGTGGCAAAATGTAGTTGTCGGATTACTCTACCCTTATTAGTTGTCTCGAAATGCCTGCTTTACCCAAACAAAAAGCAGGGGGCGATGAATGGATCATTGCTTATTTGGAGTATATGTTTTTGCACAAAAGCATCATATATAATCACTGTTTTTTCCTTTGGATGGTTGAGCTATTTTCTACCAGAAAGTAACATGTACCTGAGACAAGAAATGTAATGCAGATGGAATGCATCCTCGTTCCATCATCATCGATTTGTGAACAGATTTTGGGATCTAGGTACACCAGAACCCAATTCCTATAATTTCAGAATAAACAATTAGAAGTTTTTGAAAATTAGGAAAAAAAATCACACACATTGCTGCTTGTTAGAAACTTGCACTTGTAAACTTTAATATTATGACGGTTTGTGTGGGTGAAAATGACAAAATCAGAGATCTACAGTTTAAGTTTTATTTTCTCATTTCATGCAGGTCGCAAATGATCATATTATTTTAGGAAAGCTTACATGGGTAAGTTTTAACTCAATATATATGTTAGTTCTTTTTTCAAGGATTTTTAGGATATGCCGAGACCAAGGATTGTTCTAGTATTTTGCTATCTATATCAAGCAAATGCAAAACATGCCATGCATGGATACAAATATCTTCAGTCCGATCGGCTGCACTGCACTCACCCATTCAGCCACCACACTCAATGTTTGAAATGTAATGTAATTAAGTAAGAACCGTGATAGGATGTGTGAGCATTCTCAATCAGCATTGCTATGGATAATGTTAACTAATCCTTATTTGGCTATGTCATCCTTACATGTTCTGTTGTTTTGCTATCATGTTTTTTGGGGGGCAAAGACGATGAAAAAAGTAGGTATTAAGCATCAGATCATGTTGTAATTACTGAATATCGTGCGTACACAGAAGGTTGCTCTTCAAGTGTTAGAAGAATGGCTTCTCTTTTTTATATCACTCTAAACATAGATGAATGGTTGCCCATGATAATATTTTTTGCAACAATGGATCGAAGAACTGATTGAAATGAACACTAGAAACACATCCTCTTGAAAAAAAGAATACATCAAGTTCTTCACACAGGAAACTTCTTACACAGGTCTTACATTTATTATGGACTTTCCCACCTTCTAGATGCTCAAGGGGAAGAGAACCGATGTGGTTATTTGCGAAAATGCCATCGAGTAAAATTTGGTCACGTGTATCAATCAAAGTACAATTTTAATTAACAAAGTACAAGGTACTCAGTCAGCTTGTGACTCATTAATGGTAACCAAATCACCACGCGCACCTTTGGTTGATTTTCTTGTACAGATCGAGAGCCACGTAATCAAGCGAGAATTAACAATGTTATCAGTCTCCCAAACCGCTACACACTTTTGGAAAAGTGGGAAAACTACATTTTCTGCATTGTGGCAAATGTAGTTGTCGAATTACTCTACCACTCATGAATTATTATAACACTTTTTTTTACTGAAAATAAATGCAAGGGGCGAAGGACAAAGGGACATGGCTTATTTGGTGCGATGTCAGTTGTACTACTGTACTAGGTTATATATGTCTGCACAAAAGCATCACATCATCTCTTTTTCTTCGTGAACATGCAATATTTAGAGAGGAAAGTAAATTGTTACTGAATTTAAGCAACGGGTTGTGTCACTCATCACCATTCATGAGTTGTCATAATTTAAGGAGCATAATTAAGTTGAAGAACAAGTGAGCACATGCCTCGGTGTGGTTATCCTAATGTTGAAATAGAATTTGCGGACACATGTAAATGAATCCATATATTATTTATCTTCAGAACCATGTTCAAGAATGCTAGGGTATATGTATATATGACTATATACATATACAATTTGATTATTCACAATATTAGCTGTTTGCTTTATTACGTCCTACTCCCTCAGTCCGCTAATACTTGTCGCAAAACCGAATAAAAATGGATGTATGTAGAACTAAAATATGTCTAGATACATCCATCTCTCCGACAAGTATTTCCGGACGGATGGAGTACAAATTAATACAGTGAGTCTGAGCATAGAATTATCCATGGCTAGGGACAACTGCGAAGCATGAATCAAACAATACAGGGAGCACTAGTAGAAAAAGGGTCAAACGTGAAGCACATTAGTGCCGGTTTGAATTTGAGCCGGCACTAATGTGTACATTAGTGCCGGTTCCAACGGCTAGCCGGGCCGCTCTCATTAGTACCGGTTCGTGGCGAACCTTTAGTACCGGTTCGTGCCACGAACCGGTACTAAAGAGGTGGTGGCCTTTAGTACCGGTTGGTGGCTCCAACCGGTACTAAAGACCCCCCCCCCCCCACCTTTAGTACCGGTTGGAGCCACCAAC
Organism: Aegilops sharonensis; assembly: GCA_904067115.1. Lineage (NCBI taxonomy): Eukaryota > Viridiplantae > Streptophyta > Magnoliopsida > Poales > Poaceae > Aegilops > Aegilops sharonensis. The sequence goes on along the minus strand of LR880971.1, from coordinate 40,664,663 downwards.
CGGTATTAAAGGGGTGCGCTGCCACCCGCAGTGCACAATATTTAGTCCCACCTCGCTAGTTGAGAGGAGTTCGCACCGGTTTATAAGCCCCGCCGTGGCTATCGTGTCGAGCTCCTCTGTAAGCAGGCCTTTGTGGG
>LR880971.1:40611908-40630632 GCA_904067115.1 Aegilops sharonensis | reverse complement strand
TATTGCACTTGCCAAGGAGCCCAGGTTTCACAAGAAGACCAGGCACATCAAGCGTCGCTTCAACTCCATCCGTGAAAATGTTCAAGATGGAGACATAGAAATTTGTAAAGTGCATACGGATCTGAATGTCGCAGATCCGTTGACTAAACCTCTTCCGCGGGCAAAACATGATCTACACCAGAACTCTATGGGTGTTCGATTCATCACAATGTAACTAGATTATTGACTCTAGTGCAAGTGGGAGACTGTTGGAAATATGCCCTAGAGGCAATAATAAAAGCACTATTATTATATTTCCTTGTTCATGATAATTGTCTTTTATTCATGCTATAATTGTATTATCCGGAAATCGTAATACACGTGTGAATACATAGACCACAATACGTCCCTAGTGAGCCTCTAGTTGACTAGCTCGTTGGTCAACAGATAGTCATGGTTTCCTGACTATGGACATCAGATGTCATTGACAACGGGATCACGTCATTAGGAGAATGACGTGATGGACAAGACCCAATCATAAGCATAGCACAAGATCGTGTAGTTCGTTTTGCTAGAGCTTTTCCAATGTCAAGTATCTCTTCCTTAGACCATGAGATCGTGTAACTCCCGGATACCGTAGGAGTGCTTTGGGTGTACCAAACGTCACAACGTAACTGGGTGACTATAAAGGTGCACTACAGGTATCTCCGAAAGTGTCTGTTGGGTTGACACAGATCGAGACAGGGATTTGTCACTCCGTATGACGGAGAGGTATCACTGGGCCCACTCGGTAGTGCATCATCATAATGAGCTCAAAGTGACCAAGTGTCTGGTCACGGGATCATGCATTACGGTACGAGTAAAGTGACTTGCCGGTAACGAGACTGAACGAGGTATTGGGATACCGACGATTTAGTCTCGGGCAAGTAACATACCGTCTGATAAAGGGAATAGTATACGGGGTTGCTTGAATCCTCGACATCGTGGTTCATCCGATGACATCATCGAGGAGCATGTGGGAGCCAACATGGGTATCCAGATCCCGCTGTTGGTTATTGACCTGAGAGCCGTCTCGGTCATGTCTGCATGTCTCCCGAACCTGTAGGGTCTACACACTTAAGGTTCGGTGAGGCTAGGGTTATTAGGAAGACTTGTATGTGATTACCGAATGTTTTTCGGAGTCCCGGATGAGATCCCGGACGTCACGAGGAGTTCCGGAATAGTCCGGAGGTAAAGATTTATATATGGGAAGTTGGCAAACGGACACCGGAAAGTTTCGGGGGCATATCGGTATTGTACCGGGGCCACCGGAAGGGTTCCGGGGGTCCACCGGGAGGGGCCACCCCTCCCGGGGGGCCACATGGGCTGCGTGGGGCAGGAGTCAGCCCCTGGTGGGCTGGGCGCACCCCTCCCCTTGGGCCCTTGCGCCTAGGGTTGGGGGGGGGGAACCCTAGAGGGGGCGCCCCCCTTGCTTGGGGGGCAAGTCCCCCCTCCCCTTGGCCGCGGCCCCCCTCTAGATGCCATCTAGAGGGGCCGGCCCCCCTTCTCCCTCCCCCTATAAATAGATGGGTGAGGGGAGGGCTGAACACCTAAGCCAAGGCGCAGCCCCTCCCCACCCCAACACCTCTCCTCCTCCGTACGTGCTTGGCGAAGCCCTGCCGGAGTACTGCTGCACCAACAACACCACGCCGTCGTGCTGCCGTTGGAGCTGTCTTCTTCAACCTCTCCTTCCTCCTTGCTGGATCAAGACGGAGGAGACGTCGTCCGTACCGTACGTGTGTTGAACGCGGAGGTGCTGTCCGTTCAGCACTTGGTCATCGGTGATCCGAGTCACGGCGAGTACGACTCTATCATCACCATCCCCTTGAACGCTTCTGCACTCGATCTACAAGTGGTATGTAGATGCAAACTCACTCCCCTCACTCCCTTGACTCGTTGCTTAGATGAACTCATAGATGGATCTTGGTGAAACCGTAGGAAAATTTTAATTTTCTGCAACATTCCCAACACGGGCTGCTTTAAGGTCCGTGCGGGCCTCAAACCGCATGCAGCCCAGGCAACCAAACAGGTCGCGCATATCCCGCGCGGGCCTGGTTGGGCTGCATGCGGGCAACCAAACACGCCCATTGACATGTGTCCATGCCCACCTTTTTCACGAGAAACAAACTGAATTTTATGTTCAGTTTTGAGAGAGTCCTTAGTCCCAGCATGCCTTCAAATCCAATCTCTGTCATCAACTTCCTCCTAAATCACCAAACTGGGATAAGATGTTGCTCAGCTTCTACACTGAAATCCTCGATGTAACTGCACCTGGACCTAGGATAGTGGCGAACTCGCGGTTCTCCATGTTTTGTAAGTCCGGGGTCCGGCACATCTAGGTCTAGATTGAGTTCCATACTGGCCGGTGGCGGCGATGCGATGAAGTGCGCCCTACAAACTGAACGGGGAAGTATCTGGTGCAACGGTGAATTTGGTGCTATCGGTGCACCGATCTCCGTATCTCACATTATAAAATTTGAAAAAATATGAAAATTTGTGAGGGTATAGGTATGACACATATGTACCATAGTATAAAATTTTAGATTCAAATTTAACGTACATAGTTAAAAAAAAAACAAATCATGCTGTGAATAGTACCTAATGCAGCCTGGGCCTTGAATTCAGCCCATTTTCTATATCATCGGTGAATTTGTCTTTTTTATTTCTAATTTGTCATATAGGTGGGGATGAGCTTGGAGGACTCACGGAGCTCGGGATCTTGCTAGCTCTCCTAATGGAGGTGCTGGACCACCGCACAACGGATGTGGGCTGCTTCGGTTTAAGAGCGTGGCGCCTTAACGGGATGCTCGCCGCCCCATTGCAAGAGTCACAAAGCTCGCCGTTGCTACTGCAGCAAAGCGGCGCAACCCAGTCTTCGCGAAAGGACTAGTGAGTCAAGTTACCTTGTCCCGCAACGGCCCGCGCTTGCTCTCTGATTGACAAGGACCATATGTCGCGTTCCCATTACCGCCACAACGCGCTGGTCGGTTGGAGCTCCAGCCAAACACTGCCAAGCAGCGCGCCGGCGCCCGCGCCGGCACCCGTGAGAGAGGAAGATGCCCAGCCTAGCCCGCGGTACCTATCGCCTGTGCATTGCCCTATTCTCTGGCTCGGGATTCATCTGGCGGTGCGTGCACGCTTGAGTCATTGGGAGTGAAGGGGGATACTGGGAAAACCGACGGATCAAGCGATGTTTCAAAACCAGGCCAAATACGGGTGTAATTGGAAAACCGGCGTAACGTTTACAATCGTTTTTTTTCTCAAAAAACTTCGATCTATTCATCTTCAATCATGGCAGTACAACGAACACCAGAAATAATAAAAATTACATCCATGTCCGTAGACCACCTAGCGACTACTACAAGCACTGAAGCGAGCCGAAGGCGTGCCACTGTCATCGCCCCTCCCTCGCTGGAGTCGTGCACAACTTGTTGTAGTAAACAGTTGGCAAGTCGTCGTGCAAAAGCCTTTTTCGGTATAGGACCAGCGAACCAGAATAGCAACCGCCGCCGATGAAGGATAACGTAGACCGAAAGAATCCAATGTTAGAATAAATCCGAGGCCACCGTCGATCTACCGAGGACCAAGCAATCACACGAGGAACGACACCGAGATTTGTTAACGAGGTTCACCGATATGGCTACATCCCCGGAGCATGACTATGGGCGCTCCTCCCCATGACACCGTCACAATACCGCACCCGGCCGCCCGGCCGCCGGCACACGCCGCCGGCTCCCCCGCGTGCCCGTGCTATTATGTCGGCATAGGTTACATCGTGTGTCTACCCCCACTATATATGAGAGGCTTAGGATGCAAGTGTCCTATTAGGACACAACTCCTATCCTATCTACACACAGTACGACTCCAAGTCCAACTGTAACCTAACTTGTACAATAATATTCGACACAACTCTAACAAACTCCACCTTGACGAATATTCTCCACCACCTTGAATTCGTCCGTGCGTCGAACCTCCATGTACATTGGACTTGAGATATGCCATGAGCACCGCTGCTACTCCCAGACTCCATGTGACTCCACCTGCAACTGTAGTCCCTTCTTGTCTTCTTCATAATCAACACTCGAGCAAAATTAAGTTTCATTACTCTACCTTGTGCTTCCAACTTCCGGAGAATCCGTTCAACGCCATCACACACCGACCACTGTCTGCATGAAAATGAACAACTCACATATTGGACGCCACATATAAGAGTTACCTGAACTCAACGTCACCGCTCTTTCTTGACTGCTTGTCTGAAACTTGAAGGAATTTCACCGTCGCCATGTGTCACCCTGAGTCAAATTCGCAGTTGTCTCACCCTTCTTCCGGATAGTCTCTGGCATGTCCCACAGCTATAGCACTCCGCCTCCTTCTGTCTTGTCATCCGCACTTTGCCATGTGAACCGAACACCACAGAATATACGGCATGTACTCTCTCTGTTTTGACAAATCCAGACTTTCCGCCACTTTCTCAGATTCTCCATGGTCAACTCTTGTTCATCAACTAGTACCGATAGACCCAGTCACCAACTTGAATCTGGTACTCGTCAACACTGCTTCAGCACCCTTGCACACTTTGTCTGACCACATATCTGACCACCAGTGCCTTGGTCTGTCGCTGTGTCCCGTGCTTACTGCACGCCTCGCCGCTATCACTGCGTCGAGCCTCTGCTGTCCTGGTCGAGTCTCCCGGGTAGCTAGCCCCCACTGCCTCAACCCCCACTGCAGAGAACCATCGATCATCACCGACCGATGCCGAGTATCACGTCTCCATCAGACCACTGGTACCAATCCGATCCACGTGTCTCTCGCTATCCCACTGAAATAGGCTTCGACTCTCCGAATTCTTACGCCGTAGCCCCTCCATCAGCACAGAGTATAGTCATCAATCAGACTCCAGCTCCACCTTCAACATGACTCCATGATGGTTGTACGTGCCACCCACGCGCCCTGTCGACTTCAAGCTCTCATGTGTACACAACCTTGAATCAATCCTGCGCCATAGTCTGTCGAAGCCGCACAAGCCCTTAGGCCTGCACCACGTGTTTCCACGCCCCAGAAGTCGGCCACTATCAGCATCACGCTCCTATGTCGTCGTCGCTGAAATCACTGTCGTCTTCTGCTTTGACCGACATCCCCGTCGATCCATCAGACAGTTCAGTCCGACCCAGTCGGAATTATCCAACTGCGACCATGCCCCACCCTACATCGTGACCGCCCGCACATCTTCGTGCATTGCTTGACGCCTTGTGTATGCATGATTCTGCCACGACACGCTCCAGACTCCTCCGAGTCTTATACGCATGTCGCCCTTGCCATATATACTCGAAGCTTCTCATCATACTGGACCCCAAGAAAAAATATCCGTGCAAAACTTGACCACGCTGGATCCCTTCTCTACACAATTCCTTCTTCTCGTCTTTCCATGAGTTACCTTCTCCACGTATCAGCAAGCCCTTTTTTTTCTTAACAAATCTCATGTACTAGCTTTCTACAGCAACGCCAAGCACAACAGCCTGGGAAAATATAGCAACGCAACCACGAACGTGAAGCTGGGCCTCGCAGTCGCAGCCTATGTCTTGCGGCCAGTCTCGCGCCGCACCAGCCAGCCCCGCCCGCATGGGCCTTGCCTGCTGGACCGCTGCTCTGCCTGGCCCATACATGGGCTGCTGTTGCCTGGCCGCACGCCCCAGCATCCGCCGCTGCTGCTATCACGCGCTCCTGATCCGATCTGCCTCCCGCTGCTGCACGTCTGCCGTCCGATGAACGCACTTTATGCAACCACCGCCGCCCTCCCGATCCGACTCGTCGAGAGACTGCTGCCAACGCGTCATCGCCTCTGCCTACAGCCGCTGGACCGGATAATCCGCGTGGCCAGCCGCCGCGCCATCTCCGATCTAGCCGAGAACTCCCGATCCAATCGATCCGTTGACCTGCTACGGACCAACGCCTGCGCTGCTTCGTGCCTTTGCTCCGAGTACTCGCCAACTTCGAGATCGCTTTCAACCACGGCTTCCGTCCGCTGAAACTTGTTCACCGCCGCGGCGAACCAAAGACAGCAAACCAACTCCGTCTTCTCTAGATCAACTGAACCGCAACCTCTTCGTAACCTTGCTCATGATACCACTTGTTAGAATAAATCCGAGGCCACCGTCGATCTACCGAGGACCAAGCAATCACACGAGGAACGACACGGAGATTTGTTAACGAGGTTCACCGATATGGCTATATCCCTGGGGCATGACTACGGGCGCTCCTCCCCATGACACCATCACAATACCACACCCGGCCGCCCGGGCGCCGGCACACGCCGCCGGCTCCCCCGCGTGCCCGTGCTATTATGTTGGCATAGGTTACATCGTGTGTCTACCCCCACTATATATGAGAGGCTTAGGATACAAGTGTCCTATTAGGACACAACTCCTACCCTATCTACACACAGTACGACTCCAACTTCAACTGTAACCTAACTTGTACAATAATATTCGACACAACTTTAACATCCAATCCGAAGACACACGAACATAGACGAAAAACAACCAGCTCCGAGCAAATCCACCGAGGATAGATTCGCCGGAGACACACCTCCACACGCCCACCAACGATGCTAGACGCACCATCGGAACGGGGGCTAGGCGGGGAGACCTTTATTCCATCTTCAGGAGCCATCGCCGTCTCGTCTTCCTGAGCAGGACACAAACCCTAACAAATCTGAAAGAAACGACTAACAACAAAGCCCTCTCCCCGGCCCTTGCCAGGATCCACCTTGCTTCCATGGCCCCAGGGCCACCGGAGATGAGGCAGACCTGCGGCGGAGCCGGCGAAAGACACAAACCCTAACTTTTTTGGTGGAGGAGGAGGAGGCGGCTGCGTTGTCTTTTTGGAGCACAGGTGCATTAGAGCACCTTATTTCAAATAGTTTAAAAATCATAATAAAAATAAAAAATCAAAAAGAATTCCACAAGATCATATGAATGTATATATGAGCTATATATGAGCTATATATTACATGTATGTGAAGTTTGGTGATGAAATAAGTAAACATGTGAGCTATATATACAAAAAATGACAAAATAGTAATTTTTAAATAGTGAATAATACATGCACGGTTCATCTTTTCAAAATCATGATTTTGTCATTTTATGTAACTCACATGTTTACATATTCCATAATCAGAATTTACACGTGTAATATACATTCGTACAAACATGTGATTTAAAAAGATTGGAACTTCAAAATATCATGTTGACACTGTTAAAAATGTAGGGCTCACTAGAGCTGGTGCATCAAAGTGACCTTTTGCCAACCAAGCACATACTGAAGGGTAGTGTATTTTATGAGACGTGTCTAGCCAGCGCCCGGCCACCCGAGATGGTTATTGAGCGGCCGGCTATTTTAGGAAATTTCTTGTTCCCCTTTCTAATTAGGAAAACTTTCTCACCAAAACCCTTTTCCTCTGACATATTAAATGCCAACACATCCATCTCCTCTGATGCATGCTTTTTGTTCTCTTGTGCATTTAATTTATAATTTTAAAAATTAAAAAAGGCATAACTTTCAATCCGTGCGTCAGAGTTACGATCTGTCTTCATTGTTGGAATCTTCACAACATGCTCTTCAAAGCTATATCTCGCATGGGTATATTTCCACAAACTTTTATGTGTGCAATTTAGTCCCCGTTTGGTGCAACTGTCTAATAGTTGATGTGCAACTATCTGACAGTCGATGTGCAAGTTCCCTCCAACTTGTGAACATGCATTTTTCGTTGATGCAAACAGGTGCGAACACATTTAGTTCTATTTTTATTTTTCTAAAAAAGTCATAACTTTTGAACCAAACATCAAAATTAAGATCCGCTTTCACCGTAAGAATTCTTACGACGTTCGCTTCGAAACTAGATACCGCATGGATATGCTTAGACGAACTTTTTTGTGTGCAATTTAGTCTCCGTTAGGTGCAAGTGTCTAGCAGTTGATGTGCAACTGATACGTCTCCGTCGTATCTATAATTTTAGATTGTTCCATGCCAATATTATTCAACTTTCATATACTTTTTGGCAACTTTTTATATTATTTTTGGGACTAACATATTGATCCAGTGCTCAGTGCCAGTTCCTGTCTGTTGGATGTTTTTGGTTTCGCAGAATATCCATATTAAACGGAGTCCAAACGGGATAAAAACGGACGGAGCTTATTTTTGGAATATTTGGAAAATCTGGAAGAAAAATCAACGCGAACGAGTGTCCGAGGTGGGCACGAGGTAGGTGGGTGCCCCCCCTAGGGTGCACCCCTGACCCTCGTGACCCACCTGTAAGGCGGTTGACGCCCTTCTTTGGCCGCAAGAAAGCTAATTTTTGGTAAAAAATCACGGCGAAGGTTTCAGTCCAATGGAGTTACGGATCTCAATATATATACGAAATGGTGAAAGGGGAATGGAACAGAACACAGAAACAGAGAGAGACAGAGAGACAGATCCAATCTCGGAGGGGCTCTCGCCCCTCCCACACCATGGAGGCCAAGGACCAGAGGGGAAACCCTTCTCCCATCTAGGGAGGAGGTCAAGGAAGAAGAAGACGAAGGGGCCCCCTCTCCCCTTCTCTTCCGGTGGCGCCGGAACGCTGTCGTGGCCATCATCATCACCGCAATCTTCACCAACAACTTCACCGCCATCATCACCAACTCTTTCTCCCTCTATGCAGCGGTGTAACCTCTCTCTTACCCGCTGTAATCTCTACTTAAACATGGTGCTCAGCGCTATATATTATTTCCCAATGATGTATGGCTCTCTTATGATGTTTGAGTAGATTTGTTTTGTCCTATGGGCTATTTGATGATCAAGATTGGTTTGAGTTGCATGTTTTATTATTGGTGATGTCTTATGGTGCTCTCCGTGTCGCGCAAGCGTGAGGGATTCCCACTATAGGATGTTGCAATATGTTCATGATTTGCTTATGGTGGGTGGCGTGAGTGACAGAAGCACAGACCCGAGTAAGTAGGTTGTTTGCGTATGGGATAAAGAGGACTTGATACTTTAATGCTATGGTTGGGTTTTACCTTAATGATCTTTAGTAGTTGCGGATGCTTGCTAGAGTTCCAATCATAAGTGCATATGATCCAAGTAGAGAAAGTATGTTAGCTTATGCCTCTCTCTCAAATAAAATTACAATAATGATTATCGGTCTAGTTATCGATTGCCTAGGGACAAATAACTTTCTCGTGACAACAAGCTCTTTACTAAAACTAATTTAGTTGTGTCTTTATCTAAACAGCCCCTACTTTTTATTTACTCGCTCTTTACTTTCTTGCAAACCTATCCAAAAACACCTACAAAGTACTTCTAGTTTCATACTTGTTCTAGGTAAAGCGAATGTCAAGCGTGCGTAGAGTTGTATCGGTGGTCGATAGAACTTGAGGGAATATTTTTTCTACCTTTAGCTCCTCGTTGGGTTCGAGACTCTTACTTATCGAAAGAGGCTACAATTGATCCCCTATACTTGTGGGTTATCAAGACCTTTTTCTGGCTCTGCTGCCGGGGAGTTATAGCGTGGGGTGAATATTCTCGTGTGTGCTTGTTTGCTTTATCACTAAGTAATTTTTATTTGCTGTTCTTAGTTGTTCTCTATCTTTAGTTATGGATATGGAACACGAAATACTAAAAAAATGAGGTGTACTTGCTACTCATGGAGATGGGGAACCTCCTAAAACCCTCGATGCTGGTTATGTGAAAGATATTATGTACTACTTTAATAATCCTGAGAAAACCCCATTCAATTATGTAATGGGAGTAACGTTGGATCAACGTGAATACTTTAGGGATTATTGCTTAACACAAAAAGGGAAACTATTATGGGATCAAATTCATATATTGAAGTGGTATGCTTGGCAACTATGCGTGAGTTATGATTATACTTGTTGCTCTAGGATGAAGGCTCCACACCTTCCCTTTTCATGCAAATTTAATGATAATAAAACCTTAGCTTCTTATGCTAATGGTATATATGATTACTTGATGTGGAACAAATAGAAGAATTTTTTGCTTTTATGGGTGCTTATGAAATTGAATCTATGTTTAAAGAGTTTGAAGATTTTGATGATGCTGTTTATAGATCTGAAAATTTAGCTATCCTCAAATATTGCTATGAGAATTATGAATACAATTCCGATATTAATGAACTTATCGAGAAAGTCTCCGCTGTCCAAGAAGAGATTAATATTTTGCAGGAATCTATGGAAGAAGAAATTGATGAAACTGTGAGCTCATTGGATGAAAAAGATGAGGAGGAGAGCGAAGAACAAAAGGAGGAAGAGCGGATTGATCACCCGTTCCCACCTTCTAATGAGAGTAACCCTTCAACTCATACATTGTTTAATTCCCCTACGTGCTTACCGAAGGATGATTGTTATGATGACTATTATGATCCCATTAATTCTCTTGAAATATCCCTTTTTGATGATGCTTGCTATGCTAATGGCCAAGATGCCAATATGAATTATGCTTATGGAGATGAACTTGCTATAGTTTCTTATGTTAAAAATGAAATTGTTGCTATTGCACCCACGCATGATAGTCCTATTATCTTTTTGAATTCTCCTGATTATACTATATCGGAGAAGTTTGCACTTATCAAGGATTATATTGATGGGTTGCCTTTTACCATTGCACATGATGATTTTGATAGATATAATATGCATGTTCTTGCTGCTCCTACTTGCAATTATTATGAGAGAGGAACTATATCTCCACCTCTCTATGTTCCCAATACAATAAAATTACAAGAAACTGTTTATACTATGCATTGGCCTTTACTATGTGTGCATGAATTGTTCTTTTATGACATGCCGATGCATAGGAAGAGAGTTAGACTTCGTGATTACATGATATATGTTACTTTGTGCTCACTACCAAATTACAAATCATTGCTAATTAAAATTGGCTTTGATATACCTTGGGATCCGGGTGGATTCACTACTTGAGCACTATATGCCTAGCTTAATGGCTTTAAAGAACGTGCTGCCGGGGAGACAACCTGGAAGTTTTAGAGAGTCATTTATTTCTGTTGAGTGCTTTCATATAGTTTAAAAACAACAAAAATAAAGAGGGGAACCCAAAACTTTTCAAAAAGAAAAGCGAAAGTGAGAAAGACAAGCATTGTTGAAGTGGGAGCTAGCCTTGAACTTTGTTCATGCTCACGGAAACTTTGTGAATCTTGATTACAGAAACTTTTCAACAAAAATAATTATCCCCTTGTACAATTCCATTGTATTATAAAAATAATGTGCCAAGGTTTGCCTTTAGGATGTTTACAATGCTTGTTGGTTTGTGCGGTGCAGGACAGAAACTTTGGCTGTAGTGCGTGATTTTTAATTTTTTACTGGAACGTCAAATGGTTCTGATTCTTTTTGCACTGTCTTTATATACAAATTTTTTATTTTTCCTAATTTTGGAAGAATTGTTAAAGTATCATAAGTATGGTGAATGTTCAGATTGCTACAGACTGTTCTGTTTTAGACAGATTCTGTTTTTGATGCATAGTTTGCTTGTTTTGATGAAACTATCAATTTATATCAGTGGATTAAGCCATGAAAAAGTTATATTATAGTAGACAAAATAAAAAAACAAAATATGAATTGGTTTGCTACAGTACTTAGAGTAGTGATTTGCTTTATTATACTAACGGATCTTACCGAGTTTTCTGTTGAAGTTTTGTGTGGATGAAGTGTTCGATGATCGAGAAGGTTTCGATGTGAGAAGAAGGAAGAGAGGCAAGAGCTCAAGCTTGGGGATGCCCGAGGCACCCCAAGTAAATATTCAAGGAGACTCAAGCATCTAAGCTTGGATGCCCCGGAAGGCATCCCCTCTTTCTTCAACAAATATCGGTATGTTTTCGGATTCGTTTCATTCATGTGATATGTGCAAATCTTGGAGCATCGTTTGCATTTAGTTTTCATTTTTTTATGCACCATGCTGGTATGAGATGGTCCTTGATTGATTTATAGAATGCTCTATGCACTTCACCTATATCTTTTGAGTATGGCTTTATAGAATGCTTCATGTGCTTCACTTATATCATTTGAAGTTTGGATTGCATGTTTCTTTTTACATAGACAACCGCCATTTGTAGAATGATCTTTTGCTTCACTTATATTTGTTAGAGCGTGGGCATATCTTTTGTAGAAAGAATTAAAACTCTCTTGCTTCACTTATATCTATTTAGAGAGATGACAGGAACTGGTCATTCATATGGTTAGTCATAAAACCCTACATAGAACTTGTAGATCGCTGAATATGATATGTTTGATTCCTTGCAATAGTTTTGCGATATAAAGGTGGTGATATTAGAGTCGTGCTAGTTGAGTAATTGTGAAATTGAGAAATAATTGTGTTGAGGTTTGCAAGTCCCGTAGCATGCATGTATGGTGAACCGTTATGTAACGAAGCCGGAGGATGAGGTGTTTATTGATTGCCTTCCTTATGAGTGGCGGTCGGGGACAAGCGATGGTCTTTTCCTACCAATCTATCCCCCTAGGAGCATGCGCGTAGTACTTTGTTTTGATGACTAATAGATTTTTGCAATAAGTATGTGAGTTCTTTATGACTACTGTTGAGTCCATGGATTATACGCACTCTCACCCTTCCATCATTGCTAGCCTCTTCGGTACCGTGCATTGCCCTTTCTCACCTCGAGAGTTGGTGCAAACTTCGCCGGTGCATCCAGACCCCGTGATACGATACGCTCTGTCACACATAAGCCTCATTATATCTTCCTCAAAACAGCCACCACACCTACCTATCATGGCATTTCCATAGCCATTCCGAGATATATTGCCATGCAACTTCCATCATCATCATATACATGACTTGAGCATTCATTGTCATATTGCTTTGCATGATCGTAAGATCTCTAGCATGATGTTTTCATGGCTTGTCCGTTTTTTGATGTCATTGCTAAGCTAGATCATTGCACATCCCGGTACACCGCCGGAGGCATTCATGTTGAGTCATATCTTTGTTCTAGATATCGAGTTGTAATATTGAGTTGTAAGTAAATAAAAGTGTGATGATCATCATTATTAGAGCATTCCCCAGTGAGGAAAGTATGATGGAGACTATGATTCCCCCACAAGTCCGGATGAGACTCCAGACAAAAAAAAGAGAAAGGCCAAAAAAAAAGAGAAGGCCCAAAAAAAAAAGAAAAAAATGAGAGAAAAAGAGAGAAGGGGCAATGTTACTATCCTTTTACCACACTTGTGCTTCAAAGTAGCACCATGTTCTTCATATATAGAGTCTCTTAAGTTATCACTTTCATATACTAGTGGGAATTTTCATTATAGAACTTGGCTTGTATATTCCAACGATGGGCTTCCTCAAATGCCCTAGGTCTTCATGAGCAAGAAAGTTGGATGCACACCCACTTAGTTTCAGTTTGAGCTTTCATACACTTATAGCTCTAGTGCATCCGCTGCATGGCAATCCCTACTCCTCACATTGATATCTATTAATGGGCATCTCCATAGCCCGTTGATACGCCTAGTTGATGTGAGACTTTCTCCTTTTTTGTCTTCTCCACATAACCCCCATCATCATATTCTATTCCACCTATAGTGCTATGTCCATGGCTCACGCTCATGTATTGCGTGAAAGTTGAAAAGGTTTGAGAAATGTCAAAAGTATGAAACAATTGCTTGGCTTGTCATCGGGGTTGTGCATGATGTGAATATTTTGTGTGGTGAAGATGGAGCATAGCCAGACTATATGATTTTGTAGGGATGAGCTTTCTTTGGCTATGTTATTTCAATAAGACATAATTGCTTGGTTGGTATGCTTCAAGTATTATTGTTTTTATGTCAAACGATAGACTATTGCCTTGTATCACTCGTGTCTTAATATTCATGCCATGATTAGACATATGATCAAGATTATGCTAGGTAGCATTCCACATCAAAAATTATCTTTTTTATCATTTACCTACTCAAGGACGAGCAGGAATTAAGCTTGGGGATGCTGATACGTCTCCGTCATATCTATAATTTTTGATTGTTCCATGTCAATATTATTCAACTTTCATATAATTTTTGGAAACTTTTTATATTGTTTTTGGGACTAACATATTGATCCAGTGCCCAGTGCCAGTTCCTATCTGTTGCATGTTTTTGGTTTCGCAGAATATCCATATTAAACGGAGTCCAAACGGGATAAAAACGGACGGAGCTTATTTTTGGAATATTTGGAAAATCTGGAAGAAAAATCAACGTGAACCAGTGTCCGAGGTGGGCACGAGGCAGGGGGGGCGCCGCCCCCTAGGGCGCGCCCCTGACCCTCGTGACCCACCTGTAAGGCAGTTGACGCCCTTCTTTGGCCGCAAGAAAGCTAATTTTTGGTAAAAAAATCACGGCGAAGGTTTCAGTCCAATCGGAGTTACGGATCTCCATATATATATATATACGAAACGGTGAAAGGGGAACAGAACAGAACGCAGAAACAGAGAGAGACAGAGAGACAGATCCAATCTCGGAGGGGCTCTCGCCCCTCCCACGCCATGGAGGCCAAGGACCAGAGGGGAAACCCTTCTCCCATCTAGGGAGGAGGTCAAGGAAGAAGAAGATGAAGGGCCCCCCTCTCCCCTTCTCTTCCGGTGGCGCCGGAACGCTGCCGTGGCAATCATCATCACACAATCTTCACCAACAACTTCACCGCCATCATCACCAACTCTTCCCCCCTCTATGCAGCGGTATAACCTCTCTCTTACCCGCTGTAACCTCTACTTAAACATGGTGCTCAACGCTATATATTATTTCCCAATGATGTATGGCTATCTTATGATGTTTGAGTAGATCTATTTTGTCCTATGGGCTATTTGATGATCAAGATTGGTTTGAGTTGCATGTTTTATTATTGGTGCTGTCCTATGGTGCTCTCCGTGTCGCGCAAGCGTGAGGGATTCCTGCTGTAGGGTGTTGCAATATGTTCGTGATTTGCTTATGGTGGGTGGCGTGAGTGACAGAAGCACATACCCGAGTAAGTAGGTTGCTTGCGTATGGGATAAAGAGGACTTGATACTTTAATGCTATGGTTGGGTTTTACCTTAATGATCTTTAGTAGTTGCGGATGCTTGCTAGAGTTCCAATCATAAGTGCATATGATCCAAGTAGAGAAAGTATGTTAGCTTATGCCTCTCCCTCAAATAAAATTGCAATAATGATTACCAGTCTAGTTATCAATTGCCTAGGGACAAATAACTTTCTCGTGACAACAAGCTCTTTACTAAAACTAATTTATTTGTGTCTTTATCTAAACAGCCCCTACCTTTTATTTACTCGCTCTTTACTTTCTTGCAAACCTATCCAAAAACACCTAGAAAGTACTTCTAGTTTCATACTTGTTCTAGGTAAAGCGAACGTCAAGCGTGCGTAGAGTTGTATCGGTGGTCGATAGAACTTGAGGGAATATTTGTTCTACCTTTAGCTCCTCGTTGGGTTCGACACTCTTACTTATCGAAAGAGGCTACAATTGATCCCCTATACTTGTGGGTTATCAGCAACTACCTGACAATCCAGGTGCAATTCTCCATCTACCCCATGGACGTGTGGTTTTTACTAATGCTACCTCCACCCCAAACCACCCTCTACCATTGAGATGTGCAACATCGTTTACTGCCCCATCCAACTGACTAGTAGTTGATGTGCAACTTTTTCCCTTGGCCTACTGACGTGCAACTTTCTCCCGTATCGCATGGATGTGTAGTTTCACTACTAGCACCCTATCCCAACCACCCCTTGTTAGTGAGATGTCCAACTTTAGGGCCCCGCCTATAGGCCACCTTTCTCTCCCCTAAAGGTTGTGTAGTTTTTTACCATCCAATAATCTCTGCTTATGAGACGTGCAACTTCGCCTATTGTCCCGGCCAACTGTCTTGCAGACTATGTGCAACTTTGTCTGTTCCCCTGCCAACTGTCAACTGAAACTACACATCCACAAGTAGGAAGGGGGAAAAGTTGCACATCGAGCAGTTGCCCGGAACAATAAACTAAGTTGCACATGTCGCCGTTAGGCACTAGTAGAAAAAGGGCCATTTGTCCCGGTTCATAAGGCACATCTGTCCCGGTTGGGGAACCGGGACTAAAGTGTTGTTACTAATGCCCTAGGCCTTTAGTCCCGGTTCTTATATGAACCGGGACAGATGGGCCTCCACGTGGCCGCCCGGCGAGCCCAGGCAGGAGGCCCTTTAGTCCCGGTTGGTAGCACCAACCGGGACCAATAAGCTTCCACGCGTCAGCATTTCAGGGGCTGTTTTTTTTAAAGGAGGTGGTTTAGGGGTTTTCAGGGTTAATTTAGGTTGTTATAGGTAGCTAATAGAGATATGTGTCCTCTCTTATCTCCGTGCTACTGCTATACTGCTATTTCTAAACATGACTTAGATTAAAGTGAGGCAACATGTGGTGCATGTCGAAAGTAATACTAATCCTAACTTGATCAAGTTTGGATTGTACTATTTTCGACATGCACCACATGCATGTTGCCTTCATTTCAATCCAATCCATGTTCATTTCACCCACAGATATATAATAACTCTTCATGCTCGCATCATGCATCATTATAATAACAAGTCCTACTAATCATCATCATACAACTTCTACTCGTTATTAATAACAAGTTATACGATCATCATTCTGATAGTCATCGAACCAACCCTACTTAATTTTTCTTAGCACATGATCATCAGTATTAGGCAGGACCTAAATATCCTATTTAAGGTAAAATAGCATAAAACAATATAGACCCTGACTCTCCATTATGGAGAATGGAGATCATCCTGTCGCCAATTCTTGCACGGCGCTTCCTTTTGCTTCCAAGAACCTCCTTACGACTGTCTATACATTTTTTCCATTCTTTGATTTTTCATGTCTCCACTTCTTTTAGAAATCTTGTATGGACAGTTGAGATTCGTAGGATGGCCTGGCAGTATGTTCAAAACATCAAGGCGACCACCATGCTGATACATCAGACGAGGCACACAATCATTCGAAATTATCTGTTGAAAAACATAGTAATAACTTCGTAGTTAGCAATGATGTACTAGTTTTAGAAGTATGCAAAAGATACAAGGATGTCGTAATAGTAAAAAAATTACCATGGTATCTCCATGGAAGTTACTGTTGTTCAACACGTGCACTAGTGGCACGTATTCACCATAATGTTGAGGAGTTTGATTGTAGATATTGTAATTCTCAAGATCAGTACAAAATGCGATCAGATGCTTTTTCTCGTGATAAGTTAATTCGCAGTCATCGTAGTGGGTTTTGTCTACCATCTTCCGCACATTCTTTGAAGAATGAAAATAAGCGGTCAACTATTTTGAAATAAACAATATAAATTAGTTAATAACTATGTTTGAGAAACTCACATAGCAGTAGAATTGGAGGCGTATCAACAAGGACCCAAATGTCCACATTGTTTTGCCTGATTTCAGGATCACCAAGATCAATGGTGACAAGCATATCCTCATGAAAACCATACATCTTGCAAAGTGCTTCCCAATTCTTGCAACCAAAATGGGTTACACTCTCAGCATTGTACAATTTTACTTCGAAATCCATACCATGATGGGTCCTTAGGTCAATTTTGTTTGTTTCAAAATTTTCATGGTCTTCAAAACCCATCCTCTCCAAGACATAGAATCTTGCAAAGCATGGGATAATCTAGTCGAATTGTAAAAGATGATAAGTACATGTCGAAATATATAGTTGAAGTTGTGCTTAATTACGAAAAAAAAACACTTGTCGTTGTTGCGTACCTTTTCAATATCGAAGGTCTCCTCGAGCTTAATGCTGGAGCGTCGATCTTCATCCAGCTCAGTGAACCTGTCGCACTGACCTCGGTCGTCGTGGCACCAGTTGTTGGGGAACGTAGTAATTTCAAAAAATTTCCTACGAACACGCAAGACCATGGTGATGGCATAACAACGAGAGGGGAGAGTGTCCGTCCACGTACCCTCGTAGACCGAAAGCGGAAGCGTTATATCAACGCGGTTGATGTAGTCGTACGTCTTCACGATCCGACCGATCCAAGCACCGTTACTCCGGCACCTCCGAGTTCTTGGCACACGTTCAGCTCGATGACGATCCCCGGGCTCCGATCCAGCAAAGCGTCGGGGAGGAGTTCCGTCAGCATGACGGCGTTGTGACGATCTTGATGTTCTACCGTCGCAGGGCTTCGCCTAAGCACCGCTACAATATGACCGAGGTGGAATATGGTGGAGGGGGCACCGCACACGGCTAAGGAACGATCACGAAGATCAACTTGTGTGTTCTAGGGTGCCCCCTGCCCCCGTATATAAAGGAGCAAGGGGGAGGGCCGGCCGGCCCTAGGAGGCGCGCCAAGGGATGGGGGAGTCCTCCTCCTAGTAGGAGTAGGACTCCCCTTTCCTAGTCCTACTAGGAAGAAGGAAGGGGGAAGGAAAGAGAGGGAGAGGGAGAGGGAAAAGGGGGGCCGCGCCCCCCCTCCTTGTCCAATTCGGACTCCCCATGGGGGGGGGGGGCGCCACCTCCTGGTGCAGCCCTCTCTCTCCCCTCTTGGCCCAATAAGGCCCATTACTTCCCCGGGGGGTTCCGGTAACCCCTCCGGCACTCCGGTTTTCTCCGGAAACTTCCGGAACCTTTCCGGTGTCCGAATATAGCCGTCCAATATATCAATCTTTATGTCTCGAACA